>OY776299.1:34355552-35058691 GCA_963675345.1 Trididemnum clinides | reverse complement strand
CTAACCCTAACCCTAACCCTAACCCTAACCCTAACCCTAACCCTAACCCTAACCCTAACCCTAACCCTAACCCTAACCCTAACCCTAACCCTAACCCTAACCCTAACCCTAACCCTAACCCCTAACCCTAACCCTAACCCTAACCCTAACCCTAACCCTAACCCTAACCCTAACCCTAACCCTAACCCTAACCCTACCCTAACCCTAACCCTAACCCTAACCCTAACCCTAACCCTAACCCTAACCCTAACCCTAACCCTAACCCTAACCCTAACCCTAACCCTAACCCTAACCCTAACCCTAACCCTAACCCTAACCCTAACCCTAACCCTAACCCTAACCCTAACCCTAACCCTAACCCTAACCCTAACCCTAACCCTAACCCTAACCCTAACCCTAACCCTAACCCTAACCCTAACCCTAACCCTAACCCTAACCCTAACCCTAACCCTAACCCTAACCCTAACCCTAACCCTAACCCTAACCCTAACCCTAACCCTAACCCTAACCCTAACCCTAACCCTAACCCTAACCCTAACCCTAACCCTAACCCTAACCCTAACCCTAACCCTAACCCTAACCCTAACCCTAACCCTAACCCTAACCCTAACCCTAACCCTAACCCTAACCCTAACCCTCCCTAACCCTAACCCTAACCCTAACCCTAACCCTAACCCTAACCCTAACCCTAACCCTAACCCTAACCCTAACCCTAACCCTAACCCTAACCCTAACCCTAACCCTAACCCTAACCCTAACCCTAACCCTAACCCTAACCCTAACCCTAACCCTAACCCTAACCCTAACCCTAACCCTAACCCTAACCCTAACCCTAACCCTAACCCTAACCCTAACCCTAACCCTAACCCTAACCCTAACCCTAACCCTAACCCTAACCCTAACCCTAACCCTAACCCTAACCCTAACCCTAACCCTAACCCTAACCCTAACCCTAACCCTAACCCTAACCCTAACCCTAACCCTAACCCTAACCCTAACCCTAACCCTAACCCTAACCCTAACCCTAACCCTAACCCTAACCCTAACCCTAACCCTAACCCTAACCCTAACCCTAACCCTAACCCTAACCCTAACCCTAACCCTAACCCTAACCCTAACCCTAACCCTAACCCTAACCCTAACCCTAACCCTAACCCTAACCCTAACCCTAACCCTAACCCTAACCCTAACCCTAACCCTAACCCTAACCCTAACCCTAACCCTAACCCTAACCCTAACCCTAACCCTAACCCTAACCCTAACCCTAACCCTAACCCTAACCCTAACCCTAACCCTAACCCTAACCCTAACCCTAACCCTAACCCTAACCCTAACCCTAACCCTAACCCTAACCCTAACCCTAACCCTAACCCTAACCCTAACCCTAACCCTAACCCTAACCCTAACCCTAACCCTAACCCTAACCCTAACCCTAACCCTAACCCTAACCCTAACCCTAACCCTAACCCTAACCCTAACCCTAACCCTAACCCTAACCCTAACCCTAACCCTAACCCTAACCCTAACCCTAACCCTAACCCTAACCCTAACCCTAACCCTAACCCTAACCCTAACCCTAACCCTAACCCTAACCCTAACCCTAACCCTAACCCTAACCCTAACCCTAACCCTAACCCTAACCCTAACCCTAACCCTAACCCTAACCCTAACCCTAACCCTAACCCTAACCCTAACCCTAACCCTAACCCTAACCCTAACCCTAACCCTAACCCTAACCCTAACCCTAACCCTAACCCTAACCCTAACCCTAACCCTAACCCTAACCCTAACCCTAACCCTAACCCTAACCCTAACCCTAACCCTAACCCTAACCCTAACCCTAACCCTAACCCTAACCCTAACCCTAACCCTAACCCTAACCCTAACCCTAACCCTAACCCTAACCCTAACCCTAACCCTAACCCTAACCCTAACCCTAACCCTAACCCTAACCCTAACCCTAACCCTAACCCTAACCCTAACCCTAACCCTAACCCTAACCCTAACCCTAACCCTAACCCTAACCCTAACCCTAACCCTAACCCTAACCCTAACCCTAACCCTAACCCTAACCCTAACCCTAACCCTAACCCTAACCCTAACCCTAACCCTAACCCTAACCCTAACCCTAACCCTAACCCTAACCCTAACCCTAACCCTAACCCTAACCCTAACCCTAACCCTAACCCTAACCCTAACCCTAACCCTAACCCTAACCCTAACCCTAACCCTAACCCTAACCCTAACCCTAACCCTAACCCTAACCCTAACCCTAACCCTAACCCTAACCCTAACCCTAACCCTAACCCTAACCCTAACCCTAACCCTAACCCTAACCCTAACCCTAACCCTAACCCTAACCCTAACCCTAACCCTAACCCTAACCCTAACCCTAACCCTAACCCTAACCCTAACCCTAACCCTAACCCTAACCCTAACCCTAACCCTAACCCTAACCCTAACCCTAACCCTAACCCTAACCCTAACCCTAACCCTAACCCTAACCCTAACCCTAACCCTAACCCTAACCCTAACCCTAACCCTAACCCTAACCCTAACCCTAACCCTAACCCTAACCCTAACCCTAACCCTAACCCTAACCCTAACCCTAACCCTAACCCTAACCCTAACCCTAACCCTAACCCTAACCCTAACCCTAACCCTAACCCTAACCCTAACCCTAACCCTAACCCTAACCCTAACCCTAACCCTAACCCTAACCCTAACCCTAACCCTAACCCTAACCCTAACCCTAACCCTAACCCTAACCCTAACCCTAACCCTAACCCTAACCCTAACCCTAACCCTAACCCTAACCCTAACCCTAACCCTAACCCTAACCCTAACCCTAACCCTAACCCTAACCCTAACCCTAACCCTAACCCTAACCCTAACCCTAACCCTAACCCTAACCCTAACCCTAACCCTAACCCTAACCCTAACCCTAACCCTAACCCTAACCCTAACCCTAACCCTAACCCTAACCCTAACCCTAACCCTAACCCTAACCCTAACCCTAACCCTAACCCTAACCCTAACCCTAACCCTAACCCTAACCCTAACCCTAACCCTAACCCTAACCCTAACCCTAACCCTAACCCTAACCCTAACCCTAACCCTAACCCTAACCCTAACCCTAACCCTAACCCTAACCCTAACCCTAACCCTAACCCTAACCCTAACCCTAACCCTAACCCTAACCCTAACCCTAACCCTAACCCTAACCCTAACCCTAACCCTAACCCTAACCCTAACCCTAACCCTAACCCTAACCCTAACCCTAACCCTAACCCTAACCCTAACCCTAACCCTAACCCTAACCCTAACCCTAACCCTAACCCTAACCCTAACCCTAACCCTAACCCTAACCCTAACCCTAACCCTAACCCTAACCCTAACCCTAACCCTAACCCTAACCCTAACCCTAACCCTAACCCTAACCCTAACCCTAACCCTAACCCTAACCCTAACCCTAACCCTAACCCTAACCCTAACCCTAACCCTAACCCTAACCCTAACCCTAACCCTAACCCTAACCCTAACCCTAACCCTAACCCTAACCCTAACCCTAACCCTAACCCTAACCCTAACCCTAACCCTAACCCTAACCCTAACCCTAACCCTAACCCTAACCCTAACCCTAACCCTAACCCTAACCCTAACCCTAACCCTAACCCTAACCCTAACCCTAACCCTAACCCTAACCCTAACCCTAACCCTAACCCTAACCCTAACCCTAACCCTAACCCTAACCCTAACCCTAACCCTAACCCTAACCCTAACCCTAACCCTAACCCTAACCCTAACCCTAACCCTAACCCTAACCCTAACCCTAACCCTAACCCTAACCCTAACCCTAACCCTAACCCTAACCCTAACCCTAACCCTAACCCTAACCCTAACCCTAACCCTAACCCTAACCCTAACCCTAACCCTAACCCTAACCCTAACCCTAACCCTAACCCTAACCCTAACCCTAACCCTAACCCTAACCCTAACCCTAACCCTAACCCTAACCCTAACCCTAACCCTAACCCTAACCCTAACCCTAACCCTAACCCTAACCCTAACCCTAACCCTAACCCTAACCCTAACCCTAACCCTAACCCTAACCCTAACCCTAACCCTAACCCTAACCCTAACCCTAACCCTAACCCTAACCCTAACCCTAACCCTAACCCTAACCCTAACCCTAACCCTAACCCTAACCCTAACCCTAACCCTAACCCTAACCCTAACCCTAACCCTAACCCTAACCCTAACCCTAACCCTAACCCTAACCCTAACCCTAACCCTAACCCTAACCCTAACCCTAACCCTAACCCTAACCCTAACCCTAACCCTAACCCTAACCCTAACCCTAACCCTAACCCTAACCCTAACCCTAACCCTAACCCTAACCCTAACCCTAACCCTAACCCTAACCCTAACCCTAACCCTAACCCTAACCCTAACCCTAACCCTAACCCTAACCCTAACCCTAACCCTAACCCTAACCCTAACCCTAACCCTAACCCTAACCCTAACCCTAACCCTAACCCTAACCCTAACCCTAACCCTAACCCTAACCCTAACCCTAACCCTAACCCTAACCCTAACCCTAACCCTAACCCTAACCCTAACCCTAACCCTAACCCTAACCCTAACCCTAACCCTAACCCTAACCCTAACCCTAACCCTAACCCTAACCCTAACCCTAACCCTAACCCTAACCCTAACCCTAACCCTAACCCTAACCCTAACCCTAACCCTAACCCTAACCCTAACCCTAACCCTAACCCTAACCCTAACCCTAACCCTAACCCTAACCCTAACCCTAACCCTAACCCTAACCCTAACCCTAACCCTAACCCTAACCCTAACCCTAACCCTAACCCTAACCCTAACCCTAACCCTAACCCTAACCCTAACCCTAACCCTAACCCTAACCCTAACCCTAACCCTAACCCTAACCCTAACCCTAACCCTAACCCTAACCCTAACCCTAACCCTAACCCTAACCCTAACCCTAACCCTAACCCTAACCCTAACCCTAACCCTAACCCTAACCCTAACCCTAACCCTAACCCTAACCCTAACCCTAACCCTAACCCTAACCCTAACCCTAACCCTAACCCTAACCCTAACCCTAACCCTAACCCTAACCCTAACCCTAACCCTAACCCTAACCCTAACCCTAACCCTAACCCTAACCCTAACCCTAACCCTAACCCTAACCCTAACCCTAACCCTAACCCTAACCCTAACCCTAACCCTAACCCTAACCCTAACCCTAACCCTAACCCTAACCCTAACCCTAACCCTAACCCTAACCCTAACCCTAACCCTAACCCTAACCCTAACCCTAACCCTAACCCTAACCCTAACCCTAACCCTAACCCTAACCCTAACCCTAACCCTAACCCTAACCCTAACCCTAACCCTAACCCTAACCCTAACCCTAACCCTAACCCTAACCCTAACCCTAACCCTAACCCTAACCCTAACCCTAACCCTAACCCTAACCCTAACCCTAACCCTAACCCTAACCCTAACCCTAACCCTAACCCTAACCCTAACCCTAACCCTAACCCTAACCCTAACCCTAACCCTAACCCTAACCCTAACCCTAACCCTAACCCTAACCCTAACCCTAACCCTAACCCTAACCCTAACCCTAACCCTAACCCTAACCCTAACCCTAACCCTAACCCTAACCCTAACCCTAACCCTAACCCTAACCCTAACCCTAACCCTAACCCTAACCTTAACAGCTCTGACTTTAACCTTCTAGCTTTAACGTTAACTGTAACAGCACTTTTCCTACAATGATTGCGGCGAAATTTGAATTTTTTTTCGGTTGCATTATAAGCCAACCTCAAGCTTGGTTGTCCCGTGAAGTGGAAGTAGCGGCTGATGAAAGACGTAAGACTTTTGCTGCTGCTCCTAAAAGTTTTGAAATCAAACATGAGGGTTTTTTGTGCTACAAGCCAAAGAACAAAGAAAATACAACAAAAGAAATTTTTTAAAAGTGTTCCACAGGAAACCTTGTTATTATATTCATCTCCTTCTAAGTAGGGCCCCAATTGTTCGGTTCGGTGTTGAGTTCTAAATTTGAAGCTATAATTAATTTAAATCTTTAACCATACAATGCAGATCACATAATATCTTTATTGCAATATCAACAAATTTTGTTGGAAGTTGTTTTTGAATTGTTTTGTGTCACATTCTCAACCTTTTAACTCTTTTGCTCCTGCGAAATTAGCGAAAAAAAATTTATTGTAATGTGGCAGTGCGAAAAACTGTCATAATTAATCATAATTATGTACCTCAAGTCAATTTGTAAATCATTACTCAGCTGTTTACTTCTACATTAAGTGTGATATACCGTTGAAATCTATATTTCTTGAGGATTTCAAATAGAAAAAAAAATTTTTTTTGAATATGCAAATTAGCCGCCCCAACTGGGGGAGGGGTTGTCTTCGAAATTAAAGAGGTACCCTCACCTCAAAAATCACTACAGATTTTATTTTTCACCAGTTTCTTCAGAAATGGTCGCAAGATGATGCTAAGGAAATAAGCTTTCAAGGTACATCAATCAAAACTTACATAAGAGTCTAGGTTTTCTACAATTTGCAATTTTCTGAGGCACATGACCTTTTTTTTGACCGGTACTGACCGGTACTAAATTTTGGTAGTTAAATTTAGTACCTAAAATATGATCAGTCATTATCTGCTAGAGGTTAGCCTAAACCATGTACCATTATGTATTTTTGAACAGGGAATTTCTTCAAGATTCAGAAAATATCAAGTTTAAATAGAATATGCTGTCACTGACAATGAAACAGCCGCTTGTTTACACCCTTCCCATTTCTTGAGGAACAAGGGGGATACAGCAAACTTTGATTTACGAAAGACAAACTTCTGCTAGCTTTTAAACTTGTATTTCGCTTCTTGTCTCCTTGGAAACTTGATACAAAATCACGACTTTAGTAGTGAAATATTTGCAATATATTTTATTTTTTTATAGGGTGTAGTTATTCTAAAAATCATAATTTAGTGAAGGTAAGTCAAAAAATTTTGGGGGTTTTGAACTGACATGATGTACAGTACTCATTTTTGATCAGTAAATATCATATATCGCTTAGTCTAAACTATTTAAAGTTATATATTGCTGGAAAGCAAATTTCCTAAGCTTTCAAATGTAACCAGTATTTAGCAACATATGATATTTTTTACGCACTAAATTTACTTTTATCTACTTACCATTCAAATTTGTTTGGGGGGTTTTGAGACCCCTAAAAAATTTGGAAATTCAAAAAAGCAAGATTTATTATTATCGCTTAAAATTTTGTCAAATGTTGCCCCAAAAGAGTAGTTTTGAGACTGTGTTAATGAAAAAGGGTTTGGTGTTGTGGTAAAGATGTAATCTCAATTTGATTTTAGTGTAGTTGGCACGTGCTGAGAATTTGGCCAATTTTGTCGTCTGCAACTGGGTTCTTGGTCCTTTTAACCCATTTTGGGTATAGAAATCCAAGAAGTAGGGCACAAATTATACATGTTCCGATGCGTGAGGAAATAAGCATGATCTTTTGAAAATATAATGAAAATCGGATGAAAAATAAAGTCACAAATCGATTTTTCATTAAACTAACTTTGTAACTCAATTTAAAAAAATTTGAGCTAAACACTGAAAACACGAGATCATCAATCGATGATCGCAGGAGCGAAAGAGTTAAGGGATAATGTTACATCATTGTTAATTGTAATATCATTATGACGTATTAATCATTTTTGTGAAATTAATTGCATTTTGTTGTTAGCAAATAATTAATAAATCGTCTCAAATTTTATGAAGTCGTCACTTTCTTCATTCAATGCATTATTCAAAATTTTCCTAAATACTTTTTCATTTGCATGGGTGATTTTTATTACGAGTACTTTAACATGTGATTTTTAATGTATTTGATAATTTACAATTATGTTTAGATTCCTTGGACTATAACCGTATGTAACGGCTAGAAAATTTAAATTTCTGTCAAAAACTATTTAAAAATTGACTTAAATTTTACTGCTGCACACCTGGTGCGTTGTCAATTTCAAATTATTGATATTCTAAGTGCTTTTAATCGGCACGTAATAAAAACATCACAGTACATTTTTCAAATCCGCAGCTGTGCAAATTCGACGCTGCATTCATTTCTTAGAGGTTTCTGTTTTGAAGCGAAATGATAAGAACTTGGGAACGAACATTAGATGAAAGCGAAATAAAGGAACATCAGATGAAACTAGAGTTTGAAAGACTGCATTGGCGAAAGCCATAGTTTGAACCTGAAACGTGAGATCAGATGCAAACGGTTTCGCTCGGCAATGCGGCATCCAACATAATGCTCTGAGCGTCTAAATAGCAGCCTTTCGATTGACGTCTGACGCTTACTCTACTGTCCACATTCAGGCGGCACTACACTTTGCTTTTTAATTCTTAATAAAAAGTAAAGGTAACTATAAACGGTCATTCATGAAGAAAACGCAATAATTCAAAACAAGAATTAGTTTGTTTCTTTTATAAAGATTACCTTAAATTATAGCTTCATATACTCAAGTCATCTCAATAGGAAGGTTGCACGCACGTGATCAAACGTCATCAAAATGCGCTTTTGAAAAAACTGGCTGACCATTTTCAGTGATTTTGCATTGAATTGAATAGCAGTGACATCGTTTTATGCAAAGCAAATCGATAAACGTGACAGTTATTGAATGAACGTTAAATATGCTTTTTTTACTGATGTTAAGGAATGAATCTAAGGTCAAAGTAAGATAAGAGTTGCTAAGGTTTGCTTGTTATTGCTAATAGTTGGGCTAATTTTATGGGCTAAACATGCAGGTTTATTTGTAGCCAGCTTCTGTGGAGTTTCATATTCCATTAATCAGCGTGTTTGGGAATGCTGAGTTTAAGTTAATTATATTGTAATTTGTAACTTATACAGTATATTTAGTGGCACAAGCATACTGAAAAGTTGAAAACTTAAGTTATACTCTAGCCTAAATGACAGGGCAGACTTCTGTACCGTTTGTCATATGCTGGATTAGTTATTGTTGGATAAAATCAATATGTTTTTGAAATTGTTTGTCAACAGTGATTGCACGCCAGTCATATTTATATGTCAGATGTAACTGTGTGACCTTAACTACTTCTTAAACAATTGTTTGGGCTATAACCTAGGCTGCTGGACCACGGGTAATGTAAAAATTCCGGTACCGGTACCAATTTATTCATTCATGCGTATCAGCTCATGCTCTGTTTGCAGGTCTTTCGTCAGATTGGGTCACCACGACGGGTAGACTGCTTGGCCCCACCACCTGTTTGCCACATAAAGATGGAGACATGCCGTTAAATACCTTGCTCATGGATACAACAAGTAAGCTTGCCGGTAAGCTTACCGTACCGATAGTAATGATCAGATAATGGTTGTTTTTGCTAATGTACCAACTGGTATCTAATTGGTATAGTTTATTTTTAAGTGAGGAGCAAATGGTTAGATGGCACTTCTCTTAGGGGCATTTTTTAAAAATTAGCACACTGTGCTAAGTTTATACAAGCCAACTGAAAGACCTAATCTCAACCAAATTGCTTTTGGTCAAATATATTTGTTTCCCAGGATCCAACTAGCAATAATTCATTCCAAATTTTTATTAATTTTTCATTAGTTTTCAAAATAACCCCAAAAGTTGGTGTTCGCCCTATACCTTTCCAGCATAAATTACAGCTTTTGGTCAGCCACTTTTTTGGCACGAAATGTGTGACGTCATATGCAACCTTCCCATTGGCTGTGTCGAGGAAGAACATGAAAAAACGTTGAGAACCATAAATCCAGAAAAAATTACCACAAGGTGGCGCAACTGATAATTAAAGTTTTGTGTCTCTAGGGGAAACAAAACACTGGTTTGTTTCTCAAAACTTAAGGTAAGCTAACACTTGGCAATGTGGAGAATTGATCCAAAACCTTGGGATTTTTTAACGTTTTGAGGATTTTGACGTGGGGAGCGTCGAGGTTGGTAGATTAAGTGGAGACTTGTCATAGGAAGGCTGTGGTTGAGTTTTCAGAGAGTCGTGTTGCATATAGCATGGCCAAGTAAAACTGGCATATGCTCACGTTTTCTGAAGTAACTAAGGCTTATGCCACCGCAACGAGACGAATAAGTGATTGCTGACTTGTAGACCATAGGGTGGTGGTGCAGCCTTCTAAACTCTGTGTTCCCCCTATGTTTAATGAGTTGCATAAACTCTTCAGAAAGGAGATAACTTTTCAATGTTTGACCAATAAAACTGTTATATAGGCTGCTTGCCAAAGTTAAATAAGTTCTCAACGCAAAAATTTTTATTTTGCATAAAATTTTGGATGCTTTGAAATTTTTGGTCGATGTGCTTTGTTAACAAAAATGTAGACCTCTCAAAATTTATTATAACTAATAAAGTTGAAATTAGCAGGCCAGGCTTACTTGCAGGACTACAGAGATCAGTTGACACACAAGTGCAAAATGTTAAAATCATGTTTTTGTATCATCAGTTCAGAGTTAACTAGTATGTTATATTCAACAATGCAAATTAATTCTACTTGAATAAGGCTTACTGCATCAAAAAAATTCTTAGTAAAATTGAATAAAGATTCTATTTGAATAAGTGTACAAATTTATTAGAGCAAGTGTAGGCTTAATTACTGAAAAGATGTTAAATTGTCCATTCAATAGATGTGACTCTGAGTCCATGTCTTCCTGTTCTTGTTCAAGAAATCTGTGGTGGAGCAAGACAAGGCAATGTGATGTGACAAATGCTGTAACTGGTTTCACTGTGAATGTATTGGAGACATAACAGATGAGTTATACCGTAAAATGAGGTTAGGGTTATGATTCGCTAACATCAAGCAAAACTAGTTGCCAAGGCCTTAAGTGGTTGTGTATGAACTGTCTAGAGCTCGTGGTAAAGTTATTAGATAGTCCCAAAGATAGAAATTAATACTGATAAAGTAAATCTGATGTTGCCCATTGAAGGCAAAAGATTGAACTCCTAATCAAAGTCCACTCCACAGGATATTTAGTAAAAATGCCCAAAACTGTTCTGGACCAATATGAATTCCCATTTGCCGCTTTTTTCAAATGGGCTCTGGATGTAAATTTGGAATAAGTGGTAAGAAAGGTGGTCAATGCAGGTATTTGCATTCCAAGGTATCTATTATTTTCTTGAGTTATGGCTAATGTCAAAACAACAGATGTGAAAAGTTCCACCCTCCATTGTGTAACAAGCTCAATGTAAGTTCTAGTACAAAAAAGGCAGTAGTTATTTGTTAGTTGCAAGTCAAGGCATGACTTAACTATCAGAACATTGAAGCTTGCCAATAGGTAGATCTATGTGCTCTTCTGTCAGCAGTCAAAAACCTACCTACAAAGCTCTGCTCAATGCACAGCCAAGACAACATTGGGAACCAGGAGACTTAACTCCAGGTGATTTCCCCCATTATTGGGAACAAAGCAAACCACCAGCATTAATTTTTTAGACAAATTAAAAACCGAACTAATCACATGGCAACAAGAGTGAACATTCTGCCTTACCAATGTTCTAGCAAATATGAAGTCACCATTATTTCATCCAAACACAACCATTCAAATCAACTGCCAGTATGGGCACAACCAATGTCAGATGTACAACAAAATGTTGCCCTTCATCCTCCTCAGAACTTGATGTCTGGGTCAAAGGAACAGTTATTGGCTTTGAAACCATTGTGTACAAGAAGCTTTCCTTCACTGGCCAGTACTAAGGTTTGAAGTTTTTTAGTCCTCATAAACGTAAAATAAGGCTAATATCTACATTGGTCCATCAAGCTTCAATAATTTGCTCCAAACACAGACACAATGAAGAAATACAACATTTCAAAAAATATTATTGGAATATGACTACCTTTTAAACGTCATCAACATTTAGATCACCAAGAAAATTGCTGTTCTTGACCCCTAAGCAATTTGGTCCTAAAAAGTTCTGTGTGTACTTAAGGGTTCCATGGATAAGCTTTCCACAAACTTGAAAAAAGTGAAAACAGCTGTAGAAAGCTTCCATGGTTCCATTGCCATTTGTTTGGTCTTCATGTCAAAGCAAATGCTGCTAGTAGCTTACAAGGATGTTCTACCTACCCCTCAGAAAAGCTCTGTAGTATATGAATATAAGTGCCACTGTGATAGTTGGCAAGTATGAAAAACGTCTCAGTGACTACAAGTTTATGTAAAGCAGCATATACCTGAATAATTGAGACAGCAATTGATTCATCCATGCTGATTACAACCTGACAGATATTGCAAACAAAATGACACTAAACTGGACTGTGACTCTGCCGCTGGTCGGCACCTGTTAGAAAATGAACAATGTGCATTAAACCATGACAACAAGTAATCTTCAATCCTTGCTACAGCACATAGCTCTTTTTACCTTAATTTATTAGAGGCTCTTTATATCAAGAACAAGCATCTAGCGTTAGTAGGCAGAAAGGGTTTGTTTAAACATTCAAACTGTTTGGATAACTACAGCATTCTTGTTTGGCGTCCTGCCACACTTTCTTCTTGTGTATTGTGATTGCAAAATCTTTTTTTTGTGTATTGTGATTGCAAAATCTTTTGCAAACACTATTATCGGCTTTCTTTGATTGCCTACTGTCCAAACTATTGGCATGTAAGAACTTGCTCACTCTAGTTCTTCCCTTTTCATGTGTTACTGCCACTGATGAGGCTGTCACACAAAGCTCTTATCAAAAACACACTTTCAAAGCTATGTGAAATTTTGTGATTAATTTTTCTCATGCCCAGATGAAGATCCCATGAGATGACACCAAGCTTTGTGTTCTATTTTTTGTTGTTTCTGTTACTTTAATTATGTTTTATATACTTTTACTTGTGATTGATTGAAATTTGTTGAAAACTATTTGCTTTCAGCTTTGACTAAATCTATATTTTTCTCATACCCAGTCGATTTGAACCAATTTTATCAGTTCAGACATGTTTGAAAGAAGTGATATAAATGAACAAGAAGAATATTTCAATGCAAACAATATGAAAAAACATTCAAATTTTATACAACATTGCCAATGCAACTTTTATGCTTCTTTTTTTTGAGCAATGCTTGGTTCACTATTTGAAATTACACATTGATAGTCTGACTGAGACCAAACAATCTGTTTATAAATTTTTTAAAGCAACAATGCATGATTGGCCAACTGGCAGTAGAGAATGGAAGACAACATAGGTGGCCATTTTTGTTCTTTCAGATCGTTTACTTTTGGTTTATTTGTGCTTTTATTTTTCATTACTTCTTTTTTAGTTAAAATAGTTTACAGATAACCATGAAATGTTTATGTAAGTAATGATGCAAACACAAATTATGCAAGATACATCAGCATTATGTAGACCAACTAAGTTAGAGTGGAATTAATAAAAGGCAATATAAATTTTTCAATGATTTTATTTACTAGGCAAAATGAAAAAATTAAAATATTCATTTGTAAGAAGCAGGACGAAATTGCTGGATGCTATCCCCATTTCATGGCACCTAACAAAAGACCGAAAATTGTTCTGTGCTCTCGATTTACGTTTATGCAAACTCATTGATCTTTCACAACAACTCTTGTTTCCAGTCAGTGTAAAAAATTCTTTTAATCAAGCTTCAAATTCAGAAAACATCAATGATGATTTTCTTACTTCTGGTCCTGAGCATATCCTGTCATTGGATTTGTCTTTGAACAATTTGTGTCATTTGAAATATTCTGATTTGTCATTATTTGTCGAACTGAGACATTTAAATGCTTCATTTAACTCTATTGAAACTTTTCTTGGTGTATCTGCATGTTCTCATATTGCACACTTGTGTTTATCTTGCAACAACATCAAGCAAATTCCATTCTCTGTGCTGGAGGAATGCAAACATCTAATGCACTTAGTAAGTTAATGCAATGATATGAGTAGAATTCGTATTCCTATTACGTCAATTTCTGTGGCAAAATGGCTAGCTAGTTGGCCTACACTTTTGTGTCAAACCAGGAATTTTCAAAACAGCTGCTGAACTTAAATAACAGCAACATATTCAAATGATTCTGTAATGAAAGCTATTGAATTTTGCTCTTTGGCAAAGTGGTAGTCATATCTTAATAAAACAGCTATATCTTGAAGTTTGGTGCACTTATGTCTGGCACATAGTCAAGACTTTGGCAGTTTGGGCCCACACCAGTATGTCAAGAACTAAAGATTGAACATCGTTTGAATTGCTAATGTTTACTTTTGGCAGTGGCTATTTTGCCGTCGACGGCAATTTACCCTCAGAGACTATTTTGCCGTGAGTTGTTTGTGATTGGTCAATCTTAATGACGTACTAAACATGTGACTTTTGGTCGTCTCTGATTGGTCAATTTTAAAAACTAAAAAAAAAAATTTTGCACCCCCAGGTCTCTATCCCCCACCCTGCACACTCCCTTGCAGTGTACACTGCCCCGTACATTTACATACCAGGCCTGCCCCTTCAGTGTACACTGCCTTTCTTTTAAAGCCCTGGCCAGCTGAGATTCGAACCCGATACCTTGGTATCTCAAGACCAGCGCTCTATCCACTACACCACAGAGTCACTGGTGCGATAATAGCAATTATGGCTATATAAACACACGTGAATGATCACAGCAAAATAGATTCCTAGGGCAAATTGCCGTCGACGGCGAAATAGCCACTGCCTTTGCTTTTTGATAGACGTAATTTTACTTGACATTCTCACATAAGTGTAGGCAAAACCTGTGTTATTAGTTCGCATTATGATAATCTTGCCAGGATTTAAGCAAAGCCTATTTTTTCGTTTACAAACATGTCATAGTTGTGTAATTTTTATTTTAGGTTGCTAGGCAGGTTGATTATGTGTTGTAGTCATGCAAAGACTATGTCAATGGTTTTGCAAAGTTTTTGCAAACTGAGTATCGAGAATCATTTTGATTTTAAACTGTATTGGCTTGTTCTATTTGTAATTTTCATGTTTGTCAGGATCTTTGCTCAAATGAAATCTATGAAGTTTTTGGGTTTCGACCAATGCCAAATCTGCGATACTTGGATCTCAGTTATAACTCCATTCAAAGTCTTAATGGGATTCATTTTCTTTCAGGCATCCACCATCTTTTTCTGCAACACAACCATATTGTAAGTGCTAGCTGTAATTTTTTCTTTTGATATCAAAAATTTTTATATTGTTGCTGTGCTAGAGATTCAAAATTGTTGAGTATCTGACTAAGTAGCTTACCATTATGATTTTAGACACGCTATTTGTATTTTAGTCGAATAGTTTTTACTTTGTTTTTGATCATGAAAGATCCTAATTTTACAGCATGTATTACCCAGCTTAAGTGGCAAGTTTTTACAAAGGATGATAAAAACAAAAATGACCTGACTTACTCTAGCTTACCCAAAAGTCAAACATTAGGTTTTGAATAGCCCTGCAACCCTTCTAGAAATAGTGCCCTATGAGATGCATGTTTAAAAAGCTCTTAGTGCCCTATGAGATGATAGGGCAATGAAATAGTGCCCTATGAAATAGTGCCCTATGAGATGCATGTTTAATTTTAAATGATTTTTGGTAACAGTATTTGTGTGGTTTATTAGTAGGAATGACCAGCAGTACCAAGAGATTTCAATGTTTCAATTGTGGATAAATAATAAATATCCTACCACATTTATTAGCATACTTTTTGCACAAAAAGTCTTTACCAAACTGCAAGTGCAACTTGTGTGCAAGGATACCAGGCTGAGAACAAAAAAATTGTTTTGCATTGTAAAACAACAGTAAGGTCTTCACTAGTGTAAAAAAAATGTTATTATTTTGTTCATGCATGTGCTTTCAATGCAAAGCAAGTAACATCCTGACAATATGCAAGCCCTTTTGTGTGTTGTTGGCTTACTGTTGTAACGTTTGGTGGTGTGCTATTTTCATGGATTATTTACTAAAAATTCGACAAAATATTTTTGTGCCAATATTTGGTGTCAAAAATAGGGTGCAAAGTATAAAATACTTATTAGTACACAAATACATCAAGTACTGTTGGTAGTTGCTTGTGGGGTCAAGTATCTTGGCACATTTCGAGTAGCTTCTCAATTTTCCAGTTGTCTGTATTCTTTCTGAGATTAGTTATCTTAGATGGTGATTTGATGAGTCATCAATGCAGTACATATTCTGCATTTTGTTTTTCTCTATGCAATTGCTTGTCATGGTAGCCCACAATCTATTTGGACGTGAAGGTCACAAATCATCCAATGTCTATTTAGAAATAGTTCAGCCACATCCAAGCTGACCCTACTGATAATACTTAATGCCTGATAAAACTGTTTTTTTTTCTGTGGAGTGTTAGCTTGCAGGGCCTCACCAGTAAGATTGGCAACTTGGGAATAAGAATCTTGACGAAGCTGGTTACATCAGCTTCACCAGAGGAACATCTGTGTGAATTGTACCAAAAAGTAATTATAGATTGGTGATAGGGGGCACTGGCTTTGTACTTCTACCCTAAAATCAAGACTGGACCTACTTATTTCCCTACCTTAAGTTGAAAATTGGTTTTACTCAAAAACTGCATATCATTTCACAAACATATCAGTTCTGTTAAAAAATTATGAGGGGCACAAATTGAAAGTTGGGAATTGGAGAACAATGATTTTTTATGATTACAGAAATAAACAATGAAGTAGGAAGCCTATTTTATGACTTTGTGCTATAGGCAGTGTTCCCTCTAAGATTTCAATCAGTACATAACTGACCGTGCAAGTGCTAAATTGCTAGTAAATATACGAAAACCGCTGGACAAATTTTGGCAGACATTGCTGAACAAGCCATTCCACCAGCCTTAATAATATATTTTAAAGGTATAAAAACAAATATCTGCTGTAACCTACTTGCTATTTATTCATTGTATATGCTACACTAACATTGCATACTGTAAAGTTTACCCATAATGTTGGTTTGCATATAACAACGCGTTTTGTTTTTCCCTCAGACATATTTTATTGTGACACGTTATCTAATTCAGTGCTTTTCAACCATTTTTGGCATGTGACCCAATTTTGAAATGCACGGAAGCATGTGCCTCAGTTATATATTTTTCATTTTTACAAGCGACCTCAAAAAAGCTTTCCAATTTCATTCGATATGAAGGCTAAATTACTAGCCCAGTGAAGACCATGGTCCACCAATTGAAAATCACTGATCTAGACAATCATTTATCACAAATGATCTTATTATTTTGTAACCTGATCAAGATGCTAGGTTGTGAGTTGCATCTAATTAACTTTGCTTTGTCTTTCTCAGCATGAACTCAAGTTAACTGCATGTAAAAGACCTAAAAACAAGTTTGAACAACAATGCCATGAGCGTAAGCGCTGAGTTTTAAAAATTTGCAAGGGAAGGACAGGCAAAACTGTGACATTGCGCTTTGGTGACATAATCATTAGTGTGATTGATTATGCCAGCCCCAGAATGTTCACAAACAGGTAGCCTATTGATTGTTGTAGGGCAGCGGAAAAATACCTGGTTATTTCTTTTTAAAAAGTTAATTTAGGTTAAATTTGGTCTCTCAAACCCTACGGCCTTTGCAACTGTGATTTCTCAGCATTTTGGAATGGCAGGTTAACATACGCATAAATAGAATTAATCCTTTTCTGACACCTAACATGAACATGAGAAATAGGACTTTTATGAAATAATGGGATGTTAGGTAGGTTTACCACGATTATAACATCAGAATAAAAATCACTTGCAGACTTTAATTGTTGCTAGATTATGGTAAATAATCAAACAACATAACATTTCTCTATCGTAATCAATTAAAAAACAGAGTTTTGCAATTGCAAGTAAACTTTTTAATCTCAAGTCAGAAAGTAATTGATCGTGAAAGCTGTGCAACTTGAAAAGAAAACCATGATTTTTGTATGATGTAGTGGTAGAAGAATGTGTGCCTTGCTTTTTTCGTAAAGTGTATCTCAGAAAGCAATGTTATTGATGAGTGACAACTAATTTCACAAACCAAGCGGGAAAACAAATGGGTTGAATTTTAAGAAGTTTCGTCCCAGATGTGAAAAAACAGCAAATCGTTGTTAATTGGCTAAGTATTGTGGCAAAAGTAACAATAGGTTTGAGGCATTTCAGAAGCTTGTTTACAGAACCCTTGTTGAGATAGCTAGCTAAATATCTTTTTGTTCTTATTAAGTTTTAATTAACTATTTACCAAATCCGTGAAAAGAGATTGCATATAATTAATTGATAAAATTTTATCTCCTTGAAAAGCATTCGAAAATTGACCAAAGGAAAATGAGAAATTCGTTGCTGCAAATATTCACAAGTTTGGTAAGCACAGCTTTTAAGTCTAGTAAAAAAAATTGAAATGCAAATGTTTGTAACTACACATAAAACTACAGGGTTTCACAGAGAGGTGCTAACTGTTGAAAACACTAAGGTCTATTCATTTAGAACCACCAAAGTTTTACTGCATTCCCCAGAAAAAATTTTGGGGGAACTCACCCTACTTTACGTGGTGCCACTGTGTACAGGGTAGACGTAAAAAACTGCAATAGCCATGCATGCACAAATACACTTTAGCAAAAGTTTTTCTACACATTGCACTAGTTTCTGTTAGTTTCGACTACTTGGCAATTTTTCTTTACACTGGTAAACCAGATTGAATAGTACACATAATGTTGAATCAAAAGACAATTTTAAAATGGTCAATTGTGATTGTGAATAGCAGTTTTTTTAGATCCTATGTCATAGGCAAATTTTACTGTATTACAAATTACTTTTTAAGCAATTAAACTAAAAAAGGCTAGATTTCAACATAAATGATTGTCAAAAAGACAACTATCAAGTTGGAACAAAAGTTCTGTCCCCTTTTAGATTTAATATTTTCATGAACGATTATACCTTGTGGGTATATTATACCATGAACGATTATAGCTTGTGGTGAGATGGGAAGAAGTCATTGATAAGAATGGTGATTATGCTGATGATCAAATGAAGTTGAATTTTGCTTAATCTTTATTTTCATTTAAAAACAACAAAAGGGACAGAACTTCTGTTCCAATCTGATACAATTCATATTTTTCTCTTCATGTTTTAAGGCTTATTTCTATCATGACTGGTAAGCTGTCACAGCACATATCTGTCAGCCACTTTTTTTAGAAAAAAATTTCTGGAGGGAACGTAGAACTAAAATTGTTTAAAAAGTCATATTCTTATTTTTTGTGTTACTAAATGGCAAGTGGAAAAAGGTTATTTATTTGTAATCTACCAAAACTGAACCATTACCTCAAAAAATGTTGTTTTTTGTGTTAAACTGAAACCGAATGCTATGTGCTTTTTTTATCTTAACAAGCACAATTGAAGTTAGCATTGAAATATAAAGAAAACATGTATAATTTAACCAGTCTTTCAAACTTTTATGAAAAATGATGTCTTATGTTGAAACTGAAGTTTGAAAGCTGCTTGCTATTGCTGCTCTTTAGCTACAATAAAAATTGGCTGGGAAAAAGTAAAGAAAAAAAATTGATGTTTAGGTTAATTGTTTGAGAGATAATTTGTAATGACAAAAAAAGCACGGTGCACAATATTTTAAATCACCATTACTTAGCTGTTGTATCACAGCTGCATAGTGCTTGCGTGAAACGTTGCACTGCTCTAAAAAAAGCATCTGTACTAACTGGGATTTATTTTCTTTGTCTCCAACGCATTAAATAATTGGAAGAAGATTTTGCTCACAAAATTGCAAAAATTCTAACAAACTAAAAAAGTTACCAAAAACCATTGCACTTTTTATACGCACTGTTGAATTTTAACTGCAAATCTGCCAGACATAATTTTGCAAATTCACACTTTTTTCACGTTTAAAGGTAACACTGGCTATAGGTTAGGAACGTCTACCTTGCTGCACTTTTCTATTTTAGTCCAGGCATAGACATTGCTGGATGAGAGGACAGAAGGTTTGTGTTGCTTCCAAAATTCTTTGCACCTAATCTCAATAGTTCTGTTAAACAATTTTCTAACAAAATGAAAAGTTTTTTCACTTATGTTGTGATTTCATGCATTAATTTTGTTTTCTCCTAATTTCTGCTAAAGGTGTATTTTTCTTCAACTTTTCCTTGATTATTATCATCAAATAATAGCATTACGTACTTCATTTGTGCAAAGTTGACTAAAAATTGCAGTTGAAGCAATTTTAATGACTAAAAATGCCAAATTTGCCAAAAAAAATTAAGGAGGACTAAAATACAATGATTATAATCACATGTTCTTAACTAATCATTTAAGTTTCTGAAAAAGCGTGCTGTCTTAATTTTTGTTTGGTTTCATCCTAGGATTCCCAACTCCCCTCTGAATTTAAAACTGTTCTTACTTGCACAACAAGGGCATGATCACTAATTGATAAAATCCTGTTTGTGCTTCTTTCTGTAACTAATTGTTATTTGAAGTTAGTATCAACTTTTTGTCATTTTTTTTGCACTAAAAGCTGCCATAATCTGTTATGGCAACCAAGTTGTGCTCCTAACTGTAGTTTTTTTACTATAATGCAGGGTGTCCACAAAGTCTTTAGACAATTTTATAAATTCATTAAAAAATTTCAAAAAATGCTATCAAAATGATTCTTTTTGCATATTAATCAGCTGTTATTAAAGTTTTTTATGATATCACTTTTTGTTATTTCAGAGATAATTAGCTACATCTCGGCCCTTGGCAAGCACTGCTGATGAGTCCAAAAGGACAAAACGCGTCCAGGGATGGCTTTGTAAATTTAAATGTATCTCTCAATAGCATTGCTTCCCTCAGAAGCCTCCCGCCTGTAGGACTTGCTTTGTTGTTTTTCGCTTATAAGACACTCTCTATTGATCATAACCACTTGGAACCAGCAAAATAAAATGGTTGATTTCCAACCCTTGTTAAAAATGACTACTCCACAAGAAAAAGCACAATGTGCTTCTTGGTTTATCAAAACAAAATCTGATATTCAAGCACAAAGAAATTTCATAGGTAAATATCCAAAACGAGCCCCAGCACGTCAGTCAATTTGCATAAGCAGTTTGTGGGAACGGGAACGTTGCTACTAAAATCGAGGAGTGGATGGCCAAAAATTTCTGAAAAAGGCATCGAGCGTATTTGTCACTCATTTAGCTGTAGCCCAATAAAGTCCATCTGCTCTGCTTTCGTTTGGGCTACGTGAAAAATGTGTACCGCACCACAGTAAAAAACATAAGTGACCTTAAGGAAAGAATAACTGCCGCTGTGGAGACAACTGATGAAGAAATGTTAAGAAGGACGTGGACTGAAATTTAATATCGTTTAGATGTCCTCCGTGGTGCAAATGGAGCTCTTGTAGAAATTTATTGATGCTTTGAATAAAAAGTTGACTACTTACTTGATATTATTTAATCATTTCAGAGATAGAGTTCAATAATATTTTAAATAAAAACTTGACCATTTAATTGATATTATTTAAACATTTCAGACATTTCCAACGTCAGTTGTAATATCAATAAATTTTTTAAATTGTCTAAGGACTTTGTGGACACCCTGTATATCTGTGAGTAATGCCAATAGCCTTACTGATACAAATCTTATTGACAAAAAAGGTTCCTGTTTGCACTTCTAGGTATTTCCCTGTCACAGTTCTGTTTTTACCCTCATGTCAGCATTAGCTTTTTATTTTATTTTCCACATAGTTCTACTAAAACCATGAAAACGATCTGAGCACCTTACCAGCTTTTTTAATGACAGTATGACTGTAAACAGCAAAAAATGAGAAATTTTGAAGTTGTTGCTAAAATGACAGCATGTTACATCACTTTACATCATGAAAAACGGAGCTGTAGTTAAGCATTTTGTAATAAGAGAGTGAGGATTTATATAATAACTAAGTAGTGATGCACAAACAATAAGGAAGCACCAGATTGGTTTCACCATTATTGGGGCTCTTCAGTGGCACATTTCCAACCAGTAGAAAACCAAATTTTCAAAATGTAGACCTATCTTTGGTAAGTACCACTCAACCATCTGGCTGGAAACTGTAGCTGATGTTATAGCTGCTTTTTTGTGAGTGACTAGATTTTCTGGTTTTGCTACTTGTAGAGTTACAGCATAGTGGGTTCTATGCACTCCACAAATTCAGCCATCTCTGCTAACTAAACCCAAAGAACATTTGTTTGAGCATTATGAAATGGTACAGTGGACGCTGCTTAATGTGATCACTTTTGTTAACACCAAAAATGATAACAATAACCGATTGATAACATTAACCGAAAAAATGAAAATTGCCATTTTATCGTTCATTAGGTGTCACAAAAATAAAATTAGATAAATGAAATATTTAATAAACAATAAAACTTACAATAGACATAGTACAATACATTATTTATTTAGGAAATCGTCTAGCTTTGTCTGCTTCATGTCTTTTCGCAGCTAATCATTTATAAAGGACTCATATTCATAATGCAGTTCAAATTCAGAAGATTTATTTTGCACTCCAAGCCGTAACACGTAACACGATATTGCCGCGAAATTATGACCCAGTTCATTTGCTCTTTCATGTTGTTTACCCGACTCCTTCCAAGGGTTAGGGGCATTGTTCTGACAGTTCCTGTTTCGATATTTATAGCTTTCTCAGGCTGCTAATCATCAGAGCTGGGCATTTACGCTGGAAGTTAACAATATTAGTCACTACGTTTGGGAAAATATTGATAACAATAACCGATGTACTGACTACAATAAGCAGCATATTTGTAATGTATATTGTACGTTCAGGCGGTGATCAGGAATTCCGATAATATTAGCCGATTGATAACATTATCTGTGATTACATTAAGCGGCGTCCACTGTAGTTACAAATGAAAGACATGGTTTCTGGGCCCTTAATCTTAATCATTTTATTTTAAAGTCACTACTGGTCTTACTCACAAACAACTCATCTTTTGATCAACTTTATTCTTTTCTTTCAATAAGTACAAAATGTTAGGTTGTCAATAAATTTCTAATTTAGTTTGTTTAGTGAATGGAGCCAGTGTGCCATGCTTGCAATAAGCTTTTTTTGTAGGCATCTTCTTCTTTAAGCAACTTGTGACAGCCTTCACTTAAATTATAGTTAACTTAATGGTTCTGCCAGCATCACCCAGCAGGACTACCATTCAGTTATTTCCAGTTGGTAACATTGGTCCTGCTGGCTTTGCCACCTTCTACCAAACTGTTTTTAAAAACATAAGCAATAAATTGGTACTAGTGGGGTATAATCCCTATCCCCCTAATCGCGGTCATAGTACAATTGCTTTCAAGTAAGAGAGGAGGTCTTAGAAATTCTCTGTCATTTTACAAAGTCTGGCTTTCCCTTCAAATAAGTGTAGGAGAAGAAACACAAAGTTGATAATGGGCACTATAATGGCTTTTGTTTTACAATAGCACAAATCAGTTACTTGGTGGTATGCATATTTTATGACTTAGTGAACCCCCTCCCAAGCATAAATGGTGTCCCTAGTCCAGATTGTCTTGTTGCCTTTTATACAGCATGCTTCCGAGGAAATTGCTAGTGTTAGATATTAGGATCACTACATACTTACTACTTTTTTGTAATTGTATGCTTAGTTGTACTTGGTCCTGGCATAAACGCAGCCAGGGAAAAAACAAACTAACCTGAAGAGATGCAATTACTGCTGCAGCACCATCGGTAATGTCAACATTAAGAATATGTTAACTGTGAGACACAGCTAATTCTCATTCCAAAATGGAAAGCTGGCTAAGTCTTGCTTGCCCTGTTTAGTACTTAGAAAATTGACTTGCTTTCTCGAAGCAACCAATGATTTATAAAAGTTTTGTTGGTTCATTTTAAAAAGTGCAAGGAAGCATAATTTAAAGTTTGTGGTAGAGGAGTGATTTAGATAAATCTTTTTGAAAACTTTAGTAGATAATGCCAATAAACCATGCTTTTGAGAAACAATAGTCAAGATGTATCAAAAGACTAAGTTTTTATAGAAATTGCAATTTTGTGAGACCAAGACACCAAAATTTTGAGTGTTTTTGACCAGTAGCCTACATTTTTAAGTTTTTAGTGACTTCATTTTGTGTTGAATCTTTTTGGAAATTTTGACTATTTGTGCCAAGAAAACATGCTTTCGATAAAAAGTAGTCAAAATATGCCAAAGAACTAACTTTTTATAAAAATTTCTAGTTACTTAGCTATAGAATAAAAAGTTTTTAACTAAGAATGAAAAAGCATGTTTGATCAGCCATTATAGACTAATCTTTAGCCTCAAGTAATTGGAGTATATCGCTGGAAAGCAAATATCCTAAGCTTTTAAATGATACTAATTGTTAGTACCTTATTATAATCTATTTGTATTAAACTTGACTGTTTTTACTCAAGTTAACACTTTTTGGAAAGGGGTACAGATGTTAAAGTTCATTTTTTTAGCAAAAAAGCAAATAGTAAATGTACAAATTAAGTATTGACGGAATTTCCCTGAAATAATTTTTAATTTCTTTAAAAAATATTTAAAAATCGATTGAGAAATGTGGACACAAATCAGCTTTTAAGTAAACTGACTTCATAAAAATGTTGTGATTTAAAAAAAAATCATCATATTGTGATCTGTAAAGACTGTGTTGATCATGCCAGATTATGACTTTATACAGCAAGTGTGAAGCGAGCAGAAAAAATTGAAGAAGCCTGTTTAGTAGGCTAAAATGCTTAAATAAAGAATCTATTGTTGTATCATCAATTTACCTTAAATTATTGTTAAGTGATTTTGATCAAGAGCACCTTATTAATATCTCCCAAAAAACCATTTAATTGCGTTTGTACAATGAGCACTTCTTGAGTAAATTAAGGAAACACATTTTACCATTAATCGTTAATTATGACATCATGTGAGACACTAAAGAAGTGAAATTTTTGAAGTTGTTAAGTCGGGTACTGGCTTACATTTAAATTAAGAATCTCATTCCTCAGTTCAAAAGTGCGAATTGAAAAAATTATCTTTCATTGTGACGTCATCATGATGTCACGAACTTCCTTATTACACTTACTTTCGGGTGGTGATCAATTATGCCAAGTTTGATGTTTGGGCATCTGGCAGTTTCAGAGGAGTTAAAACAGATTGATAAACAGACAGAATTGTGCTTTATAGTGTAGATGAATCTTCAGAAAAGCTTTTGTAGCATAAACCTTTAAACGTTTTAAGTTCAATATTCCAAATAGATTTGGAAACCCATTACCTTAAAATAGAAATTCTTTATTTAAAAAAAAACGTGCATAAAGCATATGCATTTCTATTTGGTCAAGTTGGAGAGAGGCTACTTGTATTTAGTTTGGAAATTGCCTACTTGTATTTGGCTTGTTTAAAAGGCTTTGAGTTGTTAGTATGTTGAATAGCAACCCAAGTTGTTTAATATTTGTTTTATTTTTGAAAGTAAAGTGGTCAAGGTGTGTAACTGCTACAAACGCCCTTCCACCTATGTTTATTAGTTGGCTTGTGTAGAAAAGTATTCATTATATTGCCACTGAGACTTATTATATGGTCAAGTTGGTCAGCATGGCAAAAGCATAAATTAGGGTGAATCAAAATTTCTTTTTTTTTTCCAAACATCGACATCAATATGCCATTCTGTGAAGATGCTTAAAAGAACATTTCTATGAAAATTTCAAGAAGTGTCAAGAATATAAGCTGCAACAGCATTTTTAAGTTTTGTGAAGTATTTTTCCGAAATTGGGGGTTTGGTAGATAATAGAAATATTTTCTACTTTAGACAGATTAATCGGGTTTGTTCATTGTTATTTTGTACATGTTCTTCAATTAAACTGAGTCTTTTTTGTCAATATTACAGCTAAATTGGGTATTTTTGGATCATTTTTTTACCACTAGAATGATAAAATTTGCTATTCGTTTCACTTGCTATTTAGATTATTTGGGAAAATCTTGTAACAATAGTTGTTAATCTAGTTTAGAGCTTTACCACCACATCAAGGTGCTGCTTGTAGTTTAGGTTTGTCTATTTTATATCCCCAAAAGGACCCTTTTCATTTCTAGTGTTGTCTTTGCAGCAAGAAAGGGATTGATCACAGCTGACAATGTCAGTTTAGTTGCTCTTAGTCAAAGTAGATTTTTTGAAATCCAGATAAAGCTTTCTTGTATCTTTTACACAGTGCAAAATCAGTTTCCTCTCTTCTTTATCAGTGAGAATATCTTTAAACTTTTCCATTAACTTCACTCGTCTTTCTGCAACATGGTTTACAACCTTTAAGCTGCTGGTTAATTTTATTAACTTATTCCATCATCAAAATCGCTCCATCTATCCCTATACATCAAAAACCAAACATCAGGCAAAGAAAAATTCAATTGCTGAATGATTACCACACTCCTTTGACCTTCGAGATCAGAAGCACAAGTGTCCTGTACGATTTCTAGAGAAAGGGGCTTTTCAAGAGTTGGTTGGGCATCAAAACTTTTGTTCTCTTGAGAAACATGTTTTTGATAACTTTTATATGCGTTAAAAGCCAATATTTCTTATTCAACATTTGTCAGTTGCCTAGAACATAATGCTAAAGGTATTAACTCTGCAGTTAAATTCCACCTGTAAAGCAAAAAAGCACTTTTAGCAGGCAGCTTCAGCAACTTCCTTGTGAACATTGGTGTAATTGAACATGGATTTGTACAAATCCAAGTCAGGCACTGCTGCTTCAGAAATTCAAGGGCTCTGCAACTAATACAGAGCATAGAAAATGGATTTGAATGTGTTAAGTGATGCAGACATTCATCAGGCAATATGCTGAGCTCCTGGACGTCGAAAGAAGAAGTCACTAACATATTTTGAGTCTTGATAGACTAGGCTCAATTCCAGTAGTTCTTTAAAATCATCTCTAGGCAAGTAGGCACTTTTGTCTGAATACAAGTTTTGAAAAACCTGTTTTGTCCTGACTTTAAATGTTTCTACTTGTACTAAACCATTGGGATTAGAGCCGTCAAGAAAAGTTGTCAAATACTAATCAAATGTTGGCCGTTTTGATTTTAAAATGTCAAAGAAGTTGACTTGGGGGCTGCTAGTGGGATTAAATGTAATTCTGAATGCATTTCCCAGTATAAATTCCAGCATATGATGATGACAGGATGTCCATGATCAAGCTGCAATAAAAGCCTCCATCAGAATACAAGCTCCAGTAAATTTTCTGGTGTTGGATGCAGTTGTGTCAAAACACGTTGCAACGCATTGCTTTACAATGTTCCATTCTTCTAAAATATCTTTGATTGCCATTGCTTGATTTAATCCAGTCCCATTATGGAGGTCTGTAGTGCCAAATAACTTCATAACTTTTGCATTTGTTGCACTTGCCAAAACAGCTAAGTGGTCTTTGCGATTATATGCTTTTCCTGACTTCAATAGTTTTTCATCCCATTGTATCATACAGTAATAAGGGTCTACATCAACCAAAGACTTTTCTTTGACTGTGTTAAATTTTTTGGAGCAGAGCCTTTGACATTCTCACAACCTACTATGCCCTTGACTTTCTCAGATGGTGAAGGCAATGATGATGTTAAAGAGCAATACTTGATATCTTGTGCCAGTTTGTAGCCATTACAACCGGTGAAGTAGATGCAGTGTTGCATGGCACATGCAAAAGAATGTGCTTAGAATTTTGGGGCTTTTTAGATGGAGGTTTGCAAAAGTTTTCATTATCATCATCATTTGGTGCATTATCATTATCAACAAGTGGTACCATTATCAATCTTATTTTTTTGTGCTTTCTTGTTATGTTGGTGCTCTTGTTCTTAATGGGTGTTTTTACATTCTAAATGAGCCAACAATTGTGTGTCTCTGATGCCAAATGTTAAATGCCTGTTGGTTCTTTCATCCTAATCCTGCAGAAATATTCAATCTTCTTTACACAATTTGAACTCTATATGCAGTTTTGCCATATCAAACAGGAATCGCAGTTCGCCTTGTTCTTAGCCAAAGACTCACAAGCCTTGCTTTGGCTCCTTTTTTCCCAAAGTTTAATGAGTCTTACCTTAATCATATTCAAGTTCCAATGACTAGTGTAACCGGGAGTGGTTCCATCTGCCACAAGAGTACAACTTTGTCACATGTCCAACTAATGGATTTCTGCTTGCCCAACAGCTCACATTTGAAATTATACAAAAATCTTTGCGTTACCAAATTTGTTGGTAGTTTTAATGATAATAGCTGATCTTTTGGTTTACCGAGAAGAGGAAAGTCTACATCTGCAGATCCTGTTGAAACTATTTTTTTTCTTTTGCTTCAACTTACTGTTGTTTTTAACTGTGTATATGTGAACATATACAAATTGCCATTGATACCTTTTCTACTTACCTACTTTCAACATCTACTTTTCTACCTACACTTTTCAGCTATGCCCTAAGTTTGGTAAAACCTTTTGCTCCTAGGCTAGCACCTAAACTAGGTTATAATATTGACCTATAATCACTTGAGTTCATTTGCTTATTTTGCATCACATTTTGCACAAACAGTACTTGACTGGAATCATTTCCTAACTGTTCAACTTATTCTTTTTACCAGTTTCGGAATTGCTTATATTTTGAAACGGTTGCTACTTGTTGAACTGAATTAGCAACTTTCTGCACTTTCTGCACATTAGTTACAATGCTTTACAAAATTCTAGAAAAGTATTATTGTTTAACAATCCTGATTGTTTTGTAACATGAACTCATTGTCAAAAAATTTTCTGAAGATCAAATAGCACAAAATTGACCGAGCAATGGTGAAAATTAATCTGCAAATGGACAGTTTTCTTACAACATTGCAAGGATAAAGACTTCTCTCCACAATAAAAAAAAGAAGCTGAGCTGCAAGCAACACCTGGACTTAATGTTTGACACTCCCCTCTAATAGAAATATTAAGGTATGTTATGTTGCCCTTTTAGCCTTAAAGTCAAATTATCAGTTGAATATTGGAAGAAAATGCTTATTTACATGAAAAAAAATGATCCAAAAAAAGGAAAAAATGACCAAAAAATGCCCAATATAGCAGTAGTATTGATAAAAAAAATCAGTTTAATTGGAGAACATGTATAAAATAACACTAAACAAACCCGATTAATTTGACTAAAGTGGAAAATATTTTATTTTTCTGCCAAAAAACCCTCCAAACTTAAAAATGCTGCTTTGGCTTAAATTCTTGATGAAACTTCTTGAAATTTTTGCAGAAACGTTTTTTAGGCAACCTTACAGAATGACATATTGATGTCCATGTTTGGAAGAAAAGTGAAATTTTGGTCCACCATATAAGATTCAAAATCTTTTACAGCTGATATCTTTTATTGTGTGAGTTCTACTGCAATTGTATTGTGCTTGCATTGATAATGTGTAAACAATCACTACTTTATCACCCAGACACAACTTTGACTTTATGCTCTCTATAGTTATTAAAAAGAATAATTTAAAGTTTTGTAGAATAATGGGCTGTTTTGTGTGTAAAAACAGTCTTGATGTAAGACTTCTGAGTGAAACTGCAGCATAGAGTGAAAACATCTTTGTGCTTGAAACTATATTCATAGACTTGTCAGGATGACTTAAAGTCACAAACACAATTACAAAAGGGTTTGCATCAGATAAATAGCTTAATTGTAGAAATGATCACTATTTTAGTGCCCATCCCCGAATTCGTGCCCATGTATCTATTGATAGGAATGTGTAAAAGATGTAAGATGATTGGCTGTTTGTGAATAAGACTTAAGTTTTTTATTTAAGAGTAGTGATCAATATTAGTGGTGCAGGGTCTCCATCCGAATACAATTTGTTGATGTTCACCAAATCTATTGTGCGCAGCCTTGTTTTACGTTAAGCCTGTACTAATTTTTTCAACTTCAGAACAGCTTAAAGTGATTTGTAGTAAAGTCGTTATTGCCATCATCCAATTGGATATGACAGTTGCGTTCTCACACTTTTCAATCTGTTTTTGATCATCAAGGTCATTACAACTACCTTTGTCATGCATCTAACCACCATCTTTTTTGTTATTTCTCAGATTCTTGCCACCTGCATTGATAAAAGCCTTTACTAACATGCAAACTCTCAATGTTAGCATGGAAGTTATGAATAAGTTCACCAATACCGTTGAATTTGCCACATTTTTGTTACTCTTGATAGAATTTTTATCTTTGGTGAGCATTCCATTTTGTCTAATTTTCTCAATTTATCACATTGTTGTAATTCCGAAAAATATTGCATGGCATGTTTGTCATCTGGAGATTCGATTCATATGTTTAGGCAGTATTCAGAGCTTTGTTGGTTACTGCTATGTGGATGGATCACGCAATCTCAGTGGTTAGTGCAACATGCATAAAATCCCAAATGAGCAAAGGCTCATTATCAGATTAATAGTCTATGTGGAAATCTTGCTACAACAACGCAAAGGACAAAGTATGAGGTGTGCTATAATGGCCCACTGATAGATGGTTAAAATGTTTAAATTTATCAAAGGTTTAAGAAGTGTTAAGTTTAAATGGAAGAGTCCAAACAGAGTACCAGGTATTATTGAGTTAAAGCATTAAAAAAAGCTTCCTCACTTACAATTTAAACTGGAGTTGCACTTTCTGCATTCAATTTTAAGATTATTGTCATAGCAAAATTGCATTTACGGCAAATGAATGCACTATGCATATGAGTTGGTATTAAGTTTTTACCTGATTTCCTAATTAGTCACTTTTTTCTGTCTCCTTGAGGGACAAATTAGTAGGGTTACCATATTTTGAGAAGCAAAAATCGGGACATTGGATGACAAATTTTCACAAGACAAAATTTATGGCCCCCGCAACGTTTTTTTTTATCAAAAGCGGGACGGTGAGATGCGGTCGCAGGCTTGATTGTCGAGGTAACGGTGCAGATCTGAAACCAAAGACGAAAATTGGGGTGATCTCCAAAATAAAAAAAAAAGGTCATCGCCTGTTAATTCCAAGATTTGTGTCATTTTCAAGCCGAAAAGTGGAAAAATTTTGCAACCGAGCAGGCGTTGACCTTATTTTTTTTTTTTTGGAGATCACCCCAATTTTCGTCTTTGTTTTCGGATCTGTACCCTTGCCTCCACAAACGAGCCTGCAACCCCATCTCACCGTCCCGTTTTTGTTGTAGAATTAATTGAAATGTCCACAAATTTGGTTAAATCCGTCGTGTTTCACTGAAGCAAAAAGCGGGATTTGCGATCAAAAAAGCGGGACAAGGCCTCAAAAAGCGGGACTGTCCTGCCTAAAGCGGGACGTATGGTAACCCTACAAATTAGGCAAGTTCTACTCTAGTTGCATGAATGTACTTTTTTGTTTTTATGATGTTTTCTGTTTTGCAGAGCAGCATCGTTGAAGTGAGTGCTTGCTTACAACTTGAGAGACTTAATTTATCAAATAACAACCTCACTAATGTCTCTGCTGTGGTTAGCATTGTAAGTGGGTTGGTAAATTTATACCAGCTTAATTTGAAGAATAATTTTAAAGAAGATGTTTCTCACCATCTTCCTCCAAACATTAAAATATTCAATGGAAAAGTGATTGGCGAGTTGAAAGATGATGTAAGTGTGTGTATCTGCTAATGTAAGTTGGTTTTGCAGAAGCTTCTCAGGGTTGCTGAAGCTGTTAAGGATTCTATGCTGTAATTCAAACTTCTACAATGCTACTCGGCATAGAAACATGTAGCTTGGCAAAATTGATCATAGGGTGTTTTTGTTGTTATGGTGCTAACAGCACCTACGTGCCTAGGCCATTAATTATGATCAATTGCACTCTTTTTATTCATGACTGACTTTACTTGAGTTTGCTCAGTCAGTTTCATATTTTCCAGATTACTTGCATTGCTTAGTGCCAAGCAGGAGATCTGTAAATACTATTTTTGAAGTCTTTGGTATGACTTAAAGGAATTTAACCCAAGTATACCAACCACAAAAGGCAGAAGCCCTGACCAATACACCATCGTACCAGTCATCTCAGTGTGAGTGTCATAAGAGGGTTGGTGACATCACAACTAAAGCTTTTTTAAAATCCACATCACTCAATGAAGTAAAGCTTTTTTTTTTGTGTAAACAAAAGCCAGCACCCAACTTACCCACATGCAACTACTGTAACCCTTTAAGAGATACGATGACAACAAAACAGTGGCTTGAGTGTAATTTTGTTTTATTTTGTCAAAAAGTATTGATTGTAGAAATACAGTTGAAAGCTTTTTCAGGAGTTATTTACAAGGTGCTTTCAGTAAAATAATTTTTATAACCATTTGATTTTTATTGTCAACGCAACAAGCAATTGCTTTTTTCATCTTCCTTTGTTTTTCTGATTTTTTAAATGCTTACAATGAAGCTTTGTTTTGTCAGAGCTAAGTGAGGTCACAATGTTGTCTGATACAATTTTAGTAAAAATCACAGCAGGGGAAAGCATACATAAATAATAAAGTCTATGACTATGCTGCCAGTTAAAGCAGAATGATATATGAAATACTCGTATTACTAACGTTATAACATTCAAATCTGGATTTTTAACAATGCAATGGCAAGTGTGAAAGATATAATAAATTACAGTAACTGTAGATGGATTTAAGGTAGGACTACTTTTGTATAATCATGTCGTATGTCTTACTTATTTCAATTACTAGACAGTGTTTCAACTTTTTTTGGCATGTGGCCCATTTTCAAACAAAATAGAGTTGTGTGAGCCAGTTTTATATTTTTTCCAATTTCAGTGATGTTCTCCTTATCAGTTAGTATTAAAATAGTAAACTGTGGCATACCTGGCATACACAGCCACTGCAAAATGACTTTTGATCTCCTTCATTTTTTTAACAATCACAACGTACAAACAGATTAACTTGATGTCTTAAATAAGAAGAATAAAATTTTGCAAAATTAGTTTTTTCATTAGTGTGAATTTTGACATGTCTTAGAAGTATACTAGTGATGAGGAGAAGGCTCAAATTCTAGCATGGAAACAAGAAAAGGTGCCAATAAAAGTCATATGTGAACATAGCAAAAGAACAAAATCCAGTGTTATGAAACTGCTGGCAGACACTAAAGACCTTTCAAGCACTAAAATTCCCAAGCACAAATTTGGTGGAGGAAGAAGGAAAAAGACACCATGGCATACTGACGGCATCGTGAAAAGCGAGCTACTAGAAAGCCCCCAACTGACAGGTTTAGGTTTGAAAAATATGCATGCAGATTTGCTGCAGCAGGTGACCATATGAACAGTCCAGCATCACTGCCAGAAAGATTTGGGTTTGCCTAGTCACAAAGCTGCTGAGAAACCTCTCTTCATGCAGTGAATGAAAAAGCAGCACCTTGTCTTTGCTAAAAAATATGCCCACTGGACAACTGAACTGTGGAACAAGGTATTGCTTTCGGGTAAAAGCAACTTCCAGGTCTGCCAGATGGTGTCCTCCACTGTCAGGCACCCAAGGCGATCTGATCAATTTAACCCTCGATACCCTGTTCCAACTATAAAACACATAGAGTCTGTCATGATGAGGGGAGTTTTTTCAGCAAGATGGAAAGGGCTGGTCTATATTTCTTATCAAAGAACAAAAGATGATGCGGATGCTTACCTACAACTTTTTGCAGGGACATGTGTTGAACTTCTTCTACCTTTATGAATGTGAAGTGTTCATGCAGGATAGTGCACCCTGCCACAAAGCAAAAAAGGTTAAAAAGCGTTTTGAGAAAATCAAATTGATCTACGTGAATGGCCTGGAAGCAGTCCTGATTTGAATCCCATCGAAAATTGCTGGCAAAAAATGAAAAAGTTATGGTGGAAAAGAAAACACCAAATCTGGACACCCTCAAACCAGAGCTTGAAAAAATTGGTGCTTGGAGATGTCAGTGAGTATTTTAGAAATTTGAGTGATTCTATGCCCAAACGCCTACAAATGGTCATTAAAAACTAGAGCAACATCACAAAATATTTATGCACATTGAACGTTCTAATAATGCTTTTATTGTAAAGAAAATGTGATTAATAGCAGGGCTGCAGAGCTGGCAGAAAAACCAGTAGCTCTGCTCCAGCAGTTTTAAAAATGACTGGTTCTGGCTCCAGCTCCTCTTCGACATTTTAAAAATGATTGGCTCGAGCTCCAGCTCCACTCCAACACTTTTAAAATGACTAGCTCCAGCTATGTATATAGTTAATAACAGAATTAAGTATATTTAATAATTAATATATTGGTAACATACGTACCACAGGTATCCTTTAACAAGCTAGGTCTAGACTAGCAGATCATGAGATGAGGAGGTTCGTAAACCTCTATTTCTCAGTGAAACGTCCTTTTCTCATGAGTAATAAAATCTTAATTCTATGACTACATTTATTAGTCAAAGTGAATGAGGACTGCAGAGCTGGCAAAAAAATCACCAGCTCTAGCTCCGTTCCGACATTTTCAAAATGACTGGCTCCAGCATTTTTAAAATTACTGGTTCTGGCTCCAGCTCCACATCCTAAGATTTTCTCCTGCTCCAGCTCCGCAGCCCTGATTAATAGCAAAATGAATCATATCCGAAGTCGTTTTGCAGTAGCTGTGTGTGCTATGCACCATTGATAGGCTAAGGCCCACCTGATTGAAAACCACTATTCCAACACATATTGTCCAGGTCTAGTAAAGCTAAACATAATATCGAGTTTTGATGTAAATTCCTACAAATTTTGGAAATATTTGTTCTCTAACTCAAAAATTTAGTCATTGGGTCATCTATCTAATTCATAATCTATTGTAATTACCGATTTATAGATGCTTTACTCCAGGTTAGATTACAACTCTTTTTCCCTCTCTAGGTCACGCTTATATCAGGACTAGGAAATATTAACACTGCCAGAAACTTAAGATTACAAATAATATTGCAAAAGTCCTAAGTCTGCCACTAAATAGCATATTTCTGTACTCTTTAGCACCATCCGAACTTTTGATTTTTTCCGCCAAATATGTGATAAATGAAAGGGTTAAAAGATTATCTATTAAAACATATTTTGTGAGTAATACGACTTGTGATTTAAGTGTTGGAAGTATGTGTTAAGGGTAGTTAACAAATTCCAAACGTTGAGAGGATATCAAAAGAAACGAATTGGCATACCACTGTGTGAAATATGTTAAGATGGAATATTTTTTTGATGAAAATAGTTTAATAGGTTTTAAGTGATCAGTTGCAAAACATTTGTGGGGAAGAATGGCTCTTCCTTCCTATGCAGAGGTCAGAACACAGCCAAGAAGCAAATTTTATGTCACACATATCCTTGCGAAAGGAGTGCATTGAATCATGAAATAAGCCTCTAAATAGTTCTTTCTGTAGCCATGAAAATAACCACAATTTCAATCCCCACCCCCGACTTACACTTTGTACCCCAATACTTATTATTAAAAGAAACAGAAAAAAATCTGTGAAATGGTTCATTGTTTGTGATTGGACCAGTCTATTTAACCCAATAAATCCCAAACATAGAAAATGCCGATTATATTTTTTTTGCTCAATAAATGTTATAAAAATTATCTAAATAACACTTTTTAATTCAAAAAAAGGAAGAAATATGGTTTAGCAAGTTTTTTTACAATGTTCTGAAAATGGAACATTGGGAGATCGAGACTGATCTAAATCCATGATGGTGGCAATATATGGCACTTACTTTGTCAATTGTGCTATCAATATTACAAGTTTTGCTGTAGCTTTTCTGTTAGTTATCCGTGGTTTAAGTTACTTTGAAACTGTTTCTTATTTGTGATCAAAGTTCAGTTCTCAAAATTCAATTAAGTATTTTGAAACTCTTTCTTGCGTATGTTGTAATTGTCTAAACCAGCTCTGTTGGTTTTGACACAAAACAAGAATTGGAAAAAAAACCATTAGGATAAATTTTCAACGTAGACTTTTCACTGTGCAAAAAATAATTGCATGTTGTGAAATTCAAAAGAGCACCTTGTGGGCTGTAGCACATCATACTGCATGCACATATACATTGTGTTTTTCTCGCAAAGTTTAAATCTTCCTTGCTTAAGTGCAGGTTCAGAGTAGTGCTCAAGGTTTGACATTCTCACACCTTCAACTGGCATCTTTTTAGGGCCCAGTCTACATGATTTGTGTGGTGTCCTTCCAAGCAGTATTGTGCACACACAATTTTTCTCCTGAAGCCTTGATAAGTAATGTCACCAACAATACTTTTGTGAATGCACTATACTGCAGCAACTGCATTGTTAAAAAAATGTGAAAACAAACACCACCAGCATTTCTTGCTTTTGAGTCTTGGATGATAATCGCTCAAAAAATGATCCAGCAGATCAACTCCTCGTATGACTTTGTTGTAGCTTTCATCATTTGAGGTTGTGTAATATTCATGTAAACTTTCTTTGGTGAGCTCCAGCATTGCACAAGCTTTGTTGGCTCTAATCCTTGGTGATTACTTACAACACGTACAGATCGATTGTCATGCTCTGGCAAACAATAACTTCTCCATTTCCAGAAGCTTCCAGTTTGCTACGTTCTGACTTTTTCGTCTCTGATGCATGAGTAAGAGGACACTTTTCTGTTCTGTTCTGATGCACAGTGCCAAGTGGAACAAAGATCTTTGGTTCTTTGTTCTCTACAGAGAATAGTTGAAGAGAAAAAAACTGTCAAAATGCAAAACATCTTTATTGTTTTCATTAACAGCAATTAAATTGCTAACCACCCTGCTCCAAGGGGCATATCATCACCTGAGTCGCATTTCCTAGTGTAAACTTAAAAAGCAAACAGATACTCTTCTCCAGAAGTGAGAACCTAAACCTTTATGCAGAATTTTACAGGTTTGTTTTTTATAAACATTTTTGTGGAAAATGTCCATAGTATGGTATCATTAGTTTATTGAGTGATAAAAATTTTGAAAAAAATGAAAGTGCATAAAACTTCTTTGCATTAAGTATAAGTAAGGCAACACTTTGGCTAATTTGTTATTTGGCTAGAGGTTGTTGTCTGCTAGATGGAAATAGCACTTTATCACCTGTAGGTTCTTAGTCGAATTACGTGCTCTTGTGTGATTCTTCGTTACGAGACCAGTTGTAAAATATAATTGATCATATATTGAAGAAGGACAAAAGCGGTTTTCTGAAAAACATACAATGATGAGATACAAACGTTTGGCAATTTAGTATGAGACACAAATGAGATGATGAGACATAATGAGACACAAATGTTTGGCAATTTAGTACTATTTATATCAAAAGCAAAACAATAAATTTCTTACCAAACTATGAACAGACACGTCAATTATTTCCAAGTTACGCCAAATGTTCCACAAAAATGTCAATTCAAAAAAACACAGCCCACATGTGATACTAAAACAAAGAATGACCCAAAAAAGGGTGTCGGTCGCTGCTCAATTAACATGTTTAACTGACTTGCCTCCAACAATTTAAGTGTCCAAAGTAGTGACAAAATTACAAAGTTGTGACAAAATTACACCTACCAGACGGTAGGAAACTGGTTCAAAAACACGTCATGTCAAACACCAAAAATTAAGATTAATGCTTTAACGAAATAAACTACTAAACTAATTTACGTTGAAATTTCTACAACCTGAGGTCTATTATAAGGAGTTTTCAGTTTTACCCATTCAACTCCAATATCCTAATCGTTACTCCAGTACAGGCATTCTTGAGAGAGTGAGTGGTACCTGCTTAGCAGTACAATACTCAAAAAATATCTAGTTTTTCATTTGTGAGCTGAAATGACTGATATAGTTTTTGTTTTACATACCTTTTTGACTTCGAGATTATAAGCATAAGAACACCTTCATCAAAAATTGATAAAAGCAGTTTGTATGGAGACAAGTGGTGTAACACAGGATGTGTTTCCTCAAGTTTTAGTAATTTCTCACTGGTACAAATCTCTTGCAAATTATAATCAGCCCCCCACCTGATTTTTCTTTTTTGTTGTTGAGGTTTCCTTCTTTTACAGAATTTTTTACTTTTATCAGCTTCAGTTTTTTTTCTATCACATAATGAAAAACTTTGAGGTGATCAGCTACATCACTTGAAAGCTTTTTTTCTTCCAAGTTTTGATCATGTTGCTCTTTGTAACATCACCCTGATTCTCAGGTGGCAGCACCACTATGTCAGTGTTCTCATTATCAGCTATAGTATGTCACATCAATAGCTTCATGTAATGTAAGAAAAGTTTCTGACAGTGTATATTTGCTAGCTAATTATTTTCAAACAATTATGCTTGTCTGAAAATAAGAAAACGATTTGGTTACATATCATGCTGTTACTTCAACCAAAACCAAACTTTTCGTTATACTTTTTAAAAACTGTCCTGTGTTATTCAGTTGCAGAAATCTACATTCTGCTTTTATGTGAATCAAATGCAAAATATTCTGCTAAATGCCATGGTGAGAAATGTTCACCAACCATGCAACGAGTTGTACAGTAATTACACACTTTTAATTAAATATTTAAATCACGATTGTCATCTGAATCACTAAAGAGTGTAAGTGACAACTTTTAACAATGAAGAGTTAAAAATAACCAACAATCTGCTTACAAGTAAGCAAAAGAACAAGCAGCTCAGATTGTCCCAAGCAGTTAGCTTTATACACAAAACTGTCTAGTCTTGGCATTCCAGTGTTTCAATTTTGGAGCATTGTCAAACAAAGCTAAATGCCCACGTCTTAGAGAATTAGTTATGAATCTAAAATCATGTTATGTCCAACAACATAAACAAAAGTTTCTGGTCAAATTGTGTTACATTTCAATGCTGTTGAGCTAAACATGCATGGTGCTGATTATGTCACAAAAACCACATATTCCGGCTTTTGCCCTGGGGTTATCATACACTTCAGAGAGAGAAAAAAAGATTCACTTTTTTAAATCCAGTATTGTCTCTGTTAATGCTGGTGGCTGGATTCACCTCCTATTTCTTGAAAGTTCATAAACACCTTTCATGCCGCTTTGTTTTGTCAATGGTACCTTCCTTTTTCAGTCCAATATGTTCTTCCACTTGTCTTTTTTTGTGATATTCAGTGGCCCACGCCCTCTTCTTCCTGCAACTTCAAAATCCAGTGCTCTTCTCAAAACGTCATCATTATCCCTTATCAAAATATTCCCGCACCATTGTACTCCACTTGCCCTGGCCAGACCATCCAAAGTATCCTTTAAATCCAGCAAACTCGTAAGTTCTTGGTTCCTTCCTTACTCAATCAACTTTACTCCACTCATTGCTGTCATCATTGCTTTTTCAGTTCCCATAATTGCCATCTCATTCTCTCCCAGACACCATGTCTCGCTCCCATATAGCATTGCTGATCTTACACAAATATGTTTAATCCTTTCATTTTTAATGAAAACTTTCTCCCATAATCCAACTCTCCACATTCTCTAAATTTCATCCATCCGATTCTCATTCTTACTGTCACTACAGCTTGACTTCCATCACTGGCGTTCAATCTGTCCCCCGAATAAGAAAACTTCTTCACCAACTCGACCTGATCAAAAATGATATTTCTTACCTGGTTCCACAATTCCTTCCATTATATCAGCACATAGTTCACAAACAAAACCTTTTGCCAGAGTTTAAGTCACCCTTTTCATTTTTGAGCATTTACCTTTTACCACACTTTGAGCACATCACCGAATTTACCATCACCCTCTTGCTGCTCTTAGCACATGGATCAACTTTACTCTTGAGTACTTTACCTTTCAAACCACTCACCATTACTTTTGGTTTTCTTGAGGTTCACTTTCAACCCCTTGTTTTCAAATGCCTCTTTCCATTTTAAAAACTTCTCTATCAAATTCTCTATACTTTTATTCATTAAAACCAAGTCATCTGCATACAAAATTTCATTCTTCAGTGCTTCTCTTGCATTTTCAGAGATTACATCCACTGCAATTGCAAAAAGCAGTGGTGACAACACAGATCTTTGACATACACCAACTTGTACCAAAAGTTCTTCAGATTCCACGTAAACTTTTGTTTTTTCCCTGTGATAGAAGCTCATCACTTTCTTACAATTCTAGTAAACCTTTCTTTCTCCCTTCCCATTCCATCACCTTTCTTGGAACTCGATCAAATGCCTTCTCAATATCCACAAAACATATGTACAATTTTTTCTTTTTATCCCTGTATTCCTCCTGCATTTTTTGCACTACAAACAATACATCTGTCGTTTTTCTTCCAGGCATAGAACCAAACTGCATGAAGAACATCTTTGCACTTGCTTCAGAGGGTCCAGCTGCCTTTCCTGGTTTCATTACATTTATTACTATCACCATTTCTTTGCAGGTAACTTTTTTAATGGGTCCCTCTAACAAACTAGTTCTGTCACATGGTCCCAATCGTTTTCTTTATTAGTAATTTCCGTGTGATTTTTCATATTCTTTTCCTCTCTTTTTCACTGAAACCTAACCTTCCATTTTTTCCTCTCATGCATTTACCTCCTTCAATATCTTTCCCATCTTTTTACATGAACTTCATCTGTGTAAAAATGTTACTTGGTTTTTTGTTATCTGGCCTTGTTTTCCTTTGATCGATTTTCACAGATCTTTTTATATGCCACTTTCTTTTGTTGTATTGTTTCCTTCACCTCTTTATTCCACCACCACGTACATATCCATGGTTTCTCCTACCTTTCTTCTTTCCACATACTTCATCACAAGGTTGTAGCATACTATTTTTAAAAGTATTCCTGAGATTGGGTGAATCAACATCAACCAATTCCATCACTCTTTCTTAAGATCTTTCTTTTATATTGTTTTCCTTCAACTTCCAAACCCTGCTTCTAACAGTTTGTTTGTTCTTTACCACTTTCTTTAACTTTCTGTTGTCTCTGTCTGTTTCTACTATCCAATGTTCCAACTCCCAGGGGGTGGCTTTCATGTTTTTTAAATACTTTTTGTTGTTTTTCCACTCATACTGTTTGTTATTTTTCTTTGCGCTTTCTTTTCAAATCATGTGTTTGCCATGCACAACTCCTTTTGATCACAGATCTTGAGAAGTCTTCTTTCCTCAACATTTCTTTTGCCAATTCTATACCCACCATGTGCACACTCAAAACCATCAGTCCATTTCCCAACATGTCCATTGAAGTCCCCCAGACCAAGAACCACTTCACCAGGGATTTGCAAATCTAACTCACCTGCCATGTTATTATAAAATTAATCTTTCTCGCACTCTGATTTTCCTACCTGGGGAGCATACACACATATGTCTCTTATAACTTCCACCTCAAAAGCCAGCATTATTGCCACCACTCTGTCACTTTTTCTTCAGACTTCCACAGACTTTTCCCATAGTTCTTTTTTCACTAAAATTTCAACACCTATTCCATCATTATTTTTAGACCACCACAGCTTAAATCTCCCTCCTCTAGTATTAGCAAATCAAGCTCCTTGCCCTCTTAATCTTACTTTCTGCAGATAGCACATATCCACTTTTCTCTTTCTCAACTTTTCACGCACTTCTGTAACTCTTCCACAAAAACTTCCAACATTTCGACTTCCAAATTTTACTTCTATTTTCTGTAACCAAGAGGTTCTTTGCATCCCCTGCCCATTAAGAGCTGCCAGGGACTGAAGATTAATCCTTTAACAAACTTTTTCATGAGGTAAAGTTTTGGAGTCTTTTGTCTTTTATAAAGAGCATGCCCTTGCTTACCTCCAACCTCAGTTTTTATATATGTGGGGTCCCCAGCCTTATTTAAAAACATAGGCTGGTACCCAAACGTTTCCCCTTACAACATGCTGGGTAAACAGCCTCACTATTCTACCGTGGTGGAGCACGAGGAAAAATAGTGTCATTAGAAAAAATAGCTCAAGCACTTTAAAAGTCTTTTTCATTTGCATTCAAAGTAATACTAAATTAAAGTATTGGAACATTGGACATTAACAGGTGAAGAGTAAGATTATTATGATTAGAAGTATGCTTTTCACTTCTGCTCATACAAGTGTTCTTAGGGTGAAGCCAGCATACCTACTACTATCTTAATCAATATATTTTACTCTGACATATTTAACGGGTAGCTCACTCAGTGGAGCTGGCTAGTACTACATAATAGCTTCATCAACATGCAGCCATAGTAATGTACTCTAATCAGGAAACCGCATTTTTTTTATTTAGAGTTTGACTGGATTTTTTTTTCTAAACGTATGTTTTTGGGAAAAGATTTCTAGGCATATTGGAGTTCTGTGCTTCTTCATTTATGAACCATGCACCACTTGCACGTGGCCTTGATGCTTACACTGGAAAATTAGCGTAGTATTACTGAGCTCTTATTTTATCCTTTCACGTTTACTGCCTTTTCCCTCTCATTACTTGAAAACTTAAGTTTCACTAGTTCATCAATTCACTAGTAGCTTTGTTTGTGGATATCAGTTAGCTCGATTCTGCCAATCAATGCTGTGTTCAGAATAATGTGCAGTTATAGTAATCTCACCGCTTTTGCTGATGAAGTATTACCATGTCACAATTGCAGGTGATTGCAATGATGGAAAATATGAGGTTGAATGAAAACAAAGATTTGAAAGATCAATTAAAACTGCTAGCTGATCATGCGATGAAAGAAAAACAAATTGAGTTGGAAAACCACTATTCTGAGGGCCTCTATTATCTGCATTCAAAAATAACGTATGTATTAAGATAGATCTAGCAACTTTGTTAGCAGAGGGTGACTTGTGTGATGATTGTAACCAGCTTCCATTTTTAGATATAAATTGTGATGCAAGATTATGAATCGATGTGGGAATACTTTCTTGCTAAAAGTTAATACTCATTGCTTAATAACATGATGTGCTTTTTGGTGTGTTACACAACAAAAATTTGATTCAGTACTCAGTATTTATATCGTAAAGTTGAGGCAACTTAATGTGTTGCTCAAACAATCTGACTGCAAACTTTCAAACAACTTCTAATGGCAAATAGCTAATCTACCAGCAGTCGATTAACCACACCTCTTGTTTGAGCAAGAAATACATTTATAACAGCTACCTCAAACCTCAAAAGCACTACCTACCACTATAACTAGTAATCAACTAAAAGTTTAAAGTGTCCAAGAGTGAACACTTCATAGACTTAATAAAAGTGAAACAAATTCACGTCTTTACAATCAATCTTACACTCCTCAAAAAAATTTAATGTTTAGTTGTGTATACCAGACATAGAATGCTCTAAATACTTCAGGCAAACAACAATGGGGATCATTGTGATGTGATAAATTGAAATATGCAGATCTGAATAATTGTTCAATATTTTATCACAAACAACTAAAAATTTTAGAATATTCAAGAATCCAAGATCATATCATGTACACAAGCTTTGGTTTAATATACATCTAAATTACATAATAATAAAAATGCCAGTGTACTAAACAATGTAAAATTATGATTCATGATATGGTACACATCTCGTTATCTGTGGCAATCTTCTCACCTGAGGAGTGTGTCTCTTCTTATCATCATTGGTGCGCTCTTTGACGGATTATGAGCCTGATTTTTTCCTCTTTCACTACCGCAAAACAGTCCTTGACTAATTTGCATAAAAAAAAACATTAATTATCTTTACTTTTATAATTCACTGGTTTTAGGTCATTGGTTATTATATCGATCATGTTATATCACTGAAATGGAAGTTTCATTGTGATTCGAAATGTGCTGACCTCCAAAACAATTTTTTGTCCAAGAATATAATTTATGCAAATTAACCCCCACCTTTTTGGGGGAGTAAATCACTTTGAAATTGCTTGTAAAATAGGGTACTGTAGCTTTAAAAAATTTTACAGACTTCATTTTTTGATCAATCTGCCTGAAAACTTAGATACAGACAGCTAAATAACCAAAATTTCAGGAAAAATAGCCAAAATGTACCAAGTTACTAAGTTTTTTTACAATTGTTACTTTTCTGAGACCCAGAAGCCACAGATATTTCAAGATTTTGTGGGTCAGAACAAAAGGATGTGTATTGGAATTGCGTTTTTGATTGATCAAAATGAAATCAAGATTAAATCAAACTACGTAGTGTAATATATTTTTGGAAGGAAAATTTCATCCCAAATTGTGTGATGTGCATTTTGAAAACAAAGTTTTGTGACTCAAAATGAAACAAAAACATCTTTACCCCCTCCTTTTTTGGTGGGAGGAATCAATGTTACCCCAAGTTCAAAAAGTGTTACAGACCTCGTGTGTAGATGAATTTTTTGAAAATGGTCACTAGATAATGTAAAAGGATCATACTTTCGATAAAAAACAGTTAAAAATCACCAAAGAACAAATTTTTTGTGCTATTTTCAATTTTTTGAAGCCCAGCAGCCAAATTTTTGGCCCTTTTGAGCAGTCCTGGAAGCTACTGCAACTGCCCTTTTCATCAATTGTTATAAAATAACTCTCTGCCAATGCCACCAAATATTGCCTATCTTTGAAAAGATTGGTTCTTCCTGATTCAAATGATATGCAGTTTAAATAGATTATTTTGTTGCTTAAGTTGAAACATAAGCTACTCTTTGCCACTGCCTTTTTGCGGGGAGAAAGCAGCTAATTTTAATTGATTATAGCCTGCCTGTCAAAGTAAATAAAAAGTGCTTTGCCGGCATTTTCTCCTTGAAGAGTTGATTGGTGGTACAGAATTTGAAAATTGCAGAAAGTAGAGTATTCATTCTCGAAGCTTTTCCACTGTCAATTTTCAAGAGAATCAGTCAGAAATAGAGTGAAAAGGTGAAGTGAGTCAATTATATAGAGGCACATTTGACGAAAAAGTAAAAAAGGAAAAAGCTCTAGCGTGATTGGTAAAAGAAGCGACCAATAGATGGAGTGGAAACTAATGTGTGATTTTTAGATCATAAACGAATTCCTTTTGTTTGCATAAATTTGGTTTGGATGTTTTGATGTACATTGCTTCAAGGGTGGAAAGATGAAAAGAAGTACCGCCACAGGCAAGAATTTTCATCTTTCCACCCTTGAAGCTACGTACATCAAAACATCCAAACCAAATTTATGCAAACAAAAGGAATTCGTTTATGGTCTAAAAATCACACATTAGTTTCCGCTCCTTCTACTTGTCGCTTCTTTTACCAATCACGCTAGAGCTTTTTCCTTTTTTTTCTTTTTTGTCAAATGTGCCTCTATATAATTGACTCACTTTACCTTTTCACTCTATTTCTGACGGATTCTCTTGAAAAGTGTCAGACAAAAAGCTTCGAGAATGAATACTCTACTTTCTCCATTTTCTCCTTGGTAACTTGATGCAACATGGTAAAAGAGTGGTGCTATTTAATAAAAGCCTTTTAAGATTTTTAAAAGGTGTACTTTTTTACAATTTGTAATTTTATGAGGTCTAGCACCAAAATTTGGAGGGTTTTTGGCCTATACCAAAAATAATTTAGGGTTTATCATGTATGCTAGCCTTTTTATCAATCAAAACTTAGCCTAAAATATGTATTTTGATATATTTTTGAAAAGAAAATTTTTTCAACTTTTAAATGATATATGGTCTGAGAGGAATATTTAGTCACTATAGATGATACAGGATCATGTTGACCCCCTCTTTTTTGGTGCAGGAATAATTAATTTTTTTGCTTGGTGTCGGCTATTTATCAAGAATTCCACACACTTTATTTTTTTATCAATCTTTCTGAAAACTTAGATACAGACAGCTAAATAACCTTAGATTTCAGGAAAAACAGCCAAAATGTACCAAAACAATTAGTTTTTCTACAGATTGCAGCTCAAAAAACCCAAATTTTGAGTGTTTTTGACTGGTATCACAAACAGATTAGGCCTACGAAATTTACCAATTTCATAAGTAATTATACAATAACTCTTAACCTAAACCATTCAACAATATATATTTTTGGAATAGAAATTTCTTCAACATTCAGATGATATGTAGTTAGAGAGGAAAATTTTGTTGCTAAAGATGATACAGGATCATGTTGACCCCCTCTTTTTGGCAGAAAATTACCAATTAGTTGCTTGGTGCTGGCTATCTATCAAGAATTTCACAGACTTCATTTTTTGATCGATCTTTCTGAAAACTTAGATACAGACAGCTTAATAACCATAGATTTCAGGAAAAATAGCCAAAATGTACCAAAAGAATTAATTTTTTCTACAAATTGCAATTTTCTGAAGTACTGTTGAAAATTTTTTCAACAAAAAATCAAAAATTGTGTATGCCTATTTTTTTATCGGGCATTATAAAGTAATCCTAAGCCTCAACTATTTAAAATTATATATTTCTGGAAAGCTAATTTTCTGAGCTTTCTAAATATATTAACAGTTGTCAGGTTATTACATTGTTTATGTATTAAATTTACCTGTCTGTAAAAGGTTATCAAATTTTTGGGGGTTAAAAATTTTGACTACACGTGATATAAGTCAATTTTTTCAGGATAAAAACAAATATTTAAGACACAAATAAAACATTATCGAAATCACCTTGAAATAACCTTTAATTTAAAATAAATTGTTGAAATCGGTTGAGAAATAAGGTCACAAATCAATTTTTAGGTAAACTGATTTTTTCAACTTTTGAAAAAAATCGTCATATGATGATTTCGCGGTAGTGAAGGAGTTAATAGCCACAAGCATTTGTGGATGTTTTTTATGCATCGGGACTGGGTGTCACAAATAAGTAAATTTCCGTTGAAAGAATAATTTTTATATATGTATAGTTGCTGTAATCTGCCATTCTGTTTTGCTGTGATTATTTCATTTGTAAATCTGAATTGACTGAAGCCCTGAACTTGCTAATTGTTTTCAAAAAAGACCTTTTTTCTTTCACATTTATTAGTAGACTAGCCAGCATTCCCTGGCAGAGGCCCTCCATCAGCAATGTACGGGTTTAGTATTTCGGTTCAACCGGCCAAGCCAGCTTTACCCATCCAAATCTTGTGTAAGCAGTAGCAAAAAAGTAATGAATTTTATGCACTTTCACAATTCTTTTACACGAAATTTTGATCATCATATTCTCTTAATCCTGACTGGCAATGCTCACAAAGAATCTTTCCACAAATTACTGTTAATACTTGTTAGGGAGCAGGGATTATACATAATCAAAACTGATTATAGCAGCGAAATGCTGGTTGCTTTCACAATTAAAGAAAAAAACTATTTAATGGTAAGCCTTTTTTGCCAATTGGTGCTGCTGCTTTCCTATTTATATTTGTGGTATTAAGTTCCTAATTTGACTGCGCTATTGGTCTTGTTTCCAGCATAGTGACAAAGGTGCCTCTTATTCTCTCTATATTCAGTTTTACAAATTGTTATTATTGTGGTTTTATGTTAATTTTTTCTTAAACTTGGGATTTTATTACAATGATGTAGAGTATAGACAAAAATGACATAAATACCATAACAGGCAGTGTATCAGCATAAGAAAAATCCTTGCTTTATAGTATGTATGACGGCATCGCCTGCAGAGTCCCCATCAGTAACGTCAGGATTGAGAGTGTTGGTTCAGCCAGTCAAGCCGGCTTTACCTATGAGCTTCTTGTATGAAAAGTTACCACAATTTTATGTGGTTTCTGCACATAAGATGTTCACGACTTTTTGTGCTCCTTTTTCTAATAGAACATCTCTTTTCAAGATCCTGGCTATGCCTTAGGTCTATGTGTTCTGTTCACTGCTGACATGAACCCAAGGGAGCCTTGCGTTTTTCGTAGTTTGGAAGTAGGGATTACATTTCTGATATTAAGCTATTCTAAAGCAAAAAGGGCAAAAATCTCTTTCGTGTGGTGCGATTTCACACAGTGATGCCGTTTTCTTTTGATTTCCCCTTAAACTTTGTCAAGTCCTTGCTGGCTATGCTTTATGTAGCATGTTCTTTTCTCGCTGCTTGATGTGACCTGGGGAGTTTAAAGTGTCCTTGCTTTTCCTCAAATGTTTGGTTTGACCCCAGTAGCTCTATAAAGCTATTATAAAGCAAAGTACCAATAATATGTTCCGTGTAGTGCAATTTAACACAGTGACGTTAATTTTGATCTCGCCTCAAACTTTCTCAAGTCCCTGCTGCCTATGCATTATGATACGTATTTGTTTTTCCTTGCTTAGGTATGCTCATAGAAGTTAAATAAGTTCTTGCTTTTTCCAAATTTTTAGGTTTGATTCTGGTAGCTCTATAAAGCTATTATCCATCAAAATAGAAAACATGTTTCTCCTAAGTATGGTGCGATTTAACCCCAGCAGGCCATCCTATCACCCATGCCCATTTAAAATGCATCAATTGATGCAGCTGCACCTGCTTCACTGTGCAAACATTTGTTAGAGCCACAATGAAATGTTTTAGTAAATATAGGCCATAGTTCCTGTACATGTAATGGTGATCATGTTGGTTTATTAATGAAGACTGGAAGTATTCAAAAAGAAAGAACAATGACGCAAACTACAATTCGTAATTTTTAAAAGAGTAAGGGGGGGGAAGGTGAAACACAGTCAAAATTGATGGTGTCGCCCAAATGGTGGTCGTATAGACTCCTAAAGAAATTAGCAGTTTGGTGGTAGGCTTGTTTGACGATTTGGTGGGCCCACTTTTGTATTAATATTGGTGACATCAAGATTTTTTCCAGCGCTGTTTGCTTTAAATCGGCCTTTGCATGAAAAGGGTCCTGCCTTTCCTTTAAGTCATACAACCTATTGCAGTAGACGCCTATTAAGCTCTTTTTCACTAAACAGTAGCAAGCATTGCGATGTCATTTAACATTATGACCTCAAAATGCATTTTGAGCCATTATTATTAGGATTGCTACTGACCACTTCTTTGTCACTGTAGGCTAATTAATATAAATTAACGTGTCTGAATGCGTGCATGTTCCATGGCCCTGGCATAAACGCCACCATGCAAAGAGCAAGTTAATTCGAAATGAAGAACTCACAGTTAAGTTATAGTAGTAGCAAGAGCCCCCATCAATAATGTCGAGATTAAGAACATCAAATCCAGCCGGCTGGTGCGGCAGCCTCACCCAATTGCAAAGAAACTGCTTCAACATTTAGATCATATGTAGCTCAACCCCTACATCTTGTTGTAAACAATAAGAAAGGACCATCTTTACCCCCTCGTCTTTTTCTTGGGTGATCACCAAGTGTTTTGCTTGGAGTTGACTACATATTAAAACTTTTAAACTTCATTTTTCGATGAGTCTTTTGAATAATTTGATTGATAATGCCAAAGATCCATGCCATCGAGAAAGAATAGACAAAATGTACCAAAGGACTTAGTTTTTCTAGAAATTGCGATTTTGTGAACTGCAGGCACTAAAATTTTGTGTGTTTCTAATCGGTAGATTACATTTCATAAGCATGTTGGGACTTCAGTTTTTGAAGGCTATCTTTGAAAACGTCGACAGACAATTCAAAAGAATCACATTTGTGAGGAAGAGTATTCAAAATGTACCAAAGAATCAACTTTGTTTAACAATTGCAAGTTTGTTAGCTGTAGTAGGATAATTGTACAACTAAAAATGAAACATCATGTATGGCAATCAAGTTTTGATCAGCCATTATAAACTAATCCTTAGCCTTAAGTAATTGAACTTACATATCACTGGAAAGGAAATTTCCTAAGCTTTCAAATGATAGTAATTGTTAGTACTTTTATTATAACGTTTTTGTGTTAAAATTACCTGTTTTTACTAAACTCACCACTTTTGGGACGGGTAAAAAGTTACACCACATATCTTAAAGTTCAGTTTTTTCAGTATAAAAACTAATATTAATTGTACATATAGTGCACTATCGGACTCGCCTTGAAATAGCCTTTAATTTGTTGAAGAAAGTTTGAAAATCAGTTGAGAAATGAGGTCACAAATCAGTTCTTTAGTAAACTAATTTTGCAAACAAGTTGCAATTTTTTCAAACATGTTCATATTATGATCTGCGGTAGCGAAGATTTGTGTTAATCGTATGGGACATATTATGACGTCATAGACCCAGTTTTAGCGTGCAAGCAAAATAGAGAAGAAAAATGCTTAGATTCTTTGAAATGCTTAAATAAAGAATTGCTCGTAGGATAATCAAATAAACATTAATTGTTGTAAAGTTGTTTTTATCAAAAGCAGCTTATTAATATCTCCTAAAAGAACATTTAATTGCGTTTCTGCGATTAGTACTTTTTGAGAAAGAACAAAAAACAGGTTGTTCAATAAATCGTTGATTGTGACGTCTTTTTAGACCCCAAACAAATGAAAGTTTTTGAAATGTGGTAAGTTGGAAGTTGGTTTTTGTTTGAACAAAGAATGGTTGTCCTCTATCAAGTAATGCAAATTTTAAAAAAATTATTTTTGGTTATGACATCACAAGTACCCTTATGACACTCACCACAGGGTGGTGATCAATTGCGCTAAGTTTAATGCTTGTACCTCTAGCAGTTTCAGAGGAGTTAAAACAGACAGAAAGACAAATAGACAGAATTGCGCTTTATATATTAGATTTGTCACTCACACGCCTCTTCTGACATCACAATGGTTGAATACGTGACTCAGTGCCAGTGTATTCTAGTGAATTTTGTTTCTTAACTCTTTTGCTCCTGCGAAATTAGCGAAAAAAAATGTCCGTAAGGTGGCAGCGCGAAAAACTGCCATAATCAATCATAATTATGTACCTCAAGTTTGTTTGTAAATCATTACTCAGCTGTTTACTTCTACATTAAGTGTGATATATCGTTGAAATCTACATTTCTTGAGGATTTCAAATAGAAAAAAAATTTTTTTTGAATATGCAAATTTTATGCAAATGAACCCCCCAGCTGGGGGTATTTGTCTTCAAAATTAAAGAGGTACCCTCACCTCAAAGATCACTACAGATTTAATTTTCTACCAATTTTTTTAGAAATGGTCGCAAAATAATGCTAAGGAAATAAGCTTTCAAGGTACATCAATCAAAACTTACCTAAAAGCCTAGGTTTTCTACAATTTGCAATTTTCTGAGGCACATGACCTTTTTTTTGATCGGTACTGACCGGTACCAAATTTTGGTAGTTAAATTCAGTACCTAAAATATGATCAGTTATTATCTGCTAGAGGTTAGCCTAAACCATGTACCATTATGTATTTTTGAACAGGGAATTTCTTCAAGATTCAGAAAATATCAAGTTTAAATAGAATATGCTGTCACTGACAATGAAACAGCCGCTTGTTTACACCCTTCCCATTTCTTGAGGAACAAGGGGGATACAGCAAACTTTGATTTACGAAAGCCAAATTTGTGCTAGCTTTTAAACTTGTATTTCGCTTCTTGTCTCCTTGGAAATTTGAAACAAAATGACGACTTTATTGGTGAAACATTTGCAATTTATTTTATCTTTTTATAGGGTGTAGTTATTCTAAAAATCATAATTTAGTGAAGGTAAGTCAAAAAATTTTGGGGGTTTTGAGCTGACATGATGTACAGTACTCATTTTTGATCAGTAAATATCATATACCACTTAGTCTAAACTATTTAAAGTTATATATTGCTGGAAAGCAAATTTCCTAAGCTTTCAAATGAGACCGGTATTTAGCAACATATCATATTTTTTACGCACTAAATGTACTTTTATCTACTTATCATTCAAATTTGTTTGGGGGGGTTTTGAGACCCCTAAAAAATTTAGAAATTCTAAAAAGTAAAATTTATTATTATCGCTTAAAATTTTGTCAAATGATGCCCCAAAAGAGTAGTTTTCAGACTGTGTCAATGTTAGAGGGTTTGGTGTTGTGGTAAAGATGTAATCTCAATTTGATTTTAGTGTAGTTGGCACGTGCTGAGAATTTGGCCGATTTTGTCGTCTGCAACTGGGTTCTTGGTCCTTTTAACCCATTTTGGGTATAAAAATCCAAGAAGTAGGGCACAAATTATACATGTTCCGATGCGTGAGGAAATAAGCATGATCTTTTGAAAATTTTATGAAAATCGGATGAAAAATAAAGTCACAAATCGATTTTTCATTAAACTAACTTTGTAACTCAATTTAAAATAATTTGAGAGAAACACTGAAAACACGAGATCATCAATCGATGATCGCAGGAGCGAAAGAGTTAAAGATTTATTTTGGTTGTCAATTGTGTAATTTATTAACAGTGCTTTTTTTCTATGTCACATGATATTGTTCTGGCAATTTCTAGATTATTTTCCAGTCACACATATAAGGCAGCGAGATTTTTTTTCTCATTCAGAAAGTAGTTCAGTAGAGTAGCACAGTAGTAGAGAATAGAAGTATATTGATCTGTGGTGATTTATTTTGGATTTCTATTAGTGTGACAAGCAGGTAATTTGTGGATTTAGTCTTGGTTGCGTCTGATTGTTATATTAAAGCACATTGTTTTTTTGGTGATCAACAAATGAAGGAGTTTGAAGTGGTATTGTGAATATATTTGTTTTGTTTTGGATCAAGAAGGGCGTGGGTAAAGTATCTTAGTGGAAGCCAATCTTTTCCTAGCTATCAAGTTGCAACCAGACTTAATTACTCGAGCAATACTACAAGTCACCTCAATTTTAAGAAGTAAATTAAAGATTGAGATAGAACGAAAATTCTACTGAAACACGACACTGAGCCTCCCTTCTGTCATCATTTCTTTTCTTGATTTATGTCTTAAATAGCATCAATTTAATTATTACAGCTTTTTGTCTTTATACAGGTTGCATAGCTGAAGTTTTCTAGGTTTTGAAGTATATATTGGTGAGCTCTAGAGTCTGTTGAAGCTAATCCTTGTGGTGGCTTAGGGTGGCACCATGAGTGCAGGTGTTCATACTTAGTTCACCAAAGAGTATCTTTTTTGGAAGTTTTGTCACATTTGTTTTGTGCACGTGTCCATACTTCCTAAATCAATGTTTTATATTGATGGCTTCCATACTGTCACCCAACTTTTTGATTACCACACAAAAGTGTTTCTTAAGTAGCCCAGCCATTTGATTATAAGTGGCCTAAATTTTTTTTGATAAATTTTTTCCAGTTTTCTTGAGATTACAATGGTCGTCTGTCGATGTAACAGGGTGGAGACTACCACTGTGTTGTAGACCATCAATTTGTTCTGTGGTTGAGAAATTTCTTCTTGAAAACTCATTTGGTTAATCTTTCATAGGCACTGTGAGCTGCTCCAGCCAATTTTCAGTGTCTTTGAATAAAGTGCATTTGACAGTCAGAATACTGCCAAGGTAGGGTAAGTATTCTGCGCATTCAGTTTTGTTACCAGCAATGAAAATATTACTTTTTGGAGAGGGGCTGCAAATGGAGGCTGGACAAAAATATTGGTTTTTTCAAAACTAATTTTGAAGCCAAATCAACAGTAAAGAATCGAGTAAGTAGATACAGCTCTGCCATGCACTTACTAGAGCAAGCAAGATAGGCTGAAAAGATTGCAATCAAAGTATTATTTAAAGACAATTCTTTGGTTGTTTAGTGGGATCTTACAAAGCATTGCAGTGAGCCAAAGTGACAATAGCATTGCTTTAAGCCATGAATGATAGCAAGTGCACAATCATAAATAGTTAAAAAGAGTTGGCAACCAAAAAAATCTATATTTTTCATTTTGAATGAAGGCAAAGATCTTTTTCTTTTTTTTTTGTGATAAACATTTTCAAAGTTTATTTGTCAAATGGGGTGGCTTGCCGTCTACACCCCCCTTGTTGCATCCCTGGTTGATTGTGCATTTGTCAGATATACTGTTTAGATGGATGGCACAGGCAGTCACGTCTTAGTGCATTACTTGTATTTGAATAACAAAGGACAGAAGAAGGCCACAACGTCTTTGCACTAAAGGCCTCTTGGAATGCTACTGTAAGCTTTCTTTGGGTGATAAAAGGGAAAGTGGCTTTTTTGTTCATGTGTTTTTTCCTGGAGTTGCCTTACACTAAGTATCTTGTTAATTGTTTCTCGACAGGCATGGAAAGGGCATTGGGATTCAGGAAGAATGTCTTCAGTAATTGTTCAGAAATGGTTTAAGACAAGTTTTGCCAGAACCTTTTCTGTGGTAAACAGCAATGATACTTCATGATAATACCATATTTAATTTTTTAGGTACAAATATTTTCTTGGTGCCTGCATAAAAACTCATCAGTCTCGAGTACCAAAATAATGTTCAGTTCTTCTGCTTTGCTTTGCTTGCAGTTGTTCAGTATGCTGCATTTTTCTCGTTGCTGGTACCTAGTTTTCATGACTATGGAGACAGATGATGCGTAGTGTACGTTTTTCATTAATTATGTTTGTAAATTCTTTGTCATGACTGTTAATTAAGTCTTGATGTTTCTTTTCGTAGAAACCAACAGTCTCTTTAGCTGCATCACATACGGAATCTTTGAGGATGATCCATTGTTCTTTTAGAAATTTTTCATCTATGACATTTGATGCCAAATAAAATCCTACTGCCTATCTAAAGCTTTCTGTGATAGTTGAATTCTTCGTTTTGTTTATATCAAACTTCTTCCTTGACTAGTTAACATTTTTTGTCAGCTCATTGCAACTGGGATTATTAATAGATGTTGATCAGTTCAGAAGTCATAAGCACCGGGCATATTTTTGGTAATATTAACGTCCTTTCTGTGTGTTTGTCTGACTATAGCATATTTGGGAGTGTCCCAATATTTTGACTGGGGTGGATGACGAAATTTGGTGTCGATGTGATAGCCAAAGTTACTACGCCATCACAGCAGGGCAATAGTGTAGTGGTTAGATCACAAGTGTTTTTAGTAATGAGTTTTTGTTCTGTGCAGAGGTCTAGGATAAGAAGACCATTGGCATCATAGTTTCCAATATCTTTCCAAGATATTCAGCCATAGGAGGAGGCTTCATCCCACTCCTTAACAAAAGGTGGTGGTCTCCAGTTGGAATACTGCAGATAATATCATTGAGTTGTACATAAAACGCTCCCCCCCCCCTCCTAACATTGTCTTTAGCATCAAGCGATGGAGCATGGAGAGATAATGGTGACAAAGTTCTCTGCTGGAAGTGGAAGAGGTTTGGTCATTATGTTTGTTGATACTAATAGGTATTAAGTTGTATGCTTATACCAATTAACTCTTAATAGTAAAGTCAACTCTGAGAATACGTTTTGCTCAGAAGTCTTGCCTTTTACAAAAGAAAGTGTAGCCATTTTCAAAATCTTCCCGTTGTCTTTCATAAGATAGATGTGTCTCACTCTAAGGAATAATGTAATCTGGCAAGCTCTTTTGCAGCCAGAGCTGTTCCCCTCTCGGTTCTGTCTAAGTCTTTCAATCAATTAGCGTCCCAATGTTAAATAGGTTCTTTTCATTTTTTGACTGCATAGAGAGTGGTCTGCTTGGTGCTGTAGCCCAGTCTGGCAATTTTTAGTTCTAATGTTTATAGCTCACTCTTTTAGAGCCTTCCCTATTGGGAGTGAAAAGCAGTACTATTAAACATGCCTGCCTATATGTGCTTAGTCTTAGGAGCAGGACACGAGTCCATGTGTCGCCAGTGATTCACTGGTAGGCTACCATCACACTCCTGTTGCTATTGTGTAGATCTGGACTTTAAAAAGTTTCCAGTTTTACTAAACTTACTTCCATCATTTTTATCTCATTGCCACTGATCTTGTGATATGAATGTAGGCTATTGGTGTGCCTTTGTTTAAGGTGGACTAGGTTGCCCCGCCATTGCCTACACACTTTATCAGGGATGTGGAAGCGAAAGTGCAAAAATTCTACCACTTTTGCTTTGAAATAGGTCATTTGACTTGAGAGTAGCTTGGCAAAAAAAATTTGTCCATTTTCCAATGTGGATTAAACAGTGAAGTTGCACTATGAGTATGAATTAATATGCAATATCAGTAGCACGAGAGAACAAGAAAAAATATAACTAGCATCACATTTTGTATTGATTACAGGTAACAAAAAGGTAGTTTGGACAATGAAACGTAGTTAACAAAATGATCATTTGATTAAACTTAACTAGCGTTGGTTAGGGGGTTGAAAACGTTGAAAAAGAAATTCTCAACACGGAAACAATTTAAGCATTCTACGTCAGTGCTCTTCAACCAGGGTTTCGAAAAACCTGTAGTTGTGTTCTGTGAGTTTTTAGAGTTCCGTGAGGGGATCGCAAAGGTTCTTTGTGTATTTTTTTCTTGTTTCAGTATATTAATTTCTTATATGTAGTGGTGTTCCGTGTATATAAATAGTTAGTAATGGAATCTTGTGATACCAAGTTGCAGATTGTGACGTAATCCTTTTTACAATTTTAAGAACGTCTAAATTTGCTAACTTCCTTTGTTACGTAATAGTGCATCTGGTAATTTCAGTTTTGCTGTTGTTGTTGTTACCCGACCCCTTTCAGGGGATGGGGGCATGGCAAAAGACCATGGAGGCCCAGAAGTTAGTCAACTCCCCAAGGCCTGGACCAGAGGTCGTAGAGACACAGAAAAATGCCAAAGAGTGAGCGGTGCAAAGAGTCTGTAGCTGGACAGTGCATAAAGAGATGAGAGATGTCCACACGCACTTCAAGAAGGATTCTCGATTCTGCCAATTCTAGAGAGATAAGAGCTTGGCAGAAGGCTGTGTTTGTTGCAGCAAAGATGATAGAGCACAGCAAGCATGACGAGAAAGCAATTGACAAAATAGCCACTTCCACATTCCTGCACTTTATGTTTAATTTCACATTTGTGTCATCATGATTGGAGACATACAAAAGATTTCCCAAAAATTACAACAAGCTGCTCTACATGCAGTTTTTCAAATGATGCTTTTTAAGCCATACCGTCAGGCTTTGCCAGGTGCACTATTTACCCATAGCTTGGGGCTTTGTGAATACCAGGATATATCCACATGCCAGTAGCTCAGCATGTAATACATCTAGGGCCTGATTCGCTCCCATGTCCCACCTTAGTTTTATCTGAATTTGCAAAGTATTTAGAATCAGTTACCATGTATTGCTAGTCAAGGAGGCACCATGTGGTCTTATTAATGAAGAGGCTGTGTAATAACAGGGAGAGACGTGTGTACTCGGCTCTCTTTCAGCTGATAGATTACTATACTCTTTAAACCCCTGATTCGCAATTTTCAGGTCACAGTATCATAAGTCGGGTGGGATTGAAGCTACAAAAACGTACATGGAACTTTAGGAAGTAAACCGCACTATGACCAGATTGAGAACCTTTGCACTGACACACTTCACCTTAATCGTCAGAACCTTCAGGTGCACACCTACTTGGTGAGGAATATGTTAGTGTGAAACTACATAGTGGAAAATGCGTTGGTCTGCAGCTATATTAAAACCATTAGGTTGATGCTTAGTTTATGGTGGAGAAGAGTTTAACACAACTACCCAGTGATAAATAAATTGGGCAACTAAATGGTATCAAATGATTAATGCACAATTTTAGAGTATAAAATGAATTGAGCGCACTTACTTGATGTAAAATGAGTTGGCATGTTATTATGTGGTATGAATGAGTGCGTTGTGGAAATACGTGATACAACATTAGTTGTTGGACAACTACATAGAAAAGTTTGAGTTGATTTGCATCTCGTGTTCTAAAGTTTTTTGCTTTGTTTGTAGTTCTGCTATGGCAAAGTTCTGTGAAGATAAACACAGCAATGAAGAAAAATATGTTGCATGGTGCAGGTTTGTTGAGCATTTTGCTTGAATCAGATTGGTATGAACACAACATTTCTGTGCAGTTACATCGATGGATTATCTGCAGACGAAACTGAATCTTTGGTAAAAACTCGCCTAGAAATTAGTCCAGCATACCGATCTGTAAGTTTCAACATCTTGAATAAATAGTTGTTGTCTTAAATTTATTGCAGTTGTTTAATTTTTTGTAAAAACATTTTCATTTGCCTAAGCCACGTAAATTTCTGGCCACTTACAAAACACACATAGTGCATATATAAAGTACCAGGTTGCTTTTAACAATTGTTGTCTATGCCATCACAGCGAGCTGTGAACTTCTGCATAAGTTTGGATGACACCGAGTTAACATTAATTGCAATTTCAAGGTTATCTAGATCAATACTTTTCAACTTTTTTGGCATCTAGGAGCTCTATATGTACCTTTGCAAATGTCCAGGATCCCATTTATTAGAAATAAATTAGTTAAGCTAGAAATAAAAACATGTTTTAAAACTCTATTTATGCACATACACAAAAGTTATTATTGCATGTTAAAGTTAAAACTCTAAAACCCTTAAAGCTCACAGAACCTTGGTTGAAGAGTCCTGACTGCACTTCTGGTTAGCCCAATCTCCTACATAGGACGGTAAACAAAACGTGCCGGTTCACTCTCAACAGCAAGATAAAATTTATTTGTGTTGCTCTCACATGAGCAAGTGTACAAAGCAGATAAACATGAGCAGTTTCTGAATATAAACACACACGTTTTAACTAAATCCAACACAATGCCCCAGACTTACGTATCGTTTCCATTTAAACTAGAATTTTTTTGATGTTACTGCTTATTGTCCAACCATAAAATGAACTCAAACTGACATACTTACATGAAATTTGTCACACCAAAAAATAATTAGGCACAATAAAAAACGTTTCAATGATTACACTAACGTGGTGCTTTAAGGTGTTCATCGTGGTGCGTGGTGACATGATTGCAAGTCTTTGCATGTGCAAAGAGTAGCTTAGATAACCCAGGTTCGAAGCTTACAAGACACTTGATATGACCTAACACTGATTTAGATCACTTTTAACAAATTGCACATATTTTCAATCATCATGAAACTATTTTTCTGCTTGAGATAACTGTTTATTATTGTTGCCATTTTGCTGCAACTTGCTCTTCAAACCCAACAATCAATGCAAAAACCTTTGCTGCACTATTTTTGAGCAAGTTCGAAACATCAACATCAATTGAGGGATTCCTAAACTTAAGCAACAAGTGCTGTTGCATAAACACTGACATAAGCTAGGGAAAAACAGCTTATTTAGGTAGTATTATGTAATATATGTAGGTAATTAATGCAGATGATGTTGATAATGTATATCTTGTAATATGTGAGCAGAAAATATTTCCGGATGTTGATTATGTGACTTATTGACTGAGAAATTCAGTTGTCAAGCTTGTGATTAAATAGAAGTGAGCAGTAGCGTGCTACATTTTAATTCATGGCAACAGTGGTACCACTAGTTGATGATTTTATTAGCAGTAGAGTGCTGCTTTTTTCACCTGGTGGCAGTAGCATCGCTACTTTTGCAGAGTTTGTAACATCGCTGTCACTGCTGTCAATAATATTTTATTAGCTCAGTTTATTGAAAATTATTTTTTATTTTGGTCTGCTGTGGAGCTTAGTCTGCGATAACTTCATTATCAGATGATAAAAATGCAAAAGCGTTTGTGATAAATTAAGCTCTAAGCAGCAATGAAGTTTTACGACTCTACTGTGTACTCTTTTCTATTCAAAATATAATTTAAATTAGCAGATGTAAAGCAATAAAAATCTGCAAGAAAGCTAGAAAAATCTATAGAAATAAAAAATTCTTTTGGGATCGAAGCAAAGCTTCTCATATCACGAGTCGCAATGAAATGGTTCAAAGATCCCTACCATCTAGATAGTGAAACTTGCGATCATGATTCTTCACGTTCTGCTGAGTTAATAGGTTAATTAAAGGGTCCTTATAGGCAAAAGTAGTTAATAGTTTCAATTGTAATGAGAAAAAAAGTTGGTAGGTCATACATGTACACTTGGTCAATTTCAATCAGAATTAAGCTGTTTTCGTGTGAGTTCAATTTGTCTCTGGATAGCGTGGACTTGGCACAGTTGTTTACATTGTATAAGACCAATGTATGCTAGTAGCTTAGCCCTGTATATATGGATGCTTATTATACCCTAACTAGCCGGTATTGCCCAGCAGGACTACCAGTCAGTTGTGTTCGGTTAGTAACTCCGGTTCAGCCAGCTTTGTTGGTTGCAACCAAATTATGTTTTTAAGACCATAATGGCATAAATTGATACTAATGGGGACATTGCCCCTACACCTCTAATCCCTATTATGGTACAATTTCAATTAAGAGAGGTCTTAGAAACTCTCTATCATTTCACGAATTCTGTCCGTTCCTTCAATAAATCTAGGACAGTAAACACTAAGTTGGGAATGGCACCATAATGGCTTTTGTTTTACGATAACACAAATCAGTTACTTGGTGGTATGCATATTTTATGACTTAGTAAAACCCCTACCTTGAAAGTATAATAAACAGTAAAGAAACTAACAAATCATTAGCATAAGTGATGTCCCTAGTCCTGATCTTCCTGTTGCTTGTTATGCAGCACCATTGTTCCCTTTAAACGTGAAAAAAGTGCAAATTTTCAAAATTATGTCCAGCGGAGTCACAGTTAAAATTCAACAGTGCGTAAAAAAGTTTAGTGGTTTTTGTAACGTTTTTTGTTTGTTAAAATTTTGGCAATTTTTAAATGCGTGGGAGTTAAATGCTGTTTAGTGCGTGGGAGACAGTGAATGGGAATGAAAGGTTGGATAGCTGCTTTTTAGGGCAATGCAACGTCTTGCGTAAACTTCGACCGGCTATGATGCAACAACGAGTGATGGCGACTTAAAATATCGTGCACGTCGTTGCCACACTTCTTTTGTATCACAAATCAACCCTAAAGCAAGTAACATAAAGTAACCCAGCCAATTTCTATCGTAGCTAAAGAGTAGTAACAGCAAGTAGCTCTCAAGCTTCACTTTAACACAAGACATTAGTTTTCAAGGGAAGTTTGAAACTGGAATTGCCTAACTTATGTTTTCTTTATGCTTGAACGCTATTTTCAATCGTGCTTGTTAAGATAAAAAAGCGCATAGATCTCGGTTTCATTTTAGCGTACAAAACGCCATTTTGTAAACCAGAAATAAATAACCTCTCACTTGCTATTTATAAAAACTAAAAGTAAAAAAAGAGTATGATTTCTAACCAATTTTAGTTTTAAATCCCCTCCAAAATTTTTTTTAATAAAATGCAGCTGACAGCCATGTGCTGTGATAGTTTACCAGCCATGATTGAAATAAGCCTGGAAACGAGAAGAAAAATATAAAGTGCTGTTTCAATTTTTTTAATCACGTTTTTTATTGAAGTCTAGCCTTTTTTTAATTGCTGGAAAGGAAAACTTTTTCTTGACTTGTTTTTTTATCTTAGTTGGACAACACTTCTGAAATTTACTTTGATAACTTTTTTGAGGTCGTGCATGAAAACAAGAAAAAATATGACCAGACCACATGCCTCTGTGCATTTCAAAAATGGGCAAAATGCCAAAAACGCTCATAAAAATGAGAAAAATGTATAACCGGAACACATGCCTTTGTGTATTTCGAAAATGGACAAAATGCCATAAACGCTCATAAAAGCGAGAAAATGTATAACCGGACCACATGCCTCTGTGCAATTCAAAAATGGGCCAAATGCCAAAAACACTTATGAAAGCGAGAGAAAGGTAGAACGGGGGCGCATGCCTTTGTGCATTTCAAAAATGGGCCAAATGCCAAAAACGATTGAAGAGCACTGAACTAAATAAAAATTTTCATAACCGAAGTACGTTTGAGGGGAAAATGAAGGATGTTGTTGTACGCCAGCCAATATTATTGGCAAACTGTAAGCTATGCAAAGTTAGCTTGGCGTATACACTGGCTAAATAGCAGTAGGCTACTGCAAGCATCTGTTTTTACTCCTTCAAAATATGTTACTAAGACTGGTATTACCATTTGTTTAGTAATGTTCGCCAAAACTTGTCCAGCAGTTTTCGTGCATTTGCTAGCGATTTTGCACTCGCGCCGGTGGTTATGCATTTGCTAAAATCTTAGAGGGAGCAGTGTGCAGCACTCACTCGGGGGAATTGCTAGTAGTGAGTGTATTGAGTTATCCTACCCACAGCCCAAAATAAAGGTGACACAGTCAAACACTTGATATTGAGTTAAGTAGCAATCCAGGTCAGTCAATAAACAACAAACTAACAATACCCAATAACCATTTTATGCCAAAGTGAAGCTATCCCACTGAATTAAAAACGCATTTATGATTGAGACACAATTGATTATTCCTCACAAAAGCGAACACTGCATAGAGATAAAGAAATAACTTACTTGTAATGTTAAGCAAGGAATAAAACAATAATTCATTTGTTTTTCTTAATACCACTCCATACTTTTTGATAGAAGGTGGTTTCATCTACAAACAGCCTATTATTTAATCTCTTAATAAAAGTTTCAACTGCTTTTTTATGGTCTGTATTTTTTGATGAAATGACAAAAGCAGCTTTTACAATCAATCGTCAATTATGACGTCATCTTGAACAGCAAAGAAATAGAGTTTTTGAAATTTGCTGAGTCAAGTGCTGGCTCTTTTAAGCACAAAAGCGTTTTTCTCCATCAAAAGATACAAATTTAAAAACAAAATTGTTTCATTGTGACATCATCATGATGTCACAAACCCTATTATGACACTCACCCAGGAAGGTGATAAATCTTTTCAAGTCGCATTTGTGCCTTGAGTAATTAAGGAGTAAGTAAAAGACAATGCCCCCAAACGGTATGACAGGACGTTCAAAACCTTGCTCTAAGAAAAGAAAGTGATCAAGTATGTTTGGACACGAAAATGGGCAAAAGTCTTGCCTTCAGAACGTTGACCTCCAATAAAAAGTATTCATGCGTGTTCAAAGACCAAAATTAGCAAGATTTCAATTTTATAAAAGGTGTATCTCTCTTAATGCTCTGCTCCCCCCCCTTAAATAAGATAGTGCCAGTTATGTCATAAGATTGCTTGATAATATAATTGCGTTTACCTGAAACTCCGCCCAACCCCCTCTTTTTATTTTCTCAAAAAATGAAATTATTTCTAACCACCCCACTGATTAAAAGCACCATGTTCTTGTAAGTATCTAACGTTTTGTAGTTATATGGAGAATAGGGCATGGCCAATAACACAGAGACATATATTAATATTGTGGAGTCCCTGGCTAAGTGTTGCTTGCCCTGTTGTCAGCAAAGACCTAATTAGGAACTGGACTTCCTCTCAACTGAAACAGCTAGAGATTTTAAAAACTTTTGTTTGTTCATTTTGTGAAGTGGATGGAAGCATAATTTAAAAGTTGTGGGGGAGGAGAGAAACCAAAGTGATTATAGTGTTATTTCATAAATAAGTTAATAAATATTTGACATACTACTTACGATTTTTTGGCTGTTGTCTGGCTATTTGTATGACTAATCATCTCTGGCTGCATGCACATGGCTAGGTCCTTGCATAATCGCAGCTAGGAGAAATGCAAACTAACCCAAGGTCAATGTGCTGTTGCATCGTCAATTCATTTTAATTTGTTATAGGTTTTTGTCAAAAGCACCTTGTTAATATCTCCCTAGAATGCTCTTAAACGCGTTTCCACGGTCTGTACTTTTTGAGGAAATATAAAGAACGAATTGGGCTGTCAAGCGTGAGCTGTGACGTCATTTTACGTAGACCCTGGAAAATTGAGATTTTTGTAAGTTGGGTGCTGGCTTTTGTTTGAGCAAAACACCGTTTTTATTTGTCAAGAAATTAAAATTTTTAAGAAGTTAATTGATTATGTCGTCATGACGACGTCACGTACCCCCTTAACCCTTTATAAATCATAAGATTCTGATTGATAACATTGAAACAATTCCTTAATTGTCTGGTAACAACGGGAAAATAGTAGATTTCAGAAAAGTGGTTGCTACATCATAATGGCATAACAATAAACAATTGTGGGACATAGTGTTCCATTGATTCCCAAAGGGTTATATCACTCACTCCGAGAGGGTGATCAATCCTGCCAAGTTCCAAGTCTGCGCCGGCTTTGCCCAAATGATATTTTTGAAAACAGTAATAAAAAATTAATGTTTTTTTTGACATAGCCAATTCTCGTTCCAAAATCAAAACAATTACCAGAAAGATTATACAGTAGTGAGTTGCGCAGAGGAACCATATTTTTCCCAAAGTTTCAGGAGTTTCTGGCTACATTTTGCTTGCCTTGTTTGCAGCATAGTCCTACTTAGAACTGAATTTGGTCACAATTGAAACCGTCAACGATATCAAAAGTTTTATTTGTTTATTTTACGAAGTGCATGGAAGCATAATTTCAAAATTGTCAGATATTAGGGCGGAGCGCCAAAGTGATTGATGTGTTCTTTTTTCAAAAATAACCTATTAAGCATTAGGACCTCTATTTACGACTTTTTCATAACCGTATGCCAATTTTAACAACCTAAAGCCTCTGCCTGAGAACATGTTTGGTCGTGGCATAAACTCAGCCATACAAAAAGCAAACTAACTCGAAATAAAGCACTTAGATAATATATAGTTTGACATTAATATTTTGTTGCAAACGATAAAACAGGACCATCTTTACCCCTCGCTTTTTGTAGGGGGTCACCAATTTATTTGCTTGGAGTAGGCTACTTTTTAAAATGTTTAGAGACTTATTTTTAAATCAATTTTTTTGAAAATTTTGATACGCTTCTAGATATTACCAAAGAACCGTGCTTTTGAGGAAGAATAGACAAAATGTATCAAATAGCTTAGTTTTTGCAGAAATTGCACTTATGTAAAGCCCAGGTACTAAAATTTTAAGTGTTTTTGATCGATAGGCTACCTTTGAAAATATACAGAGACTCATTTTTTGACAAATTAAAAAAAAAAATTGAGATAGATGATGCCAAAGAACCATGCTTTCAAGGAAAAGCAGTCAAAATGTACCAAAGAACTAACTTTTTCTAAAACTTTCAAGTTTCTTAGATTTAGTAGGAAAAAGTTTTCAACTAAAATTGGAAAATGATGCATGACATCCAATCTTTGTTCAGCCATTATAAACTAATCCTTAGCCAAAACTAATTAGTATATCATATTGCTGGAAGGCAAATTCCCTAAGCTTTCAAATGACACTAATTGTTAGTACCTTGTAACCTTTGTATAAAAAAGTTTCCTATTGTTACTGAGCGTACCTCTTTCATTTGGCAGAGTAAAAAAGTTTCAGTACAAGTGTCAAAGTTTAATTATTTTTAGCATAATAGTAAATAGTGAACATACAAGGCATTACGGGGTCTTTCAAGTCACTTGTGGATTATATTTTTTCTTTTCTCTGCAGATTTAAGACGATGGGTGTTAATCTTGTGCTGCTGCATTCTTCAGTGACTAAAAGTTTTTTTAAGTGGAAGTTTTCCGTTGTTTTCTTGAAGTGTCATGCTCACTTTAGAACAGAGGTGCAAAATCGCTGGATGGATGGTGTTGCTTCAATCTGTGACTGTAGTGCAGCTACAATTTTTCGCACTCTATGGACCTCAATATGCATTAGACCGAAACACTATCCTCAACATCCACAGGAAGTTCATGAAGAGTGGATCGATGATGGATAGACTAAGCTTAGGAAAATCCCGAAGTGAGCAGAGTAAGGAGATGTTGCAGGTGTTCGGGAGGCTTTTGGTCTCAGTCCAGGAAAGTCTATTTGGAAAGCATATTCAGAATTGAATATCAGCGCTACTTCTATCCAGAGAATCTTGAGACATGAGCTCCGGCTCTTTCCCTACGATAGGCGGGTGGAAATGTGTGAAACTCTGTAAGGTTATTTCCAGCGAGATGCTTACATCTTGTAGCAGATGTGGTTCAGCAACGAAGCTCTCTTCCACCTTTGGTCGTTTCAATTGGCATAGTAACCGCATATGGGGGCTTGGCAATCCCGCGGAAATCCACGAGCATAAACGAGATATGCCTAAGTTATTCGTCTGGTGTGCTATTTCCTCAGCTGGCTTGATTGGCCCATTGTTCTTCCGTGATCGAGAAGGACATTCTGTGAATGTCAACAGTGACGATTATCTCCGTATGCTTTAGGAATTCTGTGTTCCCGAACTGTTAGCTGTGGCAAACATGCAGCTAGTCATTTTCCCACAAGAAGGTACCTCTTCACATTATTTGCGTGAGATATGGGCATTCCTGCATGAGCAGCTCCCGGATTGGTGGATTGGTCGTCGCGGTCTCCACGTTCATCTTATTTAACACTATGTGATCTTTTTCTTGTGGGTTACATCAAGTCGAAAGTACATGAAACAAGGTCTCGGGATCTCCCAGCGCTTGAAGAACGCATTAGAAACGCATTTGCATCAGTGTCTCCCACGATGTCAGATGTTGGTCAGGCATGCGTGAAACGGAGGCTTGATTGCCATGAAAAAGGTGGTGCACACGTCGAGGTGTACCATTGACTTGTGGATAAACATTCCAAATCAAATATGGTACCACAAGTATTCTCAGTTCATGTAGATTTTATTCCGTAAATTTCATCAATTTTATGTTTCAATTAAATTTTCAACAGGCAAAATAGAACCATGAGTTACTTTTGAAACACCCTGTATTATCGGAATCGCTTTGAAATAGCCTTTAATTTGTTAAAAATGTTGAAAATTGGTTAACAAATTAAGTCACAAATCATTTTTTAAGTACAGTGATTTTGTAAAAGCTTTGCAATTTTTGAAAAAATCCCAATGCGATGTCTTTGGTAGCAAAAGACTGTGTTGATCGCACTAGTCAGCATGACATCATAAAGCGGGTTTCAACCGAGCAGAAAAAAAGAAGCATGCTTGGAAGGCTTAAAATGCTTAAATAAAGAATCTGCTGTTGCATCTTTAATTGAGCTTGAATTGTTGTAGATTTGTTTTTATCAAAAGCGTCTTGTTAATATCTCCCAAAAAACTATTAATCGCGTAGGTACGATCAGTAGTTTTTGAAAAAATGAAGAAAATGCATTTTGCAAGTAATTGTTGATTATGACGTCAAAAAAACCCTTATGACACTCACTTCGGGGTGGTGATCATCGTGCTGAGTTTGATATTAGTTCGCCTAGCAGTTTCGGAGGAGTTGAAACAGATACACAGACAGAATTGTGCTTTATGTATTAGACTCGATGGTGTAGTGGTTAGAGCGTCCGCTTCGTAGTCGGTAGACCTGGGGTTCATTCCCCTTGTCGAGTCATGCCAAAAGACTTTAAAAAATGGTATCTATAGCTTCCCTGCTTGGCGCTCGGCATTTATGGGAGGTTGTGGAGAACAAGCCGGCAAGTTCGCTTGTTGTGTCTTTAAGCAAGGCACTTAACGGGACGCCTCATCTTTATGTGGAAGACAGGTGACCCGGAAATGGCAACTCCCAAGTGAGTGCGGACCCACCGTCCAAAACATAGCGATATATCGCTTTCTCGTGAATGGAGGATAAATGTGGCAAACAAAAAAAAAAGTCGACCGGCGTTGCCCGACAGGGCTATCAATCAGTTATGTCGGGTTTCGAACATCAGTTCAGCCGGCTTGAACCAAATTCTGTTAAATATAAGGACCACTATTTACGACTTTTTTGTAGTTGCGTACCTATTTGTACGACCTAAGGCCTCTGACTGGGCACATGTTGCTTGGTCATTGTATAAACGCAACTATGCAAAGTGCAAACTAACCCGAAACGGAGCTCTCGCAGTTGAGTTATTACGATAGCAGGCCTCCATCAGTGATGTCGAGTTTAACAGTTCAGCCGGTTGGGTCAGCTTCACATAATTGCAAAGGAAATTGGTTCAAGATTTAGTCGATATGTAGGTGAACAATAGTGTTTTGTTACAAAAGATGGAACCCTCAAAAACAAAAGAAAAGTTTACCGTAGGTCCCACAAGTGTGACGGTTTAAGCTATGCGTTATTTAAAGTCTTTGGCTACTTGTCGGTCATCAACTGCGCTGAAGAGACATGATAGATCAAAACAGTGTCACTGTTTGCAGTTCGCTCAAAGAACATTGATTATTTTACCAAAATTAAAAGGGGTGAAAACAAAGCGGTAATCATAATTGCTGACTTTGAATTGTCGTAGGCTCATCCCAAATGTATTATTCGTATTTACAAATATACTTGGTGCCGTACCAAAGCCATCGCATTTTCCTGTTGGGGAAACTTTACTTGACTCAAGTAAATTGCACGAAATGACAACTAAAAACTCGACACCAGTGACTCGAGACTCAAATACTATGACTCAAGACTCGGCTGGTCCCTTAATAATGAAATTACTTGGATGAAAAAAATGTTTTGGATAATTTGATTTCTTAAAAATTGTACCCTGAAAATTTGTGTGTTAAGAATAATCGCGAAACGATTTTTGATTAAGTATGCGTAATTGATTTAGTATGACTAAATTTGAGTTAGCAGCATAGCGATCGCATCTAAATCATCACAAACGCAAGTAAAAAGAACAAAGAAAACGCATCATTAAGCGTAAGATAGATTTATATTAGTGCTGTGCCGGATAGAAAATTTTCCGGATACCGGATATTTGGCAATCGGATAATTCTCATTATACAAATTTCAAAAATAATCTAATAACATTCATGTAGCAGACAAGATACTAATGTGCTTCCATGTTTAACTAATATTTCGCTTTTTTAATGTTTTAACTTCGGATAATTGGAACATAAATTGCGGAGCGGACGCTCTAACCACTACACCACCGGCGCGGTGGTGTAGTGGTTAGAGCGTCCGCTTCGCAGTCGGTTGACTAGGGGTTCATTCCCCTTGTCGAGTCATACCAAAAGACTTTAAAAAATGGTATCCACAGCTTCCCTGCTTGGCGCTCGGCATTTATGGGAGGTTGTAGAGAACAAGCCGGCAAGTTCGCTTGTTGTGTCCTTGGGCAAGGCACTTAACGGGACGCCTCCGCCTTTATGTGGAAGACAGGTGGTCCAGACACCTCAAAAAATGGCAACTCCCAAGCGAGTGCGGACGTCACGCCCAAAATATAGCGATACAATTCGCTTTCTCGTGAATGGAGGATAAATATGAACAAATACAAAAAAAAATAAAGTCGGATAAATTTATTACGTAGTTATTAATTTTTGTCAATATAAATTATAAAGATTTTACGTATGTTTTGAATGCTTTGTACGTTGCTCTTGTCTAATGCGAGACCGAATTTAGTTAGTAGGCCTTCGTTTTTCTCTGAAATATATTAGGCATATTTTTCAGGAGTTCAGCCACTTTTTGGCACCTGAAAATCTTTTTTAACAAATTTTCTTTTTGATTAAGATCAGTTGCTAACAATTCGATCTTGATTAATTGCATCTACGAAAAATCGTACTATTTATGTTTTAGGGTTTTCTATTTCTTAATGTTTTACAACTAATAAGCACTTTTGATTTAGATCTGGTTTCCTGTGCTCACATTTCATTTAATTAATAAAACAGTAGACTTTGTATCTCTAAGTTTTAACAACGCAAGCATAAACAAGCTTTTAGCCTACAGCTTTATTAATTCATTAAAAACCCGAGAATAATTAGCAGTGGCGTATTCAGAAACCAATGTTTTTTGTTTGAAGGGTGGGAGCATTTTATAAAGATTAAGACCTTTTCATATCGAAAAATAACTTTTTGAAACCGAGAATTTAGCTTCATTTGGAAGGCAATCTGGCGCAAAAGCCATTTTTGATACCACAACAGACATGAATACCTTAATCATTTCTGCCTCTCTTATACTGTTGTAGGACCATCGCCCTTTATCCCCCAAACGATGCCACTGATAAATAATTGGTTAACTGTAAATCTATGAAGTAGAAACATTTGATGCTGACATTTTATATGAAACGCAAAACTTGGTTATACGTATGTATTGGTTGACTACTCAAAGTGCTTATGACAAAAAATTTTAAATGCAAATCAAAAATAGTCCTACTAGTAACTATCCGGTATCCGACCGGATACCAGATAGTTACCGAATATCCGGCACATCCCTAATTATATTCAAAGTTCCAGACTAACATTAAAATGATATTCTGCCATTGCAAAGTAGTGACCTTAACTAAGAAGGCTATGAGGTCCCACACTATGTTCAAGAATGGCGTGAGAGCAATGACAATTAAGAGAAGCTTCTCTGTGTCTCAAGGTCGAGTCGCTGTTTGCAGTGTCAATTCTTAATCAAGCACCAGACTTCTTTCTTAGGAAATGCTAATAAGCAATTTTTATTTGCTACATCATCTGGACGTGCCTGCAATTAAAATTCTAATAAATTCTAATAATTAGTAGATGGCTATCTATTTTTATCTAACGTCATAAAACAAAAAAAAAGTTTTAAAACGGATATGTGCAAAAGAACACAAGAAATATCAATAAAAACCTTCAGATATTATAATAGCTTATAGGAATTTTAAAGTACTGGAGTATCTATGTTATTGCACATAACTTTTTTTCTAAACATGGAAAAGTTTAAAAAATGACACTCCATATTTTAATTGGGCTGTGATTAACAGTGGTCGGCACCGTAGTTTTGTGCGAGAACCCTCAGATTAGTAACTTGTGGTTTAAATGCTTTGCGTTGTGCTCTTAGGTAAAACACTTTTCCTGCTTCGTTGTTGCTGTGATATGGTAAAAATGCACGGAGCTAATACTGGCTACTCCTAAGTTGGTCTCAACACAAGTGGGTCTATGCTTAACCACACAGTTTCTCCCTTGATCAGAGGATGAAAATGCGATAATTGTAACATTGTGCAACCTTTGACCGAATTGACAAAAGTGTGCCCAGACAAAATGACTTAAGCAGTTGTCAGTCTGATATCTAGATCAGTGGTTTCCAACCTTTTTGCTGGAGCGGAACCCTGAGGAAGTAATTCATAGGCTCGAGGAACCCCTGTGCAATAATTCAATTGTCTCATGCGAAAAACAGCATTTAATTTAACTAATAAAATAAAATGAAAGTTTGTGTAACTTCTGGCGGAACCCTGGTTGAAAACCACTGATCTAGATGAAGACTTCAATAAACCTTGTGAAGCACCCTCCGTTGTGTAGTAGCATATAGTTAAAAACGTAATAAAAGTTATGTCAGTATTCTTCAACAAAGACATCTGGAATTTGATGTGCTGCATTGGTCCAACAAAATGCGAGTGTGTAGTGGTAGTACACACACACTGAATTAGATCTTAAAGCCTGCAAAAAAAACGAAAAAAGAATGTAGCTGAGAATATAATAAACCCCGGATTAGTTACTGTTTTTACTGCAATTGTAAATATTTGTGTCCTTGACAGTAGCATCAGCATTTGCATTGACGAGATAATACTGTTGTTGTTACCCGACCCCTTCTGAGGGATGGGGGCATGTTGAAAGATCATGGAGCCCTAGAAGCCGGGCAACTCCCCACGGCCTGGACCAGAGGTCGTAGAGAGACAGAGAGTCGCCAAAAAGCGAGGGGTGCAAAGAGTCCGTAGCTGGACAGTGCACAATGAGATGAGAGGTGTCCTGGGACGAGTGTCCGCAGGCGCTGCAGGAAGGATTCTCGATTCTGCCAATCCTTGAGAGATAAAAGCTTAATAGAAGGCTGTGTGCATTGCAGCAAAGATGAGAGAGGACATAGCGAGCGTGACGAGGGAGCACAAGTTTCTCGGTGGAAATCGAGGAAACCTGTGTGTCGAAGAATTTCGATGAGACAGTACGCCTCCAGTCCGAGAAAAGAGAAGAGAGTATGCGAGAGATAAGAGAAGAGATATTACAAGGGATTGCAGAGGGCACGAGCAGCGCTCCCCCTCTGACCAGCTCATGAACCGCGTCGTTTCCCGGGAAAAACGAGTGTCCGGGTACCCATTGTAGTCTGATAGAACAGGAGGGAAGAGAAAACAGATCTGCCAGAGAGATTGAGGTAAAAAGAAAGATGGAGGAGAGGACAGGGTGGTGAGAACAAAGCGAGAGTCAGGTAGGAGGAGAAAAGAAGAGAAGTGGAAGACTTGTTGGTGCTACTAAGACCAGCAAAGAGCTTGCAGAATGGCGCAGGCTTCAGCAGAAAAACTTAAGCATACTGGGCCTGCTGAAAAGGAAAGGGTCGCCTCAGTGCCACAGAGAGAGCAGTTGTCAAGAACGCCGGAGCCGCTTTTGCCAAAAGAAAAAAGAACAGAGCCGTTTGTCCACAGCACCAGATCGTAAGGGGAGAGAGTCGAAGGCAGCTAGGAGATGTAGAAGGAAGCATGAGCAAGTGAATGGACGCAAAAGCTCTCCAGGAGGATCTGCAGAGTCTTGGTTCCATTTCTAGTCCGGCCATACCTGAAATGGGAAAGGAGGTTGGAAGACGAAAAGCCCGCTTATAAGATGAAAGAGTGAAACGAGTCAGAGTGACTCGTAGAGGGGATAGGGAAGCCTCGGAGAGGAGAAGTGGGATAGGGGAGGGCAAGAGGCAGCTGGAGATGGCGCGACTAGCAGCTCGGTGAAGGCGTTCCAATTAGGTGATATTGGTAACACTTAAGAAAGGAAACCATCCGGGGGAAGCATATGTGAGAAGGGGCCGAAGAAATCTTTATACAGAAGAGAGAGGGACTCTTTAGAGGGACCCCATGAGGAAGCAGAGATACAGTGTAAGGCCTTGAGACAAGGAAAAACTTTGCCTTCAGCGAAGATACATGTTTAGAAAAGGAAAGAGTGTGGTCGAAGGTGACCCCAAGAAAAGTTGGAGTGGGATTGAAACGGAGGCGAGAGTTTAGTAAGAAGAGGTTGGGCTGGATGTTAGCTTGGTGGGGATCCACTGAGAAGAAGGAGGGGGAGGAAGACCAAATAGCCAGATCGTCAGCGTGAAGAGAGCAGCTGACCGAAGAAGGCAGAGAAGCAGGAAGATCATTGTTGAAAAAGTACAGGACCAAGAACGGATCCTTGTGGAACACCTCGATGGACTCGAAAGAAACGACTTTTCTGATTCTGATAAACCACGCAAGCGCGTGGTTTAACTGAATCACAAAAGATTGAGTCCAATTAGCAAAGCAAGGAGAGAGACCAGCCGAAATGAGTTTGTGGAAAAGGGTGGGATGCCACACAGAGTCAAAAGCTTTGGAGAAATCAATAGTATAGAGGATTGTCCGAGAGTCTGGCCTGCGTTTGTTAAATGCATCCGAAATGGACTGAGCAAGGAACAGAATTTGATCAAGAGTAGATCGTCCAGGGCGGAAACCGACCTGGCGGGGAGAGAATGGAATTAGACTCCAGAAAGAAGAGTAGACGTAAGAGAATGATGCGTTCACAAAGCTTTGATACGCTGGAGGTGAGAGATATAGGCTGAAAGGAAGCAGAAGAGTCAAGAGGTTTTTCCTTCTTGTGGATGGGAATAATGGAAGATGTCTTCCAGATGGAAGGAAAGGAATGCAAAGACCAGGAAAGATTGAAAATGTGAAGAAGAAAATCCATGCCAGAGCGAGGACAGTGCTTTAGCATGGGATAGGCAACTTTGTATGGGCCAGTGACAGTGGACGAGGAGAGGTTAGAGGCAGCCGCAAGAAATGCAGCTGGGGAGAAGGGAGAGCAAAATGGCATGTGAGACTCATCAGGGCACGTGGCTCGGCAAAGCTCGTAAAGATAGTCTCTGGCTCTGCTACGCAGGGCCTTTGGCTGGAAGACAGAAAAGTGGGATCTCGGGTAATCGGCGAAGACCAAAGCCGACACCCTGGGAGAGGAACAGTTGGGGACGTTGGGAGAGGAGGAAGATGTGGAAGAAGAGCCAGCGACAGAACGAAGGAGAGAGTACACAGATTTAAGGTTAGATTAGGGCGAGAGAGAAGAGCAGGTCGTATGCCATGTTTCAGCCTTAGCCTTAGCGATGACAGACTACGCGCATCGGGAAGCGGAGATGTACACTGCAAGCCTGTCGATCTTCATCACTTCTGTGAGCCGCAGCGAAAGCCTTACGTCTTTCACTAACCGTTTCTTCCACTTCAGCTGACTACCAGGCTTTAGGACAGCGTTTGATGCGGTTGTAAGGATTGGAAGATTTGGCCGCATTTAGTGTCAGAGAAGTCAAGAGAGCAGCAGCAGAGGAAAGAGAAAAGAGACGAGTATTCCTCTGCAGAAGGACATTGAGAGTCAAAGTAAAAAGCAAAGTCACCCCAACGAGCTTCCTGAAAATTGAAGGATAGGGGACGTTCGTTGGTGCAAAAGACCGGAGAGAGAAGGACGTTGAAAGAATTGGTGGGTGATCAGAATCCGAGTCTTCAAGCACCTCCCAGGAGCAAGATTGGACGAGAGAGAAGGGAGCAAAGGAGATGTCAGGGGAGGAGTGTCTGCCGAAGAAGTGATGGAGAAGAGCAGGTATGTCAGGGTCATTGAAGGGGAGGAGGTCAGAAGAGATGGCCCAATCGAATACTTCCTCCCTACGGGGGTCAAAAGTACCTTTTGAGTCCCAGAGGGGTGATGGCAATTGAAATCCCCCAAAATGAAGAGATTTCTGGAGGAGGGGAAGATGGAGGGAGAAAAGGACTCGGTTCTACCATCTGTCAGGGAAGAGCGAATAGAGGGAGCATAAACATTAAGAAATGAGAGCAAAGAGGAGTTGTTTAGAGAGATGTTGGCCCCTACATAATTTGAGTAGGGGTCAAGCGAAGAAAGAGAGGAGGTAGAAAGTTCAGAAAAAGGTAAGCCCTTCTGACGAAAATGATGATGCCGCCGCTAGCGTGCGTAGCATCAGGAGAGAGAATGCCAGACCGGGAGTGGGTGCGATCAGATCGCAGAGCAGAGAATCCAGGGATCCGGAAAGAGAAAGATGAGTTAAGGTTAGATTCCTAGATACAGATAAAGTCAACAGGATGAGACGAAAAAAAGTGTACGAGTTTAGTGCTCGTGGCTCGGAGACCGCCTGCATTTCATTGAAGTACCCTGAGGGAGTCAGGGAGGAAGAAGAAGCAGGAGGTGTAGAAAGACAGCCAGAAGCAAGAGGTGGTGAGGGTGCAGAGGAAGAAGATACAAAATGGGCGGAAGGGGAATAAGAGGTTTGAAGGCGAGGGTGGGGCAGAAGTGCTGCATTAGCAGAGGGGGGAAGATTGAACAGTGAAGGTATACAAGCTGGAGGAGTCCCAGGAGGAAGTCACAGTGTTATCTCCAGAAGAAGCTGGGACGCAGCAGGGGGGAAGCTCCAGGAGTAAGAGCTGCCAAGAGTTCTGAATTTGGAGAAGGAGAGTAGGGAGCACCTTAAATTGGCCCATTTGGAGCAGGTGCAGCATTGCACTGACTTATCCTGCCAGGCCACATTTCCAGCGCACACTGAACAGGGAAAGATGGGACCAGGGTAGAGATGAAAGTTGCCTCTTATTAAGAGTAGGAGAAGAATGTGGAGACGAAGACGGGCAGGAGAAAGCAGAAGACAAGCGACCGATTTTCAAGAAGCTATGTGCTGGCCTTCTGCGGTCGTTCAGGGAGCAGCACGGCGAAAAAATGGTTTGTGCCAGGGAGTTCCCGGGGTAAATGGGATCCTCGGGAAGGCCAACAGCCATTTCGACCCAATCCAAATGGGTCGGGGGACCGCACCATCACGTTGAGGCGGCTGTTGATTGGTGCAGACGAGATAATACTCGTCAGATTTGATGTGTATATTGCAAGTTATCTATTGATTTTTGAAAAGTTGGTTTTTGGTTGGCCTTCAAAATTTAAAGATTGCCTGAAGTAACATTTTTCCGAAGCTTGTAGTATGAGTCTAACTGTCTAGTAGCTCATTATTCAGGGTAAACCGTCACAAAGAAAGTGGAAGGTGTTTAAGAAAGAAGGTAGCCACAGTTGAAGAAAATCAAAGCCTTTTTTCAAAATTGGAGTAATGTTTCAAAACAGCTTTCTCTCTGAACAGTAGTCACAAATCAAAAGCTTAGGAAATATGATGCTTCTAAAGTCATAAAACTTTTCATATGTCAGCTCCGATTTCAACTTTAATCGTATTTGAATTAAAAGTTGTAAAACCAGGTAAGAATAATTTACTTTTCATTTCATGGTATGGACATGTACTGAGGAGGGATGACGATAGTGTTTTGAGGGTTGCTCTGAATCTTGAAGTGACTGGCAAGAGAAAGCGAGGACGACCGAAGAAGACCTGGAAGAAGCAAGTGGAAGAGGAGACAGAGAAAGTTGGTTTGAAGAAGGAGGATGCTCTGAGACGAGATAAATGGAGGGACGGAGTGCGAGAAATTGCAGAAGGAATGGGGTAAATCCGGCCATCTCTGCTAAAGGGAAAACACCGGATAAAAACTGAATAACTACTACTTCTGTAAATGTGTTAGTACCGCAGTCCAGCCAGATGTGTACATGTTTCTCTTTCGTTTTTAGGAGGCCTACTGGTAAAATGAAAACAAGCAATTAGTTTTCGCTTTGGTGGTAGCGTTTCACGAGCAGATACGAAGTAATAGCTTAGTGTAATGTAGTAACCAATAGTCATGTTGAAAACTTACAGTCTTTGTTGGTAATTGATAACTAAGTGTGATAAGACGTTGGCTGTGACTTATGAGTTGCTTGTTTAAACCTCATGCCTTCTGCGTAATTGTGTTTGAAAAACGCACTTGAAGGCTATATCTCCTGCTTGGTGCAATACTTGTGATAAAAATAGACGGTTTCAATATCTCACGCTCTCCACAGCAATTATTAAAAAAATCACTGGAAACTAAACACTGGCAATGAAGAGTTGGAAAGACTCGAGTCGTTTGTACGAAATGACTCGACTCGAGACACGACATCAATAACTCGTGACTCGAACTCACGTGAATTGTTCTTAACACTGGCATTTTCTTGCACTTCTATTACATTGCAATCAATGCAAAAACTTTAGCATTAACATCAAGACATTGGACTTGTAGCCTTTTTCAGGTAAGTCCAACTCCGACTCAACATTTCACACGTGAGGTAGTAATCTGTTTGCCATGAATTTGCTTAAAATGCAAATCAGTCTGCAAAAATTGTAAGTCCAAGTCCGAAACAAAACCCTAAAGTCAAAATCCAATGCCCTCGCTGACACTTTTAACTAAAAATAGGCTTTTTGATTGAATTTTGTTGAAATAACTACAATTCACTGCTACAACATCAGTTTGCACACATGTCTTCTTGTTTAAGAGGAGTGACCCCGGTATTGGTTCCTCCGTTTACTTGGTTAATTTCCTAAAAGCTAGCAGTTAGTCTTTTTCTTTCGAGATGGGGCTCTTTTGCTATCTTCTAAAATTAAACAAATAATTTTAATTGAAAGGTAAAATCGCTTTAAAACCTCAAAATCCCTAAATTTTTCCTCAAAACCAGGCTCTTGAGTACAATTACTTTTGGGGAGACAATGATGACCCGAGTATCTCACCCTTCCGTTTGTGGCTTGCCTGAAGCTATCCACGTAACTAGAGCAAGTTATACATGTCGGCGGCAAATTGCTGTACGTCTGCGGCAGATAATTGGATTGGAGTTGGTGCAATCCCTGATCTCAAAATTTTCCACAAACTATGGGTGTTGAGTGCTTTTTCTTCCGGGGCATTGCGTCCGTTTAGGGGGGAAGCGACGCCTCTAAATGACGAGATGCAGCGTCGTGACTGAAGCGGTATACCAATTTTGTCTTGGCTCATCAGGCCTGGTCAATAGAAGTAAGCGCTAGGCCTACTAAGTTATACTTACGCTCGTGACCAAGCAATCATAAGTTATACAGTGAAATCCGGTTAATTGCATAGCCAATTTGACAAACCTTTTTATGCAATTAAGCGAATTATGCGTTTATGCGGAAGTGCTAAGTTCAATTGACCAGCAACGAGCGTCACGCTAAAAACGTCTAAACATCAGACTTCAAAGTAAGCGCAACGCAATCATCCTACTCTTACTCAAAAACTAAACAAAATACACAAATTAAGGCTTAAACATTTATTCGTTTAAGGTGAAATACTGCGCAATTGTTGATTGTTTGATGTTATTTTGCGTGCTATCTTGCATTTGTTTTTCCAAGCGAAGAAACATGTCCATATCCTCCCCTTTAAATTGTAGTCGTCGCCTAATTGTATCAAGTGCATGGAGCACTTCTTTATTTTTTGGTGGAGTCAAAGCAATTGCGTCGACAGGGTTTTCTTCATTGACGTCGTCTGTTTCAACTTGTTTATTACGCAAAATTTCTGCACAAAAACCAGTATCATCTTAAACACCTGTAACTTCAAGGCCATCATCAAGATTAACATATTGCGTATATGCTTCCTGCGTAAATGAGGGCGGAGCTTCATCGGCTGTAAATCCGAGAAAAGGTTTATCGGGTGTTGCTGGTGTTAGACTGCGAAAAAAGCAGTTTCGAATTGTGTCTGCAGACACATCATTCCAAGCAGCGCTCATAAAATTTACTGCATCTAATACAGAAATAGACCGAACCACGTCTGTCGCAGTGCAGTTTTCACCTGCATTAATTGTCAGCACAATTTTTTGTAACATTCGATGGCGGTAAAAGTGTTTGAAGTTTTTAATAATGCCCTGGTCAAGTGATTGAATATATGAAGCTGTATTTGGTGGCAAAAATACAAGTTCAATGAATTGTAGTCCATTATTTTCAATTTTGTGGGCAGTACAATTGTCTAACAGCAAACAAACTTTTTTTCTCTGTTTCCTCAAGCGATTATTAAACCATTCCAACCATTCTTGAAAGAGTGTTGCAATCATCCAGGAATTTTTATTGGATTTGTAAGTTACCGGGAGTTTCTTTATTCCCCTGAAGCGGCATGGATTTGCCGATTTTCCAGTGACAAATGGCCGTAACTTACCTGAACTATCCATATTTGCAGTAAGTAGGACGGTCAAACGTTCTTTTGACTTCTTGCTACCAGAGAGTTTGTCATTTTTAAAGCACAAAGTTCCCTCTGGTAGTGCACGAAAGTAAAGCCTCGTTTCATCACAGTTGTAAATTTCTGAGGCAGAATAGCGCTCATGTATTTTTGGCCACACTGACACTATCCAATTTTCAGCCACTTCAGAATCATGGTCTTGTTTTTCACCATGCTTACGCTTAAAAACAATTAAATTGCGTTCTCGCCAGCGAGTGACCCAGCTGGATGATGGATCAAAATTTAAGTTCATTATTTTTCCAAAGTTTTTGCTTTCTCGCGTAACATTGGGCCAGTGATTATAAGACCCCTGCTTTTTGCTTGTTTAAACCATTGTAATAAGGTATCCTCTACATCTTCTTGGGTACTTTTTCTTGGCCTTTTACGAGTTGGATTTTTGTTGCTACGATGAGCAGAAAAAAGCTTTTCTTTTGATTTAAGAATTCGCGACACCTGTGATTGTGATTTTCCAAATTTTTTGGCGATTGTACTTTGCGATGTTTTCTTTTCAAGTTCATCAATGACAAGGATTTTGTTAGCCAATGATAGATCTTTGCGCTTTATATGCTTACTTGTTCCTGCTTCACTTATTTTGAAATTTTAAAATTGCTCTGTCTCGCAAACTGTATAAAAGCTAAATGAAACAAAAACAGTGCGAATAACAGTGATTGCGAAATGATAGCCACGTGTTTTTGTTCTGAATCGGTAATTGTCTTTGAAGAACATTAATCACATGACACACTGTGTTGTTTTTGATCTCTAATCAGTAGCGGCCTTTCATTTTATGATGTTGGCGATCGGCGCGTTCGTTTGCAAATTGAAACAGTTCGTTTTGGTTCAGAATTTAAAAGTCAAGCTTTTGTCGCTAAAATTTTGCATAATTTTATTTAGTAATCGAATAAATGCCGTTCAATTCTATGCAATTAAACAGATTATGCAATAAACCGGTATGCGATTAACCAAAATTTTTCTTTAACAAATGATTGACTGTAGTTCGGGATTTATGATCTTTATGCAATAAAACGGATTACGCAGTTATCCGGTATGCAATTAACCGGATTCGACTGTAGTTTCATGTATAGAAAAGGCACTTGAAAATTTTGTGGGATCCTAGTTCCTAAAAAAGGTTCTTGTATAGCTTGTGCTAAAATCCCAATGTTTGAGCCACTTCTTCAAAACGCAATCCAATCGGACTCGTTTTATTTTTCTAGTTCAGACATTGATTTGATACAAGGCGATAGTGTGTTCGAAGGACGACGATTATAATACCACACTTGCCGACGTCGCCCGGCAGGGACCCTCCATCAGTAATGTCCGGGATTAGTATTTCGATTCAACCGGCTGCGCCGGTTCCATCCATCGGGCTCTTGTGTAAGCAATAGCGAAAAGTTAATGACTTTTATGCACTTTCACAATTCTTCTACACGAAATTGTGATCATCATATTCTGTTGATCCTGACTGGCAATGCTCACAAAGAATCTTGCCAGAAATTATTGTTAATACTTGTTAGAGACCAGGGATCAAAACTGATTGCAGCGGCAAAATGATGGTTGCTTTCACGATTACAGAAATAAATTATCTAATGTATGCCTATTTTGCGATGTGGTGCTGCTCCCTTTTTTTTTATATTTGTGGTATTAAGTTCCTAATTTGGCTGCGCTGTTGATCTTGTTTCCGGCATAGCAATAAAAGCGGCTCTTGTTCTCTCTATATTTAGTTTTACAAATTGTTGTGGTAAGGGTGCTGTGTTGATTTTTTCTTAAACTTGGAATTTATTACAATGCTGTAGAGTAGGGGTGTCCAACCTATGGCCCGCGAGACGATTTATGCGGCCACATTTTGGCCCGTGACGTAATATTCTGTGGCCTGTTTAAGGATTTTGTGCCACAGTTTGAATGCCTGGTCTCCGAACTTAGTTTTCGAAAAATTGAGATCATTTAAGTGGAGATTACGTGAACATAAGCATGAAGTGACGGTCGACAACTGCTAAAAGTCGCAGCTGGCACTTTAGGTAATGATTTTTTTTGGGGGGATCAGCATCATTTTGGGCTACGTCGCATGATTTTCGGAAATGGTTGCCTGGAAAAGTAGTAAGCTCCAAATAATGCTGTGGCAGGTGTTCCGCCAAATTTGATCAACTGATTTCTTGGGCTGGCAAACAAAAAGTATGGGGACCACTGATATACCGTCTTGCTTGCTTAAATTTGTTTTCAACAGAATCTGACCCCTATGAAATCCACGTATAGAAATGTGGCCCGCGGGCCGCAGCACTGAAGGAGTTTGACACCCCTGCTGTAGAGTATAGACACAAATATCTTAACAGGCAGCAAATCAGCATAAGAAAAAATTCTTGTTTTATACTATATACGAATGGCGTCACCCGAAGAGCCCCGTCAGTTATGTCGGGATTAAAAGTGTCGGTTCAGCCGGCCTTACCTATCAGGCTCTTGTGTGAACAGTTACCAAAATCTTCTGTGTTTTCTGCACATAAAATTTTCACGACTTTTTGTGCTCCTTTTCCTAATAGAATATCTCATTTCAAGATTCTGGCTATGCTTAGATGTATGTGCTCTATTCGTTGCTGACACGAACCCAAGGGAGCCTTGCGTTTTCCGTAGTTTGGAAGTAGGGGGCACATTTCTGATATTAGGCTATTCTAAAGCGAAATAGCAAAAGTGTCTTTCGTATGGTGCGATTTCACAAAGGGATGCTGTTTTCTTCTGATTGTTCCTTTAAACTTTCTCAAGTCCTCGCTGGCTACACATTGTGTAGCATGTTCTTTTCTCCCTGCTTGACGTGCCCTGGCGAGTTAAAAGAGACCTTGCTTTTCCCCAAATGTTTGGTTTGATCCCGGTAGCTCTATAAAGCTGTTATAAAGCAAAGTACCAATAATATCTTCCATATGGTGAGATTTAACACGGTGACCTCATATATTTTGATTTCGCCTCAAACTTTCTCAAGTCCTTGCTGGCTACGAATTATGATTCATATTCGTTTTACCTTGCTTAGGTATGCTCATAGAAGTTAAATGAGTCATTGCATTTCCCAAATTTTTATGTTTGATTCTGGTACCTCTATAAAGCCATTATCAACCAATATAGAAAACATGTTTCTCCTAAGTGTGGTACGATTTTATCCTGGCAGGCCATACTAACACCCGTGCCAATTTAAAATGTATCAATTGATGCAGCTGCGCCAGCTTTACGATACAAACTTTTGTGAGAGCAACAACGAAATGTTTTGGTGAATATAAGCCATAGTTCCTGTACATGTGATGGTGATTATGTTTGGTCTATTAATCAAGACTGGAAGTATTAAAAAAAAAGAATAATGTCACAAACTATCGTTCGTAATTTTTAAAAGTACAAGAAGAAGGTGAAACAGTCAAAATTAATGGCGTCGCCCAAATGGTGGTCGTTTTGACAATTAAAGAAAAGAGCTATTTAGTGTTAGGTCTATTTGACGATTTGGTGGGCCCACTTTAAGTTTTGTGATATTACCATCTTTGCCTGCGCTGTTTGCTCTAATTCGACCATAGCATAAAAAAGGGCCATGTTTTTCACCTAAGTCATATAACCTATTGCAATAGGCGCCTATCAAGCTCTTTTCAAACAACAACATTTCCTCTTAATCCAGTGTTACAAATTAAAGTTTATTTTATTTAACAGATCCCTTAACTTTCAGCAAAGTCAACTTTAGTCCAGCATAAATCACACTAGAATAGCTCAACGAGAGCAAACAAACGCAGAGCATAAACAACAAACAAACACAGAGTTGCAGACATGTTTGAAATCCCTAAGAAGGCAAAAGCCTAACGGTCATGAAGGAGGAGAAAGTGTTTATAAAACTGGCTGGTATAAAATTAATGCTACTATTGTTTAATTTTGATCTTTCCTTAAACTTGGAATTTTGTTACATTTAACTTTTGCTTCTAATCCGACCTCCTTACTTTTAAATGAAGATTAGTGTTTTGTAACAATATCCTTGGAATTACAAATATCAGTAATGGGCTTTACCATTTATTTTTTCTATCAAAATGGTAGTGGATAATTTTGCTGCATGCTACTGTTCTCGATATAAGGTGGCAAGCATTGTGATGTCATTGAGATTATGACCTAACAGTCCGTTTTAGGCCATTAAATATTAGGATCGCTACTTACTACTTTTGCGTTACTGTAGGCGAGTTAATATGAACTAACGTCTCTGACTGCGTGCATGTTCCTTGACCCTGGCATAAACGCCGCCATGCAAAGAGCAAATTTACTCGAAATGAAGCACTCACAGTTCAGTTATAGCAATAGTGGGAGCCCCATTAATAGTGTCGAGGTCCAGAATGTCAAATTAGCTAGCTGCGCCAGCCTCACCCAATTGCAAAGAAAATGGTTTCAACAGTTAGATCATATGTAGCTTGACACTTACATGTTGGAAAAGATAAGAAAGGACCATCTTTACCCCCTCGTCTTTTTCTTGGGTGATCACCAAGTATTTTGCTTGGAGTTGGCTACCGATTAAAATTTGTAGACTTCTTTTTTTGATGAATCTTTTTGAATATTTTGATGAATAAAGATCCATGCTATCGGGGAAGAATAGACAAAAAGTACCTAAGGACTTACTTCTAGAAACTGCAATGTTATGAAGTTCAGGCACAAAAAGTTCCTGTGTTTTTAACCGGTAGACTACATTTCATAAATATGTAGAGATTTCAGTTTTTGATGGATCATTTTGAAAATGTCGACCGATAATGCTTGTGAAGAAAAGTAGTCAAAATGTACCAAAGAATCAACTTTGGTTTAACGCTTGCAAGTTTGTTAGGTCAGGTAGGATAATTGTTTCACAAAAAATGAAACATAATGTATGGCAACCAAGTTTTGATCAGCCATTATAAACTAATCCTTAGCCTTAAGTAGTTGGAGTCACATATAGCTGGAAAGGAAATTTCCTAAGCTTTCAAAGGACAATAATTGTTAGTACCTTATTATAACATTTTTATATTAAAATTATCTGTTTTTACTCATCTTACCACTTTTTGAAAGGGGTAAAAAGTTGCACCACATATATTAAAGTTCAGTTTTTTAGTTTACACTATCGAAATCGCCTTGAAATAGCCTTTAATTTGTTGAAGAAAGTTTGAAAATCGGTTGAGAAATGAGGTCACAAATCAGTTCTTTAGTAAACTAATTTTGCAAAAAGAGTGCAATTTTTTAAAACATGTTTATATTATTATCTCTGGTAGAATAAAATTTGTGTTAATCGTACGAGACATATTATAACATCATAGAGCGAGTTTTAAGCGTGCAAGGGAAAAAGAAAAGAAAAATGCTAAAAGTGCTTAAATAAAGAATTGTTTGTAGCATAATCAAATAAGCTTTAATTGTTGTAAAGTTGTTTTTATCGAAAGCACTTTATTAATATCTCCTAAAAGAGCGTTTAATCGCCTTTGTGCGATTAGTACTTTTTGAGGAACAAAAAACAGGTTGTGCAAGGAATCGTTAATTGTGACGTCATTTTTGACCCCAAACAAATGGAAGTTTTTGTAATGTGGTAAGAGGGAAGCAGGTTTTCGTTTAAGCAAAAAGCGGTTGTCCTCTGTCAAGTAATGCAAAGTTTAAAAAATTATTTTTGATTATGACGACACGAACAACCTTATGACACTCACGTAGGGGTGGTGGTCAATCGTGCCAAGTTTGATGCCTGTTCCTCTAGCAGTTTCAGAGGAGTTAAAATAGACACAGACAGAATTACTTTTTATGGTATAGATGCAGTTAAAAAACTTTGAAGACTTGCGTTTTCTTAAATCCTTTGTGCCTAACAAAAAGACCAAGTTAAAGTTTGTGCTGTAAAGTGTGATTGCCCACGCTACGAAGAGTAACTTACAAGTAATTTTGGAGCTTTTTTACAGAGCATAAACCGTGCTTCAAAGCGAAGTCAAAAGAGCACACTGACGAAGGAAGGCAATGCACTACTGGACGAAGCCAAGCGCATATTCGAAAAGTCGCGTGGCTCATTGTGAAAAGACTCCAATTGCATGTACACCTGCATTGTGCGGTGAAATTTCTGCTTTGTTGTTTTGGTGACGTTTTCAAAACCTGAAACGGTGCTTGTTAGTAGCGTTTCCAATAACAAATGTGGTGGGAGGTGGTTAAAAATTTCTTGTCTGGTCTAGCGGTACCATCTGAAGCAAAGCTTTGATTTCTTGATAAATTTGAGGTGACTGATCTACGCAGCCTTCCCTAGCGACACTTAAGGTGGTTATTATGTTCGTTTTACACTGTTGCATGATCACAAGATAAATTTTACCTTCCGCTTTGCTGCAAAGACGTTTGTTGATTAGGCAGACACTTTTGAAAAACAATTCAAAAATCACCGAAAACTGCTGCCACGAGTTTTTATTTAATAGAAAGATCGAGCACGTTTTGCAATGACTGTTTGTAGTCTTGTTGATTTGTAAGCTACACAAAGTAAAATGTATCTGTTGAGTTATACGTGAAGTTTTTTAAATAATTTTTGGTGGGAATTGCTCGGTGTGCAGTGATTGCTAGTCTTCTGGTTGATTTGTAGGCTACACAAAGTAAAATGTATCTGTTGAGTTATATGCAAAGTTTTTGAAATAATTTTCGGTGGAAATTGTTCGGTTGATTGCACAACAAGAGGCATAAGCGGAAAGCCTTAAAGAGCTAAGGTTGGAAGCCCATAAATTTCCAGTTTTTTAATTAAAATTTTTTAGAATTAATCAAGAATTTCAACACCAACCAGTTGTTCAAAAACTTTAATTGTGATTTCGCTTCTTTCAGTCAAATACTATCCAATTAAAACTGATTCAAACAAAAATATTGGTATTGGTAGTCAATTATCAGTTTACTTCACTTTCTTATTTGTTAAATCCAAGATCTACAAGGCGAAGAAACACTCAGCTTAAAATGTAATCTACTAGTCTACCATGTGCTTTTCCAAGAGTTCTAGTGTTCCCATTTTAATTAGGTAAATAGACATTATATATTTGGAAAGGGGCATAAAAATGCTACACATGCCCTTCCCGAAACATTTTAGAAAATTAAGCTAAAAAATAAGTATTTTCTTGGTTTCTAGAACAAGTTTCGACTAATGCTGGCATGAATTTTTTTTATTTAGGTAAAAGATTGTATTCCATTTATATATGGGGAGTTGGCCTCCAAACCCCCTTCCCCCCGTGCCCATGCCACTGGTGCGTGGACTTGCTATAGAGTAGGGCTTCTCAACTCATTTTCGCCCATGAACCACCATGCATATTCAGGTAACTCTGTGAACCGCGGTAGATAACCAAAAAATTAATCAGACACAAAAATCAATTTACACATTTCTATCTACATTAGTTTACGCTACTGTAGATCTGCTTCCAGACTTTTGGATGCGTTTATCGCTAACAAGCTTTTCGATATTAGGAGTGGTATTAGATAAGGCACAACGCAGATCGCTTTCTACTGCTTCAAGACAATTCTTCTGCTTGGACTTGATGTTTAACAGAGACAAAAAACCACACTCTCACAAATAAGTCGATGCAAAAGTCGTTTGATTGCATATGATAATATTCCTGGGTAGGCAGTTAGAATCAGGGATGTGGAAGCGGTTGTTTTTCAACCGCTTTCGCTTCCACCAACAAAAAACGACCGTTGATAATTTTTTTTTACTTTTGTGGGTCTGTAGCCTGCCTTCTGCATTTCATCATTTTGAGAAGACAAAAACCTTCGTTCATTGCTATTACTTTACCTACTTTGCTTGAGCTTATTGTTTCGAACTGGGCTACTCTGTGTTTGTTTTTCTTAGATATTAGAACTCGTGTTGAATGTTGAACAGTGCTTTTCAATCTTTTTGTTATCGCGGAGCCCCTGATGTACTTTTTCGTTTGTCACGGAACCCCCATTAACAAAAATTTAGAAATCACGAATTGCTTGCAAGGAAATCAAATCTTTCGTTACTACAATTCAAAAAATAATTAAACACTTCAACAAATAGACAGTTATTACAAGTTCCTTCACTACTTACAACTACTTTTACAACAGTTAACCTAATGCTTCTCATATCTAAACCGTATGACCACATATCACAGCTCTCGACAATAACATGTCGTCACAACAACAAAATACACCGTATAGCGCTGATCTTCCCTCTCTCTCCTCAACTACCTCTGACTTTGAGTTAACTTCAACTCCAATCATCATTATAGACTTTCTGTCCGTCCCCAAAACATGTATTGACTCCAATCTTTTTGGATAGTGAAGTGCGAAATTTCTGTCGTATATATAGTATATACGGGTGGTGGATAAAATAATGGAAACACCTAATATTTTACCAATGATTCAGACTGCCTTCAACCAATCGTGAAACATGGCGGGGGTTCTGTGATGATCTGGGGCGCTATTTCTTGGAAATCCAGAGGGCCAATGATTTCCCTTCATGGAAAAATTAACAGCGGAGACTATTTACAAATTTTGAGCGATCAAGTTCACCCTATGGTTCAAGCACTGTTTCCAAATGGAAACGCCATTTTTCAAGATGATAATGCCCCAATCCATACAGCTAGAATTGTTAAAGAATGGCATGAGGAACATTGTAATGAAGTTGACCGTCTTGCATGGCCAGCACAGTCTCCAGACCTCAACATCATTGAGCATTTATGGACAGTTTTAGAGATTCAAGTGAGACAACGATTTCGACCCCCATCATCTCTTAAAGAATGGGAGAGTTTTCTAACTGAAGAATGGCTTGCAATTCCTTTGGAAACAATTCACAAGTTGTATGAATCAATACCTAGGAGAATTGAAGCTGTAATTGCCTCAAAAGGCGGACCTACACCATATTAAATTATAATTTGTTGATTTTTTAAGGTGTTTCCATTATTTTGTCCACCACCTGTACATGTACAGCGAGCAAAATTGAACTGCACCAATCAACAGCCGCCTCAACGTAGTGGTGCGGTCCCCAGCCCCGTTTGAGTTGGGTCAAAATGGCTGTTGGCCTCCCCGAGGGTCCCAGTTACCCGGGCACTCCCCTCACACAAACCATTTTTTCGCCGTGCAGTCCCCTGAACGACCGCGGAAGGGTAGCACGCAGCCTCTCTAAAATCAGCCTGTCTTTCTCTTGCCCGTCTTCTCCTTCTCCTGATGAGCGGCAACGTTCATCCTAACCCTTGTCCTGTCTTTCCCTGTTCAGTGTGCGCTGGAAATGTGACCAGGCGGGGTAGGTCAGTGCAATACTGCATATGCTCCAATTGGGTTCATTTAAAGTGCTCACTACTCTCCTTTTCTAGATTCAGAACTCTTGGCAGCTCTCACTACTGGAGCTTGCGTCCCTGATTTTTTGGAGATCCCACTCTTACTAGCACTGTGACTTCCTCCTCGGACTCCTCCAGCTGGTATACCTCCATTGCTCAATCTAGCCCTCTTCTGCTAATGCAGCACTTGCCTTCAAGCCTCTTATCCTTTTTCCGCCCACTTTGCATCTTCTCCCTCTGCATCCTCACCACCACCTCATGCTCCTGGCTGTTTCTCTGTACCTCCTGCTTCCTCTACCTAACTCCCTCAGGGGTTCTTCAATGGAATGCTGGGGGGTCTCCGAGCCAGGAGCACTGAACTGCTACACTTTATTTCGTCTCATCCCGTTGACCTTGTTTGTATCCAGAAATCCAAACTTAATTTATTTTCCTCTTTCTGGATCCCTGGATTCTCTGCTCTGCGATCCGATGGCACCCACTCCCGTTCTGACATTTTTTCTACTGATGTCACAGACGCTAGCGGCGACGTCATCATTTTCGTCAGACAGGGCTTATCCTTCTTTGAGCTTTCTACCTTCTCTCTTTCTTCGCTTGACCCCTACTCTGATTGTGTAGAGGTCAACATCTCTCTAAACGATTCCTCCTCGCTCTTATTTTTAATGTTTATGCTTCCCCTATTCTCTCTTCTTCCAAGGATAGCAAAACTAATTTCTTTTCTCCCTCCTATGTGGAAGCGGTGGAATTTTCGCGCTTTCGCTTCCACAGAAAAAGGACCGCTTCCGCATCCCTGGTTAGAATACTACTCCAAAACTTTTCTAATGAGGATTGTTTATACAAATCCTCAACCGATCAGTCATTTTTCAGTTCCAAAATTTTCTCTTGAAAGTCCAGTGGGGCAGTATGAACATTTTTTTTTTTTTATTTACCATATTTATCCTCCATTCACGAGAAAGCGATGTATCGCTATGTTTTGGACGGTAAGTCCGCACTCACTTGGGAGTTGCCATTTCCGGGTCACCTGTCTTCCACATAAAAGTGAGGCGTCCCGTTAAGTGCCTTGCCCAAAGACACAACAAGCGAACTTGCCGGCTTGTTCTCCACAACCTCCCATGACTGCCGAGCGCCAAGCAGGGAAGCTATAGATACCATTTTTTAAGGTCTTTTGGTATGACTCGACAAGGGGAATGAACCCCAGGTCTACCGACTGCGAAGCGGACGCTCTAACCACTACGCCAACATCAGCAGTAAATGAATCCCTTATAAAAGATAAATCATTTATTGTCATGTCCATCTCTGGAAAGTACCGTTGAAATTCCTCCTCCAACTTTGACAAATGTTCACGAACATGCACCCGAATGTTTTGCTTATCCCCAACTGTAGCATTTACACATCGGAATTGAGCAAAATTGTTGTTTTCCATTGTAGTTACCCAGAGTTGTAATTTTTCAACAAAAGCTTTGATTACCATGATGAGTGAATAAATTCACGCCTTTTCCTCGTGAATGAACTTCAGCTTCTTCAAAATCGAAAAAATGTCAACGAGGTATGCAAGCTCCAATTCCGATTCAGCAAGAATATTTTTGAAATCATAGTTTCATTTGGACTGAAGAAATTTTATCAATTCTTCTTTCAGAGTAAAAATTCTGTTGAGTATGTTCCCAGCTGACAATCACCTTACTGGAGTGCGAAACAGCGACACCTCAATGTCAGAGTCCATGTCCTGACATATTTAACGCAACAGCCTGGTGTTCAATGCCGATGATTTTACGCAATTAACTATTTTCACTAAAACTTTAAAAGTAGCGTTTAGGTGATCCGGAAGTGTTTTTGATGCCAATGCCTCTCTGTGAATGAAACAGTGAACTCCAATTACCAATGAGGCACGCCGTTTCACCAAGATTTGGAAACCTGATCGTGAGCCTAACATGGTAGGTGCACCATTAGTGGTAATCCCCACTAAATTTCCCTAGTCCATACTATTTTCTTTATAGAAATCATTAACTGATTCTAACACATTTTCAGCTCTAGTACTGAGTTTAGGAGACTTGCAAAATAGAAATTCTTCCTTGAAATTTCCCCCTTGCACATGTCGCACAAACACCAACAGCTGAGAATATTGTGAAACATCAGTTGATTCGCCCAACTGTATGGCAAAAGAAGGAGATTTTTTTATTCCATCCGCAACTTGCTCCTTAATGTTCTGTGAGATTTCATTTTTATGTCTTGACATAGTGTCATTAGACACGGATATATCATCAAGTTTCCGAGCTGCATCATCACCGACAACAAGCCCAACCATTTCTTTTGTACATGGTAGTAAAAGTTGCTCATCAATAGTGTGAGGTTTTTTGGCCTGAGCTACTTTGTATGCAACAATGTATGAAGCACGAACTGCATTGGTTGTCCTCTCATAGTATGTACCAAATGAGTCGAGACGTTGTCGTTTAAACGAGGATAAATGCCGCTCAAAATAACTTTCATCCTTTTGTACCACAGTGGGGTGACGCTTGCTCAGATGAAGCTTAAGTTTAGCAGGTTATGGTGAGTCATTTCCCAAAACCTTGTAGAAAATAACGCACTGCGGTAAATCAAGGTCATCTTTTATTGACAAGTGAGTCTGAATTGAACATAGCTTTCCAAATACGCACGCTTTTTGGCCATAAAGGTTTAATTGTACAATTTTTGTATAAAATTTATTCAAGTTTATCCTGAAATAACTGATATTAGGCTGTCAAAAAAGACATTCGCTAATAAATAAGAAAAATCATTTAATTTAACATTTTCTTCCTGTTTAGCAAAGTATGTTTTCCTTGACTTACCAGGTATTCTACATTATCTTCTAGCAGCTGCTTGTCAGCAGCCTTGGGTTTCTACCAAGCGACTATTTCTAACTTGCTATAATCAGTAAATTACTATTTTATAGTGTGACATAGACACTGTTGCAGTGAGGAACAGCTATAACTGGCTGTTTCACCCCCGCTTCCATTTGGGAGATCCTTTCTCTAACTGTTTTGCTCGCCGGAGGTCTTCGATGCACAAGCGCACACCAACGTGCAGAACACGAAGACCGTATTAAAGGGAAAACAGAAATTTTGCTCACAAATTATCTGTACCACGTGCATCAGTAAGAAGGTTGCATATGACGTCACACATTTCGCGCCAAAAAAAGTGGCTGACCAAAACCTGTAATTTATACTGGAAAGGTACAGGGCGAACACCAACTTTTGGGGTTATTTTAAAACTAATCAGAAATTAATTACAAATCGGAATGAATTATTGCTGGTTGGATCCTCGGAAACAAATAAATTTGATCAAAAGCAATTTGCCAGGGATGTGGAAGCGGTTATTTTTCAAACGCTTCCGCTTCCACACCTATCGCTTCCGCTTCCACCAACAAAAAACGACCGTTGATAATTTTTTTTTACTTTTGTGGGTCTGTAGCCTGCCTTCTGCATTTCATCATTTTGAGAAGACAAAAACCTTCGTTCATTGCTATTACTTTACCTACTTTGCTTGAGCTTATTGTTTCGAACTGGGCTACTCTGTGTTTGTTTTTCTTAGATATTAGAACTCGTGTTGAATGTTGAACAGTGCTTTTCAATCTTTTTGTTATCGCGGAGCCCCTGATGTACTTTTTCGTTTGTCACGGAACCCCCATTAACAAAAATTTAGAAATCACGAATTGCTTGCAAGGAAATCAAATCTTTCGTTACTACAATTCAAAAAATAATTAAACACTTCAACAAATAGACAGTTATTACAAGTTCCTTCACTACTTACAACTACTTTTACAACAGTTAACCTAACGCTTCTCATATCTAAACCGTATGACCACATATCACAGCTCTCGACAATAACATGTCATCACAACAACAAAATACACCGAATAGCGTTAATTTTCCCTCTTTATTCTTAACTAACTCTGACTTTGAGTTAACTTCAACTCCAATCATCATTACGGACCTTCTGTCCGTCCTCAAAACATGTATTGACTCCAATCTTTTTGGATAGTGAAGTGCGAAATTTTTGTCGTATATATAGTATGTACATGTACAGCGAGCAAAATTGAACTGCACCAATCAACAGCCGCCTCAACGTGGTGGTGCGGTCCCCGACCCATTTGGGTTGGGTCAAAATAGCTGTTGGCCTTCCCGAGGGTGCCGGTTACCCTGGGCACTCCCCTCACACAAACCATTTTTTCGCCGTGCAGCCCCTTGAACAATTGCAGAAGAGTAGCACGCAGCCTCTTTAAAATTGGCTCATCTTCTCTTTACTCCTGCCTTTCTCTTGACTGTCTTCTCATTCTTCTCCTTCTCCTGATGGGTGGCAACGTTCATCCTAACCCCTGTTCTGTCTTTCCCTGTTCAGTGTGCGCTGGAAATGTGACCTGGCGGGGTAGGTCATTGCAATGCTGCACATGCTTTAATTGGGTTCGTTTAAAGTGCTCACTACTCTCCTTTTCTAGATTCAGAACTCTTGGCAGCTCTCACTCCTGGAGCTACCCTCCCTGCTTTTTTTAGAGATTATACACCTACCAGCAGTGTGACTTCCTCCTCGGACTCCTCCAGCTGGTATACCTTTACTGCTCAATCTAGCCCTCTTCTGCTAATGCAGCACTCGCACTCCACCCTCACTTTCAAACTTCTTATCCTTTTTCCGCCCACTTTGTATCTTCTCCCTCTGCACTCTCACGACCGCTATATGCTCCTGGCTGTTTCTCTTTACCTCCTGCTTTCTCTTCCCCACCATAACTCTCTTAGGGTTTTTCAATGGAATGCTTGGGGGTCTCCGAGCCAGGAGCACTAAACTACTACACTTTATTTCGTCTCATCCCGTTGATCTCATTTATATCTAGGAATCTAACCTTAATTTATCTTCCTCTTTCCGGATCCCTGAATTCTCTGCTCTGCAATCTCTTGGCACCCACTCCCGATCTGGTATTTTTTTCTACTGATGTCGCAGACGCTAGTGGCGGTGTCATCATTTTCGTCAAGCAGGGCTTATTCTTCTCTGAGCTTTCTACCTTCTCTCTTTCTTTGCTTGGCCCCTACTCTGATTATGTAGAGGTCAACATCTCCCTGAACGATTCCTCCTCGCTCTCATTTTTTAATGTTTATGCCCCCCCTATTCGTTCTTCTACAAAAGATAGCAGAACCAATTTTTTTCTTTCTCCATTCTTCCCTCCTATGTGGAAGCGGAAGCGGTGGGTTTTTTGCGCTTCCGCTTCAACAGAAAAAGTACCGCTTACAGCTTCCGCTTCCGCTTCCACATCCCTGGGTCTTTCAATTGCAAATCTAAACTTAGTACTGTGTGCCAATTAAAAAAAATTGCCCCTAAGAGAAGTGCCATCTAAATACCATTTGCTCCTCAGAAAATATAACTCTGTACCAATTAGATACTCGTCGGTACATTAGCAAAAACAACTATTATCTGATCATTACTACCGGTACCGTAAGCTTGCTTGTTGTGTCCATGGGCAACGTATTTAACGGCATGTCTCCATCTTTGTGTGGCAAACAGGTGGTGGGGCCAAGCAGTCTACCCGTCATGGTGGCCCAGTCTGACGAAAGACATGCAAACAGAGCATGAGCTCATACGCATGAATAAATGAATCGGTACCGTAAGTTTTTAAATTACCCTTGTTTCAGCAGCCAAGGCAATAGCTCAAAAAAATGTTTACAAAATAGTTAAGGTCACAAAATTACATCTATATATCAATACGACTGATCTGAAAGCACTATTGACAAAAATTTCAAAAAATTATTGATTTTACTCAATAATATCCAATTGAGCATATGACAAACGGTACAAACGTATGCCCTGTCATTTAGGCTACAGTATAATTTAAGTTCACAACTTTTCAATATACTTAGGCAACTAAATATACTGTAAAAGTTGCACATTGCAATTAACTCAAACTCAGCATTCCCAAACACGCTGATTAATCGAATATAAAACCCTCACAGAAGCTGGCGAAAAATAAATCTGCATGTTTGGCCCATATAATTAGCCCAACTATTAACAATAACAAGCAAACCTTAGCACCTCTTAACTTACTTTGATTTCAGATTCATTCCTTAACATCAATAAAACAACATATTTACCGTTTATTTAACAACTGTCTAGTCTATCCATTTGTTTAGCAAAAAGCGATATCACTCCTATTCAATTCAATGCAAAAACACCGAACGTGGTCAGCCACTTTTTTCGAAAGCTCATTTTGATGATGTTTGATCACGTGCGTGCAACCTTCCTGTTGCGACACGCTGGGTGTATCTGGCTCTAGTTGTTACAAGATGTTAAAGACTACTGAGAAGTCTCCTAAATGCAATCCATGCAAATAAAGATATAAGCGAATGCGAAATAAGGGTATAGGCTATTATCGAATTAAGGCTAGTGTAAATATTGTTACAATATTTGGCAACATTTAATGCTTTAAATCTAGTTTTTGCGTAGCCAATCTGTGATTCGAACCCGCGTTGTGTGGTTGTTATGTTTGTTTCTCTCGAGGTATCGTCTCTTATTGATTAGTCGTTGGATTGGCGAGGTTGACCCTCGAGCGACGCAGTAGTAACTGCCTTGTTAACACACCTTTACATTATTCTCAAGTAGACACGTTGCAAGAAGGATTACGTTGTTTGTAAAACCTGCACGTTTGAGTAGAAGTCAAAGGACTATCAAAGAAGCTCGTAGATGCCAACGTAGAGAAAAGTTGGTTGAGCTGTTTCCTTTTCGATTATTATTGTGTTGGAGCTGTAGTAAAGAAGAAAGTACTTGGGGGTCAAAATAGTTTGAAACCGCTACGCCGCTAACAACGCTACGTCGCTACATCGCTACAACGCCAACGTCGCCGAAGCCAATCCATCTGTTTTTTCATTTCTGCTTATCACTTTCATTATTTCCATTTTCAGTTTTGCGTATTATCAATAAAAATTTATCAAAGAATTTATTCAAGAAAGTCAGACAATAACAGCGTGACGAGAGAAAAAGCGCGTTTCATCTATTTACAACTTCAGATTCACTGCAATCTGTCTCGGGTTCGGAGACTACCCCAAGGGTCTCTGCTCCACGAACCCGTTACAGCTAGCATTCGCCGACAATGCAAGCTGTTTGTTGTTTCCCGGTTGATCAAAGACACAGACCAGCGCTTTAGAAATACATAAACAACTTGCTACTCGCATTAGTTGGTTATAAAATATTAGGTTTTTTATTCGCTACCACCCCATACTAATAACACTGTCAAAGTAGAGTGAGCTCACAAACGGTCAACAGGCCTATTTAAAACCACAAATAAATATGAGATCAATCAGCGAAATTGTCCCATAACCATTAACAAGAAACGAGGATGACATACAAATCGATCAAAGTAAAGGGGTTAAGTCAACAGAAAACAACTTGCCGTGTTAATTCATAAATGATTCACCGTACCAAATTTACGGCTTCTTTCCATGAAGGGTTGAACGTAATAGAAAACAATTTGTGAAATATAAAAACAATTTATCAGTCATCACATATTACAATACATCCCTATTCCTCACTTATTACAAATGACGATCTATCAAATGAGGCGGCAAACGCAACAGCTTAAAAGGCGAAAGCTTCCGAACAATTATGATATCAAAAACATTAACAGTTACTTTACTAAAAGGACAAAACAACTAGGGGCGGCTTGTGTATGGTACTGTGGAACTGCAGCACCCCCAGTCCCCACTCCATCTTGTCGATGACTTTCGATACAAATAATTAATCTTTTTTTCTTTATTTTTCTTTTACTTGTAGTTATATTATATAATACATAAGGTTAATCTCAACAACCATCAAAAGTTTATGAAAAAAATAGAAAAATCTTTTTGCTTTAACGCTCCTGTGATATGGTGTTTGAAATTAGCAGCAGATTGCAACGCAGCTGTAGAAAGAGAACTGTCGCTCATGCGGTACCGACCCTTGTGTGCTGGTGTAATAAGGGTTTCTTTTTGACGGACAACTGGCGAGCTGTGTGTGTATGTGTGTGTGTGTAAAGCTGATAGATAGTGACAAAAATTAGACCTATAGGGTGATTTTACATTTATATAGATTATAGACTATACTCTATAACGCCTACCGTAGGCTATATTTTGGTTAACTATGATTTAAGTTTTTTAGGTGTTTGTAACCTATAGAATGATAAAAGTTACGGTATTTACAATAAAATTATCAAAAACGGGATAATAATACCATAAAAAAGCCAACCTAGCTAGCCTAGCTTAGAGTTTTTCAAGTTTATGTATAACTTTCCTTTTTTATTGTTTGTTTATTAAAACAATGGCTAAAATTTTCTGAAGAAGCCCCCCCCCCATTAATTTTAGCTACCAGCCGCCCCTGAAAACAATTAAACCAATGACAGGGCACATAAATCACATTTACAGACATGATTGTAATAACTGTGATGGCTATTTATGTCACTGTCGAAAAAACTTTATCCTGCTAATCAGAAATTCGCTTGAACTGCACCCACGCCTCATCGCCTCAACTCAACTAACTTAACACAGGTCAGAGGTGAGTGAATGCTGCAAGGTGTATGAGTTAAGAAAAAATAAATACTTCGCTCAGTGGGAAGCCGTGACTCTACTCCTTGTCAGCGGGAAACTTGACAATTTCGTGGAAAAACGAAAAGACGAGTAAAAGGCATATTCTCAGAGTTACATCTAAAATGCAAAACGCAAAACTGTCCCATTTGCTACTTGCTCCACTGACTAGCAAAGAAGTGGATAGTCACTGTTCATATAGGTTCTTTAGCTTTTTCGCTACCACGTGAAAGGCGACGTAAGGTGGCAGTGCGAAAAAATGTCATAATCAATCATAATTAATCATCATAAAATACCCCAAGTTTGTTTGTAAACTATTACTCATCTGTTTACTTCTACATCAAGTGTTATTCATCATTGAAATCTCTATTTCTTGAAGATTTCAAATATAATAAAAACAAAAAAATTTTTTTGTTTAAATATGCTAATTAGCCTCCAATAGTTGCTGAGTTGTCTTCGAAGTTGAAGTACTCTTACCTCAAAGATCACTGCAGATTTTATTTTCCATCAATTTTTTTAGAAATGGTCGCTAGATGATACTAAGGAACTAAACTTTCAAGGTAAATCAGTTAAAAAGTACCTAAAAGCCTAGGTTTTCTACAATTTGCAACTTTCTGATGCCCATGACCTTTTTGTTAACCGATACTGCCCGGTACCAAATTTTGTTAGTTAAATTTAATACCTAAAATATGATCAGTTATTACCTGCTAAAGATTAGCCTAAACCAGTGGTCGGCAACCTTCAACACTGAACGAGCCATTTGAATCCGGTTTCCACAGAAAAAAACTTAGTGGGAGCCGCAAATACTTTTTGACATCTAAAATGGGAAAAAGACGCATTTATCCAAAAAATAGATGCATACGCTTATTATGGATTTGACTACCCTTTTGAAAATGGGCTATAAAGAAAATATTGCATATTGCTTTTTTGACCTACCTTTACACTTTGTATAAACAACTATAGTGTAAACCTGCAGACAGTGACACTGTTTCGACCTATCAGGTCTCTTCAGTGCAGTTGGTGACCGACAAGAAGCTAGAGGCTTTTAATAAAGCATAGCTTAGACCGCCACACTTGCGGGATCTATACTAGATCCACTTGGTGGATGGTCTGTCAGTACTCTGCGAAGCCGTATCACTCGTGAATGAGTGGCGGTTGTCGCAGGTGCACTAAGTCTAACAACTGTTAGAACAATAGTGCTGTCACAGCCTAGTGGTCACAAGGTCTTACATGTATAGTAATGCAAGAGGCTAGCGATGCACATAGCAAAACTGCAGACAGTGACACTGTTTCGACCTATCAGGTCTCTTCAGTGCAGTTGGTGACCGACAAGAAGCTAGAGGCTTTTAATAAAGCATAGCTTAGACCGCCACACTTGCGGGATCTATACTAGATCCACTTGGTGGATGGTCTGTCAGTACTCTGCGACAGACCATCCACCAAGTGGATCTAGTATAGATCCCGCAAGTGTGGCGGTCTAAGCTATGCTTTATTAAAAGCCTCTAGCTTCTTGTCGGTCACCAACTGCACTGAAGAGACCTGATAGGTCGAAACAGTGTCACTGTCTGCAGTTTTGCTATGTGCATCGCTAGCCTCTTGCATTACTATACATGTAAGACCTTGTGACCACTAGGCTGTGACAGCACTATTGTTCTAACAGTTGTTAGACTTAGTGCACCTGCGACAACCGCCACTCATTCACGAGTGATACGGCTTCGCAGAGTACTGACAGACCATCCACCAAGTGGATCTAGTATAGATCCCGCAAGTGTGGCGGTCTAAGCTATGCTTTATTAAAAGCCTCTAGCTTCTTGTCGGTCACCAACTGCACTGAAGAGACCTGATAGGTCGAAACAGTGTCACTGTCTGCAGTTTTGCTATGTGCATCGCTAGCCTCTTGCATTACTAAACTATAGTGTGTTGCTTATGAAATCCACGAAGTGCTACAGAGAAAATTAAATTTTATTCGTAATAAACATATTTCAACATTCTTAGTTCTTGAAAAATAATAACCATGTCCGAATGCCTCTTTCAAATAAATTAAAAAGCTGAACTTAAACAATCCATGCAGCAAACAAAAACAAAAAAAAATGCCGTGAGCCGTTATCCTTATTTCGCCTTTGGGCTTCGGGGTATGTGCGGAATCGTGCGGCGTTAATGGGACTTCTGCTTCTGTACCTCTGCACACAGCGTCTGCAAATCGGGGCTGTACGAAGTCACTTTCATCTCTACGCAGGACCGTAAAGTGTCATCTGTGAGGCGTGAACGGTGTTTGTTTTTAATGTAGTTCATGGTGGAGAATAGCTGCTCACATGCATATGTGGATCCGAAGATCGAAAGGACTCCAAAGGCATATTTTTTCATGTTCATGTAGGTGTCGGGGATAGCATTCCATGTTTCAAACACAAGTTTGTCTGGTCTTGGAAGGTTCTCAATGTCACTCCATTTGTGATTCTGAACAAGAGTGGCCTTCTGACGGGCAACATCTTCAAGACCATCTGCTAAGCGTTTGAACTTGGATACCCACATGTCTTTGTCAGCTACGTCAACCAACTCCAACTCCAGATCAGGTTGACTTATACCTGCAAATGCAGTCACATTAAGCAGGGATGGATTGATGTTGAGGAGAGTGATGGGGAAGGACAATGTGTTTTTTTCCTCTCTGAACTCACGGAATCGTTTTTCAAACGACGCTTGCATTGTGGTGATTGCAGACTGCAAATACTCTAAATTGATTATCTCTTGATCTTGTTTGAACTCCCTTAAAGAGAGGAAGTGAGACAGTGTGCCTCTGTGCAAATCTCTGGCTAAAACTGTCAGTTTGCGCTCAAACGCCAACACCTCCTCCAGCATGTGTAGCGCTGTTGCTCCTCTCCCCTGAAGAGTTGTGTTCAGCGTGTTCAGGCGTGCTGTCATGTCCACCATGAAGTGCAGCTTTTCCAGCCACTCTGGCTGTTCCAGCTCAGGAAAGGAGAGTCCTTTGCTGCTCATGAAAATTTTAATCTCTTCCAGACATGCAGCAAAACGTTTCAGCACCTCTCCTCTGGAAAACCACCGGACTCTGTTGTGAAGCAGCAGATCAGGGTACGTACTCTCAATCTCATCAAGTAACGCACGGAATTGGCGATGATTTAAACCCTTTGCCATTATTTTATTGACAATCTGAATGACAACATTCATGACCTCTGTGAATTCTGGAGGGAAAGTTTGTGCGCACAATGCCTCATGGTGCGGGATACAGTGAAAGCTCAGCAGCTTTCTATTCAGTGACTTTTGCAGCAAGGCCACAAAGCCCCTGTGCGCTCCAGTCATACTCGGTGTCCCATCTGTAGCTACTAGCTACTGACACCAGGTGGGTTGTTTTTATGTCTTTGGCTCGTAAACACTCAAAATCAGCCTCACAGACTTCCTATCCACGTGTCTGGCGTTTTAGTGGTATCAGCTCAACCATTTCTTCATGTGGCCCAGCAGAATTCACATATCGACAGAACAGCGCTATTTGTTCGATATCATTTTTGTCTTTGGACACATCACAAGCGATTGAGCAGGTTGCAGCTGAATTGATGTCTTTAATTTGCTGTTTTGTGATATTTTCTGCCATTTTAATGGTTCTGTCTTTGACTGTCTTCGCATAGAAAGGCATCTCTCTGATTTTCTGAACAATTTCACACTTGTTTTTAAAGTCCGCAAATAGGTGTTCTGAAATCTTAAGGAAAGATTCTTTCACATATTCTCCATCTGTGAACGGTTTCCCATGCCTGACTATTTCCTGAGCGGCCACAAAACTTGCATATGTAGTTGAATTTGCAGACTTCAACCACTTCTTGATATCATTCTTCGTCAGATCAGCCTTCCGCATCAGTTCCTTAACAGCTTTTTTTCTCTCTTCTCCCTCAGGATATTTTTCAGCAAAGGCTTTGTGTGTATTATTGAAACGACGTGCGACATTTGACCGTTTAATGTTGGCCAGTTTTTCTCCACAAATTAGGCATATCGGTAGGCCACTCTCGTTAGAGGTAAATGCAAATGAATCTATTCAAGCATCATTAAATGCTCTGTTTTTCTCAGATATTTTTCTTTTCTTACATTTCTCCATATCTGTCCTTGTTTGGGTTAAAAGTCGAGACAAAAAACAATAAAATATACTTTTTTTATGAATATCTAAATATTTAACATTTCAAGATTACAATAATCTTCCAATTAAGAACTAAAACACTTAAAAAATAACTAACACAAATAAAATACACGTAAATACTTTTTAAGAGTAATTTTTTTCCCAAGCCACTCTGAGCCGCAGTTTAAGGAGGAAAGAGCCGCAGGTTGCCGACTCCTGGCCTAAACCATGTAACATTAAGTATTTTTGAAAAGATAATTTCTTCAAGATTCAGAAAATATCAAGTTTAAATAGAATATATTGTCACTAATAATGAAACAGAAGTTATTTTACACCCCTCCCATTTGTTGAGAAACAAGGGGGATACAGCACACTTTGATTTAGAAAAGCCAAACTTCTGCTAGCTTTTAAACTTGTATTTTAGTTTCTGTCTCCTTGGAACTTGATACAAAACGATGACTTTAATGGTGAAACATTTGCAATTTATTTTATCTTTTTGTAGGGTGTAGTTTTTCTAAAAATTATAATTTAGTGAAGGTAAGTCAAAAAATTTTGGGAGGTTTTGAACTGACATGTTATACAGTATCCATTCTTGATCAGTAAATATCATACTCCGCTTACCCTAAACTTTTTAAGTCATATACAGTAGGCGCCGCTTATTATGACCACGGATAATATGACCAGCCGCTTATTATGACCAATTTGGTACGGTCCGGAATTTTTCCATTTAAAATTCTCCGTTTAATATGACCAAATTTCGGATAATATGACCAACATTTTCTCCATCTCTCTTGTTACGGTACAGTATTTTTCCCGCCACGCACTTATAACTTCGTTTTTTCAACATATTGTTACATACTGTACTTAGTTTTACCGTCACTTGTGCTGTTGCAGTACTGTACTTTGTTTTACTGCCAACGTCACACTGTTACTTCGGTTAAACGATGCATTAGACGGTATTTGGACTTGTAGTGGCTTACGGCGTCGATTCAGGAGTTGTTATGGAGGCTTCGGTTTTTATAACCATTCGGATATTATGAACAAAATGGTCTGGTCCCAAGGTGGTCATATTAAGCGGCGTCTACTGTAGTACCGTACTTCCAAGTCGGTCAAAAATGTTTAGATTATGTTGAATAGTAGGCCTACAGAAAGCAGCTACCAAAAACCTTATAGTCATTTCGAGACTCAAACACCACTTGTGATAATCAGTTGTAATTGTTTGCAGTGCAACTATGTAAGCAGTGAGCACTAACCAAAAGAGTTTGCTCATAGCACTCATACAGTTTATACTGTCATAGTTTCAGCTATTCAGAATTGCACAAATCTGATCTTCAATCATTTTCCCCAGAGAAAGGCCGGTCCTCCTAAGAGCACTAGATTGACTGCCCTGTTTGCTAGTGTTAGCTGTTACCGAAATTACACTGTAGCCTATAGGATAAGTAATCTGGGGTATCTCATACCTCACCACTTTTTTCTTAAATTTCATTCCTATGAACCTAAGACCAGGAGATTTCTCCTTCTCTTTACCTGCATGACTTGTCGAGTCTTTCAAGGAGATGGTAGATCATCCCGATATAACAGCTGCTATAGAAATAACATTGAAATAAATAACTAGTTGGAAATAATTAGAGTAAGTTCAAATGGGCTGTAGGAAAAAAATAAATCCAAACCCTAAAAATGCTTAAACCCAGCAATTTAAATCCAAATCCTCGATCATCTCTTAAAAGCATACGATTTCATATTTACAAAAAAATTTATTGCGACACTGAACGAATAAGAAATAACCTAGATGTCTGTTTTGCACAGCCTACCCCTATCTGGACTTTCACGGAGAACTAACGCCTTTGCAGTGGTGTGCAATGCTTTAATTGAAGTTGGAAACAATTATCAAATAACCATCTAGAGAGATTCAGCCAGATTATGGATAAGTACGCCAACAACCAATTAACGCAACTTCGGGTGGGAAATCACGACAAAGACAAAGGTAATGATGTTTCCACCAACTCGAAATCATGGTTCAATATAATTTAGCGATTGAGATTGGAATATTCTCCGTACAATTTACTTACTAGCCGGATATAGTTGCTACAACTGAACCAATTCAATTCAGTTAAATGTTTTCAAATTCAGAAGCTATATTTAAAGTAAGCTTCTGTGCGAAAGGTATTTTTTTAATCTCCAATCACAAACTGATGTCATCACAATTCAAAACAACACAACGCTCTGACTTCAGTGGACTCGAGATAGCAAGCGCGTAAACAGCAAATTAGCTGCGCGCTTTCTGTAGAAAGGTCTGGCGGTTAGGCTACAAGTTGGCACGCCGACGACGTGACAACGTCCCGCCTAAACAATCACCTGGATTGACATTTGAAGTCGCCAATAATTACAATTCTTCCTTTTCTTGACTCCATTTCTCTCATTATTATTGTTGTTCAGTGTCGTGTGTAATGGTGGTGGTCATGAATAAAAAAAGAATGAATGAAAAGAATGAATAAACATAACAAACCAGAACTCTACAATTACTTACCCAATCAATAAGACTAGTTACAAACACGCTGCAAACAATGAGTTGGCTTCCTTTTCCAATAACGTTTAGTATTTCAACTTCGCATTTTCACACGCAGGTAAATTGATTCCTAATTTAGATCCATTTAAATGGTCCATGAGCTGTTTTTTCACTGACAACACGTAGTGAGCCATTTTTATCTGGGTGCGTTTCAATGACTTTCCATAATCCAATTTTCCTTTGCCAAGTGACTGAAGTAGCCACATCGCTTTGGGATTAACAGGGCCACAAACCTTAACTGATCGCAAAGGCTCTTCACAACAGACACTCCACTGCACCCCATAGCGGGTTGACAGTGATGAAAAAATTATCACAGTCCACATTTCATTAAACGCCCCAAAACTGAAATAATCACTACGCCATCTAATGGGCAGAAAGAAAAACCTTTGGCATGTTTATGGTCTAAAATTAATTCAAATACCTTTTGACTATTTGTGATAGAATTCGGCCATTTGAGCATCAATTTTCACATACTTCAGCAGCTTCTTTCTCTGTAACAAAAGAAATTAAACAGCCGCTATCATAGAAATTCTTTTCACGATGTCAAATAAGCTCTTTTCAAAAAAGTTGCCAAAATCTAGTGGGGTGTGTCGTAGAGCAAAATTAGCTCATGCCAGAGAACAGGTTGCTCCAAGAAGATGAACTAACATCTGGTAAGAAATTGAAGTTTGTTCCATTTCTGCATTGAGCCACCAAAGAAAGCTAAGAGCATTGGCTTAACTTTAACTAGGTGTTAGATTGCTTCAATGTCCCTAATCAATGCGATTGGTTTTTTCCAAAAGTCCGTAATAACTCCGATTGGCTTATTCATTAAATACGATCCTTGCATTAGTTAGAGTACCGGTACCGTTTTAAGGATAAACCACCGTTTTTCGAAGCAGTCAAAAACGATTCTTACTGTGTTAGATTTCTGCGAACCCATGAGTCAACGATGAGGTAAGTAGGCTACCACATAGCCTTGTTCGTCGATGCATAGATAAAATTTTCGGATACTTTTCTAGTATATCTGTTACATACGCAAATAGCTTTCTTCTTGAACTACGTAATGAGAGCGGTTTATGATGTAGTGCTGTTTGTAATAATGATTCATGATATCTCACTATCCTAGGCGCGAATTTCTGCGAGATGTAAATGTAAAATGCTAGTTATCAGGAATTCTCGGTTTCAAAAGTGTATAGTTATTGTGCAAGCTTATTAAATTGTTCTGACTATAATTTGAGATAAATACTAGGTTTTTGTAATAATTTGAGATACGTGTGCAAGTTAAACATAATTCCAGATGGTGTAACTTTAATCAATTTTACGATTAATCATGATTAGTTTCAGAGCCTAGTTAACTTAAATTAATTTGTACCAAAGGGATACGAAGCCGCTCTTAGCTACTTAACCGCAGAAATTATTGCTTATACTATTAGCATTGCTGCTGTTATTTGTATTATTATTGTGTGTTGGGCTATAAGTGGTGAATCAGTTTGCTAGATTACTGCACTTGTTAATATAACTGTTCGATTTAAACAAGCAGCTCTGCTCAGTATACGATAGTACCAAGTAATCGCTAAATGTAGAATTGCGGCCTGGCCCAAGTTCGATTAGATTCTTCAATATCTTTTCTCAGCAATAACTTCGTTTATGATTAAGGTCTTTTATTAGTCGCTTCTACTTTTTGCTGAACAGTAATTATCCGACTCACCAGGGGCGTACGCAGAAATTTCTTGAGTGAGGAGCGCGAGACATTTAATTTTCGAAAACAGCGGACGATGAACGTAGTGCTCAAAATTTTGTGGGTTGAGACAGTGTTGACAACTAATGTTTTTGAAGTTTGATGCCGACAATCGTGTTCCACAATTTCCTGGGCGTGGGGATAATTTTTGGAAAATAATCTCTGACACAGACGTTTATTGTTATTGAGGGAAGGGTGCGCGCATAAGAGCCCCCGGTGTACGCATTGCGATAGCCCATAATCTTTTACAGAAGGAGTTGATCATAGCTCTATACCATGCAGATAGACTTTTGCGTAATTTTTGTGCAATACGATCTTGTCGTGGTATTAGACCACCCAAAACAGGCGCATTTGTACAAAATCCGTTTTCCATTAACATTCTATCAAGTCTCAAACTGATCTGTGTTTATGACAAAATTGTTTGACGAAAGATCATATCCACAAACATTGAAAGTGGACAAAACAGTGTTCGACGTAGGGGAATCTCGTACGCTATGGATTCCCTTGGAACCTTTGAAACTATTGGGCACAAAAAACAGTTCAGGAGCATTTGCTTCTAGAAGCAAAGATACCTTTCCGACAGGTATCGCTTCCAAGTGGACATTTTGCAAGTGCAACATTGCGCGGAAGTCGCTCCGTAAAGAGATCTTATGTGGATTAACCGGAAATATTGATTGGCAAGACTTAGAAAATTTTAATTTCCTCTTGGCTCTCTAGTTTGCTGACCTTTAGTTTAAATGATATACCCTCAAAAGATTTTGATGAACCGTTGGGTGCAGGAAGAATGACATCTTTACTGTGGTCAGATAATCTTAAACAGTCAGTTAGCGTTGTATTGCAAAAATAGCTGATACTTGATCCAAAGATGCCTAGGTTTCCATTTCCAGCCGGTTTTTTATACGACAACAGAGTTAAATGGGCCTCAGTAGTATGTAATACGACTTTCGACCCGGTTTTTGCGGAGGGCTTAGCGGAGGGCTACGTCATTTCCGAACGTGACTTCCGAACGTAGTGATACGTCATTTCCAAACGTGCGGCTACGTCATTTCCTAACGTGTTGATACATGAACTTGAAGTACATTGTAAATACAACGTGTAACAACTTGTAAACAAACGTCAAGACAACTTGAAAACAAATGGTAATACAACTTAAACAAATATATTTGTTTTTAGGAATGGTTTTATTTGTTTGAGTTCTTTTTAGGAATACTTTGAAAATGTTCTTGTTTTAGGAATGATTATATTTGTTTTTGGAAATGATTTTATTTGTTTGATTTGTTTTTGAAAATGTTGTTTCTTGTATTTAGGAATGATTAGGTATATTTGTTTTTAGGAATGGTTTTATTTGTTTGAGTTCTTTTTAGGAACGCTTTGAAAATGTTGTTTTTTGGAAATGGTTTTATTTCTTTTTGGAAAGGATGTTATTTTTAAAAATGTCCTAATAGGTTGTACCCTCGCTTCAGAATACCCCCACTTCAAAAGTTCTCCAATTAATTTCACTTTTCAACTCGTTTACGATTTTTTGGTCTTATTGTAAGCACAACTGCTGTAAAACGGAAACATTAACTTTAGGTCGTGACTGAAGTCTTCGATAACTACTTCCTTTCGAAGCGTAAGCATTAATCGCGCATAATCATTCACATCGTGAAATTCTTGATAAAACCTCTGATCGATTTCTCTGTTTGATTCTCTAGAATGTTGTTTCTTTACTCTTCTAGATGTGTTTATTGGAGGTATTTTCCTTTACTCGTGATATTTCTGCAGTTGGTTGGAATTAATTTACATCTATTTCAGTATGTAGGTAATGGATTCGGTCTTTCTTCAGTCTTTTTGTCAACAATTTTCTGACTACACATGGCTCTCATCATAGCTCTCTCCACTCTCTTTAAAATTGCGTTTTCATTTTCTTTTAAACACCATATCTCAGTTAAATTACTACTGTTTACATCGTAAAATCGAAAAGGTTTAGTTTTAATTGCGCAAATCATAAAACATTCATCTCAAATTTACGTTCATTTTTCATAAAACTAGAAACTAAAATTGTATCCTATCATCACACTGTTTAAAGATTTTCCCGAAATTTAGCAACTTTGAACTTATTAACACGAAATTTTTACTACCTTCCAAAGTCTCCTCAACTCACCTACATAGAAATAAGCACAACTTTTGACATTATTCGTAGGACATTAACACAAAATTCAGGGTTTTCACAGTTTTCTCAGCTTACTTACATAGAAATAAGCACAACTTTTGACATTATTCGTAGGACATTAACACAAAATTCATGGTTTCCAACATTTACGTTTATTACAGCTAGTCGTTAGTTTTATGGGAAAATAGTCAACAGTTTTCTAGATTATCAGGTTTGCTGGGGAAAAATCACAGGCAGCGACGTTGCTTCCAGAAGAGTGCGGTGGAAGAAACAATTTCAAATAAATCTTTATCGTTACTTTTACACTTTTAGATTAAAATTTCAGTAGCTTGACCAGACCTTTGAGTGAAATGTAGATTTGCTTCACATATGGCAGTGAGGTAGTTACATTTTTATGTTAGCTTCACGCTTTCTTGGAAGAAGATTTCAATAGATTGACCAGACCTTTGAGTGAAATGTAGAGTTGCTTCACATATGACAGTGAGGTAGTTGAAGTACAGTGGTGGAAACATTTTGAAAAGATCACAACAAAGAAGCTTGTTCAAATTCAGCAGTTTTAATCACTACTATTATTAAACCAAGAAGATTGAACCTTTGCTGTGTTTGGAGACTACTTCAATAATTGTTAAACTTTTACTTGTAAACATTCATCAAGCATCTAATTTACAATATCTTTTCATACAACATTGTATCCTATTATAACACTGTTTTAAGTAAAAACTATCAAAGTCTTAAGCCACCAACATAAAATTCATATATTTCAAAATCAACTAAGCTTACTATCAACAAAAATCTGATGCAAGCGGAAACATCAACATCACGTCAACAAACCTTCAACCAATCACAATCGATGTAGAACTTCAAAAACGGTTTACTATCAACCCCAGCATATTCATCTGTTCTTCAGTTTTTCTGTCAACAACTTTCTGACCACACATAGCTCTCACCATAACTCTCTCCGTTCTCTTTAAAATTGCGTTTTCATTTTCTTTTAAACACCATACCTCACTTAAATCACTACTGTTTACATCGTAAAACCGAAAAAATTTATCTTTAACTGTGCGCAAATGGTAAAACATTCACCTCAAATTCACATTCATATTTCATACCACTAGAAGCCAAAATTGTATCCTATCATCACACTGTTTAAAGATTTTTCCGAAATTTAGCAACTTTTAAACTTATTAACACGAAATTTTACTACCTTCCAAAGTCTACTCAACTCACCTACATAGAAATAAGTCAAACTTTTCACATTATTTCAAGGACATTAACATAAAATTCATGTTTTCACAGTTTACCTAGCTCATCTACGTAGAAATAAGCACAACTTTTGACATTATTCGTAGGACATTACCATAAAATTCATGGTTTTCACAATTTACCTAGCTCATCTACATAGCAATAAGCACAACTTTTGACATTATTTGTTAGACATTACCATAAAATTCATGATTTTCACAGTTTACTTAGCTCATCTACGTAGAAATAAACCAAACTTTAAACATTATTTGTATGACATTTACACAAAATTCATGGTTTTCACAGTCTACCTAGCTCATCTACGTAGAAATAAGCACAACTTTTCACATTATTTCAAGGTCATTAACACAAAATTCATGGTTTTCACAATCTAATTAGCTCATCTACACAGAAATAACCACAACTTTAGCATTTTTGTAGAACATCAGTAAAACAAAACACAAAATTTATTCTTTATTCTTATTAAAATGAGTATTCACCCTCTACTGCAAATAGAAATTATTGATCCAATTCTTTAATTTTTCGTTGTTTGCTAAAAACCACAAACAGAAAACTTCAAAACCAATCTGACTCTGTGCTATCACCAATCTAAAACTCATTGCTTTAACAAAAATTCTCAACTTATCCGTTAATTTGTAAGCACTTGAGCAAACATACTTACGTATTGTGACAAGTCGTCTTAGCTGATCAAAGACTTTTGTTTCGTACAATTAAACTCTTGGACTAAGTTTTGATCTATTTGAAACCGTTATTTGTAATTCACAACTTTCAACTCGCATCATATTGTCTCCCGTATAGGCAAATCAAGAATTTTACCTAAATCCTGACAAAATTACATTAAGTGATATCTATTATACACTTCTTATACGTAATCACTGCTACACACGTTTGCAATTGCAGATTAGACCAAGTTGATTCATTACAAAAATGTCTTACTATCTATTTTTATCAAACAACTTCAATGCTACTGTTTTAAGTATAACTCACACACCATAAATTAGTTACAAAATGTAAAATCTGAGCTCACAAAACCAAATGGTAAACGTTTTTCTACCAGCTTTATCAAATCTAACGCTCTGTTAGAAGCGAACAAACTCTCATAGTAGCATCTAACATAAACTTACAGTTGTCTTTCTCAGTGACCTCGTTAGTAATTGCTGTGACCAACACACAAACGTTTGAACGTGGTCTCGTGATAGTCTTGACTAACTTTCTAACAAGTCACTTTCCATTCTTAAAACAATTTTTCCTCACAATCAACTACTTCAATGCTTTAACACCTCAAAATCTAAACGTATAAAATATTTTCTGAGCTTTACCGTCATATCTTCACCAAGTATTGACTCGCATAAAAAATCACGACCCGCTATTTTCAAATTTCATTTAAGTTTTTACCAAACTCACAATTTGATTCTCATTTGCACAACAAAACTTATCGCTTATTTTCAAGAAACACAACCACAATTTTTGATATTGCTATACATGACTCTGAAGCGTAAATAGTTCTTATTTCTCAACCTATCAAAATTATATAACCTCGTTCTGATTGATTCGTTTTGGTTTATTGTTTTACTCTTACTTATTTCATCACGTTGATATTGATTTATTCAACAAAATATTTGCCATTAATCGCTGTAAAATCTCTTTGCCTCCATCCAAGATTGAAGTTGCACCATTTCAAAATAAAGCTTTTCATAGTTTACCAACAAGAAAAACTCAAACTAATCGCGGTCAACAGACATACACCAACAAATTTGCATCGAATTACTTTGACTTTTTGTGATAAATTAATGGAAAATATATAAATTTTTTTGAAACGTAGTGACTTTTTGTGAAAAAATAATGGAAAATATATAAATTTTTTTGAAACGTAGTGAATTTTTGTGAAAAGTAACAAAAAATACATAAAATTTTTAAATGGTACCAACTTTTTGGACACATTGTATATCTTATGTGGATTATTTGAAATTATTACATCGCATTTACAGATTTCAATTCTTGAAAAGGTCTTTGCAAAAGTAAAACGTTTGAAATTGTAGATGTTTATTATTTATTAAGTCGCTTGCAATAACAACAGTTTTAAGCTCTTTTTAGCAAACATACATCATGTCATAACCCCAACTTATTCCACATCTCAAATTTGTAGTATGTTCTCAAAAATTTTAGTGAAAAGTTACTTTCTCAGCTATAAGAACAATATCTGTCAAGGTAAAGTTATTACTCTTACATTAATGGCCACGAATTGTAAACCAGGAAGTTGTTAAATACACAAAATTGATGTAACCAGGATGTTATGCAACAATATGCTAGAGAAAATGATTGGAAAGATACCAATCTCTACTGCAAACAAATGAAAATCGGCAAACGAAAAGGAGATGAGAAGCAATAAAATGATTTAGGTGTGGATTGGAAACAGGTGGTTTTTGAAATTGTGTGTAGTGGCAATGTTAGTTTCGTTCACTTCTACAAGTTTGCAGTTGGTACACCGAACCCATCACCTATTTGTAGTGGAGAACACACTTTTTGAAGGAAACTAGTCTTTCTCTAAACAAATCATTCATACTGAACACTAAGCTGCAATCATTTAAAAGTCTTTGACAAGGAAATTGAACCCAGGTCTAACACGCTCTAACCACCATATTTGTTCGTTTGATAATTGGGAAAAGGTTGCAATCGTCATAAGTTTGACTTTTAGTTACATAAAATAACTTGTAAGGTAATCAAAAAATTGTTTTGTTTTGGTGATATGTAGTGTCGAAAGTTACAAATATGAGGCTTGATACATAAACTTTTAAGAGTTTTGAGAAAAATTCAATTTGCAGTTATGCACAGAGGTGAAAATGTGTTTGAAAATGCTTTACACTGTAAGAGAGGGTTTTTTGATTTAAATTGATATGCAACACAAAATATTAGATTTATTACATGGTGCAAAAAATACGTGATGGTTGAAAAACATCAGACTACTCGTTTACCGTTGAACTGAGTTGTGATAAATTAAGAAAACAATTTGATGTAGTGTCAAATATTAGGCTTGATACATAAACTTTTAAAATTTTTGAGTTAAATTCAATTTATAGTTATGTATAGAGATGATAAAGTGAGTGCGCGGTAAGAAAATTTAAGTTTGAAAACACTATAAGATAGGATTTTTTGATTTAACATACAACAACAAAAGTATTGTGTGATGCAGAACATAATGCAAAAATGTGTGATGATTGAAAAATATAGTCTGTATTTAAAAAAGTTATTAGAAATTTTAAAGTGTCCAACTACATAAACATTTTCAACCGAAGAATATTAGATTTATAAAATTTTGATATGAATTCAAGTGTATTGACATTGGTGTAAATTAGGGGAAGTTAAATTGTTGTTGATCTTTGTTGCACAATGAGGTGTAGGGTAAAAGTAAATTCGATGAGAAAGTTAAATGATGGTTGAATATAACTTAGATATTTTGCATATCAATTATGTATAACAATGTTAGAAATTCAAACTTGAAGTTTGATGGATGTAATGAAAATAGCTTTAAAGTTGCATGTTGGTAAAGAGATTTATATGGTTTGTACTTTTATCATAATCACAACAAAATAGCGCTCCAAATAGTAATTTTGATTGGAAAGAATAAACCGTACTTTATAGATTTCTACCTAAATGGGTAATTTTTAAAGTAATTCGATGCAAATTTGTTAGTGTATGTCTGTTGACCGTGATTAGTTTGAGTTTTTCTTGTTGGTAAACTATGAAAAGCTTTATTTTGAAATGGTGCAACTTCAATCTTGGATGGAGGCAAAGAGATTTTACAGCGATTAATGGCAAATATTTTGTTGAATAAATCAATATCAACGTGATGAAATAAGTAAGAGTAAAACAATAAACCAAAACGAATCAATCAGAACGAGGTTATATAATTTTGATAGGTTGAGAAATAAGAACTATTTACGCTTCAGAGTCATGTATAGCAATATCAAAAATTGTGGTTGTGTTTCTTGAAAATAAGCGATAAGTTTTGTTGTGCAAATGAGAATCAAATTGTGAGTTTGGTAAAAACTTAAATGAAATTTGAAAATAGCGGGTCGTGATTTTTTATGCGAGTCAATACTTGGTGAAGATATGACGGTAAAGCTCAGAAAATATTTTATACGTTTAGATTTTGAGGTGTTAAAGCATTGAAGTAGTTGATTGTGAGGAAAAATTGTTTTAAGAATGGAAAGTGACTTGTTAGAAAGTTAGTCAAGACTATCACGAGACCACGTTCAAACGTTTGTGTGTTGGTCACAGCAATTACTAACGAGGTCACTGAGAAAGACAACTGTAAGTTTATGTTAGATGCTACTATGAGAGTTTGTTCGCTTCTAACAGAGCGTTAGATTTGATAAAGCTGGTAGAAAAACGTTTACCATTTGGTTTTGTGAGCTCAGATTTTACATTTTGTAACTAATTTATGGTGTGTGAGTTATACTTAATACAGTAGCATTGAAGTTGTTTGATAAAAATAGATAGTAAGAAATTTTTGTAATGAATCAACTTGGTCTAATCTGCAATTGCAAACGTGTGTAGCAGTGATTACGTATAAGAAGTGTATAATAGATATCACTTAATGTAATTTTGTCAGGATTTAGGTAAAATTCTTGATTTGCCTATACGGGAGACAATATGATGCGAGTTGAAAGTTGTGAATTACAAATAACGGTTTCAAATAGATCAAAACTTAGTCCAAGAGTTTAATTGTACGAAACAAAAGTCTTTGATCAGCTAAGACGACTTGTCACAATACGTAAGTATGTTTGCTCAAGTGCTTACAAATTAACGGATAAGTTGAGAATTTTTGTTAAAGCAATGAGTTTTAGATTGGTGATAGCACAGAGTCAGATTGGTTTTGAAGTTTTCTGTTTGTGGTTTTTAGCAAACAACGAAAAATTAAAGAATTGGATCAATAATTTCTATTTGCAGTAGAGGGTGAATACTCATTTTAATAAGAATAAAGAATAAATTTTGTGTTTTGTTTTACTGATGTTCTACAAAAATGCTAAAGTTGTGGTTATTTCTGTGTAGATGAGCTAATTAGATTGTGAAAACCATGAATTTTGTGTTAATGACCTTGAAATAATGTGAAAAGTTGTGCTTATTTCTACGTAGATGAGCTAGGTAGACTGTGAAAACCATGAATTTTGTGTTAATGTCATACAAATAATGTTTAAAGTTTGGTTTATTTCTACGTAGATGAGCTAAGTAAACTGTGAAAATCATGAATTTTATGGTAATGTCTAACAAATAATGTCAAAAGTTGTGCTTATTGCTATGTAGATGAGCTAGGTAAATTGTGAAAACCATGAATTTTATGGTAATGTCCTACGAATAATGTCAAAAGTTGTGCTTATTTCTACGTAGATGAGCTAGGTAAACTGTGAAAACATGAATTTTATGTTAATGTCCTTGAAATAATGTGAAAAGTTTGACTTATTTCTATGTAGGTGAGTTGAGTAGACTTTGGAAGGTAGTAAAATTTCGTGTTAATAAGTTTAAAAGTTGCTAAATTTCGGAAAAATCTTTAAACAGTGTGATGATAGGATACAATTTTGGCTTCTAGTGGTATGAAATATGAATGTGAATTTGAGGTGAATGTTTTACCATTTGCGCACAGTTAAAGATAAATTTTTTCGGTTTTACGATGTAAACAGTAGTGATTTAAGTGAGGTATGGTGTTTAAAAGAAAATGAAAACGCAATTTTAAAGAGAACGGAGAGAGTTATGGTGAGAGCTATGTGTGGTCAGAAAGTTGTTGACAGAAAAACTGAAGAACAGATGAATATGCTGGGGTTGATAGTAAACCGTTTTTGAAGTTCTACATCGATTGTGATTGGTTGAAGGTTTGTTGACGTGATGTTGATGTTTCCGCTTGCATCAGATTTTTGTTGATAGTAAGCTTAGTTGATTTTGAAATATATGAATTTTATGTTGGTGGCTTAAGACTTTGATAGTTTTTACTTAAAACAGTGTTATAATAGGATACAATGTTGTATGAAAAGATATTGTAAATTAGATGCTTGATGAATGTTTACAAGTAAAAGTTTAACAATTATTGAAGTAGTCTCCAAACACAGCAAAGGTTCAATCTTCTTGGTTTAATAATAGTAATGATTAAAACTGCTGAATTTGAACAAGCTTCTTTGTTGTGATCTTTTCAAAATGTTTCCACCACTGTACTTCAACTACCTCACTGTCATATGTGAAGCAACTCTACATTTCACTCAAAGGTCTGGTCAATCTATTGAAATCTTCTTCCAAGAAAGCGTGAAGCTAACATAAAAATGTAACTACCTCACTGCCATATGTGAAGCAAATCTACATTTCACTCAAAGGTCTGGTCAAGCTACTGAAATTTTAATCTAAAAGTGTAAAAGTAACGATAAAGATTTATTTGAAATTGTTTCTTCCACCGCACTCTTCTGGAAGCAACGTCGCTGCCTGTGATTTTTCCCCAGCAAACCTGATAATCTAGAAAACTGTTGACTATTTTCCCATAAAACTAACGACTAGCTGTAATAAACGTAAATGTTGGAAACCATGAATTTTGTGTTAATGTCCTACGAATAATGTCAAAAGTTGTGCTTATTTCTATGTAAGTAAGCTGAGAAAACTGTGAAAACCCTGAATTTTGTGTTAATGTCCTACGAATAATGTCAAAAGTTGTGCTTATTTCTATGTAGGTGAGTTGAGGAGACTTTGGAAGGTAGTAAAAATTTCGTGTTAATAAGTTCAAAGTTGCTAAATTTCGGGAAAATCTTTAAACAGTGTGATGATAGGATACAATTTTAGTTTCTAGTTTTATGAAAAATGAACGTAAATTTGAGATGAATGTTTTATGATTTGCGCAATTAAAACTAAACCTTTTCGATTTTACGATGTAAACAGTAGTGATTTAACTGAGATATGGTGTTTAAAAGAAAATGAAAACGCAATTTTAAAGAGAGTGGAGAGAGCTATGATGAGAGCCATGTGTAGTCAGAAAATTGTTGACAAAAAGACTGAAGAAAGACCGAATCCATTACCTACATACTGAAATAGATGTAAATTAATTCCAACCAACTGCAGAAATATCACGAGTAAAGGAAAATACCTCCAATAAACACATCTAGAAGAGTAAAGAAACAACATTCTAGAGAATCAAACAGAGAAATCGATCAGAGGTTTTATCAAGAATTTCACGATGTGAATGATTATGCGCGATTAATGCTTACGCTTCGAAAGGAAGTAGTTATCGAAGACTTCAGTCACGACCTAAAGTTAATGTTTCCGTTTTACAGCAGTTGTGCTTACAATAAGACCAAAAAATCGTAAACGAGTTGAAAAGTGAAATTAATTGGAGAACTTTTGAAGTGGGGGTATTCTGAAGCGAGGGTACAACCTATTAGGACATTTTTAAAAATAACATCCTTTCCAAAAAGAAATAAAACCATTTCCAAAAAACAACAACATTTTCAAAGCGTTCCTAAAAAGAACTCAAACAAATAAAACCATTCCTAAAAACAAATATATTTGTTTAAGTTGTATTACCATTTGTTTTCAAGTTGTCTTGACGTTTGTTTACAAGTTGTTACACGTTGTATTTACAATGTACTTCAAGTTCATGTATCAACACGTTAGGAAATGACGTAGCCGCACGTTTGGAAATGACGTATCACTACGTTCGGAAGTCACGTTAGGAAATGACGTAGCCCTCCGCTAAACTTTCCGCAAAAACCGGGTCGAAAGTCGTATTACATACTACTGGCCTCGGCCCAAATCACGCATAGATTTTTGTGTATTGTATTTTTATGCTGTTCGGGCCAATGCAATAAGTGATGATAAAATTCTTCTTTGAAGCCATGAACGTTGCAGGTTTTTTGCGTGAACATTCCGAAGTTCGATGTTTTAAACTTAAACATTTAAAACAGAAGTTTAAGGCCTAAAGAAATGGGTGGCGTTCTTAGTGTTTAGGCTTCATTTTAGCACATGACAGTAATTTGTGTACATTTTTATGCTTTGAGCTTTTTTTTTTCTTGAAGGTAAAAAAGTGGCGCTGGCAGCATAAGTAGTTGCCTTTGTGCAGAACCGGAGCGTCCACTAGACGAACTAGGCAGCCGCTTAGGGCGCAGCTTTCAGGGTCGCAGAACTACGTTTTTTACCAATTTCGATACTTGTTTAAAATTTTATTTTTAAATAAAAATGTTCTCATTTTTAGTTTTAGTATTTTTCTTGAGTTTAAATCATTTATTTCAAAATTAAGTGTAGTTATAAAATCAAATCAAAGATTTCCAACTTTCCCTTTGTGGATGAGCGCCATGTTACACGAATATCGCTTTTACGACTTCATCATTGTTTCAACTAAAAACGCATCGTTCTTTTGATTGCAATTATTTAAAGTTTGCAAACTGCTAGTGTTAAGTTATTCTAAGCCAATTAACAGAAATAGTTCCCTTTAGCATAGTAAAGCCAGATGATTGGGTAGACTGAAAATAGCAGCTCTGGTAGCGGTCTATCGGTACGGATCACGGCACTTAATTTTTATCTCAGAACTTAGTGGCAATGAATTGAGTCAGTGCTCACGAATTTCGTTTTGACAAACAGATGTTTTATAGATCAATAATTTTCATTTAGGTATAGCTTAATTTCTCGGCTAAAATGCCTGCGTCTAACGCTGACACCAACAGTAAAAACGACCTTCTGACGTTTGGTCTTGAAAGCGGAAAGCAATGAAAGGAAAAGAAGAAGTTAAACAATCTCGAGCTATGTTACAATTTTTCCGTTGCAGTCAACATGAAAATGAAGAGCAGGAAGCTTATAATAGTCAAATCATTACTGAAACTAGCAAAATTACTACGATAGAAGAGCAAGAAAGTATAGAAATACCACAGCAACTTGTAACAGAAATAATGAAGTTGAGCTGTAAAATAACGATAGACGAAACACCACCATTTGTCCCGACGATGCTGGTGCTTTGTCTTTAGTGACCTTGGTAAATGGCCAAAATACTTTAGTAACAGTGTGCGATAACCACTAGTTGAAGAAGGTACAAAGCCGATTTAATCACATGACTTTTCTAGAGGCAAAGATTATTACAGATTTTCTATTGTGCACTAAAAGAGAAGCCCACCGAATGGCAGTGAATTTTGTCGTAAGTGGCTAGAGTGTTCTGAGACAAGCAACGCTATTTTCTGCGTTTTTTGTTATTTGCTTCGCAAAAATTTTGGCATATCAACTGCAAGAAGCACTTCAAAAGAGTGGAAAAATATTGGAGCAACTTTATTTTTTTAGGAGAAAAATTACCTACATCTAGAAAATTTTTATATTTGGCAAGAATTTGAAAGATCATCCAAAGGTGAAACAATGCTGTAAATTGGCGGAAAATTTGGAAACAAGAAAATTACTGGAGGCAAATAGTAGAACGTTTGATTGCTTTGGTAAGAGTTCTTGCCATGCAAAACCTGGCATTTTGAGTCACTAATAAATTTTGTTGGAAATGGAAACTTTTTGAAGTTTTTGAAATGTTTTGCTTTGTTTTATTCTCTTATAAACAAGCTTTTGCACAAAGTGCATAATAAAAAATGGTAGTTCACTATTAACATTTTCCAAAATTTTTTCCATTCCAAGAGACAAGTGACGTTTTTTCAACAGGAACACTTTTTCGTGAACTGGAGCAAATGGGTTTATCCATTGGCAATTTGCGAGGGCAAGTTTATAACAATGAGAGTAATGTGAGGGGTAAAGTATGTGGTGTACAAAACCGGGTATTGTACATCAACCCAAGGTATTTTTTGTACTTGTAATTCACATTCCTTAAACCTAATTATGAATGACGCTACTAAATCCTACCACGTAAATTACACATTAAACAGAAAAGGCATGCATTGTTTGTAGCCAATGGGGTTTAATGAAGTGGACTACGTATACCGACAACTGATTTATTGATATAAGATTTGAAGGTGTTGGTTCGAATCCCAAATAAGTAATGTTTCATTGATATTTAATTTGGCGTTTACATTACATGTTAATAAACCGTTGGCTTATGTTCAGCGGGGAATTTAGAGGGTAAGGCAAAGGGCGATGGCCCGCCAGTGGTTTGACAGAAGCAATAATTGTAAAAGAAAAGTGTATTTGAAGACAAAATTAGCCTTTGTGTTTCAAAAAGTTGACCTCATTGTTTTTGAAACCAATCAGCTGAACCTTACTTTAAATGGCATGTATAGCTTCCCTGCTTGGCGCTCGGCATTTATGGGAGATTGTGGTGAACAAGCCGGCAAGTTCGTTTGTTGAATCCTTGGGCAAGGCACTTAACGGGACGCCCAACCCTTATGTGGAAGACAGGTGACCCAGACACCTCGGAAATAGCAACTCGCAAGCGAGTGCAGACATACCGTCCAAAACATAGCAATACAATTCGCTTTCTCGTGAATGGAGGATAAATATGGCAAGCAAAAAAATAAAAAATATAAAATATAAAAAAAAAGTTGATCTATAGAAAAAAAGTGGATTTATATGCCGTTTGGAAAACCGATTGGGAAAATTTCTCGCTCTCTCTTTCTTGATGTCGTGCCCAACATATGTCGTTTGGAAAACCGATTGGGAAAATTTCTCGCTCTCTTTTTCTTGATGTCGTGCCCAACCTCTCTCAAAAAATAATAGGAAGGTTGCACGCACGTGATTAAACGTTATTGCCACGAATAAGTAAATTTGCGTTAAAAGAATAGTTTTTATATGTGTATAGTTATTGTAATCTGTTGTTTTATTTTGCAGTGATCATTTTTTCTAAATTGTCTGAAGCCCTAAACTTGCTAAACTGTTTTCAAAGAAAGACCTTTTTTCTTTCGGATTTATAAATAGATTTGTAACTCACACGCCTTTCTGACGTCACAATGGGTGTCTATGTGACTTAGTTTTCGAGCGTATTCTAGTGATTCTTGTTTCTTCTCGAAGATTTCTTGTTTTTTTATTTTATTATTATTACCGATTACGTAATTTATTAACGGTGTTTTTTTTGTGTCATGTAATGTTCTAGCAATTTCTAGATTATTTTTCGTCACATATATAAAGCGGTGAGATTTTATTTATTCAGAGAGATCCTGAGTGTAGTTCAGAGCGAGATACTAGAGTGTAGTAAAAAGGCGTTGTTCTGTGGTGATTGTTGTGACAGGAATTAAGCGATTGTTTTGGTGGTTTTTGGTTTAGTAAGTCTCTGATATTTATTTATTGAAGTGCTTTAGTTCTGTGTTTTGGCAAGCGAAGGAATTCGAAATTATAAAGTGGTTTGTGAATATATTGTTCTGTTCTTGATCGAGAAGTGTGCGGGTTAAAGTATCTTAGTGGAAGCCAATCTTTTCCTAGCTATTAAGTTGCAACCAAACTTAAATTATTCGATCGATACTGCAAGTCGCATCAATTTTAAGAAATAAATTAAGATTGAGATAGATTCAAAAACTCTATTTACACGCGACAGTCATCAAAATGAGCTTTCGAAAAAAGTGGCCGACCACTTTCAGTATTTTTGCATTGAATTGAATAGAAGAAATATCGCTTTTTGCAAATCAAATGGATAGACTAGACAGTTGTTAAATAAACATTAAATATGTTGTTCTATTGATGTTGAGAAATGAATCTGAAATCAAAGTAAGAAAGGGGTGCTAAGGTTTGCTTGTTATTGCGAATAGTTGGGATAATTATATGGGCTAAATATGCAGGTTTATTTTTCGCCAACTTCTGTGAGGGTTTCGTATTCGATTAATCAGCATGTTTGGGAATGCTGAGTTTAGGTTAATAGTAATTTGCAACTTATACAGTATATTTAGTTGCATAAGTATATTGAAAAGCTTTGTGAACTTAAATTATACTGTAGCCTAAATGACAGGGCATACGTCTTGTAGCAGCCATTGTTACATCACATTAAAGCCGTATATAACCGCCTCGCCGCCACGTTTTGTTCTCTTTTATCGCTACGTGACTCTCGTATGAGCTTGTTGCTACTGTGTATGAGAACTATTGTCCAGCAATAAACCAGACAGCAGACCACGTGGTACGAGAACGACAGCACGCAGCCCATAGGAAGTGCTACATTGGTAACCCCGACTGAAAAGAAGAAAGAATATTCAACGGCGATACAAGAACAAGCTTATCAATTTTCCTTTGACCAAGCCCACCGGCATTCAATTCTGCTAGTTGTGAAGCCATCAATTTCGACGAACATAGGATATCATTCAAAAACAAGGTTTGAACATTAACATTTTCCAATACAACCGGTGTAACAGATCTTTTAATTCAGCGTGGGCCAAGTGCTGAATCTGTCACACGCCCGGTTGAAGCTCTTAGTCAACGCGTCTCAAGTTCGCCTCCCTTCCTTGCCGCTGTTCTGTCAAGCGTACGCGTCTATGCAACTCTTTTATTCCAACATAAACGCGACAGCCACACTGGCGACACAGAGCGTACTCGAAAACGGTTTCTGTTAATGCAAGAAACAAAGCATAAATAATCGTAAAATGCGCTAACTTGCCTACAACAGAATAATACTGAAATAAATATTTACCCAACTAATTAGGCTTCCAAGAACTTGACCCAAAAGTAGAGACAACAGGAATTCCCAATACTCTGTCGAGGGCAAGTAACACGGTCTTCCAACAACAAAACGGTGAAAACTGCCGTCCTTTAGCTGGCAACTCATAACGACAACTGACACAAAACCAATAAACAAGTGTAATGCGGTGGTCTGGATGCAGCCTGAAGCTTTAGCAAGCGAGATAAATGCCAAAATAAATTAACTCACTTGCTGTCAATGGTAGAGCGACGCAAAAGGCCAAGGCTTTAAAACTCGTACGTAGCGACACAATAAAACGCGTGTACAATATTTAACAACCGGTATTAGTACCGTTAGGCCTTACCTAGTAGTCGAAAGTTGTGCTTTCATTATTACCTCAATGTGGTTTGTTTTGTTATATTTTTCTCTATATTGGAGGGAGTTTTTGCTGGTTGGGTTATCCTTGCCGGGCTAATCGGCGCGTTAAATAAAAATAGAGCCTCAGGAGTTCACGACGTCAACCCTCGACCTCAACCACACCAAACTTACGGTAGCACTCCTGCTCCTAGAAGTCAGTCACCCTCACCTTCGCCAAACTTCAACAACACCTTTACATCCATTATCGAGCCACATCATACCACAGTTCCACTCCCCGAATTTTAATTTCACGACCCTATTGACGATGTGGTATCGATAGACTGATTGAAGGCAGCCAACCTCTCTTTTGAAGCCTTGAACAGCCAAGTGGCTGCTGATCACTCTACGTCGCTCCAAGAAAACTTCTCCATGCCAGCAACTCCACCACCTCCACCGTCGCCTGAACAATCCCACCCCCTTCAAACTCGCCACAAAGCAGATTTACCTCACAACTGCACAAGCCCCTTACACCCACAAACCAGAAGGGGACGTCTGGTAAAGCCCCCAGGACGGTTCCTCGATTTTGTTTAATCATGTATAATACCATGGCGTTTCGTTCATTTGTTTCTGTATAAATGTGTGTTAATTTCATTGCTGTGTACCGTGCTGTTTTGTGTGGGTAGTGATTCGATGTATTGTGTGAGGGGGCCCACTTACGTAGGACATCGAACACTCTCCCCCTTTTTTAAGTCAAACAAGGGGGGATGACATGTAGCAGCCATTGTTACATCACATCGAAGCCGTATAGAGGGTGTTTCACAATTCTTTCAGATTTAAAAAATTTTATTAAACAAAAAGTAAACGAGATAAAATCAAAATTTCAAAGCAGCTCGGTAGGAAACATCATGATATTTTTGCCTATGCATCAGCATGCCGCTAACCTATGCAAATTTTTTGTAGTTTACGTTTTCAATATGGGCCCCATTTCGGTTTGCACAGGCATTGATGCGAACAGCAAAATTCTCAATCACGCGACGACATGTATCTGTTGTAACGCTCTGGGTGAATGATTCAACAGCTTGTTTTAGCTGTGTAAGAGAGCAAGGCTTCTCTTTGTACACTTCTGCTTTAGCAGCACCCCAAAAGAAGAAGTCATAAGGTGCAAGATCAGGACTATGCGGAGACCATTCGAGCTCTGCCTGCAAACTCCAAATTTTGTTTCCAAACAATGTGCGCAAATGGGTCATAGTCGCGTGTGCTGGATGGGGAGTGGCACCATCCTGCTGGAACCACAGTAATCTCTTTTGGTTTGGTGTGTATAGTTGGTTGAGGTCCTCATTAATTCGATTCAATACCTCTCTGTAGCGCTCTCCATTCACTGTGACTGTTCTTCCTCTGCTGTCCTCATACCAGTATGGCCCAAGCATCCCTTTCTTTGCATTTAATGCACAAAGAGCAGTCACCTTTGGGCCTTTCAAGTACCTTTCATCGATCTCTTCAGGTCTCTTATCTCCCCAGTACACATTGTAATGGTGATTTACAGCACCATTCAGGTGAAAATGGGCCTCATCTGTAAACCAAACTCTGTCTATCCAATTCTGAAAACGGTCCATTCGTTCTGCTACTCTGTTGCACATTTCAGTACGTCTCTGCTTGTCTGTATCCGTGAGCTTGTGGCATGTGGATATTTTGTATGGAAAGTTGTTCAGGTCCTTCCTAAGCATTCGCTGAAGACTTGTAACTGATATCCCAAGCTCTTGGCTCCTGTGCCTGAGGAACTTTTTTGGACTCTACTGTACAGAAGCACGGACTTTATCCACATTTGCCGGAGATCTTGCTGTGATTGGCGCACCAGCTTTCTCCTTTCTGCAGTCAAGTACTGTTCCTTTAGTCATGAACTTTTGGACCGTGTATTGGATAAATTTTTGCTGTGGAGCTCTAACATAACGCACATTAAATTCTCGAGCATAACGACGGCGAACTGTTGTATAGTATTTTGTCTCAAACCACCATTCAACGATTTTGAATTTTTGTTCTTTGGAATACATCATAGTTAATTTAAGATAATGTTATTGGTAAAATATTGAATGACAAAGTATTTGTAACGAAATCTGAAACAGGCGAGAAGAAAAAAATTAGAACAAAAAAATTGGAGCCTTTTTAAAACCTGAAAGAATTGTGAAACACCCTGTATAAGCGCCTCGCCGCCACGTTTTGTTCTCTTTTATCGCTACGTGACTCTCGTATGAGCTTGTTGCTACTGTGTATGAGAACTATTGTCCAGCAATAAACCAGACAGCAGACCACGTGGTACGAGAACGACAGCACGCAGCCCATAGGAAGCGCTACAGTCTGTACCGTTTGTCATATGTTCGATTAGATATTGATGAGTAAAATCAATAATTTTTTGAAATTTTTGTCAATAGTGCTTTCAGACCAGTCGTATTGATATATAGATGTAATTTTGTGACCTTAACTATTTTGTAAACATTTTTTTGAGCTATTGCCTTGGCTGCTGAAACAAGGGTAATTTAAAAACTTACGGTACCGATTCATTTATTCATGCGTATGAGCTCATGCTCTGTTTGCATGTCTTTCGTCAGACTGGGCCACCATGACGGGTAGACTGCTTGGCCCCACCACCTGTTTGCCACACAAAGATGGAGACATGCCGTTAAATACCTTGCCCATGGACACAACAAGCAAGCTTACGGTACCGGTAGTAATGATCAGATAATAGTTGTTTTTGCTAATGTACCGACGAGTATCTAATTGGTACAGAGTTATATTTTCTGAGGAGCAAATGGTATTTAGATGGCACTTCTCTTAGGGCAATTTTTTTTAATTGGCACACAGTACTAAGTTTAGGCTTGCAACTGAAAGACCTAACCTCAACCAAATTACTTTTGATCAAATTTATTTGTTTCCGAAGATCCAACCAGCAATAATTCATTTCGATTTGTAATTAATTTCTCATTGGTTTTCAACATAACCCCAAAAGTTGGTGTTCGCCCTGTACCTTTCCAGCATAAATTACAGGTTTTGGTCAGCCACTTTTTTTGGCGCGAAATGTGTGACGTCATATGCAACCTTCCTATTGAGCCCACTCTTTTATGAAATATCTTGATAGTGATATCAAGCTTGGGCTACTTAATGCTCTGCCCATCGAAAAAAAAATTGTTTCCAAATGTGCCACTACTTATGCTAAACCAAAATAAAAGGCTACCATAAGAGTGAAGCTTCAAAATGTAAACAAGCTGCATTGCCCAAGAATCGGTAGCAAGTTTTCAACACTAACGCGCTATATCTTACTATTGCTCTCCCAGCTGGAGAAAATAGTAAGTATTTGTACCCTGACCAAGATCAGATTTTGAGCTGTGTAGCATACGTTTAAGGCAATTAAATCAGCTGTTTTCATAAATTTATCCATTAAAACTGTTTGAAACATTGAAGAATACCACCACTTCTAGAGCCTTCATTCGATTTCCTTTCCAATAACCCAGCTCTAGGGCAGGTTACAATATCTATGATTTTTCAACCAGGCAATCTACAAAGAGTCTCGTCTTAAAGTTTCGGTGGCTAACTTTGGGTAGGTGCGGCACTGCCTGCACCATACACATAAACCTTCAACATGGTTGGTGATGTAAATTAAACTGCAAATTCGCAGAGACGTTTGCATCTTTAGAAACTTTTTTCAAATCCTATGTAATAAAGGTAGCTCAATTGAAAACCATTAGTTTAGAGCAGGGGTCATCAACCTTTCTTGGACCACGGGCTACTTTTTGGATATTGATTAAACTGCGGGTGCACTTATCCTAAAGTTTGCAACATCCCGGACTTGATGTTCGATCTATTTTGTATTGGCAGGCGGTGTCATTACATATCTGTTGCCATTACTTCGGTGGCCGATGTCTCGCAACCCTAGGCTACCTTTTTTTTGAAGCCACCATCGACTGTTGAAAAAATTTTGAGAATATTTCAAAACAGGCTAGCGGGCACCTCATATTGTCTTCACGGGCGACATGGTGCCCGCGGGCACACGGTTGGTGACCCCTGGTTTAGAGAGATGCAGGACAAAACTGTTAAAAAAATGAAATTACTTTTTACTTTCACTACTTAAGTAGTCTGATCCTAGCATACTTTTTGTTTTACTCAAGTAAAAATATGAATCATTACTTTCTACTTTTACTTGCGTATTTTTTTTTGATAAGTAACAATATTTTAATTCAAGGAGATTGTGAAGCTACTTCACCACCTTGGGATCTAAGTTTGTTTTTTTTGAAGTTAAAGTACGTTGGTTCGAGTCATTCCACATTTTAACGGCTTTTCAACCATTAACCAAAGTTTTATCAAAAGCCTAAGACAACAATCAAAAAATGTAATCCATTAGACCAACAAAAAAGCGGTAATTTGCAGAATAATTAGGTCAACGTGTCTGCAGTATGTTGCTCCATTTAGATCTGTTTAGCACATTTCTATTAATTTAGTGTCTAGCACTTCTTAAAAGAAAAAATATCCATTTTTTAATCTCTTTCCTATCATAATCTGGGTCATCCGGGAAAGACTTCAAAAATGTTGCCTCAAAATAAAAAAGTTTTCCCGATAGAAAAACTTAACTTTAAATTTATAAAACGTTCTTCAATAGAGAGTCATGTAAAAATAATGTCACATCCCTTAACATGATGTCTCCCGTTCCAAACTTCTTTTTTACAGTGACGCCATTGGCTGCATCATACACGTAAACCTTTAACTTAATCGATAACGTAAATTAAGCTAAAAAATGGTCGTAAAATTTGATTCTTCAGAAACTCCTTCTTGCTCCCTCAATTGAGAATAACTAGCTAAAAAAAATGCAGAACAAAACCGCCAAAATAATGATACTACTTTCTTCTTTTGCTACTAAAGTGGTATCATTCTCGACTACTTTTTAAATTTTAAGTAAAAATACCCATTGTTACGTTCTTCTGTAAAATGAGGATTTTTTGAGTAAGTTACAATACTTTTAGTCAAGCAGATTTTCAAGCTGCTTTGACCATCTCTGATCACAACCTAGAAACAATTGAAGACTTAAAGCAAACTTTAAATGAAATTGCATTCAGGAAGAGCAACTACTGAGTTTAAGGGATGCTGAAATGGGAAAATTCAATAAATCCTCGAAACCGCATTTGCTAGCTGTAAACGTCAACACCGGACATTGATAAAACTTAATTGTGATGACTAGGGCAAGTTTTTATTGACCTAAAAATTCAAACAAATTGACTTTATTGACCAAACAAAATTTTGACTGAATAAATTAATGCTTCTTGAGTTTTTACATTAAGCGAACGAATATTACACCAGGGATGTGGAAGGGGCTATTTCGTCAACCGCTTCCACTAATAAAAAACGAGAAAACGACCGTTGACAATTTTTTTTTACTTTTGTGGGTCTGTAGCCTGTCTTCTCCTACACTTTATCGTTTTGAGAAAACAAAAACCTTCATATATTGCTATTACTTTACCTCCTTCGCTTAAGCTTATTGTTCCGAACTACTCTGTGTTTCTTTTTCTTAGATATTAGAACTCATGTTGAATGTTGAACAGTGCTTTTCAATCTTTTTGTCATCTCGGAACCCCTGATGTATTTTCGCGTTTGTCACGGAACCCCCACTAACAAAAATTTAGAAATCACGAATTGCTTGCCGGAAAATCAAATATTTTGTTACTACAATTCAAAAAATAATTAAACACTTTAACAAATAAACAGTTATTACAAGTTCCTTCACTACTTACAACTACTTTTACAACAGTTAACCTAATGCTTCTCAGATCTAAACCGTATGACCACATATTACAGCTCTCGACAATAACATGTCGTCACAACAACAAATTACACCGAATAGCGCGGATTTTCCCTCTCTATCCCCAACTAACTCTGACTTTGAGTTAGCTTTAACTCTAATCATCAATAGGGACATTCTGTCCGTCCCCAAAACACGTATTGACTCCGATCTTTTTGCATAGTGAAGTGCGAAATTTTTGTCGTATATATAGTATATATATGTACAGCGAGCAAAATTAAACTGCACCAATCAACAGCCGCCTCAACGTGGTGGCGCGGTCCCCATCCCCATTTGGGTTGGGTTAAAATGGCTGTTGGCCCTCGCGAGGGTCCAAGTCACCCCGGGCACTTTCCTCACACAAACCATTTTTTTCGCCAAGCGGCCCCCTGTACAACTCCAGAAGGGTAGTACGCAGCCTCTCTAAAATCGACCTGTCTTCTCTCTTCTCATGCCTTTCTCTTGCCCGTCTTCTCATTCTTCTCCTTCTCCTGATGAGCGGCAACGTTCATCCTAACCTTTGTCCCGTCCTTCCCATTCAGTGTGTGCTGGAAATGTGACCTGGCGGGTTAGATCAGTGCAATGCTGCACATGCTCCAAGTGGGTTCATTTAAAGTGCTCCCTACTCTCCTTCTCTAGATTCAGAACTCTTGGCAGCTCTCACTACTGGAGCTGCCCTCCCTGCTGCGTCCCTGATTTTTTTGGAGATCCCACATCTACCAGCACTGTGACTTTTTCCTCGGACTTCTCGACCTGGTATACCTCCACTGCTCAATCTAGCCCATCTGACTCCCTTCTGCTAATGCAGCACTTGCACCCCACCCTCATCTTCAAACCTCTTATCCATTTTCCGCCCACTTTGTATCTTCTCCCTCTGCATCCTCACCACCGCCTCATGCTTCTGGCTCTTTCTCTTTACCTCCTGCTTCCTCTTGCCCTCCCTGACTCCCTCAGTGGTTCTTCAATGGAATGCTGGGGTCTTCGAGCCAGGAGCACTGAACTGCTACACTTTATTTCGTCTCATCCCGTTGACCTTATTTGTATCCAGGAATCTAACCTTAATTCGTCTTCCTCTTTCTGGATCCCTAGATTCTCTGCTCTGCGATTTGATTGCAGTCACTCTCGTTCTGGTATTTTTTCTACTGATGTCACAGACGCTAGCGGCGGCGTCATCATTTTCGTCAGACAGGGCTTATCCTTCTCTAAGCTTTCTACCTCCTCTCTTTCTTTGCTTGACCCCTAATCTAATTATGTAGAGGTCAACATCTCTCTAAACGACTCCTCCTTGCTCTTATTTTTTAATATTTATGCTTCCCCTATTCTCTCTTCTCCGAAGGATAGCAAAACTAATTTCTTTTCTCCCTTCATTTTTCCCACCTCCACAAATCTCTTTATTCTGTGAGACTTCAATTGCCATCAGCCCCTCTGGGACTCAAAAAGTACTTCCGATTCCTGTAGGGAGAAAGCATTCGAATGGGTCATCTCCTCTGACCTCCTCCTCCTCAATGACTCTGACATACCTACTCTTCTCCATCCCTCCCCTGACATCTCCTTTGCTCTTTTTGCTCTTTAGAACTTGGGTTCTGATCACCTACCTCTTTTACTGACTATCCCTCTTCCTCCGGTCTTTCGCCCCAAGGAATGTCTCCCTTCCTTGAATTTTCAGAAAGCTCGTTGGGATGACTTTGCTTTTTACTTTGACTCTCACTGTCCTTCTGCAGAGGAATACTTGTCTCTTTTTTTTTCCTTTTCTTTCCTTCCTTTTCTCTTTACTTCCTGACATTGAATACCCTCCTTTCAATCTGGTGCTCTGGACTGACGGCTCTGTTCCTTTCCCTTTTAACAAATACAGCTCTGGCGTACTTGCCAACTGCTCTCTCTGTGACACTGAGTCCACCGTTTTATTTTCAGCAGGCCCAGTATGCTCAAGTATTTCTGCTGAAGCTCGCGCCATTCTGCATGCTCTTTGCTGGTCTCAGCAGCACCAACAAGTCTTCCACTTCTCTTTTCTTATGTGATTCTCGTTCTGTCCTCGCCACTTTGTCCTCTCCTCCATCTTTCCTTTTACCTTAATCTCTAGCAGGAACTGTTTTCTCTCTTCCTGTTCTATTACGCTACAATGGGTCCCCGGACACTTGTTTCTCCCGGACAACAACTCGGCTAATGAGCTGGCCAGACGGGGAGCGCTACTTGTTCCCTCTGCAATCCCTTGTAGTCTCTCTTCTCTTATCTCTCGTATCCACTCTTGTCTTTTCTCGGACTGGAAACATATTGTCATATCTAAATTCTTCAACACACAGGTTCCCTCGATTTCCACCGAGGAACTTGTGCTTCTACGTCATGCTTGCTGTGTGCTCTCTCACCTTCGCTGCAACGGACACAATCTACTGTTAAGCTCTTATCTCTCTAGAATTGGCAGAATCGAGAATCCTTCTTGCAGCGCTTGCGGACACCCCTCCCAGGACACCTCTCATCTCATTCTGCACTGTCCAGCTACGGACTCTTTGCGTCGCTCGCTCTTTGGCAATTCTCTGTCTCTCTACGACCTCTGGTCCAGGCCCTGAGAAGTTTCCCGGCTTCTGGGCCACCATGGTCTTCCGCCATCAACCCATCCCTCGGAAGGGGTCGGGTAACAACAACAACAACAGCAAAACTGAAATTACAGATGCACAATTACGGAACAAAGGGAGTTGGCAAATTCAGACGTTCTTAAAGTTGTAAACAGAATCACGTCACAATCTGCAACTTGCTATCACAGGATTCCATTACTATTTATATACACGGAATACCACTACATATAAGAAATCAATATACTGAGATAGGAAATAAATATTAGTAATAAACAAAGAACCTTCGCGATCGTCTCCTTACGGAACACAACTGCATGTTTTGCAAAACCCCTGTTGAAGAGCGCTGATGTGGAATGATCAAGTTGTTTCCGTTATGAGTAATTTCTTTTTCAACATTTTCATCCCCCTAACCAAGGTTAGTTAAGTTTAATCAAATCATCATTTTATTAGCAATGTTTCATTGTCCAAACTATCTTTTTCTTACCCGTAGTCGATATAAAATGCGTTGCTACTTATACTTTTTCTTGTTCTCTCGCGCTACTGATATCGCACGTTTATTCAGACTTATAGTGCAACTTCACCGATTAATTCACATTGGGAAATGGACAAAACTTTTTCACCAAGCTACTCTTCAAGTCAAACAACCTATGTGGAAGCGAAAGCGATAGAATTTTCGCGCTTCCGCTTCCACTTCCACAGAAAAAGAACCGCTTCCAGCTCTCGCTTCCACATCCCTGGGTGAAACCTTATAATTACTTTTGGTGTTACGTTCGGACCGTCTATGTCAGCACCTGCAGTTCTTCATGCACGTTAGTAGTATGTAATATGTTTTTCGACCCCTTTTTTGCGGAGCGCTCCTACGCCATTTCCGTTGAACGTGTACGACTGACGTGGTCCTACGTCATGAATTATTTCCGATTACATTGTATACTTCCGATTACATTTGTATGATTTCTGTTTGTACTTGTTGAACTTAGCGATTGCAAGATTTGTTGAACTTGGCAATTGAAAAAAAATGATTTTATTTGTTTTGTGATTTTATTTCTTTAAATTTTTGTGTATTTGAGTTTTTGATTTAGTTGTTTTGGAAAACGATTTTATTTGTTTGAGTTTTTATTTCATTTGACTTTGGAAATGATTTTATTTGTTTGAGTTCTTTTTAGGAATGGTTTTATTTGTTTTTGAAAATGCTGTTATTTGTTTGAGTTCTTTTTAGGAATGACTTTATTTGTTTGTGTTTTTTATTTGTTTTTGTTTTGTTTGTTTTTGAAAATGATTTAATGTTGTTCCTTCGCTTGAGAATACCCCACTTCAGAAGTTCTTCAATTAATATTAATTTCACTTTGGTTTTCAACTCGTAAACGATCTTTTGTTCTACCGTAAGCACAGCTGTTGAAAAGCGGAAACACTAACTTCTACGTCGTGACTGAAGATAGAAGCCTTTGGTACTATATCATAAACACACTTCCTTGCGAGCGGAAGCATCAGTCGCACGTAGGCGTTCATGACGTTTCTTAAAAATTGTTATTATAAAATCATATAGCCTCTGATCGATTCTTTTTTGATTTATTGTTTTGATCCCCTAAAATGTTGTGTCTTTACTCTTCTAGATGTGTTTATTGGAGATATTTTCTTTTACTCGTTAGAGTTATCGTGATATAAGTTCTGCAGTTAAAAGGATCTTTCTATCGATTGTAGTAGATAGATATAGACAACGGATTCAGTCCTATTACAATACAATCTTGGAGGAAGAAAATCTTTAAAATGCAGTATAGATTTCATAATAGTTACCAGTGTGATGAAAGACAGATGTTTGAGGGAAAAGTTTGCATGTTTATCACTAGCTGAAAACATACAGAAGAAAATAATTTGATAACTTTAGTACAACCAGTAGTTCAGAACTAGCGGCAGATACAATCTTGGAGGAGTATAGATTTCAGAAGAACTAGCGGCAGATACAATGTTGGAGGAGTATAGATTTTAGAACTAGCGGCAGATACAATGTTGGAGGAGTATAGAATTTTAGAAGAACTAGCCGCAGATACAATGTTTGAGGAGTATAGATTTCAGAAGAACTAGCGGCAGATACAATCTTGGAGGAGTATAGATTTTAGAACTAGCGGCAGATACAATGTTGGGGGAATATAGATTTCATAATAGCTACCAGTATGATGAAAGACAGATGTTGAATGGCAATGAGAAAAATCTGCTTGTTTATCACTAGTTGTAAGCTTACAGAAGAAAATAATATACAATCAACAGTTTTTCTAGATCATACAGGTATTTCAATCAAAACATTTACGTTTATTACCGCTAGTCGTTAGTTTTAGACTTTTTTAGAGGAAAATAACCAACAGTTTTCTAGATTATCAGGTTTGCTGGAGAAAAATCACATGCAGTGAAGTGACGTTGTGAGTTTGCTTCCAGAAGAGCTTGGTGGAAGACATCGTGAAAGAAACAATATCAAATTTGACACAATTTCAATTAAAACTTTTACCGTTAGTTGTTAGTTTCACACTTTCTTGAAAGAAAATTTCAGTAGCTTGAGTAGACTTTTGGATAAAATTGAGACAAGATTGCTTCACATATGACAGTAAGGTAGTAAAATCGTTAGTACAGTAGTAGAAACATTCGAATACAAAGGAAAGGTCAGAACAGTGAACTTTGTTTAAATTCAGCAGTTTTTAATCACTACTCATGCTTAATATTGCTAAACCAAGAAGATCTAACCTTTATTGTGTGCAGATTGTTTTTGGAGACTACTTCAATAATTGTTAAACTTTTACTTGTAAACATTCACCACGCATCTAATTTACAATATCTTTTCATATGACAACTAGAAAAAAAATTGTATTCTATTATAACACTGTTTTAAGGTTTCATCTAAAAACCATCAAATTCTAAATCCACCAAGATAAAATTTATATTTTTCAGTCTTACTTAGATCACCAACATAAAATCAGCTAAGCTTACTATCAACAAAAAATCTGATGCAAACGGAAGCATAAACATCACGTCAGCAAATCGTTATTCTTTTATCCAATCACAATCGATGTAGAACTCCAAAAATGGTTTACTGTCAACAAAAAATCTGTCGCCAGCAGAAGCATAGACCGTACGGAGATGATTACGTCTTTAAAAATCACTAGTTATAGACATTCTTAACTCTTATTTGGCCAATTATGAACCAGCGGGTGTTTTTATATGCATTACATCACAGGTTTTTATTGCGCAATTGTTGGAAAGATCAAGACAAGTCCAGGCAAGAATAGTGATTTTTCTTCTTTCTTTGTTAACATTTTTCTATAAAAGCCGTATGTTTTGCGAGAAAATCAGATAAAGAACAATGGAAAGCTGTGACGAGACACATACTTCAGTTGCTGACGAATATGAAGAGAGAGCAGAAGCCGTCGACGTTACGACCACCCATCCCTATTCCTCATGCTAAGACGGGATGTTGGAGCAAACGGAGCTGTTGGGGCATACAAAAAAACACCAAGAAGAAGCAAGAAAGATTCGAAAAGTATTCAAAGAAATCGCTAAACAAGGGAATTCAATGCCCTCAGACAGTGGGATGTTAAGGAAAGGCGTGCTAACCGTGTCAAGAGGAAAAGCTTTCTTTTCAACCGATCAGCTTGTTCAAGTGTGTGAGCATATGTTTGATGAACTACCGTTTGTGGCTTTCAAAGGCCCCGCAGATGCACGTACTTACGTGGTGGTTATTTTCTCACCCAACTGTCAATACAGCGATGTCTGCAAAGTGAAAGAAAGATTGGAGATTTTCAAAAAAGAAGCTGCTGTGGACAACTTTCTTATTCGATTAAAGGTATAGTCGATCTTTACACCCGAGAAATACTTTCAACATCTACAAGATCGATCATCCGGATTCGTCATTAGAAACGAAAACTGTGGTGTAGGCAAAGAGCTAGCAGCTCTTGTGAAAACCTTGAAAGAGATGAAACACACAGCTAGGAAGAAAAAACGATCCAGTAGTGTACTGAAAAGTACCGTACTGAACTTTATCAAAAGAAGAGAAAACCCTTTTTACTAAATATAAAACAATAAATGTGTGATTCTTTACAGTGCTTAACGCATGTATCCGTCTTTAGGTTTGAGTAAATTTGTTTAAAATACTGTGCCCTTACTTCGAAAATGAAGAAATATGAATCTCCTCCTTCTCGGAAGTCTGGCCTCACCGAGTCGATAATTTGAATCGTGAACAAATGGCAAAAGCTAGATTTTTGTAAAGAGGCAGTGACGATTGAACTATTTGTTTTTATTGCAGTTTGTGTCTTTACCAATAAGCTGATACTGACATCCCAGAAATTGAGCATGCTAAGTACTGGTCCATGTGTGCGTATCTAGAGAGAACGTTTGGAAGTGGCTTCATCACCCAACACATGGCCTGTTCTGACACACATGAAAGCAAAATTTTCTAGCATTTACCAGCCAGAAAGAGACATGTAGTAGTAATATACCTTTCTGCAGGTTATCAATGGTGCTTTCAAGCAGGATCAAACTTGATCTCGAAATAAGCGAGATTCAATATCATGCGCCTTAATCTTAACCATTCCAACACAGCTGCTACAGAAACTGCACCAAATATATACTTCGTCAAAGACTTGCACGCAAAATTTCGCTCTCACGAATTGAAACTGCCAGTCAGGGACTTTCCCGCAAAACTTCGCTGTTGCGAAAATAATCGAGACAGAAAAAAATGTGAAACGCGCGATTAAATACGCACTGTAACTCGAAAAGAGAAAATTTAATTCCGCACTTAACGGCTTAACATCCCACTGTCTGAGGGCATTGAATTCCCTTGTTTAGCGATTTCTTTGAATACTTTTCGAATCTTTCTTGCTTCTTCTTGGTGTTTTTTTGTATGCCCCAACAGCTCCGTTTGCTCCAACATCCCGTCTTAGCATGAGGAATAGGGATGGGTGGTCGTAACGTCGACGGCTTCTGCTCTCTCTTCATATTCGTCAGCAATTGAAGTATGTGTCTCGTCACAGCTTTCCATTGTTCTTTATCTGATTTTCTCGCAAAACATACGGCTTTTATAGAAAAATGTTAACAAAGAAAGAAGAAAAATCACTATTCTTGCCTGGACTTGTCTTGATCTTTCCAACAATTGCGCAATAAAAACCTGTGATGTAATGCATATAAAAACACCCGCTGGTTCATAATTGGCCAAATAAGAGTTAAGAATGTCTATAACTAGTGATTTTTAAAGACGTAATCATCTCCGTACGGTCTATGCTTCTGCTGGCGACAGATTTTTTGTTGACAGTAAACCATTTTTGGAGTTCTACATCGATTGTGATTGGATAAAAGAATAACGATTTGCTGACGTGATGTTTATGCTTCCGTTTGCATCAGATTTTTTGTTGATAGTAAGCTTAGCTGATTTTATGTTGGTGATCTAAGTAAGACTGAAAAATATAAATTTTATCTTGGTGGATTTAGAATTTGATGGTTTTTAGATGAAACCTTAAAACAGTGTTATAATAGAATACAATTTTTTTTCTAGTTGTCATATGAAAAGATATTGTAAATTAGATGCGTGGTGAATGTTTACAAGTAAAAGTTTAACAATTATTGAAGTAGTCTCCAAAAACAATCTGCACACAATAAAGGTTAGATCTTCTTGGTTTAGCAATATTAAGCATGAGTAGTGATTAAAAACTGCTGAATTTAAACAAAGTTCACTGTTCTGACCTTTCCTTTGTATTCGAATGTTTCTACTACTGTACTAACGATTTTACTACCTTACTGTCATATGTGAAGCAATCTTGTCTCAATTTTATCCAAAAGTCTACTCAAGCTACTGAAATTTTCTTTCAAGAAAGTGTGAAACTAACAACTAACGGTAAAAGTTTTAATTGAAATTGTGTCAAATTTGATATTGTTTCTTTCACGATGTCTTCCACCAAGCTCTTCTGGAAGCAAACTCACAACGTCACTTCACTGCATGTGATTTTTCTCCAGCAAACCTGATAATCTAGAAAACTGTTGGTTATTTTCCTCTAAAAAAGTCTAAAACTAACGACTAGCGGTAATAAACGTAAATGTTTTGATTGAAATACCTGTATGATCTAGAAAAACTGTTGATTGTATATTATTTTCTTCTGTAAGCTTACAACTAGTGATAAACAAGCAGATTTTTCTCATTGCCATTCAACATCTGTCTTTCATCATACTGGTAGCTATTATGAAATCTATATTCCCCCAACATTGTATCTGCCGCTAGTTCTAAAATCTATACTCCTCCAAGATTGTATCTGCCGCTAGTTCTTCTGAAATCTATACTCCTCAAACATTGTATCTGCGGCTAGTTCTTCTAAAATTCTATACTCCTCCAACATTGTATCTGCCGCTAGTTCTAAAATCTATACTCCTCCAACATTGTATCTGCCGCTAGTTCTTCTGAAATCTATACTCCTCCAAGATTGTATCTGCCGCTAGTTCTGAACTACTGGTTGTACTAAAGTTATCAAATTATTTTCTTCTGTATGTTTTCAGCTAGTGATAAACATGCAAACTTTTCCCTCAAACATCTGTCTTTCATCACACTGGTAACTATTATGAAATCTATACTGCATTTTAAAGATTTTCTTCCTCCAAGATTGTATTGTAATAGGACTGAATCTGTTGTCTATATCTATCTACTACAATCGATAGAAAGATCCTTTTAACTGCAGAACTTATATCACGATAACTCTAACGAGTAAAAGAAAATATCTCCAACAAACACATCTAGAAGAGTAAAGACACAACATTTTAGGGGATCAAAACAATAAATCAAAAAAGAATCGATCAGAGGCTATATGATTTTATAATAACAATTTTTAAGAAACGTCATGAACGCCTACGTGCGACTGATGCTTCCGCTCGCAAGGAAGTGTGTTTATGATATAGTACCAAAGGCTTCTATCTTCAGTCACGACGTAGAAGTTAGTGTTTCCGCTTTTCAACAGCTGTGCTTACGGTAGAACAAAAGATCGTTTACGAGTTGAAAACCAAAGTGAAATTAATATTAATTGAAGAACTTCTGAAGTGGGGTATTCTCAAGCGAAGGAACAACATTAAATCATTTTCAAAAACAAACAAAACAAAAACAAATAAAAAACACAAACAAATAAAGTCATTCCTAAAAAGAACTCAAACAAATAACAGCATTTTCAAAAACAAATAAAACCATTCCTAAAAAGAACTCAAACAAATAAAATCATTTCCAAAGTCAAATGAAATAAAAACTCAAACAAATAAAATCGTTTTCCAAAACAACTAAATCAAAAACTCAAATACACAAAAATTTAAAGAAATAAAATCACAAAACAAATAAAATCATTTTTTTTCAATTGCCAAGTTCAACAAATCTTGCAATCGCTAAGTTCAACAAGTACAAACAGAAATCATACAAATGTAATCGGAAGTATACAATGTAATCGGAAATAATTCATGACGTAGGACCACGTCAGTCGTACACGTTCAACGGAAATGGCGTAGGAGCGCTCCGCAAAAAAGGGGTCGAAAAACATATTACATACTACTCACGTTTCATCGTTTTCGCTGTTACGTTTAGCTTTCTTCTCTTTGAACATGCTCAGCTTAGTAAAGGACGTGTTGTATGTCACTAGACTTATTTTTTGAGATCGAGGTAAAACATGGCGTTGCGAGTTGTTTTTTTTTACAGAAAAGAACCTATAGCATGCTGTTTACATTTAGAGGCAGTGATATTGCCAAATTGGATCTAGATTAAACCGTGGCAGTAACTTGAAAGCTTGGCTTGAAGAATGGTTGGATTATATTGCAGTGTCAGGATTAAGCGAAGAAAATGGCAGTTTCAAATATTATGTGTTGCGCCTGGCATTCTCTCGCGAAAAGGCCAGTCATTGTTGATAACCTAGGCCTACCAAAGGAAGATCAGAAGAAAATTGATAAGATTATACAAGCACTAAAAGTGTTTGTAGAAGGTGCCGTCAATGAAACAGTCGAAAGGCGAAATTTTCGAAAGCGACGTCAACATATCCAAGAATCGTTCGACGACTTTCTTGATGCATTGCGGGATTTAATTAAAGCCTGCAATTACTGCGCAGCAGATGACTGGGTAAATAAAGCCCTTCGAGATCAAGTTAAAAGTTTACAAGATGGCGACACCATTGATGAGCTCTTATGTCAAAAAGATCTAACGTTAGATAAAACTATCCAAATGTGCAGAGCACGGAAATCTGCAAAGCATCAGCGCGATCAGATCAATGGCAACAGCCTCACTATCAGCACCAAGTCCACATACAAGGCAAAACAGCATGAGCGTCATGGTCGTCCAAACCGGAGACAGCCCCGAGAGACCAAGCTTGATACCCGAACATGCACCAGGTGCGGCAAACCGCCGCACAAAAATCCTTCGCAATGTCCTGCTATCAATAAATTTGTAATAAATCCAACAAGCTTGGACATTTTGCATCTCAATGTCGCACAGAATCGATTAGAATTAATGAGCTGCAACAACCACAGGATGATGAATCTGAACAGGGACAATTGTTTTCAATCCTGCGTATGAAAGGTTTGGGCAGTGCGCCCACCGTCGAAGTATCTGTGCGAGGGTCAAATCGTGATGTGACATTGAATGATCTGCCAGATTCCCGAGCAGATATTACAGCAGCCGGAGTACACATTTTAGCGCAGCTGGGTGAGCTCGTTGGAAATCTATTGCCCTCAACGCACAAGATTGCTTATTCAGTAGATGGATCCAGCCTTCAATCGCTTGGTCAAATGACTATACAGATCACTTTGGGAGAGATCACCGTTACGGACACGCTTCAAGCGTTTCCTTCCATTCCTGGCAGCATGTTGATCTCGTGGAACACCGCTAAAAAATTAAACATTTTACCAAAAGACTATCCAGCACAAATTCGTGTTAAAACTACAGTAGAAAAGTTGACAGCTGAGGACTTTATCAGCGAATTTTCGTCGGTATTCAATGGGCAAGTGCGAGTGATGGCTAGAGAAACGTTCCACATCCACCTGAAAGACAATGCCAAACCATTTTTCGTGAGATCACCACGTATGATACCTTACACAAACCGCGGCAAGGTACAAAAGGAGCTGCAGTCTCTTCAAGCGCAGGAAATCATTGAACCTGTGACTGAGCTTACGGAATGGCGTGCACCCATAGTCGTGACCCAAAAAAAGAACTCTGGCGACATTCGCATTTGTGTAGACTTTTCTAAGCTCAATAAGTATGTGCAAGGTGAGTTATATTCTGTATGTACACCTAGTGACGTTATTGCTGACACAAGCCGCAAACAATCAAAGTATTTTACAGTTTTTCATGCCTTTAAGGATTATCATCAATGTCCACTTGTTGCTACAAGCCAGTTTTTGACTACGTTCATGACCCCTTTTGGTCGTTTCAAGTTTTTACGGGCACCTTTCTGCATTTGCTCCATATCGGAGCAATATAATAGGCGTATGGATGAGGCTTTTCAAGGGTTGACAAATTATCGTAGAACTGTCAATGATGTCATCATTTTTGATGAGGATAAGCGTACCCACGCCACCCATGTGAGGAAACTTTTGCAAAAGTGCGCCGATAAAGGAATTTCTTTGCATAAAGAAAAGTTCAAGTTTTGTGAAACTGCAGTAACTTTTGCTGGCTACCAGATCTTGTAGGAGAGATACAAGATTGCTGGTGAGCTTCTCTTTGCTCTTCGTGATTTTCCCCTGCCTACTAATCTCACCGATTTGAGATATTTTTTTGGCCTGGCGAATCAGCTTGCTTGCAACACCGAAAAAGTTGCACACAGCTTGCAAACCCTGCAACCTCAAATTTGAGTCTAAAAAACGATTTTGTTTGGGGACCGGCACACACCAGAGCTTTTGAATCAGCCAAGCAATTGCTTGTAGATTTACCAACGTTGAAATTTTTTGACCCGTCTGCTAACTGATGCGAGTAACAAAGACCTTGGATTTATTTTGCAGCAGCAATGGGGGAACAGATGGCATATCGTGCAAGCGGGCTCTCGTTTTTAAAGTGACCTCGAATCCCGGTATGCACTATTGAAAAGGAAATGCTCGGAGTCACGTGAAAAGTCATTAAGCGTCACAAGTTTTTGGCAGGACTACCACACTTTGATATAATTACGGACCACAATCCTTTACTGTCTATTTTGAACAACCGCGGACTCGATGAGATTGAAAACCCTAGATTACAGCGCTTGGGTACTGAATAAATGGATTATCATTTTACCGCACATTGGCAAAAAGGATCCTTACACAGCGCCCCTGATGCCTTATCCCGGAATCCCGTTAGTGATCCTGCACTTCCAGATCAGTTAGCTAAAGAGCCAGTACGCTTTCCGTAGCAACTCGCTGCAATACAACAGCGAAGTGAATTAAGCGTTAACTTACAAGATGTACGTCATGCGGCTGTACGATACTATCTACAACAAGGTTAAGTCACTTGTGATTAATGGTTTTCCTGGTGGCAAAGCAGAGTTGCCAGACGATTTAAAACCGTTTTGGAGTGTACGCAACGATCTGGTTTTTGATGATGAGCTAATTATGTACGGTTGTCGTTTGTTTATTCCGAGTGCACTACGTTACCAAGTGTTATTCAACTTGCATGAGTCACACCAAGGTGTCACTCGCACTAAAGAGCGAGCTCGCCTTGCAGTGTATTGGCTGGAAATTGACCGAGATACAGAGACCATCATAATGGCCAGCAAAGAAGGCCAAGACGAGCTGCCCTCATTGGCTACAGAGCTGATGATTTCGCATACCCTTCCTGATCGCCCCTTTCAGCACTTGGCTTTAGATTTTGCCCAGTTTAATGGCGGAGACTATCTTATAATGATAGATTGCTATACAGACTGGCCCTCAATACAGGCGATGAGGCAAAATACCACGGTCCGTTTTCTAATAATTGCCTTGCGAGAGTACTTTTATAATATAAGTATCTGTAGCAAATAGCGACCTGCTATATTCGTGGAGCCGCCCCACTCTCAGACATTCAGCTTGGAAACCACGTGGCTATCCAGAATAGAGAAACAGGCAATTTTGACCTATAAAGCACTGATACAAATATTGATGCAAAGTTTAGGAGGTAAATTATTAAAACCCAAAGTGGCCGAATGCTTGTAAGAAATCGAAGATTCATCCGTAAACGTGCACCTGCTTCTCTGGTTGTAAATGACAGTGAAAATGTGGGCGATTTAATTAACTCCAGACATGCTATGGGAGTAATGAGACCAAATCAAAACGTTAGCCGACCACGAAGATTAATCAAAGATACGAATTGGCCGTGAGATTGTACATTGCTCGCTGCTTTTCCTGTGTGTAACGTACGTTTTGATCTATGATTGATAAAACGGATCCAAACTTGGTAAGGAGGTGTTGAAACCTTATAATTACTTTTGATGTTACGTTCGGATCGTCTGTGTCAGCACCTGTAGTTTTTCATGCACGTTTCATTGTTTTGTTGTTGTTGCTAATTACCCGACCTTTTCCGAGGGATGGGGGCATGGTGGGAGACCATGGAGGCCCAGAAGCCGGGAAACTTCCCAGGGCCTGGACCAGAGGTCGTACAGAGACAGAGAGTCGTCAAAGAGCGAGCGACGCAAAGAGTCCGTAGCTGGACAGTGCACAATGAGATGTGAGGTGTGTCCGCAGGCGCTGCAGGAAGAATTCTCGATTCTGCCAATTCTAGAGAGATAAGAGCTTAACAGAAGGCTGTGTACATTGCAGCATAGACGAGAGAGGACACAGCGAGCATGACGAGGGAGCACAAGTTCCTCGGTGGAAATCGAGGGAACCTGTGTGTTGAAGAATTTCGATGAGACCGTACGCCTCCAGTCCGAGAAAAGACAAGAGTGGATACGAGAGATAAGAGGAGAAAGACTACAAGGGATTGGAGATGGCGCAAGTAGCGCTCCCCGTCTGGCCAGCTCATCAGCCGCGTCGTTCCCCGGGAGAAACAAGTGTCCGGGGACCCATTGTAGCCTTATAGAGTAGGAGGACACAGAAGACTGTTCCTGCCAGATCTGCCAGAGAGATTGAGTTAAATGGAAAGATGGAGGAGAGGACAGAGCGAGAGTCAGACAAACGAAGAAGAGAAAAGAAGTGGAAGACTTGTTGGTGCTGCCGAGAACAGCAAAGAGCTTGCAGAATGGCGCAGACTTCAGCAGAGAAACTTGAGAACACTGGGCCTGCTGAAAGGAAAAGAGTCGCCACAGAGAGAACAGTTGGCAAAAACGCCAGAGCCGCCCTTGCCAAAAGGAAAAAGAACAGAGCCGTCAGTCCAGATCACCAGATCGTGAAAAAGAAGATAGTCAAGGTGGGCGAGAGCCGCACCTAGAGGAGAAATAGGAAGATCAGAACGAGAGCATGAGGAGGAAAGAGTAGACTCCACAGTGAAGAAGACAGATTCCAAGGAAATGAGGGAGGGCAAGTAAGAAGAGCCTCCCTAGGAGAAGTAGAAAGAAGCACGAGCGGGTGAAAGAATAAAATTAGTCAGGATGACACCTAGGAGAGGTAAAGAGTCCTCGAAGAGAAGAAGTGGGTTGGGGCAGAACGAGAGGCAGCCGGTGATGGTGCGACTGGCCGCTCGGTGAAAGCGTTCCAATTTGGTGATATTGGTAACGCTTAGGAAAGGAAACCATCCGGGTGAGGCATAAGTTAGAAGGGACCGAAGAAAAGATTTATACAGAACAGAGAGGGACTCCTTAGAGGGGCCCCATGAGGAAACAGAGATACTGCGTAAGGCCTTGAGACGAGGGAAAAACTTGGCCTTTAGCGAAGATGCATGCTTAGAAAAGGAAAGAGTGCGGTCGAATGTGACCCCAAGAAAGATTGGAGTGGGATTGAAACGGAGATGGGAATCGAGTCAGAGGAGGTTGGCTTGGTGGGGATCCACTGAGAAGAAGGAGGCCTCGCATTTGCTCGGATTGAGAGGAAGACACCAGTACTCAGACCAGCGCTCCAATCGAATCAGAGCTCCTGGTGTGGCCTCCACTGTAGTGGGGACCGAGGGGGAGGAGGACCAAATGGCCAGATTGTCAGCGTAGAGAGCAGCTGACTGTAGAAGGCAGAGAAGCCGGAAAATTATTGATGAAAATGGAGAAAAGTACAGACCCAAAAACGGATCGTTGCGGAAAACCTCGACGGACTCGAAAGGAGCGACTTTTGTGATTTTGATAAACCACGCAAGCGCGCCTATCAGAAAGGAAAGATTGAGTCCAACGAGCAAAGCAAGGAGGGAGGCCAGTCGAAATGAGTTTGTGGAATAGGGCAGGATGCCAGACAGAGTCAAAAGCTTTCGAGAAATTAATAGTAGCGAGGATTGTTCGAGATCCCGGCTAGGGTTTGTTAAACCTATCCGAAATGGACTGAGAAGGGAACAGAATTTGATCTAGAGTAGACCGTCTAGGACGGAAACCGGCCTGGCGGAGAGAATGCAATTAGACTCCAGAATGAAGAATAGACGAGTTAGAATGATGCGTTCAAACAGCTTTCAGACGCAGGAGGTGAGAGAGATAGGCCAGAAGGAAGCAGTAGAGTCGAGAGGCTTTCCCATCTTGTGGATGGAAATAATAGAACATGTCTTCCAGATGGAAGGAAAGGAATGCGAAGTCCAGGAAAGATGTGAAGAAGAAAATCCATACCAGAGCGAGGAAGGTGCTTTAGTATAGGATAGGCAACTTTGTCTGGGCCAGTGGCAGTGAACGAGGAGAGGTTGGAGGCAGCAGCAAGAAATTCAACGGGGGAGAAAGGAGAGCAAAAGGACGAGTGAGACTCCTCAGGGCACGTGGCTCGGCGGAGCTCAGAGAGGTAGTCTCTGGCTCTGCTACGCAGGGCCTTTGGCTGAGAAACGGAAAAGTGGGATCTCAGGTAATTGGCCTTGACGGAAGCAGTCTCCCTGGGAGAAGAGCAGTTGGGGAAATTAGAAGAGGAGGAAGGAGAGCCAGCGATAGAGCGGAGAACAGAGCATACAGTTTTTGGGTTTGATTTGAATGAAAGAGAAGAGCAAGTCGTCTGCCATGCCTCAGCTTTGACTGACGAGGCGCGTCGAGAAGCGGAGATGTAAGCCTGGCGATCTTTACTTCTGTGAGCGACAGCGAAAGCCTTGCATCTTTCACTAATGGCACCTTCCATCTCATCAGGCTTTGGGATGGCGTTTGATGCGGCAAAAAGGCATGGAAGATTTGGCTGCATTCAGTGCCACAAAGGTAGAGAGCAGCAGCAGAGGAAAGAGACAAACATTTCTCTGTAGAAGGACAATGGGAGTCAAAGTAGGAAGCAAAGTCATCCCAGCGAGCTTTCTGATAATAATTGAAGGAAGAAGGAGGCTCGATGGGGCGAAAGACCGGAGAGAGAGGGATAGATAGAACAATTGGTAGATGGTCAGAACCCAGGTCCTGAAGCACCTCCCAGGAGCAAGAAAAGAAAATGTCAGGGAAGGAGCGTGGGTGTGTCAGGGTCATTGAGGGAGAGGAGGTCAGAAGAGATGACCCAGTCGAATATTTCCTCCCCTCGGGGGTTGGAAGTGCCTCTTGAGTCCCAGAGAGGGGATGGCAGCTGAAGTCCCCCAGAATGAAGAGATTTCTGGAGGAGGGAAGTATGAAATTGGTTCTGCCATTCGTCGGAGAAGAGCGAATAGGGGGAGCGTACACATTAAGAAATGAGAGCGAGAAGTTGTTAAGAGAGATGTTGACGCGTACATAATTAGAGTAGAGATCAAGCGAAGAAAGAGGGGAAGTAAAAAGTTCAGAGAAAGAGAAGCCCTGCCGGACGAAAATGATGACGCCGCCGCTAGCGTGCGTGGCATCACGAGAGAGAATGCCAGACCGGGAGTGGATGCGATCAGAACGCAGAACAGAAAATCCAGGAATCCGAAAAGAGGAAGATGAGTTAAGATTGGAATTCTGGATACAGATAAGATCGACAGGATGGGACAAAAAAAAGTGAAGTAGTTCAGTGCTCCTGGCTCAAAGACCTCCAGCATTTCATTGAAGAACCCTGAGAGAGTGAGGAGGCGTAGGACAGTCAGGAACAAGGGCCGGTGGTGAGGGCGCGGAGGGAGAAGATACAAAATGGGCGGAAGGGGAATAGGAGGTTTGAAGATGAGGGTGGGGCGGGAGTGTAGCATTAGCAGAGGGTGGGCCAGATTGTACAGTGGAGGTATACATGTCGGAAGAGTCCGAGAAGGAAGTCAGTGTTATGAGTGGGGACACGGCAGGGGGAGCAGCTCCAAGAGTTCTGAAGTTGTGAGCACCTCAGAAGGACCCATTTGGAGCAGGTACAGCATTGCATTAACTTGCCCCGTCAGATCACATTTCCAGCGCACACTGAGCAAGGAAAGATGGAACCAGGGTTGGGATGAACGTTACCGCTCATCAACAGAATGAGAAGAATAAGGAGACGACGACAGGCAGTAGAGAGAAAACAGGCGACCGATTTTAAAGAATCTGTGTGCTGCTCTTCTGCAGTCGTTCAGGGGCAGCATAGCAAAAAAATGAAGTGGAGTGCCGGGGGTAACTTTCGCTGTAACGTTAAGTTTTTTTCTCTTTGAACATGCTCAGCTTAGTAAAGGACGTATTGTGGGTCACTAGGCTTATTTTTTGAGATCGAGGAAAAACAGAACCGATGGTAGTTTCGAGAACGCGTTGCTTACCCTGGCTGCGTAATAGAGGTACAGTCTCGGAGTTTTATTTCTGCTCTTCTGTCGGCGTTTGAAGCGATAGCAAAAAAGTATAAGCAACGCTCTTTGTTTTAACCTCTGGTTCATTCAGTACAAATAGAAATAGTTAAGATTACGTAACGGGCATAAACTAATGGCTTGACCATTTATGGTTAGAGCACCTATTTATTGTTAAGCAGCTTGGTTGGAAAGTGCAACCGATGTTAAATGTTCCCGTTTATATTCCAGCAGAAATGGCATGGAAAATTGGAATTGCGTGAACAGGATCACAAAATCGCACTTTGTAGTGAGTAAACAGCTTGGGGGGCAGATATCCGGCATGCAGCAGTATACAGAGCTTCCGGATTTCCAGTATCCAGCAGTTAAGTTTTTCCAGGATTAAATTTACCATACGGCACAGTCGTTAGGATTAGATAGCCTATCAGTACGGCAGAGCTAGGTGCATTTTTGGCGATGGCACAAGAGACATGACGTGAGGCAAGAACGTAAGCTTAAAATCTATGCCTCAGCCACAAGTGAGACTTTACCTTTTCTTTGCCCCGGAGCCTTGAAACATCGCAAAGCTTCAAACTGGCGGTAGAAGGAACCAAGAAATAGGGTAAATCTACAACGGTATTCAATGTCAAAGGAATGAATCAAACGACAACTTTGGAGATTACTTGCTGAGGTAAAATATACCTAGTTAAGTGAAAGCGCTTAATGGGCTACTCAAGGGCTAACTGATTAAAACCTAGAATTTGTAAAAACTCTTCAGAAAAAGCGCGTGCAAGAGCAAAAGATAGTTTCGGATCATAATGTAAAGGAAACGAGCATATCGAACACTGCGAGAGTCTAGGTTCCTTTAGCATAGTCCAGGTTCATTCAAAACGATTAGGTAACAATGGCTGCCGGGACGTGGTGGTAATTGTTACGGTCTTTGGATGGAAAAATCTGGAGTTCAAAGTCTATAAAAGCGCTATTGGTATTTGCCAGAAAAAACATTCGGAATTAAAAAAGCTACGACACTTCAGCAAAAAGTCTGATTCGAAAGTGAGAGTGCAACGAAAGACATACATTGAATCAGCATGTGTGCGCCAGGGAAAAGAAAAAAATAAACTCAACTCTTTTGTGAGAACACTGGGAACGACAAAAACAAAACGAAAAGACCGAAACAAAGTGTAAACCAGGTAGTCTTTAAACTGATAACTGCTTTCTATTTGTGGTTCGTAACCTACGCCATAAACTTTTCAATACAACGAAGTTGCCTGGCTTCGTGATAATCAAGTTACGCCATTTTCCCTCTTCAATTAAAGCTTAGTTTTTTTTTCTTTGCTGCAGATTGACCTCACTTTGAAACCAAATCAAGGATGGTTTTCGTAGAGCAGTTGATTTCGCTCTGTTTTGGTACTTGCTCACAAAAATTATTATCAGAGAACGATAACCCTCCGAGGTCACTTCAGGAAAGCTTTATTTCACCACCGTCCGTTGTTACTGCTTCCTGGATGAGCAAGTTTTCAATTAAGTGTGCAATCGCTATAAGAGTGTGAGCAAGTTCCAACGCGGGGCCTCCAACAAAAAGTTATCCATGTAATAAATTATTCAAAGGTTATTCTGCAACAACTAAAATTATTACACGTCATCAATTAATCATTGCAACGAGCTTGTATATTGCGCGGAAACAAAATTAAACACCGCTATAATAATGCTTTGTTATACTCCGCAAGTTTTTTTTGATTGAAATGCTCCCAGTTCCATGTTTGTTTCTCGCTTCCACGAATACAAGGAGATAGAATTACGTGATCGCGATCAGCAGTAAGACAACGGCCTGAGTGGGCATGAACGAGATGAAAGCTGTCCGGCTGAAAACAACAAGTTGAATAAGAAATATACGGCTCCAAACATACTTAAGTTTGAATCGGTAAGAGATCTAGCCTCATCAGGAATGCATTTGACGCAGACGTCGCCTGATGTTTACTTCTTTTCAGAAATTGGGTATACCTTCTCATGTTTTAAACGTGCGTTGAGCAAAGCTGATTAAACTGTGCACACAAGGAGTCCCGGATCACTGATGCCGTCGGACCGGGGCGATATACCAACTTGAAAAATCTTCATTAACACAAGGAACACAACCGTTGTCCTCTGATAAGAACGAAGAAAAACGTCACAAAGAGATATCTTAGGATGCTCAAATTTAATGCAAGTCTGGAATACCCTTAACGTTATTTTATCCGGCATCGTTGGCAAGACCCCTGCAGCGTTTTCGAACACGTATTTTGCGTTACAGTGTTTTTGACCTTTTTAACTCTTCAGCGCTTTTTCTGCAGCTCTGGTTGATTTCTTTGCTTGTGCATATTAGTTAATTTGGGCACATTTTAAGTTTCTGATTTTGCTTTTAGTATATTTCGGACTAGTTAAATTGTTTGATCTCGCTTTAACGGCATTCAATTCAAATTTGTGTGATACTGAGTTCAGGTTAGTTCAGTTTGAATTCGTGATAAACTGTGTTCATGTCAGTTCAGTTTGAATTTGTTTCTATTCAATATAGTTCGCCTATAAATGAATCCATTCTTCTCTTGAATATTTTCGATCAATGAGAAGCAGCAACAACATCGATCATCATTTTTATAGCAAGATCGCCAGCTAACTAAACTGGTAATCGCTACACCTCCATCAGTGACGTAGGTGTTAAAGAGCATCAGTTCAGCCGGCTTTATCCCAAAACTAATTGTGAAAACAGTATTGAAAGTTGATGTTTTTTCGACACAGTTAGTTCTTGTACCAAGACCAAGTATACTTGGAGAGCAATATGAAGCGATAAGCATAGCCCCAGTCTCTCATCAAAAATTAAATGAGCAGGCCTGCGGGAGCACAAACCGTAAGTAGAGAGCGGGAAAAATACTTTACCATTCATCTTCGTTTGCCTTTTCAAGGCCTGGCCTTCATCCCCAATCATCACGGTCGAAGTCTGCAGCGTCGCCTCCATTTTTCTTTATCCTGAGTATCCTAAAAGAATTGAATTTCTTCTTTTCTTGTCTTTCTTCACCATCCTCACCCACGGTTTTTTCGATCTTCCTCTTCTCACGATTGGTTTCTCTCGCACTCTTCTTGTTTAACACTACACAATCATTTGTTCAAGATGCCCCAACCGCTTCAGTTAATGTGCTATCAGCAGTACATCAAAATCAACATCTCTCATTCTGTAAGACACTGTTGGCAATTTTGTCTAGAAGTGTCTTACCCAACATCACCCGAATTATTCTGATTTCTGTCGTCTGCATTCGCCTGATATCCGTCGTCTTCATGGCCCAAAGGAGCAAACATAGTCGTCTTCACAAATAAAAACATATAATACGAATGATAGGTTTGTTTCATCACTTGATGCGCTTCTTTTCGTGGTTATATTTGCAACCTCAACTCCCTGACTATGCCTTAGGTGCAGTTTTCCCTGGAGCAGCAAAATGTTTCCATAATGTGTTTTCACACACAGGTTCTGTTTTCTTTCAAATTCTCTTCGAATTTTCTCAAAACCCTAACTAGGCCTTATTTGCCCTGTTTTCCGCATAGGCAAAGCCAAAGGCACTAAGGGACCATTATGTCTCATCTCAGACTTTTTAGCCCAGATCAAGGTAGGTACGTCTTATCCCAGATGTTTAGCCCAGAATTAGGTAGGTACGTCTCATTTCAGACTTTTTATCCCAGATGCAGGTAGGTATGTCTCATTCCGGACTTTTATCCCAGATGCAGGTAGGTATGTCTCATCCCATGTCCAAGTAGGTATGCCGAGACTTTTAGCCAAGATCCAGGTACAATCAGGTTTACTTATTTGCTATTCTTTTGTCTGAAAAAACGGTTAAATTTAACTCTGAACAAACGATAAATTCAGCTCTTAATCTGCAAAAGAAAAAAAAAACATCACAGCAATTGAAAATGGTCTGTTCAGACAAAGAAGCACCAAAGAACCCAAAGGTTATCTAGTCAAAGTGCTTCCTGTCGAGCAAATAATACTGAACAAAAAAGTGCAGAATTCAAAATTAATAACAAATTTAAGAACGCAGCGAAAACGATAGCAAACAACAAAATAGTATCTTAATGTCATCAGTGAATTTGATGAAAAACTATTCAACAAAGGGCAAAATTTAACTCGAAATACGACACGTAGGGGTCTACAGAAAAAATCGAGATCCAAAGAATGTCCTTGTAGTCAAGTACCGATGGTATATGCGAGGATGAGAACTATATTCAAAGTTGTTGTTGAAATAAATGCGGAATAGAGAATTTTAAGACGGATTATAAATTTATGACTCGTAATATTCAATTAAAGTTTTTTTGTATTGCATTTTGAAGGATACCCAATTAGCGTTTTTGATATTCATATCAATTTCTCTCCCTAGACTCCCTCCCCTATATAATATAGTCTCTCTACCGATGTTTTTATTAACTGAGGATTTAAAATAAACATTTTTTGTTAATTGTCTGGTGTTATAGTCATGTACCGGCTCTAGTTTGGTGAGCGAGTCACAAAAAATTTTTTGATAAGCAATTATTTTGAAGCGTAAACATGAATTTGGCAAGCTCAAGTTTGTATATGTCAGTTAGTTTCAGGAGGTATAAACTTTTGTATAAATTCGACATTCGACTACAATTCTTACTGAAGGTAATAATGCGAACAATGTTGTTTAATCGAACCATTAATTCACGAAAGTGAGTTTTAGATGCAGTGCCCCAAACCAAAATACCGTATTGTAATTCGGAGTATATCAAACTGTGATAGAGCATGCGTAAGTCTGTCTTTGGAGAAAGTTACGAATTTTATGAAACAAGTCAGAGTAACGAGCTAGCAGAAAGAGACATGTGTTGGATTTCATTACACTACTTCAAGTTTTTATCCAAAAATATTCCTAGATATTTTACGGCATGTTCTCTTTTTAGAGAAGTTTTGTTGAGCTGCAATTGAAACTCAGCGATGCAGGAAATGTTGGGTTGTTTGTTGAATAACATGTAGTTTGTTTTAGTATAGTTTAGCGATAGCTTGTTTTGTTCAACCAACAGTCAATTTTGTTTAGCTCGTTACTTAACCTATTCTCCGAATTATTTAAGTTTTTATCACTAACATAAAAGTGTATCATCCGAAAATAGCGTAGTGTCGAACCGACTTACTTTGGGCAGATCATTTATGTAGAGAAGAAAGAGTACCAGCCCTAAAGAGGATCCTTGAGGGACTCCGCAGGATACTTTTAACAGTGAGGATTAATAGGTATTAATTTTTGTATATTGACCCCTTTTTGATAGGTAGCTTTTCAATAGTTGCAGTGGTATCTACGAACTCTAAAATCACGCTCCATTTTGTGCAGCAGTATTGCGTGGTTTACAGTATCAAACGCTTTTGTTAAATCTAGAAAAACACAGCTAGTATACAGACTGCAGTCTGTACTTTTTTTTTTTTTTTTTTATTATTTTCTCGCGTATGTTGCATATAGTTTGTGTAGTAGACATACTTTTCCGAAAGCCAAACTGCTGCTTGCTCAACATGCCATATTTTTCTAAACAAGAGCAAATACGAACAAAAACACGTTTTTCTAAAATTTTACTGAATGGTGATAATCAAATAGGTCTGTAATCGGTGCACAGATTAGGGTCCCTTTTTTTTTGAAAATCGGCACAACTTTAGCTATTTTTAGTGCATTAGGAAATTCACCTTGTTCTACGCAGCAATTAAATAAGTTACTGATATCTGTACGATGAAAGAATTCGCACTCTTTCCTTTTCGGCAGGCCAAGTATGTTCAAGTTTTTACGCTGAAGCCTGCGCCATTCTGCACGCTCTTTGCTGGTCTCGGCAACACCATAAAGTCTGCCATTTCTCTTCTCTTCTCCTCCTGTCTGACCCTCGTTCTGTCCTCGCCACCCTGTCCTCTCCTCCACCTTTCCTCTTATCCCAAACTCTGTGGCAAATCTGGCAGGAACTGTTTTCTCTCTCATCCTGTTCTATCAGACTACAATGGGTCCCCGGACACTCGTTTCTCCTGAGGAACGACGCGGCTGACGAGCTTGCCGGACGGGGAGCGCTACTTGCGCCTCCGCAATCCCTTGTAGTCTCTCTCCTCTTATCTCTCGTATCCACTCTTGTCTTTTCTCGGACTGGAGGCGTACTGTCTCATCGAAGTATTTTGACACACAGGTTCCCTCGATTTCCACCGAGGAACTTGTGCTCCCTCATCATGCTTGCTGTGTCCTCTCTCATCTTCGCTGCAACGGACACAGCCTTCTTTTAGCTTCTTATCTCTCTAGGATTGGCAGAATCGAGAATTCCTCTTGCAGCGCCTGCGGACACTCGTCCCAGGACACTTCTCATCTCATTCTGCACTGTCCAGCTACGGACTCTTTGCGCCGCTCACTCTTTGGCGACTCTCTGTCTCTTTACGATCTCTGGTCCTGACCCTGGGGAGTTGCCCGGCTTCTGGGGCTCCATGGTCTTCCGCCATGCCCCCATCCCTCGGAAGGGGTCGGGTAACTAACAACATGAAAGAATTCGAGTGCCGTATTTGAGCAATTTAACGCTGATATCATTTTCTCTCAATGACTTTTTTGCTTTTAAAGAACGAATAACAGTAGTTACCTCTTCAGGCGTAGTTGGCGTGAAAAAAAGGAATTTTTAGTTGTTACCTTTCTGTTGTCAGTCAAGTGTTCAGTTACTGAAGTTCAGACTTTTTTCTAAGTTAGCAAAAAATTGGTTAAATTCATTGCAAATTACCTCCTGAACGTTCAAAGGCCCTTGTCTCCTGTCTTTTAACTCTGTGGGAAGAGTTTTCGTTTTACTTTTCAGTTGAGCTAAACATTTAACGATTGTCCATATCTGGTCTCGATTATTTTTATTAGGTTCAATTGCTTCATTATGATAATTTTTTTGCAGTTTTGATTACTCGATTAAGGGAGTTGCGATATTTTTTGTAATCATTAAACGCAACAACGTTGAAGCATTTTCAAAATTTAATAAATAATTTATTTTTTCGTGTAATTGAATTTACTAAACCTCGTGAAAGCCAGGGTTTTGCAAGTAGTCGTCTCTCTCTTCGAGAGGCGTTTTTAAATGAAGCACTGGTATTTACGTTGTTACTAAATATTTCAAAATTTTTTTCAAATTGGCTGTGGACACTTTCATTATTATTAGGAGCATTTGTATTTAAGTCATTTGCTATGTTTTGCAGAAACTTTTCATGATCAAATTTAGACTTATCTTGGATTAGATATCGCTTGATTTTATCTGATTTGGTTTAAGGCAGGTATGTCTCATCCCAAACTTTTTAGCCCGGGTCCAGGTAGGCCTATCAAACCATTTCCAACGCAATGGCAACAATGTTTCTTCGTTTACGCTGCGATTTGATATACAGGCATTTTTCTCTTTCATTTTCGTAAAAAAAACTTCGGATTTCCTTTCCTTTCCTTAATATACAGTGTGCGGCAAAAGTAAGGCCTTTTTCGTTGAGTTTTCTAGTTTCTGCTTGATTTCTTCCTTTTTTTCTAAGTTTTCTAATTCATAATTGTTTCTTTTTTAGTTTAGAAATTGTTTATTCATAAATAATTTTATATTTAAGAAATACAAAAATGGTGTTACTTTTGCCGCACCCTGTATTATAAAGACAACTAGGAAAATTATAATAACTGATCCGCAGATGAATTCTTTTCAGAACACCTTGGTAGTACCGTTTTGTGGTAGGCCTGAGTACTCTTAATTGCAAAGACATTTACATAAAGTGCAGCAAAGACTAACGAAATACCAAATTTTATGCCGGTACCAAGGGCCATACGCGCAGCAGGTCAGAGGTTTTAAGTTATACAAGGTGCGGCAAAAGCAACGCCATTTTGTATTTCTTAAGTATGAAAATTATTGTTTAATAAGTATGAAATTATTCATTTGTAAATAAACAATTTCTAAACTAAAAATGAAACACTTATTAACAAGAAAACTCCGATACAAAAACGGTGTATTTCTAAAATAAAGAGGAAATCAAGCAAAAACTAGAAAACTCAAATAACAAAAACGCAACTGATTCTGCCGCACCTTGTATTATCATCAAGAAACAGATTTATTTGACTGAAATTACTCAAAAAATTGCAGTTGAAGTCGTTGTGTATAAATTTTTTAAATCGGGAAATATGCCCATTACAACATTCGATATATGAAGTAAAATTTGTTCTCAAATCTTTTCTGGCTACCAGGTCTTGGATAAAAGTGGAGGCCTACTTCGACTAAAATCAGGTTAGTCTTGCCCACTCAATAAGAGCACGATAATTAAATGATATAAAATCGCACAACCTTGATTAAACCCAGCTCCTTTTTCCAACTATATTCTGTACCACCAAGTCAGCAATTAGTCTTTCACTGTCTTATTTCCTTCAAAAGCTGTCACAAGCTATAGTAATAACTAAACTGTTTTCCTATTTTCGTAACTACAAAACATTTCTGCAACTACTTTAACCCTAAAAAAAGTTTCTGCACCATTAAGAGTCAATGGTAACTCTTTACTTTGTTTTCTACACAAGCTTCCATTACCTACTGCAATGACTGAATTGCTCTCCTATGTTAATGACAGTACATGCTTGTTTTGCAGCTGCTGCTAACTACGGCGTTCGGTAAAATCGTATCTGGCGGGATTATGACGTCAGTAGGCATTGTGATGAAACCGAGCCACAGTTGAAGCGTTCAAGAAAAAAACATCTTCAAAGCCAATAAAGTTCAAACTTATTGTCTCCCACAAAAGCGTTCAACCGCGTTACCACAGTCAGTATTTTTTGAAAGAATAACAAAAACAAATTTTGCAATCAAACGTTTACCATGACGACATTTTACCTCTTAAAAGGGCACAGGTTTTCGCACATTAATGAGTAAGGTACTAATTTTCGTGTGAGCTACAAGTCGTTTCACTTCGTGAAGAAATGCAGATTCACAAAATATTTTTCATTATGAGGTTATCGTGACGTCACCAGCTCCCTTACAACACTTCCATCTCCCGATTCAAAACGAACTCAAGCAACAACCACAGAAAAAAATCTGCTTTCAGGACACCAACCGGCTCTGCCGGCGTCGCCCAGCAGAGCTAATAGTTACTTACGCTAGATTAGAAATATAGATTCAGTCGGCTTCACCTTTAGGTTTACACTTCAGGATATCTAGCTGCGTGAACTACCAAGTCGAGATGAATCTGTGACCCTCTTCACTTGCGGGTGAAATTAGTCCAATCAAATCAACGGCAACTCACCTGCATGGCATATCAGTTAAGGGTATATCTCCATGCGGTGCACGAGAAACAATCTTTTAGCAACTGCCTTTTGGCACACTTCGCACGATCGATATAAACTAGTAATATAGTTTTACATCCACGGCCAGTAAAATGTACAACTTCCATGCTCCTCTTTCTCAAGATTTTAGGCACCAACATTTGTTTCCAACATTTACCCAATCCATAATTCGGTTTTGACTCTTGCACATTTAGACTCCCAACAGTATTATATATTTCACTTCATAATCCTTTTTTCGTCGGCCTCTTTTAGATCTCGTTACTTCTTCAAACTGGCATCTTTTTTCTGTGGTCTACAATCCTACATAATTCTCATAAAAGTTTGAGCTATCACACGTGACTTGTAATTAAGAGTTTGACAGCATAATACTTCCAAGCTAGAGCCATTGTGACTGCAGCAGCACAAGTTTCCCAACCACCCACAGAATCATTGGGATTTTGCGCTCCAGAAATATTTCCCATTAGAAGGTCAAAGGATCCCGCAAATGTATAGCCTGAGCTACTCCCATGAAATATATATGATCTATCCACTTTCATTTAGGCTATGGCCAATTCTTTTAGTAAACGATCAATAGTCATTACATAATCCATGCTACCCGTAAAATCTTCTTCATTAATAAACTCCCACTTAACAATGACACCATTTCATCTAGTATCATGTAGAACTTAAACCGTGTTTTTACCAACCTTTCCAGTTCCAAAAAGCATGCATTCCTATGTTCAGCATTCGCACAAGCCCCATTATGCACGATCTTAATTTTTTTCTCTTGACCTCACTTCCAAATTATAGTCATCTTCTGCCTTGACGTTGTCTGATACTTTTTCGACCTTTTCGTATTCAGGATTCCAATCTCAACTCTTCTTCATCTTTCCGGATCCCTGGATACTCTGCTCGGCGATGAAATCGCACATACTCACGGTTTGGCTTTCTTTTGCCTGATGACTCGCACGCTAGCGGCGGTGGAGTTACTTTCGTCAGACAGGGACTATCCTTTTCTATACTCCCTACCTTCTCTCTATGTTCATTTGATCCATACTCTACGTGGGGGTCAACGTTTCGCTAAAAAACTCCTCCCTCTCTCTTTCATAAACATCTCGCTCCCCCCTATTTGCTCTTCCACAATGTATGAATTCCTCTTCCTCCCACTGTATTCCTTTCCTCTAGAAATTTTTCCGTTGTGAGGAATTTCAACAGTCATCACCCTCATTGGGGCTACTTCGTACCCACGCGGGAAAGAAGCATTTAATTGGTTCATCTCCTCTGACCTCCTTCCCCTTACGACCCAGACGCCCCGTTTCTATACTTTTTTTCTGGCATCCGCTCCTCCCTTAACATTTTCTTTGCTACCTCCTCTCTTGCTCTTTCCTGCTCCTGGGAGGTCGACCATCCTCCTTTTTTCAATTTCCACAAAGCTCGTTGGTATGATTTGCTCCTTACCTCAATTCACATTGTCTTCCCGCAAAGAAACACTCTCCTCTTTCTCTCTCTCTTTCCTCTGCAGCGGCACTCTTTACCTCGTTGGCATTGCATGCAGCCAAATCTTCCGCTCCTTTTGGCCACGTCCAACGCCAAACTCAATCCTGGTGGTCTTCCGAAATGGAAGAAGCGGTTAGAGAAAGACGCAAAGCTAATGCTTCCGTCACAGAAGTAACGAAGAGCGCAGGCTTACACTTCAGCCTCTACAGTCTACGCATTCCTCTTCTGTCATATCCAAAGCCAACGCTAAGACATGGCACAAGACATGTTGATCACTCCTATATCTGATCTCAAATCAGTCTGTTGTATCCCTCGCTCCATTGCTGGCTCTACTTCTTCCTCCTCCTCCATTAACTTCCCTAACTGCTCCTCTTCCCGGCTTCGGTTTCTGCCGACTATCTGAAAGCTCACTTTTCTGTCTGTCAGCTCAAAGCTCTGCAAAGCAGAGCCGAAGGCCACTTGTCTAAGCTCCGATGGGCCTTGCGTTCCAGAGTCTCATTCCTTTCTGTGCTCTCATTTCTACTAAATTTCTTGCTGTTGCAGCCAGCCTCTCGTCGTCCACCGCTACCGGCCAATACAGAGTCTCCTACCCCATACTGAAGCACCTCCCTTGCTATGGCATGGACCTTCTTTTTTACATCTCTATATTCTTTCCCGCCGTTTGCATTTCTTTCGTTGTATCTGAAAGTCTTCATTTATTATTCCCATCTATAAGATGTGAAAGCCTCTTAGCTCTCCTGCTTCCTTCCGGCTTATCTCTCTCACCTCCTGCATCTCAAAGCTCTTTGAAGGCATAACTCTAAATTTCGGCCAACTCTTCTTTGTGGAATCCAACTCCATTCTCTCTCTCCCCGCCGGGGCGGTTTCCACCCTAGTCAGCCTGCTTTGAATCAAATTCTTTTCATCTTTATCAGTCCATTTCGGGTGGATTTAACAAAACCAAGCCAGGCTCTCAGACAATCCGTACTGCGATCGACTTCTGTAAAGCTTTTGATTCTCCGGAATCTCTAGAATTGGCAGCATTGAGAATCATTCGTGCAGCGCCTGTGGTCATCCGGCCCAAGACACCACTCATCTCATTCTGCACTGTCCTGCTACAGCGTCTATGAGCCGCTCGCTCTTTAGCGACTCCTTTCCTATCTATCACCTCTGATCCAGGCCTTGGGGAGTTGGGATGCTTCAGGTGCTCTATGATCTCCGGTCATGCCCCCATCCCTCAGAAGGGGTCAGGTACCAACAACAACAACCTTAACTTTTTTCTGTAGACTTCACTTATAGATAATAATCATCTTCTGCCTTGACATTGTCAATACTATTCCGATCTGGACAGTATATCCATAATTGTTAAGCAAATCTAACAGTTCTACTTCCAGCCCGAGGTACAGCTAGTGGACATGGTGAATTGCGGCAGTATCTTCTTTCATGTCCAGTCTCACCGAAATGATAAAAAGTTACCGAAGTCCAGCTGGATTGCTGCATCCGTTGCTACCTCCGTCCAGTTTCACATGGCAGTCGATCGCACGGTAGCAAACAAAAACATCTCAAGATACTTGTGCTGCGTAATCCATCTGGATTGCCTTTAGCGCCAATTCTCGTTCTACCACGTTTGATTTCCTCCTCACTGGATAGCGTTTAATTACGTGCTGCCAAATACTGATCCACCAACGGTGACAATTCGTCTATGGCTTCTGGTCCGCTTCGCTACAACCATATAGTAAAATGTACAATCAAATCAATCACGCTACTATAGGTTTGCTTCACCACAGGCAACTCCACCAACTAAGTAAAATAACTCTATGATTTAAATATAAATCGGCCTGAACTTTCGTGATTTTTTAGATTAGTTTCATAAAATTTCTCGTTGTGTATTCACGCAATCATAGCCTGGGCACTTCTAAACAGAGCAACTATAAAACATTTATATCCCATCGCTTCTTGAGGTGATAGTCTATTATAAACTTCTACCGCCTTGATTAATAGCAACAGTCTTCACCGAGTACCCAAGTTTGCCTATCCCATGGAGTCTCATCAGCATATCTTTCAAATCACAAAAGATGTTCATCTAAATTATTCTTGCTTTCTAAACAAGACGGCAACGCCGGTGCCTTCACAGTAGTCTCAACAATTACTTGATCAAGTTGTTCTCCACTTTGAGACTGAGCAAGCTTCTATCTCAGGCTAAACTTTTCTGCTTCAAGATCAGCCTTCCTTTCTTCAGCGGCTAATCTCCGCTTTTCAGCCGCTTCAGCAGCTGGTCTCCTCGCTTGAGGCCAGGCGTTGTCTTCGGTTTCTCTCACTTGGCGCCATTCATCCACCAGAAGCTTATTTTTTTGCTTCCCTCCAAACACAACAGTTCTACCAACCTCTTCAAGTTCTCATACTTCTTAATACTAAGTTCTTTAGCAGTCGTGTTAATTCGCCAACCGATAAGTTCGCCGCAACAGCTCCCGAAGGTTGCGCAATAAAATTTTGGTTTTATCCGAATAATAATGTTATAAAAATTAAGGCGACGTGAAGTATCGTTCAAACCATTATTACTATGACTGCAACTCAATGAGTGGTTTCTTTACCAGCTTAAAAGGTCTAAAGCATGGTCAGAGGCAACAAAAACAAAACTTTATAAACAACTTCAAAAGTAAACGATATAGAATAGTAAATGTATTACAAACAAATAGGACACGTGTGTTTTTAAAACGATTGACTCAAAATTTGTTACTCTAGGTGCTGTATTTTTTGAGATGCATAATCTTCCTAGCCAAAGGCCCTACGTAGCAGAGTCAAAGGCTACCTTTCCGAGATCCACCGAGCCACGTGCCAAGAAGAGTCTCACTCGTCTTTCCGCTCTTTCTTCTATTCTTTGAATTTTTCGCGGCTGCCACAAACCTCTCCTCGTCATCTACCACTGGCCCAGACAAAGTTGCCTATCCCATGCTAAAGAACCTTCCTCGCTCTGGAATTGATTTTCTTCTTCACATCTTCAATCTTTCCTGGACTTTGCATTCCTATTCTTCAATCTGGAAGACATCTTTTATTATTCCCATCTGTAAGACGGGAAAGCCTCTCGACTCTCCTGCTTCCTTGCGGCCTATCTCTCACACTTCCTACGTCAAAAAGCTTTTTGAACGCATCATTCTCTTACGTCTTCTCTTCATTCTGGAGTCTAATTCCATTCTCTCTCTCCGCCAGGCCGGTTTCCCCCTAAAAGGTCTACTCTTGATCAAATTATGTTCCTTTCTCAGTCCATTTCGGATGAGTTTAACAAACCCTAGCTGAGCTCTCGAACGATTCCGCTACGATCAACTTCTTGATTGCTTTTGACTCTGTCTGGCATCCCGTCCTTTTCCACAAACTCATTTCGGCTGGCCTCCCTCCTTGCTTTGCTCGTTCGACTCAATCTTTCCTTTCTGACAGGCCCTCTTGCGTGGCTTTTCAAAATCAAAAAAGTCGCTCCTTTCGAGTCCATCGAGGTGATCCGCAACGATCCGTTCTTGGGCCTGTACTTTTCTATCTTTTCATCAATGATCTCCATGCTCCTCTGCCCCCTTCCATCAGCGGATCCCCCTCATACTGATGATCTGGCTATTTGCTCCTCCTATCCCTCGGTCCCTACGACGGTAGAGACCACACAAGGAGCTCTGATTTCCTCGTCTCAAAGTTTTACTCTGTATCTCTGCGTTTTCATGGGGCCCCTCTAAGGAGTCCCTCTCTCTTCAGTATAAAGCTTTTCTTCGGCCCCTTCTCACTTATGCTTAACCGGGATGGTTTCCTTTGCCAATATCACCAAATTGGAATGCCTTCACCGAGCGGCTAGCCGCGCCATCTCTGGCTGCCTCTCGTTCTGCCCTATTCCACTTCTTCTCTCCAAGGCGTCTTTACCTCTCCTACGAGTCTCCCTGACTCAATTCACTCCGTCATCTTTTGAGCGGGTCCTTCGTCTCCCAACCTCCTTTTCCATTTCAGGTTCGGACAGACTTGGAGTAAAACCAGGACTCTGCAGATCGTCCTGGAGAGCTTTTGCGTCCACTCATCCGCTCATGCTTCTTCTACTTCTCCTAGGGAGGTTCTCTTTGATCGCCCTCCCTCTCCTCCTTGGAGCCTGCCTTCCTTCACTGTGGAGTCCACCCTTTCCTCTCCATGCTCCCACTCTGATCTGCCTCTTTCTCGCCAAGGTGCGGTTCTCGCTCACCTTGATTCTCTCTCCCCCACGATCTGGTGATCTGGACAGAGGGCTCAGTTCCTTTTCCTTTTGGCAAGAGCGGCTCTGGCGTACTTGGAAACTATTCTCGTTGTGGCACTGAGGCGACTCTTTCCCTTTCAGCAGGCCCAGTGTGTCCACGTTTCTCTGCTGAAGCCTGGGCCATTCTGCACGCTCTTTGCTGGTCTCGGCAGCACCAAAATGCCTGCTACTTCTCTTCTTCTTTTCTCTGACTCTCGCCACCCAGTCCTCCTCTCCGTCTCTTCTTTTTACCCCAAACTCTCTGGCAGATCCGAGAGAAACTGTCTTATCTCTCCTGCTGTCCTATCAGGCTACAATGGGTCCCTGGACACTCGTTTCTCCCGGGGAACGACGCGGCTGATGAGCTGGCCAGACGGGGAGCACTACTCGTGCCCTTTGCAATCCCTTGTAGCCTCTCCTCTCTTGTCTTTTTTCGGACTGGAGGCGTACTGTCTCATCGAAGTTCTTCGATACACAGGTTCCCTCGATTTCCACAGAAAAACTTGTGCTCCCTCGTCATGCTCACTGTGTGCTCTCTCATCTTCGCGGCAACGGACATAGCCTTCTGTTAAGTTCTTATCTCTCTAGGATTGGCAGAATCGAGAATCCTTCCTGCAGCGCCTGCGGACACTCGTCCCAGGACACCTCACGTCTCATTCTGCACTGTCCAGCTACGGACTCTTTGCGCCGCTCGCTCTTTGGCAACTCTCTGTCTCTCTACGATCTCTGGTTCAGGCCTTGGGGAGTTGCCTGGCTTCTGGGGCTCCATGGTCTTCCACCATGCCCTCCATCCCTCGGAAGGGGTAGGGTAAAAACAACATTGAAAACAAAATGGAAAAGTGAACACCCTAATAAATATATAAGCTTTTAGCATAACTGGAATCAAACCCAAATCTACTGCTTATAAGGCAAATATCAAAACAAGAGCTGCATCGACTCTTAAAAATATGTTTTGTGACCTATTAAATGATTTTCAGTGTTAAAGTGGTATATCTTGTCAGTGTTATTTTCAAAAAACAACAGACTTCTATCGCAATCATTTTGATTTCGCTTCCAGGACTGGAGCCTAAAGAAGATTTTGGTAAAGGTATTTACAATTTACGCTTGCTTTCAGAAAACAGTGGATAACAAGCACAGCTGCTGCGCTGCTGTTTTCATTAAAATGGCACCAGACAGCATGATGATGTAACTTAACATAAAGACAAACACATCTGCTTTGAAGCGTTGAAGAAAAAACGGAAAAAGTATGCTTAAATATTTAATCGCTTGTAGCATCGTCGATGAAGATCATACATAGAATTTGTTTATAAGAAGCACTTAGTTAATATCATTCAAACAAACTTGTAACCGTGTTTCATTGATCAGCAGTTTTTGAGAAAATGAAAACAACAATTTTTGCAATCAATAGTTCATTATCACGACATCTTACCTACTAAAGGTACGTCGGGTGCTGGCTTTCGTTTAAGAAAAAATCGTTTTCTTTTATTCAGAAATTTAAACTTTAATAGGTTCATCTATAATTGTGGTGTCATCATGATGTGACAAACTCCCTTTTGACACTCACTCTAAAGTGGTAACAAATCGTGCAGAGTTTTACGTTTGTATGCCCAGTGATATCGGAAGTGTTAAAACATCCAGACAGACAAAATTGCGTTTTATAGCAATAAGATTAATGTGTTCAGCAATTACTGAAGATATATTTGCATTTTGATAGCCATTGCTAATATTAATTTTTTAGAGCTAATATTGTGTTGGCAGCGTATCGTCGAGTTTCCTGATGAAATATTTAAATGGTTTAATAAAATAGCAGTCGAGTACCGTGATTTCGGAAAAAGTTGACAGCACCGACACCAAATATTCTCTACAAAATTCTTAACGCAATGAATTCCACCAACCTGGTATTTCCACAGCTGGTTGCCTCCTTGGCCATGGCACTCCCATAATATAACTGTTTCATCATGACCTGGTCCATCAACGCAGACTGTCCTGGCACTATCCATGTCCACACCTGATCGAATGTCCTCCTTCCACGTCAGCAAGAATTCCTAACAAGCGAATAGTGTAAAAACCTGGTTAAACATAACGAACGACAAGCCAGACCTGGTCGGCGAGCCCTTTCCGCTTGCATTCTTTCACACTGAGTGGCTTGCCTTGATTTTGATAAAGAGCGTCCAAGCAAAGTTTCGAGTTGCTGAGGTAAATCTGCAACAAAAAAGCTGTAAAAAGCGAGAAATCTGCCAGCGCAAACTTCACCCGATCCATGGCGCTAAAACAAAAGCAAGATGTCAGTCATTAACGACACCAGGAAGGAAGGGAGATTGCAATTGTCCAACCCAACGACTTTGGGCCCATGGTAAATCGTACAAGTCAGCGTTAGGGGGCCTGATGAGGGTTGGAATGCACTTGAGAGTAAAGCCATTAAAAAATCGTGAAAGGCATATGTAGCTGCACGTGTCCACACGTTGCATGTAGTCTATTTGAATCGGTAAACAGGCGTTGTACGAAATAAGAAGTTTCTATTCTAAATCAGCATACTTTCTCCATCGTTGTTTCTACGTCCAATTCTTCAACAACTCTAAGTTTCTTGCAGGTGCTCTACCATGCGTCGGTCACCTATCGCCTTAGGCGATTACTTTAAGCCCACTTTTCTCTGTTTCAGTCAAAAGTTATGCGAGGCAGAACCACTAGAGATGACTAACCCGAATTCCGCCGGCCTCCAGTCTTCTAAAACTTTTCCCTTTTTCCTGATCTCCTCTTAACCTTAACGAGTGTCACGCTGCTGTCGCCAACCTTTCTTAGTTCACCAAAGTCAACGGCCCAAACAGAATTGTCTAACGCATGTTGAAGCACATTCCTCTTTTTGGTGTAAAAATTATTTTTTAATCTTTCCTGATTTTTACATTTTTTCCTTCCATGTGAAAATATTATATCGTGCAATTCACAAGACGGGAAAATCTTATGATTACCCTGCTTCCTTCCCACCAACCCTCTCGTTTCCTGCGTATGAAAGATGCTTGAGTGCATCGTTACATCTTGCTTTATAGATTTCACCTCCATTCATCTCCCGATCAGGTCGGTTTCTGCATTAGTCGACAAACGTTTTTATTTCTGTCTTTATTGGTAACGGATAGGTTTCACAAACTCAAACCTGGTTCTTGAATAATTGTAATCACTCTTGATTTCTAAATGGCATTTGATGCTGTTGGGCACCCCGTTCTTTTCTCACGAGCATATTTCTGCTGACTTTCTTCCTTGCTTTGTTACGTGTGATCAACTCTTTCTTTCGGCGGACGGGCTTGTGTATTGTTTTACAACTTCTTTTCCAGTCCGTAGAGTTTGGCATACATCCATTCTTTAACATGTTTGTTTTCTTTTTTCATCAATATTTCCGTCTTTTTAGTAGACCTCAATAACTAAACTCGAGCTTGATCTTACACTGTTGAAGATTTATTTTTTAGTCCTTTCTTAGGGTCACTTTTGACTGCACTCTATTATAAACAAGCTTCACTGATTAAGGCCGAGCTCTTACATTGAATAAAGGCTACACTGTCTTTCTTAAATGCCGTTTATTTTATTTGCCATATTTATCCTCCATTCACGAGAAAGCGAATTGTATCGCTATACTTTGGACGGGAAGTCCGTACTCGCTTGGGAGTTGCCTTTTTCGAGGTTTATGGGCAACCTGTCTTCCACATAAAGGTGGGGCGTCCCGTTAAGTGCCTTGCCCAAGGACACAACAAGCGAACTTGCCGGCTTGTTCTCCACAACCTTCCTTAAATGCCGAGCGCCAAGCAGGAAGCTGCGGATGCCATTTTTTAAAGTTTTTTGGTATGACACAACAAGGGGAATGAACCCCAGGTCTACCGACTACGAAGCGGGCGCTCTAACCACTACGCCATCGCGTCGCCTCTTTAAAGAGTTCCAATTTCGATCTACTTTCTTCGACTAATTTTCACATCGTTTTTCTGGACTTTGTAAGTCACTCGCACTCATCTAATTCTTCCTATTACGGAACTAGCAGACAAGCAAAACTAAGACGTAATAGAAGTCTCTGAGGAGGCTTTTCTTGTCACGTGATCCTTTGGAGGGATTGGGGCATGGCGGAAGACCATGGAACATCGAACGACAGGCAACTTCGCAAGGTTTGGACCAGTGGTTGTACACAAAAATAAAGCTGTCAAAGAGCGAACGGTGCGGAGTTCGTAATTGGGCAATACAGAATGAGATGAAAAGTGCCTAGAGTCGGATGAAAACAGGCGCTGCATCAAGGATTACAAATTCTGCCAATTCTAGGAATAAGAATATAACTGAAGGCTGTATGCCTTTGCAGCAAAGATGAAAGGACACAGCGATCGTGACGAGGGAAAGCAAGTTCTACAGCAAAAACTGAAGGGAGCGTTGAGACGAAAAATTTGGATGAGACAGCACGCCTCTAGCCCAAAAAAAAAATGGATACGAGAAGTGAAACACTACAAGGAACATTAGATGGTTACAACAACGCCCCTCTTCTGGCCAGCACCTCATCCCCTGTGTCATTGCCCAGAAGAAATGAGTGACCAGGAACCCACTAATTTTAGCCGAAGAGTAAGGATAAGAGACTAGATAGTTCCGGAGAAATTGTCTGAGAGTGTGAAAAAGAAAAAAAATGAAGAAAGTCTAGTAAGAACAGATCGAGAATCTGACAAGAAAAATGACAGTTTCAATAATGCTTCTGAGACCAGGAAGAGTTTATAATATGGCGCAGATTTTAGGAGAAAAAACTTGAACCCAATGGGCCAGCCGAAGAGAAAAGGGTGGCTTCTGCACAACAAAAAGAGCAGTTGGCAAGGACACCAGAGCCTCTTTTACCCGAAAGAAAAGAAACAAAGTCGTCAGTCCAAGTCACAAAGTCGTGAAAAGGAAGTGAACCAAGGAAGGCAAGAGCAGCAGCTAGGCGAGAAAGAGGAGGATTACAGCGAGAGCAGAGTAAAAAGAGTGAGCTCCACAATGAAGGTGGGATCCATGGAGTATGGAGAGGGCAGACATGAAGAGCCTCCCAAGAGAAAAAAGAAAGCATGACAGGTGAGTGGACGCAAAGTCTCTCCAGGAAGACCTGGAAAGCCTTGGTTTCACTTCATGACTGGACAATCCTGGAATAGGAAGAGAATGAAAGAAAAAAATGCTGATAAAAGAACAGAGACCTTTCTTTGTTGTCTTAGTCATTTCCTCTTTTCCTTCTCAGAAATTTCTCTTCCTTTAGTACGAATCTTAGTTTCTCCACTCTATGATTTCGCTGTAATTTTCTTCTCTCTCTTCCCAACTACGATCTCGTGGTCAGGATCAAGGGCTGTGTTTCTTCTTATTTCAGTGATAGAGACTTCGGAGACTTTCCAGCTGTTCCCTATAAAACATTCAACCCACTTTCTTCTTTCCGGGAGGCCCAGTTTTCTCCAGTACCAAGAGGTCTGCCAGCTCTTCTCCGCCGCCATTTTCGCTGGCTACACCTTCTTCAATCTGTATTAATCTTTCTTTTCTCAATTTTTCTTTCAAACACAGTTCCACATGCTCTACCATTGATAACAGGTCGCATGATTTGAAATAACTGGCAAGTTCGACACCAACTAAACAAGAAAAGGTTCTCATAGGTGGTTGGAATCCCGTGAGAAAAAACAAGAGCGATGACGATGTTTCCAACAAATGCATACTCAAGATGCCACATGATATTACAGTCAGATAGCCCTAATATTTAGTGTATATATTACAGCTTATAGTAAACTGTCTTGCAAACAGTTTTGAACGCTTTTTTCTAACGTATTTAAACACCAAAGAGAGCATTTCTTTTCTTAAAAGGTGCCAAACTTACCAACATTTTCAAATCATGCTTACCAGTCACTGAAACCGAGCTAAGTTTCTCACGAACTCGACAGCGTCGCCAAGCGTCTTTCTTGGTCTTTGCCGAGAGCTGACGAAAAGGCCAGAATATTTTGTAGCAACATCAAACCATGAATGAAGTTCGCTTTCATGCTGCTTATAACCTCGTTTAACAATACGCAGAATGTCCACGCAGTTTACAGTTGATGTTGGTGGAATCCGACACTATTCTTGAAACAACTGACGTGAAGGTGCGGACTAAGCCTTTGAGATGAAACCGCCATTTGCGTCGTGCATGTACAAAAAACCGAACCTGGATGGGAGGTGACACTACCGACTGATGTGATGTTTTAGTTTTGTCACAAAAGTTAACATTAACTGATCTCCAATAAAAACCCTACATAAACGGGCTCCATCCGTTCTGCCACCTCACTATAAACATAAGGAGAGTACGGCGGCTGTGCCCCTCAAATTTCTTGATATTGATCTCAATATTAATTAATTCTGTGAATAATAACAAGAATTCTTCTTGCAGACACAGCCAGGTACACTAGGATTTGTGTATAGCACCTCTAAAGAATTGAAAAAAAAACTAAAGTATAAGACAAGTTCTATAACGATTTCACAACTGTCATTTGGTTCAACTAAGAGGCGTATTACTCCGTAAGGTTTATCAGTGAAAATCAAACCAGTGTTGGCAAAACTCACGCACAAAACAAGCTACAGCACCGTACTTGAAAAAAACTTTCCAAGATAATCTGCAATGCAATGCAGCCAAATTTGCGCAGTACATATAAATTACTAATAAAAAATCACCACGATTATCGAAAGAGTTTGAGAGTGTAAACAAACTCTTTCTGTTTGCATAACACCGGGCGCTGGGTCGTGATGTAAGCAGCCTCTAAAAGATTAAGATGGAAAGAGCTGCGTGCTGCGGCGAGGATTGAAAACTGCTTATTATCATAGTTTAATGCACATTGATCATTATCTAAAAAATGCTGACCAAGGGCAGAGTCACAATCCTGTTTGGTCTCGGTTCGTTTGCACGATCTGTGTGGTTGAGATCGGCGTGGACGGGTCAATTGCTATCTTAACCATTGTGGAACATGTTGCTTGATGCGATCCTGTAGTCGTTGAGATGTTTGCGCTGCGTACCGACTATCACAGTAGCACTTGTATTCATATATGACAAAACTTTTCTGAATGGTAGGTAGAACATCCTTGCGGGCCACAGGCAGCATGCGCTTAGACGTAAAGACCAAGTGGGTGCTGACGGAACCATAGCAGCTTTCCACAGCGGTTTTGACTTCTTTTTCCAAGTTTGTGGAGGGCTTACCTATCCAAGCGACCCTCAAGTACACAGGGCACTTTTCTGGGCCGAATCGCTTGAGAGTGGAGAGCTGAGCGATCTTCTTGGCAATCTGAGCTTCTAAGTATGGTGCGATTTTGCCCCGGTAGAGCACATTATCACCTGTGCCAATGTAAAACGTATCAATTAATGCAGCTGAGCCAGCTTCACCGTACAAACATTTATGAGAGCTGCAACGAAATCTTTTAGTAAATATAAGCCATAGTTCCTGTATATGTAATGACGATCATGTTTGGTCTATGAATCAAGACCGGAGGTATTAAAAAAAAAAGAACGATGACACAAACAACCATTCGTAATTTCTAAAAGTGTAAAGGGGGGAAGAGAGGTAAAACAGTCAAAAATAATAGCGCCGCTCAAATGGTGGTCGTTTTGACAATTAAAGAAATGAGCTGTCTGACGATTTGATGGGCCCGCTTTTGTATTACGAGTAATATTGGTGACATTAAGATTTTTGCCTGCGCTGTTTGCTTTAAATCGGCCCTTGCATGAAAAGAGGTCCTGCCTTTCCTTTGAGTCATACAACCTATTGCAATAGGTACCTATTAAGCTCTTTACAAACAAAAGCATTCCCTGCTGATCCAGTGTTACAAATTGATGCTACTATTGTTTAATTTTGATCTTTTCTTAAATTTGCAATTTTATTGCCTTTAACTTTGCCTCTAATTCAGACCTCCCTACTTCTAAATGGAGATTAGTGTTTTGTATCTATAGGTCTATCCTTGCAACTAAAAATATCAGTAATGGGCTTTAACATTTATGTTCGCTATCAAAATGATAGTGGATAATTTTGCAGCCTGCTGCTGCTTTTACCAAATAGTAGCAACTATTGAGATGTCATTTAACATTATGACCTCACAATGCGTTTTAAGCCACTAATTATTAGGATCGCTACTTACCATATTATTGTTAGCAGTAGGCAAATTAATATGAACTAACGTCTCTGACTGCGTGCATGTTCCGCGCTTGCAATATTGTGGAGAGCAGGCACCAAATTTTTGTGTGTTTTTAACTGGTAGACTACATTTCATAAACGTATAGAGACTTCAGTTTTTGATGGATCGTTTTGAAAACGTCGACAGATAATGCAAAAGAACCATGCTTGGGAGGAAAAGTAGTCAAAATGTACCAAAGAACTAACTTTGTTCAACAATTGGAAGTTTGCTAGATCAAGTAGGATAATTGTTCGGCTAAAAATAAAAAGCATTTGGTATGGCAACCAATTTTTGATCAGCAATTATAAACTAATCCTTAGCCTTAAGTAATTGGAGTCGCATATTGTTGGAAAGGAAACTTCATATCCTTTCAAAGAAAAGTAATTGCTAGTACCATATTATGACGTTTTTATATTAAAGTCACTTGTTTTTACAGAGCTAATCACTTTTTGGGAGGGTAGAAAGCTACACCACAGGTGTAAAAGTTTAGTTTTTCATTATAAAACGTGACATTGACCGTGCATATTATACATTATCGAAATCGCCTTGAAATATTATTTAATTTGTTGAATAAAGTTTGAAAATCGGTTGAGAAATGAAGTCACAAATCAGTTTTGTAGTAAATTAATTTTGCACGAGAGGTGCAGCTTTTTCAAACATTTTCATATTACGATCTGCGGTAGCGAAGATTTGTGTTAATCGTACAAGACATATTATGACATCATTGAGCCAGTTTTAAGCGAGAAAGCAAAAAAGAGAAGAAAAATGCCAGAGGGCTTAAAGTGCTGAAATAAAGAATTGCTCGTAGCATAGTCAAATACGCTTTACTTGTTGTAAAATTGTTTTTATCGAAAGCACCTTATTAATATTGCCTAAAAGAACGTTTAATCGCGTTTGTGCGATGAATACTTTTTGAGAATGAACAAAAAACAGATTGAGCAATGAATCGTTGATTGTGACATCATTTTAGACCCCAAACAAGTGGTGATCAATCGTGCCAAGGTTAATGCTTGTACCTATAGCAGTTTCAGAGGATTTAAAGCAGACACACAGACAGAATTGCGCTTTATCTATTAGACAAATCAAGACCCATTATGCCAAACTTCAGCCAAGATTTTTAATATGCTAGGTTACATTTATGCTTTTTCGTTTTAATTTTATGCTGTCTTCGCTTGACCAAAACACTTTTTTGTTGTTTTTATACACAAAATTACATACACACTGGCAGTGCTATAGCAGGCGCGCTCAGTTGGGCCAATGAACAAAAATTTGAAGTGCAGCGACATAAAAAATTCAAAAGCATTCCAAATACATAAAAATATTACAAAATTTCAAAAGGGCAATTAACCAAGCTCTCTCCGCTTAGCTTTTTCCTGCAGAACAAGCAACTTGCAAAGATAATGATCTCTTTAAATAGCGATGCAATTCTTGCCTCGCCAACAATATTTCTAGTGGTGCCACTGCGCAAGCTCTCCATTAACAACCACAACACACACTATAAAGAAGTTATTGAGCAGCTACCAACCTCTATAAATGCCTACATCAATACTCACCTTTCCCCAAGCAGCAGGCTCCGGTAATACCGGCGGATAATGCTTGACGATGTCAGGCGCCACTTCGGTCATGAACCACTTAAACGATTTACATTTTAGATCTTTTCGGAGCTGCTTTTGCTTGTCGAGATCCCCTGGATCAATCTTTCGCACATAAGGACGCTTTTTGTAGAAATATTCTTTGTACTCATCCATCCAAACCTCGATAACTCGTTTGAAATTCTGTACAAGACAAGTTTGAGAGTGGCAAGGCAAGTGACATGAAAATGCCACATATTGTTGTTGTACGATCCTTTTCTCGGGAACAATCATAAAGAAAGTCCATGACCAACTGAAAAGCAGGGCAACTACCCACGGCCTAGACCAGAGGTCGCAAATAAATAAAGAATTGCCAACAACGAGCGGCACAAAGTCTGAAGTAGGACTGGTCAAAATGGGATGAGAGGTGGCCTGTGCAAAGACCACAGGCGCTACACGAAGTATTACCAATTCTACAGAGTTTGGAAACATATACACATAAAACGCCGAGTTGATTTGCAGCGAAAGCAAAAGAGAACGCAAAGAGCATGGCAAGAAAGAAGTTCTTCAGTAGAAACTGCGGAGACTTGTGTGTCAAAAAATTTGAAAAATAGTACGCCTCCAGTTCACAAAAGAATGAGTGGATAAGGGAGAGACCTAAGGAAAAAGACGGCAAGGAACTGTGAATGGCTGAAACAACACCCTCTACCCGCTAATCCACCTGCTGTCGTTATCCGGCAGAAATGTGTAAACGACAACTCATTGCGGCCTGAGGATAGAACAGGAAAGTTTTTACCATCCATTCCAAAACGCGTGAAAAAAGAAACGAGAGAAGATAGGTGGGCACAGCACAGACAGAGCGAGAGTGTGAGAGAATTGGCAGACGTGTTGGTACTGCTGAGATCAATAGTGAAGTAAACATGTGGAATAGCGCAGGTTTCAGCAAAAAAACTGCAGCAAACTGGACGTGCCAAATAGAAAAGGGTTACTTCCAAAAACGCTGCAGCAGGAAAACAGTCAAAGCCATCAGTTCAAATCACGATCTCGTGATGAGGAAGAAATTTGTGGTGGGCAAAATTTGCATCTTGACAAGACGTGGACCAGAAAAAGAGCAAAAAATCGGAAGCGTGAACTCCTTGTTGAGAAAAAATTAGGGGCAAGCAGCTGCTAATGGCGCAGCTGGGGGCCATTCAAATATCATACAATGCTACCAGAGAGAGGGGGAAGCAAAACCGTCATATTAGTGTTACATGGGTAAAAGGGGGTTACGAGATATCGTTATGAAACAAACTTGCTGTTTATATTAAAAGCAATTAATGTATTTAAATGTTTAATAATATAGACTTTTGCGGCAAATAATTAAAGTTTACTCCAGTACTTTTTTTGTACAATGCGTCACATGAGGGAAGTGGTTTACAAAACTCATTATACAACACCTCGGGACAGGAGGGAATTAAAAGTCGGATAAAAAAAAGAGTCATATGATTTGCGAACAGCTCCCATGTGCTCCGTAAACGCGTTTTAAGTTGATAACGTTGGTAGAGCAAAGAAAAACATAAATGTGGAAGTTGTAGAAACTTTAAAAAGGGATACATAAAAAAGCAGTGATACAGCATAACGTCATGAAATGAGAAAAAAACTTTGCCTTCAGCGACGATGTCATCACATTTTTTCTTTATTTTACTTTACAATACCATCAAATCATAACATCAAAATAGAAATGACTAAAAGCGGAATACTTGGTGGACAGGAAGACTGGCAAAGAGTAGCTGAGATGATACGGAGCATTGCCAAAATGGAATTGGGTTAAACATCAGAAAAAATTAGCTCGGCAGGTAGACGTGGTGGTGGAACCACGAAGTCCAGGAGAAACTAAAGGATAAGAGAAAAGCTAAAAAGGTATGGAATACCATCAGACATGATGCAAGCAAGTTGGCCTATAAAACTGCAAGAAAACAAGCTAAGAGAGAAGTGGCAAAGGTAAGAAATAAGGCATATAAGGAACTGCACGAAAAATTGGAAACAAAGGAGGGAGAAAATGAGGTGTTTAAGATAGCCAAGCAGAGAAGCAGACAAAGCAAGGATGTACAACAAGTAAGAGTAACACTGGGGAGATGCTGATGGAAGAAGAGAAAGTGAAACAGAGATGGATGGAGTATTTTGACAACTTACTCAACCAGGAAAATCCTAGAAAAAGAAGAGAAATGAGAACAGAAGAGAGAGAAAGGGAAGTGGAAGATATCTCTGAAAAAAAAGTCAGGACTGGGTTGAGGAAGATGAAGAAGGGAACGGCTCAAGAGCCTGATGGCATACCAGTGGAAGTATGGATCGATCTAGGGAATAAAGGTGTGGAGTTTCTGGTAAACTTCTTCAACAGACTCCTACGAGGGGAGAAGATGTCAGATGAATGGAGAAGGAGCGTGCTCTCAGCTTTGCACAAAGGTAAAGAAGACATCAAAGGATGTGGAAATTACCGGGGATCACGTTGATGAGCCACTCTATGAAACTGTGGGTGAGGGTAATAGAAGCAAGGATAAGGAAGGAGGTGACGATCGCTGAGCAACAATTCGAGTTCATGCCAGGAAAGAGTACCACCGACACAATCTTCTGTTTGACGATGCTGTTGGAAAAGTGGACTAAAGGCAGTGCACTCTGCCTTCATTAACTTGGAGAAGGCATACGACAGGGTACCCAGAGAGGAACTGGGGAAATGCTTGCGGTTAGCTGAAACATCAGAGTGCTACATAAGAATTATTAAGGACATGTATGACGGATAGACAACAACTGTGAGAAGTGCAGCAGGGTTGACGGAGGAATTCAAGGTAGGTGATAGACTTCACCAAGGCTCAGCACTTGGACCATTCCTTTTTGCCATCATCATGGACAAGCTGACAGAGGACATCAGGAAGGATGCACCATGGGATATGCTGTTTGAAGATGACATGGTGATGCCTAGAAAAAATCATAGAAAGCTAGAGGATGATTTGGAGAAATGTACTGGAGAGAAGAGACCAGAAAATGAGCTCGAGCAAGACAGAGTATTTCAAGGCTGGGGTGTGGATGATGAAGAGTTGAAGCTGCAAGGAGAAAAGCTAAAGAGAGCAAAAAACTTCAAATACCTGGGTTCAACAGTTAGTAGCGATGGAAGATGTGAAGAAGTGAGAAGGATCCAAGCAGGATGGATGAATTGGAAGAAGGTGTCTGGAGTTCTGTGTGACAGGAAGTTATCAGCAAGGGTTTAAGAGTAAAATGTACAAGAGTGTTGTTAGACTAGCCATGCATTATGAAATGAAAACGGTGACAGTGTCGCAAAGACAGGTGGGAAAAATGGAAGTTGCGGAGTTGAAAATGGTGAGATGGGCACTGGGAGTGACAAGGAAGGACAAGATAAGAAACGAATACATGAGACGGACTTCGAAAATCGCAAAGCTAGGAGACAAACTTCGAATGCAAGACTATGCTGGTAAGGACAAGTAAAAAGCAGAGAAGAAAGATGATGGAGACGGCGGTACCAGGTAGAAGGAAAAGAGGAAGGACAAGAAGGCGAATGGATTGGCAAAAGAAGAAATGGAAAGTGTTGGAGCTAAGGAGGAAGACGAAATTGATCGGGACAAATGGAAAATACTTTTGGGCTGTGGTGACACCAAATAGGGAGAAGCCAAAAGAAGAAGACAACACCATCAAATCAATATGACGTACTCTTGTTCTTATTCAAATAGAATCACAAGCGAAACAAAAAAGTAATTAAAAATATGTATTTCATTCTTATACACAAACTATTCTATCAGACACGCAGGTAGGATGCGTGAAAACGGCAACCTTCATCGCTACACACAAAGCAAGTAAGCGCTTGCATAACTGAAGGAGAATCACCAGAAAACAAAGTAGCACACATCTGCTCTCGGCAAATCACTATGATTACTCAAGGTCAACACAAAACAATTTAAAGTAACTACAAAACAAATATATGTCTAGAAGAGGGAAAGCTTTGGGAGATCGATTCCAGATGAGCTGGGACAGAAAAAATTTGAATTGAGGAAAGACCACCAAGAGTGGAAACCGGCCTGATAAGGAGCAAGAATGGAGGTGGAATGCAAAGGGTGCAGCGCACAGGATAAAATGATACGCTCTAACAAACAGCTTTGAGACGCAAAAAGTGAGATAAATTAAAAAGGAGGAAAGTCAGGAAGTTTGCTTAATGCATAGGTGGAAATAACAGAAGACTTTTAGATAGAAGGAAACGAATGCTAAAACCAAGAAAAATTAAAAACGTGAAGACGAAGATCCATGCTAGAGCAAAGTAGGTGCTTCAGCTCAGGAGGTGACTGTGTCTGGATCGGTGGCAGTAAACCAGAAAAGATTGGCGACAGCCGCAAGAAATTCTGTACAAATAAGAGAGCAGTAAAACAAATAAGAGCGTGGCAGAGTTCAGAAAAGTAGCCTCTGTCTCTGCTGGACAGAGCTTTTGCCTGTAAAATGGAAAAATGAGATTACAGGTAATTAACAAAGACAACTGCTTACTCACTAGGAGGAGAACATCAAGGAAAGTTAGAAGAAAAAGAAAAGAAAACCAACAACAGGAAGCAGATAAATCTAGGGCTACAAAACAGAAAGAGGAAGAGAAAGAGAGAGAGGTGCAAGTTTTCTTGCCACGCATTAGCGTTGGTGAAGACAAAAGCAGCATGCAAGGCAAAAGATGTATGTTTGCCACTTTTATTTGTGTAAGTGAAAACCTTGCACTCACTGCTTCTTCCACCACAATGGACTAACCAGCTTGAAGTTGAACTCTGATCAAGCAAAAAGGAGGAGTTAGCCTCATTTCGTACCAAAAAGTAAAAAAAACAGCAGCAGAGGATGAAGAGCCGTCATTGGCAAAAGGACAGTGAAAACCAAAGTACAGCAAAGACATTATAATAAAAAACTTTTTGAAAGTAAAAAAACGAATCGCACTTATTGGAATAAAAGATGTGACAAAGAGGGATTGTAAAAAAGATATGAAGATGACCAGAACCTGGGTCCTGAAGAACTTCCCATGAGCAGCAGCAAAAATAAGTGGAGGGAGCAAGAGAAAAAGTCCGATAAAGATTGGCTGCAAAAGTAACGGTGAAAGAGGAAAGAGGTCAGAGGTGATGAGATAATTGATTATCTCATTTCTGCATGAGTTTGGGGTACTTCTACTTCTTAAATTCCACATGCGGTGGAGACAATCTAAGTCTCCCAGAGGGAAAACATTTTTAGAGGGAAGAATGGAAAAAAGGCGTAGCAACGAAAGCATAGACATTCATGGAGAAATGTACGGAGAGTTTTGAAGAGATATTAAAACCTGCATAATCAGAGTAGGGCTTAAGAAGGAAAAAAGTTGAAAGTTTGATAAAAGAAAAACCAATCTGAGAAAACTAATAATTTCACCACCACCACCACGTCATCGGAAGCGAGTGTTCTTGACCAAAAGTCGGTATGACAAGACAGCAGGAATGGGCATCCAACAATCTTAAGAGAGGAACCTCAGCTGGACTACCAAATACAAAAAAGTCAAAATAGCACACACGAAATAAAGCAGAGTGGTTTCACACCTCTAGCACATAGGACCCCGGCATTCTATAAAAAAAACCCAGACTACCAGGTGTAAAGGAGAAAGCACAAGGTGAAAAAAAGAAACAAAGGGTGAGGAGGAGGAAGATAAAACTTTGTCGAATAATTAAGCAATAAGGTAATGTGGTTGGTCATCACATGAAAATGAAGAGGTAGAAGGTCTAGAGAAGTTGATTGGCTGAACATCAGCACAAAGCAGAAGTATAAATGAGGGGGTCCCTGCAACAGAAGTCACAGAGTTTGTAGTAAGGGTTCATCCACGACAGCAGAAATGGAACACAAAAAGAATTCTATGAATGTGAAACCAGAAGCGAGTCGAATTTTAAAGACAGAAAAGTATGCTGCCTGTGAATTTATATGAGGTAGGCAGCGCATTGCATGACCTTTCCTTACAGGTCACATTGTTGGTACAGAGCAAGGAAAGGTAGCACTGACTTTGTACGAATGCTATTGCTCGTCAGCAGAAGGCTGAAGGGGAAAAAAGAGAGATAGTAAAGTAAGAAGACCAATAAGACAAGAGAAAAGAGAAGACGATTGGTTATAGAACATAACAACAAATCATGCACTCGTCGAGAGCAACAAGAAATAATGTTTAGCTGAGAAAGCGTCCAGGTTCCTGACACGTTGGGGGAAGCCAACAACCATTTTGACCCAAACCCAGCGTAGTACACATAGCCATGTTGAAGAGGCTGTTGGTTAATGCAGAAGACCACACATAGAACTGCGAAGAGCTACAAAAACGCGTCTGTTTGTCAGCAAACTTACTTTGTTAATGTTAGTGCCAGGAGGTAGCGAGTATGGCATAAAATCTCGATAGATGTGCCCCACTCGAGAGCAGGGAGCATCCAACATTCTGCCTCCACACATCCACACCTGGAATATTATCATGTCAAAATAAAATTCAATCAAAAAATCTGGACGAAATTCAAGCTAGCACAAATAGCATCTCAACAGCCTCACTTTGAATGAGAGCTCGTACTGCTCCCCTCCCCAAATCTCAAGTCCACTATCATATCTCCCAATCTTGTCAAAATATTCTCGGTTTATGGCAAAGAGTCCACCTGCCATCACAGGATCTCTGCAACAATCAAAAACATCAGAAAATCTCTTCAACAATCCACAAACATTACAGTATCAATGACTACATTTATGCGTATAAGCTTAAGCTTTGTTTATATGTCGTTTGTCAGACTGTGCCATCACAACCAGCCAGGGCTGGGCAGCTGGCCTAATATAGACCAGGCTCCAGCTCCAGCTCCAGAGCTAGTAAGTTTCAAATCTATGGCTCCTGCTCCAGCTACAGAGCTAGTGTTTAGATTCATGTGGAACCAGCCCCAGCTCCGGCTCCAGTCAAGTTTTCAAGGTTTTACTAATGTAGTCAAATGCAATATATTTTTAACCATTGATTTTACCGATAATATAACTATATGGTAAAGGAATATCCAAAAATATTTTTGAAATAGCAATGGTTTTTAGATAAATGCTCAGATCAGTGAACATAAAATTGAAATGCATCTGAAAAATCAGTAGAATTACAGTACTACACCTACATCTTTTCTATAATTGGATAGAAGCTGGAGCTACCAAAAATTTTGATGGCTCTAACTCTGGCTCCACTAACATCTGAAAATAAAGCTCCGGCTCCTACAAAAAATCCCAGCTCCCTGGTTCCCAGCTCCGGCTCCCCAGCCCTGATCACAACATGTAGACCGTTTGGCCTTTCCACTTGTCTACCACATCATCATGGCAGAATCCTTGTAGATACCTTTCTCAAGTGCCCAACAAGCAGATTTTATGGCTTTCTCTTTGCACTAATACCTTTCGTGCTGACCGTCAAGCAAGAAAGCTGTGAACACCATTTTGTCAAAGTTTTTGGTATTACTCAAAAAGGAAATTGAAACCAGGTCTACTGACTACGAAGGGCACACTCTAACTAGTACACTACCATGTGCTGTAGTTAATTACCCGACCCCTCCTGAGGGTGGAGGCATCATGGAAGACCATGGAGCCCCAGAAGCCAGGCAACTCCCCATGGCCTGGACCAGAGATCGTAGAGACAGAGTGTCGTCAAAGAGCGAGTGGCGCAAAGAGTCCATAGCTGGACAGTGCAGAATGAGACGTGAGATGTCCTGGGATGGGTTCCGCAGGTGCTGCAGAATAGATTCTCGATTCTGGCAATTCTAGAGAGATAAGAACTTAACAGAAGGCTATGTCCGTTAAAGCCCAGACGAGAGAGCACACAGCTAGCATGACAAGGGAGTACAAGTTCCTAAGTGGAAATCAATGGGATCTGTGAGTTGAAGAACTTTGATGAGACAGTACGCCTCCAGTCCGAGAAGAGAGGATACCGGAGATACGAGAAGAGAGACTACAAGGGATTGCAGTGGGCATGAGTAGCACTTCTCGTTTAGCCAGCTCATCAGCTGAGTCATTCCCCAGGAGAAACAAGTGTTTGGGGACCTATTGTAGCCTGATAGAACAGGAGAACAGAGAAGACAGTTCCTGCCAGATCTGTCAGAGAGTTTGAGATAAAAAAGAAAGATGGAGTAGAGGACAGGATGGCTAGGACAGAACGAGAGTCAGATAGGAGAAGAGAAGTGGAAGACTTGTTGGTGCTGCCATGACCAGCAAAGAGCTTGCAGATTGATGCAGGCTTCAGCGGAGAAACTTAAACATACTGAGCCTGCTGAAAAGGAAAAGGTGGCCTCAGTGCCACAAAGAGAAAAGTTGGCAAAGCGCGCCATGACTGCCTCTTCCAAAGAAAAAAGAACAAAGACATCAGTCCAGATCACCAGAACTTGAGACCGAAGAGTCAAGATGAATGAAAGCCACTCCTTCACAACAAAAAGGGGGTCAGAGGAGGAGCATGGAACAGAGTCAACCTCAACTTAAGGAAGGCAGGTTTCAAGAAGAGCAAGGACAAGCAAAAAAACCTCCCTACGAGAAAAATGAGGATGAGTGCCGAAGTGGATGCAAAAGCTTTCCAAGAGGATCTGGACAGTCTTGGTTTTACTTCAAATCTGGCCAAACCTGAAATAGGAAAGGAGATTGGTAGACAAGGAGCCCACTAATTAGACACAATGAAATGAGTCAGAGGGACAGGTAGGGGAGGTAGAGAGAAGAAATGTGATATGGGAGGAAGAGAGACAGCCGGTGATGGCGCAACAAGTGGCTCGGATGAAGGCGTTCCAACTTGGTAACTCTAAGAAAAGGAAACCAGCAGGGTGAAGCATAAGTGAGAATGGGCCGAAGAAAAGCCTTCTATGAGAGACTCCTTAGAAGGGCCCCATGAGGAAGCAGAGATACAGCGAAAAGCCTTAAGACGAAAAAAATGGAATTGAAACTGAGAGAAGAACTAAATAAGAGGTGGGGCTGGAGATTAGATTGGTGGGGATCTACCAAGAAAGCCTCGCATTTGCTTAAATTGAAAGGAAGAAACCACTCCAGCCATTTCAGAGCTTCTTCTGTGGCCTCGACTGCAGAGGTGACCAAGGGAGAGGAGGACCAATGGCCAGATTGTCAGCATAAAGAGAGCAGCTGACGGGAAAAGGCATAAAAGCAGGGATATCATTGACAAAAACAGAGAAAAGTAAAGGTTCAAGAATGGATCCTTACGGAACACCTCAACGGACTCGAAAGAAGCGACTTGTGTGATTTTGAAAAACCACGCAAACGTACCTGTCACAGAGGAAATATTGAGTCCAATGATCAAACCAAGGAGGGAAACCAGCTGAAATAAGTTTATGAAAAATAGCGAGATGTAAGACAGAGTCAAAAGCTGTTCAGAAATCAATTGTAGCAAGAATCGTCCGAAAACCTAGCTTGGGATTTGTTTAACTCATCCAAAAACGACTAAGAAAGACACAAAATTATATCCAAAGTAGACCGCCTGCGGAGAAACAGGCCAGGCTGTTTGCAGCAGCAAAATTGCCTCATTTCTGTCAAGATAAACACACATATTATGGCAATGAGGTCATAAGAAAGACAGCACTGCTGGACTAAGAACTACAAAAGATAATTATTGCTATTGCTGCACTACAAGAAACCAGACTCTCTGTCTGGCTTCATCAAAGAACATAGTTATACTTTCTACCGAAGTGGCTGTGACCCTAACATACCTTGAAATCATGAAGTCAGTTTTGCAATTTTTAATTTGTTTCTTTCATCAACCTTTCATTTGTTTCTTTCATCAACTCATTTGTTCACAATATATCTTGGTTAACTAGTATTGGACTTGTTTGTTTACCAGAGCGAGAGGAGACGCGTCCATTTGACCTTTCTATAGAAGCACAACTTTTGGGCGTGCTTTTACACTTGATGAGGAAAATGATGCTTTCTATGACAGTTTCACACCAATTTTGAAATCCATCGCTCATTGAGACTTCAATGCACAGTTATGCAATGTTTAGGAGTCCCGGCCTGACTGCCATGGCAGACTTGGCATTGATAAAATCAATTCCAACAGACAACGCACACTCAACTTGTGAGGTCATCTGGGCATTTGCATCACAAGTATCTACTTTGAAGGAAATACCACCAACAATCTTTTTATGCTTGTTTGATTTCCTCTAAAAACACAATACTTTTGACTTTGAAACAACATTAGGCTATGCCACCAGCACATTAACTTTTTGTTACAGTACAGTAGAACCTCTACTAACGAAAGACTCCAGATACGAAATTTCCAACTTACGAAACGTCTTTTTGTAGAAATTATGTTTCGAATAACGAAAGAATGTTCTAGTTACGAAACGCCGATAGCCCAGCCTAGCCTAAGTTAGTCGGTCAACGCCAAAGATAAACAAACCTTCCGTTCTTAGTTTTTATTCATTATTTTTGTTCTTTCTTCTTTCCATGTGTACTTTTTCTATTTAGTATACAGTAATCTAATTCTAACATGCATTTGTTACAGGTTTTAACCATTATTTATATTGTATACCAGTATTTTGTCCGTGTTTTGGGGGGCTTGGAACGGATCAGGGTATTTATAGGGTAAATGCGTTTCTACTTACGAAATTTTAGGCTTACGAAACGGCTTCCGGAACGAATTAATTTCGTAAGTAGAGGTTCTACTGTATTTACAAATGTCAATTGGATGAACCTGGGAGAGCTGATATTAACCTCAAAATTAATGATTGGGAGCCCTGCTATTGCAGTAACTTAACCGTGGTAGATTTCAGATTAGTTTGCTCTTTGTAGACTGCATATATGTCAGGACAAAGCAATGTGCACACAGCCAATGGCGTTAGCTCATACAAATGCCCCTACAGTGCCAGTAATGAAAAAGTCGGAAGTAGTAGGCCTAACATTTGACAGCTTAATTCTGAAAGGCATATCAACGACCTCAAGCCCTAGCTCAATTTAATGCAAAAAATTTTTTTAAGTTGAAGAATGCCTAAGGTGAAAACAGAGCTAATAAGACGTTGCCAGGGAGAAACTTGGGAGACATGTAGTGACTATGCACAGTCCCCCATAATGCTTTTTAATTGATAGTGTTTCAAAAAACGATAAAATTAGGCTATGTCAAAAAACATTAACTTTTTCTTGCTGTTTTCACGACTATCCTTTGGGTGAAGCCAGCTTGATGGCTGAACAGAAATCTTTAACCTCAACATCACCAATGAGGGTCCTGTGGGCAACACCAGCAGAAACGGCTAGCAATTTCATAATGCAATCACAAGTGGTCAAAGTTAGATGTAGCAAATCCACTGAAAAGCTCATAAAGAACCTATTTTTTGACAGCAACAGCTTCATCTACATGCACTAGGTCTGTCATAACCAGACTGTCAACAAAATGTACTATGCAAAGGTTTAAAGGTAGTTTAGGAAAAGATTTTGTCATAAGAGCCCATAATTACTGGCATCTGATGAGTGGTGCTGAAAGCATGCCTCATACCACAAATCTATGCTAGTCACACAATACTTGGCTGATAAGAGCACTGACGCTGTTCCTTATCCTCCATGCATCCCCTATTTAACTCTTGGTGAATTTTGGAGATTTCTACAACTGATAGAGAAACTAAAGAAGCATCAGTGACCTGTTTCTACCTATCAGGTCTCTTCAGTGCAGTTGGTGACTGACAAGAAGCTAGAGGCTTTTTAGGCATTATTTGGCAGATAATCAACAAATGAAGGTTGGCTAGATTGCTATACCAAATGCTTTGAAGGAAAGATAAGACTTTGAATAATACAAAGTTTTGAGTTGTTCTGTCTCGAATAAACCATTTGCCTAAAAAATTCTCAAAACTTGTTGAATGCACTTGGTACCTTTAGGACCTAGTATTATCATGCAAGCACTAGCTACCTAAGGAAATTTAAGTTGCTGGTTCTAGTGGGTGCAAAAAAATTACATGGTGTTTAAAAAATTTAATATTTTTCTCCTCAGATAAAGCTAATTAGCATCCACATTCAATTTCATGTTTTCCATTTTCATTTGCATTATAGCACCCTTGTTTATCACTAGTAACATAAATTTTTCTAAAAGTTCAAAACAATCCACTTTAAGAGCATAACAATGGGCAACTCTTTGTGGTAAAAATAAAACCCAAAAGCTGGTAACCATTTTAGCAAAATGTTTGCTTTTACATTAAAAGCATCTTTAATAAATTAAGTGGTTGCTTAAAGCTAGGCTCCATTTGTAAACAATTAAGATCTAATCTATTCTACAATCTACAGAACAGGCAACAAAACAAATCTCTATCACGCTGTCATAAAACTCCTCAGCACAGCTTATAGCAAAATTAACTATTGGGCAAGTACACGGGGTGTTTTACATTTACAATAGTGTGTCCCTTAACAAAAAAATCACATCTGCAAAACCATTAAGCATAGCAAAATAAAATTGATGCTTCAATTAGTAAAATAACAACTCTTTGGTTGCTGTGGTCCTGTTAAGTCATTGTTACACTATAATAAATGTTGTTACATTTTGTGCATAATGTAGTTTGCATTACTTTCACAGAAATTTACTGGTAATGCTGTACAAGAGAAAAGAGAAGTTGTTTTGGGTCTTATGAGTTTAATATGAACGAGTAGTTGAATATCATTCTGTGCAGCAGAAAGAGATAAACTTTTTAAAAAATCATTTATCTTGATGTCACCAACGCATTCATGACACTCACCTAGGGGCAATGATCAATCAGGCTAAATTTCATGTTAGTATATCCAGTAGTTTTGTAAAAATCAAAGCACATGTTTATAGAGCCAAAATTCTTTTTTGCATATTACATAAACAAAAAACATGCCAAAGTATATCAAAAATTGTCGAACGCTTCCTTTAGAACACACTTAAAAAACACACCAAATCAGAAAGACCGAAAACTAAACTTGAAGCTGCACAACACAATAAAACCTTGCATTTGGCATGACGTTTACTAACAAGATCAATATGGTTTAAAGACTCATGTATGCAGTTTTTTCACTTTTATTCTACTTATTTCTCTCTGTTTGTAGTGATTTTAAAGTAGTCTTTAGTGTGCCCTGAAGAAGGCAAAAATATTTTTTCAAAACTATCTGTAAAAGCAATGCTGTGAGTAGGATTCGAATCCATATCTATACGCCAATCAGTTAAACCATTGTTTCTCAAACTTTTTTGTGCAGTAAAAAAACTAAAAAAATTTTGCGACACACCAAAAAAACAACAGTTATGTTTTATTGTAAAATGAAAAATTATATAACTTGTTTTTAAGTATTACATTAAATGTGATGGATGTGCCTGTTTTTGCGAGCAAATACAAACTAACCATAACTCCAAAGTCAAAAAACAAGCTCACATTTCAGCGTCGATTGTAAGAAGTTGCTCTCTTCTTTGAGCTGATTTCAGTCAGTACTGAAAATCCAAATTCCCAAAACCATGAAGGTGCAAATGGAAAAATTATTTTGATTGCTTTTAAACTGTCTGCAGGATATAAATTGTTGCTTGAGATCCAAAACTCATCCAGGCTTTTTTCAGCAAATCTTGACTGAAGAAATGTATCATTTTTTAAATCAATAAGCTGCTCTTCTTCAGTTGTAAGATTTGTAGCTTAGTAGTTTCCAAATGGATATTGACCCATCCATAATCATTACTTGCAACTGTTGGAAAGTAATGCTGCAGTGCTGACTGCAGGTGTGTCAATGTGTACAAAATTTTGGGGTTGATTTCTTCATTTGAAGAACATTCGTTGTATGTAGAAAAGCAGTCCAGGACTCCTTTCAAGATCTTACTTTGCCACAGCAGCAACTTTTCACCACATGACTTAAGCTTTGAGGATACAGTGATGATGTTTTCTGATCATCCTTAAAAATTAAATTTAGTGAATTTAATTTGTCAAATAAATGAGAGAGAAACGTCACCTTTATTCACCAGATCTCATCATGAATAGAAAATCCAGTCTTTTTTTCAGCCTCAAGTTGATCAACACACTTTAACACTTTTTCTCTTGAAAGCCAAAAAACATTGGTATGATACATAAGGCATTTGTACTCTGAATCTATCGTTTCACAGAACTGAGAGAAAAGTCAGGATGCAAGCGTTCAAGATTTGATGAAGTTTACAAATTGTAATCACTTGATCCAGAACAAATATTAAATCTTTTGGCAAAGATCTGAAGGCAAGAGCTTCTCTGTGGATCATGCAGTGAACAACTAATATATTTGGATTTTCTTGAAATACAAAAGTGAGGAGTTCCTTTTTACTTTCATGCATAGAAGGACAGCCATCGGTGCAAACACTGACACAGTTTTTCCATTGCAGTTTAAGAGCAAAATGTTTTTGTTCACCTCGTTGAATCAAGAATCACCTCATTGAAAATATTTTCGCCTTTGGTTGTAGTTTGTAAGTCTTTGCAAAATAAGTACTCACTGACACATTTTTCATCCTCTATGAACCAAATAAAAGCCAGTAGCTGGGCTTTGCACTAATGTCAGTAGATTCATCAACTTGAAGAGACCACAATAGAAACACTTCATCGTAAGGCACTTCAAAGTGTTTGTAGATTTGATCTTTTAAATGTGACAATAAGTCTTTGATTCTGCGCAAGATAGTATTGTTTGATAAAGGAACTCTGATAACTTTTTTGGCAGTATCAGGTCTAAGGATAGTCTGAATAACTATTGCTAAAGCTGGTGGAATAATTAATTCAGCCTCTGTATGAGCTCTTATCCATTTTGCTAGCAACTAAGCAACCTTATAACTTGCAATCAATCCCTTTTCTGGCAGCTTCAGGTAGTTTGTAAATTTCTTAACTTGTCCATTTTGTTGAGCCCTGGTACTTTCAAATTATTTCTGCAATTGCTCTTTTACAGCTGGATGTTTTGTTTCCAAGTGTCTCTTTAATTTGCTTTAAAAAAGTGCCACATTTGACAGAGCTGAATTGCAGATCAGATAGAATGGCAATGAGCACTCTTCGCGTCCTGAAAATGTGAACCATACCCCCATGTAACCTTCTTTGCATCTTTGTTTGGTTCCTTGCTTTCTATTCAACACTTTCACAGTTTCATACTTGCTAGCATATTTTTCCATGGGTAACAATGAATATCACTTATTGATAATTTTGGATTATAAAATGTAAGCATACAATGTAATACAAATATTATTGTTTGGGAAGCCTCAGAAAACAGTTGTTGAAGGTGCTACATACATCATAAAAATTTAAATAAAACACACCAATTATGATTATGTTAACAATTCCAGGACTGCTGTGTTTGCCAGAGTAGCCTAAATTTTAGTGACTATTCATCACGGAAAATCGCAGAACCTAAATAGCTGACACTTTTTGCTGTTAAAATGTAGCGTTCTGATTTGGCACCACCAGGGCAGAGAGTAAGGGAGAGTGCAAGCTACTATTGCTGGTCATTATGAGCAGTGATGTCATTGCAACAGACAACAAAATAAGCAGGCAGGCCTTTACAATAGTTACAAACGTGCTGCACCTGAAGCATTTTGAAAACCTGTATAAATTTTAAATATTTTAACATTTGCATATTTTAAGATTTGCACATCTGCAAATCTTCCACGACACAGTTTGAGAAACACCAAGTTAAACAATGGTCACTGACTTAATAGGTATACAGCACAACTCAATTTGGTATGGATAAATATTATCATCTCTAAATAACTGAGGATATTACTAGATAGACTGATTCAGCAACTGCTTGCAGCAAAGGCTATGGCAAATCGCACAGCACAAACACAGTAACAAGTAAAACAACACTTACTCAAATGGAGAACTTGGATCGTCTAGCTGCTTCTCAGGTGGAATGGGAATTCGTTTATAATATAGCTCCCAATCAAAGGCACCTCGCATCGCATCTCCCGCTTGGGTCTCATAACCAAAAGTGTCTTTGTGTATGACATCAATCATAGGGCAGGTGACTGTGGTGCGATCCATCGCAATCGGTTCTTTATTAGAAAAAAAAGCTATGAATGACAAATCTTTATATTTATTCAGGCCTGAACAACAACTTTGAAGCAAATAAGTTGATTTGACATTAACTCCTAGCATTCTTTTAGCTAGAAGCGACTTCTTAATCAGGTGATGGAATAACTGCTGCCTCCAAAGCTACCCAAACAAAAATAATCGAGTTATATCAGAGATGTTTTGAGCATGACTGAAACTGGAATGAACAAAATGATGAGTCATTACTACAATGACGGTCTAAATGGCATAGCCATTCCAATGAGTCTTTAATGATGCCAAGTTATAGACCAGTGTTTCTTAACCTTTTTCTTCCTCAGCACCCCTTTTGGTCAAGTCTAAGCAGTCCAGCATTCCCTACCATTGGCTAACACCTGGTTACTTATAAGGATAAAGTAAAGACAAGTGCAGTACATATTGATCATTTGTTTGGTTTATTCTTCAAAACAACTTTGCAACGTTTATCATATTTCTTCTCATATCAGTAAAAACACATTTGTCCAAATTATCCCTTTTACCTTTGACTGCCTCATATGTCACCTTTCCCAGCACCCCCTGAAATTAATTTCAGCACCCCACGTTAAGAAACATTGTTATACACCTTAATGGAGCAAAGCAAAGTGATGAGCAAGATAAGTGAAATTTGAAAACATATAAGACAATATATTGCTATTTTAATGTGACTGGTTGATTAAATCTAATGTTTATGAGATAAACTGCCAGATCAAGCAATGAGACAAATGCATAAGTAATATTTCTATAAATAATTAGTTAAATCTAAGGTGTGAAGCAGGTTTGTCTGTACGTAGAAATGTTTCTGCAGACCTTCCCTAAACTCCCACAAAACTACTGGGCATACAAACATGTATATTGGAAGTGATTGGTAAGATGACTCTAGCAGAGTTCAAGAGCAACACTTCCAATTCAAAAATGATTATCAACTTTCAACATGCTTTTGGTACACATTTTGCAGACAAAAGTGGATCTTTGGACAACAAAATGTATTGCACAACACCATACAAATAACCAAAGGAAAAATTTCAAACAAAAATGCCCCAGAAAAGCCACAAAAACGCATAAAAACATGTACATTGCACAGCCACCCTTAAAGGGTTAAAGTACAATTAACAATTCTTTATGCAATCTTCTTTTTTCCCAAAATACACTCTGGGTAGAAACGTAGCTAAATGGATTCATCTTTGATTGTCTGTTCTGTTTTGCTCCTCCACTCCCCAGGCAAGCATACTTTCACTGTGGGTTGAAATTCAGCTCACCCATCTACTCTCAAGAGTTGCACACTCTTCACTCTCCTTTGTTGACCTTTTATGTACTCTTTTGTGCGCTGTCTATATCATCCTTGTGACCTATACTCTTCCTGAATGCTCTCCTCCGCTTCTATATGTGCTCTTGCAAAGCTCTTCAATAAAAACATTCGACTGCAACCTTGATCTGGTCACTGATTTCCTCCTTTTGAAGCTCTTAAATCACTGATGCCATTTATGCCTATACTAGGGGTGGGCAAACTACTGCCTGCAGGCCACATGCGGCCCGCCAGAGCATTTTGTGTGGCCTGGCAACACTTGTACTTGTAAAGAAGATATTAGTGAATAAATAAAGTTACTCAGTCTTTAACGATATATATCGCTTTTATTCTTGGATTTTTAACATACTAATAGAACTAACTATATAATGTGGTATATTATTTATTTTTTTAAAAGTATTATTTTCAATATGGCCCTTTGCAAAGCATGAATTTCTGAATGCGGCCCTCGCCCCAATAAGTTTGCCCATCCCTAGCCTATACCATACCTACTATGCCTGTACAACAGCGTTGTGCAAATTAATCAAAATACTGCAAAAAAACACAAATAATTTATTTTTTCAGTTTCTTTTTATTTTAGAGCAACAACAACTGTTTTCAATAGGAGATATGGCCACCTCTATTTTTGATCAACTGTTTGACCCATTTTGGCATAGATTCCATGAGTTTTCGGCAATTCTGAACAATTTCTTGGTCTCAGTACCACATGTCAATTAAAGCATTAATGTGCTTCGTTTGAGTTGTGCAATCCTTTTTTAGGAGCCAAGTTTTTACTATACTCCACATATCCCTGACAAGTCAAGAACCTTCATGTGATTTCCTTCAAAAACTTTTTTCACTTTTTTGCAGTATGATAGGAAGCCAAGACTTCTTGAAAAATCCATCCTTAGCTAGAAAATGCACTTTCCATGTCTGTCACCACCCTAATTTAAATTACTTCAATATACAGGAGTTGGACAAAATTAAAGAAACAGCTTGAAAAATCCAAAAAAATTTATTTTAGTATAGTGTAGGTCCACCACCATAAATATCTGTAAAAAAGTTATTTTAAATAAACATATCAAATGACATTAATAATAAACAAAAAGCATTAAAATATGTCAAGTTTTGATTGTTAAAAACACGTTCAAAGATTGATACCAAAATGTTAGGTGTTTCTTTTATTTTGTCCAACTCCTGTATTTGTCAGCATTCATCATCTTTTTACGGAAAAAAGAGATCCAACAGATTTTAAGTTCAGACTCCCACAAAACATCTTTTTCAGGGGATGATTGACCAAGGTTATCTCAACTAAGAAACTTATGAAATGGGTATTAATGACTTAACATATACCATTTACCATAACAATACAGTTAGAAAGTCCACCTTTGTAAATACTCTTAAAATATTACAATAATATTTGCCAGCCACTCGCAATAAGCATGCAAACCAATTTCATTAAAAAATGCAATAGTGAGTAACTTAATTTGCAGAATACTGTATGTCTACTATGCCTGTACTATGCCAGTACCATCCTTACTATGCCTGTACTATGCCGGCTATGCCTTTTTAGTACTGCCAGCTCCAAAATGGTAGTCATGTCTTCAGTTGAACAAATAGGCTATTCAGTTGAAGACTTAGTGCTTTCTTTTTAAAATTATAGGCTACTGGTAGTTGATCAGGGCAATTCATGCTTAGCTGGGAACATACTGTAGCTTCAAATGTTTGCTGAAACTAAAATGCAAAGACAAGGGTTGTGGCAGCATGTCTAACACTACATCGCACCCTCCAGAGGTTTTTGACAAAAAATTGCCCTTGCCTGAACAGTCCTACCTCATCTACCTCCCTTTACAAGGTAAGTACTCCAAGAAATCTTTTAATGTTAAAATGTTGGGTACATCTTGCCTAAAACCTTCATCAAAGTCAATGAAAAAGTGAGGTATCTATCCAAATAGTCCCAGTCCAACACTTGTAGTAAAGATGTTATGATACAAACTTATGTGTTACTTGATTCTGGATCTGATAGGTCCTTTTGCATGTGTCTTATTGTTGACGAACTGTGCCCAAAGCTGCAAATATCTCCTATTAAAGTGGCAATACAAACCATGATTAGTAGATGAGCCAAAATAACAGATCCTACCAATTACCTGTGATCTTTAAGATATGATTAAAACAAAGGAGAGTCTTTTCAAATGCTTTCAGATACTGATCTATGTGATAAAAGCTTATTTAAGCTTCTTTGTGATCATCAAGAGATCCTTGAGTTTAGATTGAACTACTCAATGAAAGACCTAATTGTTGATGATTTAATGGTTGGCCTACTTCTTTAAGCAGATGGTCATTACTAATTGCCACTTAAGTAGTACAACAGTGCTATGCATTTGCCTGATATTCAGAAAACAGTCCCAAACGTTTAGAAGGCCTAAAGATATGTTTGAACAGCAACCTTAATTTAAAACTTAAGTAAACTAAGCAAATGAATACTGTTATCAATTCACGTTCAGCTGAAATTGTTCCCAATGAACAAGTATGTGGAAAGAGCACAGTCTAATATATTCTGCACCACCCAGTCTTAAACGCTAAAAATCCAACAAGCTTCGAGTGGTTTATGATTGTGCTGCAGTGGCAAAAACCAAATGTCTTAATGATTTCTTGATGAAAGGTCCAGACTAAACAAAATCCTTAGTTACAGTTTTGCTGCGATTTTGAAAATAGCTTGTGCCAATCATAGCAGACATAGAATCTATGTTCTACCAAGCACATGTTTTCCCTCCAGACCAAGCCACATTAAGATTTTTTTGGCAGACTGAAGGCAATCTTGATTTACCACCAAGCTATTGTAGAATGACAGTTAATCTGTTTGGAGCTAACAGCTCACCAAGATGAACCACATTTTGTCTCATTGAAGCTGCATGCCAGTTTGGAAATCGCTTTGATCCTAACATAGAAACCGTCATGAATAGTTTTTACATTGACCATTGTCCCACTGGGACCAATAGTGAAGAAGCAATGATCAAGATGATAAGCAATCTGCATTTCTTTCTGGCAATGGGCTGGTTTAAACTCACAAAAAAACTTTCTTCAAGCAATAAGGTTATGCAAACAGTTCATGAGAAAGAAAGGTTAAAGACCTCAAAAAACTCCAACTGATCCACAACAACATATTCTAAAAATGAACTGGGACATTTCTTCTGATCAATTTTTCTTTAAAGTTGATTTGCCAAATGCTCTGATCATAGAAACAATAGATCTTGACAGATACAAAATCATTGTATAATTCTTTGGGGTTAGTGTTACCTGTTGTCTTTTAACAGGACTTTATCTACAGTGAAATCTTTCATGAGAAACTTGGTTGGGATGAGCCAATCAAAGAGCAATGCTAAAAAAGGCGGCAGGCATGGATAATCAGCTTAATCCGCTTTAGACATTCAAAAACTCCTTGATGTAACAAACCAAAATGTGATAGCAAAATCCAGATGCAACTACATTAATTTCCAGATGCATCTAACGTGGCTAGAGGAACTGTGTGCTGCTGAAGAATGATATTACCAATTTCCACCGCTAAATGTAGTGTAGTAATGGCAAAAACCTTGTCTGTGGAATGGGTAGAACTACAATCCATTGAGCAGAACTGGAAGCAGCCTTAGATCCTGTGAAGCTATCTGGAACAGCTAAACAAAATATGGCCATACCTAACCCCCCTGTGTTCATTTGGATTGATTGTTTTGTTGTGTTACACACAGGGATGTGGAAGCAGAAGCAGTGGAAGTAGGAAGAAGTCCTTTTTCTGTGGAAGTGGAAGTGAGAAAAATCTACCACTTCTGCTTCTACATGGGTTATTTGATTTGAAGAGTAACTTGGTGAAAAAGTTTTGTCCATTTCCCAGTGTAGATTAAACGATGAAATTGCACTATAAATCTGAATAAACGTGCGATATCAGTAGAGAGAACAAGAAAAAGTATAACTAGCATCACATTTTATATCGATTACCGGTAAGAAAAACATAGTTTGGACAACGAAACGTAGCCAATAAAATGATGATTTGATTAAACTTAACTTGCCTTGGTTAGGGGGTTGAAAACGTTGAAAAAGTAACCACAACGAAAACAATTTGATCATTCTACACCAATGCTCTTCAACAGGGGTTTTGCAATACATACAGTTGTGTTTCATGAGTTTTAAGGGTTCTGTGAGAAGCCCACGAAGGTTCTTCCTCTATTATTAGTATTTATTTCTTATTTGAGTATATTGAATTCTTATATGTAGTGGTGTTCCGTGTATATAAATAGCTAGTAATGGAATCTTGTGACAGCAAGTTGCAGACTGTGACATAATTCTGTTTACAACTATAACAATCTAACTCTCTTTGTTATGTAATAGTGCTTCTGTAATTTTAATTTTGCTGTTGTTGTTGCTTGATCCCTTCTCAGGGATGGAAGGATAGTGGAAGACCATTGAGTCCCAGAAGCTGGGCAACTCCTAAAGGCCTGACCAGAGGTCATAGAGAGACAGAGAGTCACAAAAAAGCAAGCGACACAAAAAGTCCGTAGCTGGACAGTGCAGAATGAGATGAGAGGTGTCCTGGGATGAGTGTCTGCAGGCGCTGCAAGAAGGATTCTCGATTTTGCAAATCATGAATTGATGAGAGCTTAACAGTAGACTGTGTTCTTTGCAGCAAAGATGAGAGAGAACATAGTGAGTGTTACGAAGGTGCTCAAGTTACTCAGTGGAAATTGGGGGAACCTGTGTGTTGAAGAATTTAGATGAGACAGTATGCCTCCAGTCTGAGAAAAAGATAATGGTGGATACGAGAGAAAATAGGAGAGAAAGACTACAAGGGATTACAGAAAGGACAAGCAGCACTCCCCGTTTGGCCAGCTTATCAGCTGCATCGTTCCCCAAGAGAAATGAGTGTGCGTGGACCCATTGTAGCATGATAGAACAAGAGGAGAGAGAAGATAGTTCATGCCGAAGAGATTGAGGTAAAAGGAAAGATGGAGAAGAGGACAGAGTGGTGAGGACAGAGCAAAAATTAGATAGGAGAAGGTAAGACAAGTGGCAGACTTGTAGGTGCAGTTGGGACCAGCAAAAAACTTGCAGAATGCCGCAGGCTTCAGCTGAAAAGAAAAGGGTCGCCTCAGTGCCAAAGAAAGAGCAGTTGGCAAGTATACCAGAGCCATCTTTGCCAAAAGGAAAAAAACAGAGCTGTCAGTCTAGAGCACCAGATTGTGAGAAGGACATTTAGTGTCAGAGAATTAAAGAAAGCAGCAGCAAAGGAAAGAAAAAGAGACAAGTATTCCTCTGCAGAAGGACAGTAACAGTCAAAGTAAAAAGCAAAGTCATCCCAACAAGCTTACTGAAAATACGAAGGAGATGTTTGTTGGGGCGAAAGACAAGAGAAAGAGGGACGGTTTGCAGAATTGATAAGTGATTAGAACCCAGGTCCTGAAGCACCTCCCAGAAGCAAGAGAGAAGGGAGCAAAGGAAATGTCAGAAGAGCGACTGCCAGAGAAGCAATGGAGAAGAGTAGGTATGTCAGAGTCATTGAGGAGGTCAGAGGAGATGACCCAATCAAATACTTCCTCCCCACAGGAGTCAGAAGAACCTTTTGAGTCCTAGTGGGGGTAATGGTAGCTGCAATCCTATAGAATGAAGAGATTTGTGGAGTGGGCCAGATTAAACAGAGGAGGTATACCAGCTGGAGAAGTCCGAGGAGGAAGTCACAGTGCTGGGAGGTGTGGGATCTCCAAAAAAAAAACAGGGTCACAGCAGGAAGGGCAGCTCCAGGAGTGAGAGCTACCAAGACTTCTGAATCTAGAAAAGGAGTAGTGAGCACTTTAAATGAACCCATTTTGAGCATGTGCGGCATTACACCAACCTACCCCACAAGGTCACATTTCCAGCACACACTGAACAGGGAAAGACAAGGCAAGGGTAAGGATGAACATTGCCATTCATCAAGACAAAGAGAAGTATGAGAAGACGGGCAAGAGAAAAGCAGGAAAAGAGAGAAGGCAAGAGACCGATTTTAAAGAGGCTGGGTGCTGCCCTTGTGTGATTGTTCAAGGAACTGCACGGGGAAAAAATGGTTTGTGTGGGGGGGTGTCTGGGGTAACTGGGACCCTCAGGAAGGCCAACAGCCATTTTAACCCAACCAAACGGGGTTGGGAAAGGCACCACCACGTTAAGGCAGCTATTGATTGGAGCAGTTCAATTTTGCTTGCTTTAAATACTGTATATATGACAGAAATTTCACACTTCACTATTCAAAAAGATTAGAGTCAATACGTGTTTTGGGGACGGACAGAAAGTACGTATTTATGATTGAAGTTAAAGCTAACTCAAAGTCACAGTTAGTTGAGGATAGAGGGAATATCCACACTATATCATTGTAATTTCTTATTGTGACCACAGGTTGTTGTCGAGAGCTGTAAAATGTGGTTATACGATTTAGATCTGAGAAGCATAGAGTTAACTCAGTGTTTCCCTAACTTTTTTGTCTGCCGGCTCAGGAAATCACTTGAACAAATTTAGCAGCTTGCCAGCCTTGGAATCTATTTCAATTGATGTCGAGTAGCATCACAAGCGACAAAAAGATTGGTAATGACTTTTTTAATTTTTTTGGAAATCATCACTTTTCTGGGCCATGATCTCCAGAAATTGCATGATGCAGCCCCAAATGATGCTGCTTTCTAAAAAAAAGGTCATTACCTCTCTTGCCGTGAGCTGTAATGGCAACATTTTCTCCATTTGTGCAGAAAATTTGTAACAACAAAAAGAATTTTGAAAGGACTTGGGCACACCATGGCACACCTGCAAATCTTCCACAGCACACCAATGTGCCGCAGCACACAGTTTGGGAAACACTGGGTTAACTGTTGTAAAAGTGGTTGTAAGTAGTAAAGAAACTTGTAATAACTGTTTATTCAATGAAGTGTTTAATTATTTTTTGAAGTGTAGTAACGAAATTTTTGATTTTCTTACAAGCAATTTGTGATTTATAAATTTTTGTTGGAGGGGGTTCCGTGACAAATGTGAAAGTACATCACTTCCGCAATGACAAAAAGGTTGAAGAGCACTGTTCTAGATTCAACTCAAGTTCTAATATCTGAAAAAAAAGGAAAAACAGAGTAGTTCGGAACAATAAGCTTATGGGAAGTACCTAAAGTAATAGCAATTTATGGATAGGTTATTGTCTTCTCAAAAGTATAGGAGAAGGCAGGCTACAGACCCTCAAAAGTTAAAAAGTTGTCAATGATTCTTTTCTTGGTGGAAGCAGAAGCAGTTGAAAAATAACTGCTTCCACATCCTTGGTTACTCTTACACAGCCTTCATGCAAACTGTAAAAGGTTATCTTTGCTTACCATGAATCTCGATGCATAGCAAAGTATACGATTTGGGATATGTCAGCTCAAAGGCAAATCCAGTGGACAAGATCATTTGGGGTTTGACCACAAAGGCCTCAGTACGAAACGAGTTGTAGCTCAATGGGCCTTCATTTCTTCAACTTCCACCTGAACAGTGGCCTACTAAATTTTCCATCAAATCAGTCTCAAATGAAATCTGCAAAAGCCATGTGATCTACAAAATGCTACTGCAATGTCCTCAGGTCACTCGTGTAAGTTCTTGTTTATCCAAGGAGTCTAATCATAGCAATCTCCCTGATCAAAGTTGGCCACAACTTGGTTGATACAAGGGATAACTTTTTATCAAAGGCTAAAGGTAAGACTGTGCCTATTACCGGCCAAATAACAGTGCAAGAAATGCAGTTACCTGAGATAACTTTGACGAAGTACATGAGTGGCAAAATTTTTCTGAAATATTATTTCTTAAGAAAGGCAAATATCTCAAAAAAGTAATCTCTTTTTAAGCTACATCCCACGATAGTAAGCAATATCCTGTATGTTTGGTGGATGTCTTACCAATGCAGAATCAAGCATTTTATTTAAAGCACCCTATTATATTGCCCAAATCCAGTCATTTCACTTCCTTAATAATCTATAAAATTCATTCAACTATTGCAGATCCTTGTGCAGTGAATTCTACACTAAATCGTCCCTGCCAATAATTTTGGATGACCAATGCCAGAGTAACTGCTTGGCATGTCTATGTTGAGTGCGCTGTGTGCAGAAGAGTTAAGTTCAAGCCTTTAATCCGTGGCAGATCTACCACCACTAAGATCACAAGTTTTGCAGCACTCCCTTTTCATAGGTATGGTGCAGCTCAGTTCGGACCTGTTCTTACTAAAATGAAACAACAGAGGTCAAAAGATACAGATACCTCTTCACTTCAATGACCACTTGAGCTGTATGTTTGGAGATGGGACAAGATTTACGTCTTCCTTTAATAATACACTCCATAGATTAATGGCCAGAAGGGTCCTCATCAAACCTGTATACTCTGATAATGGTGCTAACCAATTAGTTGCTGCACATCTTTTGTAAGCCTCTGTTCAATCTTGGTACCAATCCCAGATGCACAAACCTGTTCAACACATGAACATAGATAGGATATTTAAATCACCACAAGCTATCAACAACAAAGGCATGGGCAAAAGCATGCTTTGTCTGATGAGGAAAATCTTGCTTGCTGTAACTCCAAGCAAACTTTACATGATGATGACCTAGCGATGCTTTTTGCTGAAGTTGAAGCTATCATGAATTCAAGACCACTTACAGATGTGCCTTTCAAAGTGCCCTCATGCCTCTTTCACCAAATCATTTGCTTCATATAAATATAGCCGTTGCAAAACCATTTACATTCACTGAGAAATCTGACAACTATGCATGGTAACGTTTCAAAATTCTCCAATATACTGCCAATAATTTTGGCAATGATGATGGCTAGAATATTCTAAGACCTTTCACACTCGATGTAAGAAGCATAAAACTTGCAAAAACTTTCTTGTTGAGGGTATTGTTTTAGTTACTGACAATTGTGCTCCATGGAGATGTTGGCCTCTAGGTAAAGTGTCCAAAATGTTTCCAGGCAAAAACGGAATGGTTATAAATGTCGTGGCAAAAACAATAACCACTGAACAAAAGAGACCCAGTTGCAAGTTTTGACTAGTTGTTTTATCAAGCACCAAAAAAATGTTTCTACCAATTAATACACTTCTGCACCATGATTACAAGCAATACTCGATACTCTCATTGATTTAAGTTTTCTATGTGTTTCAGCACAGGAAAGTTGATTCTAATATCCCATCCTTCAATTCTGGAGGGGGAGTGTTAATTCACCTCAGTTGCTGAGTACATCCTATGTTCTTCCCAATTTATGTCTTTCCCCTACCATAGATTACAAGTTGCTTTCACTACTGCAAACTGCAAGCTCATTACAACAAGTTACTTCCCAGTTCCATTATTGAACTTTGCATTTTCTTACACTGTAAGTTAGAATTCAAATTGGTAACACCACTCCTTTGAGCACAACCTACTTTACTATATAAGAAAATTTACAGGAAATCTGACATTGTTTTGAATTTTGTTGTAACTACATCAAAGTGTCTCTGCATTGCAATAAGTTGTTCTACTAGATATTACTACCCACCATTTCGATTTCATTGTGAAGAATCCTCAGTCACCACATTGGTATGTAATGTACCCATTATTTTTCATATGAACATAAATGTTAGTAAGGTAAGCGCAATGCAATAATGTTTCTACATCACGTGAATAAATCGCCTTTTGAATTGTTTAGTTCTTTATGACTTGTTGTTTAATTCATATTAGCAGTGCAAGAGTATGGTATTTATGTGTATCATATTTTCTACCTAGAAAAACCTGCTGCCAACTATTGCCAATTCCTGCCACTACTGTTGATCTCTACCATCATTGCTACCTTTACTGTGGTTTCCTGGATGTGTTGCAACTTACAATATATGAAGCAGCAAGTGTAATCAACCACTGGCATGATAACAGCAACAACACCTCAAGAAAGTTTATGAATGCAAACAACTATCTGTTTCGTCAAAATCTCATTGTTGCATAATTGCATATGCTCTATAATGTAGTGTTTACTTGGCAATCATTCAACATAAGTCTTGCTCATGGTTAATTACTGCTTCAAACAAAAGTGAGATATGCTTTTGTGTTAGCTTTAAAAAGCACTGCATTGTTTTCAGCTGAACACAATTGTTACTGCAGTTTGCCTTTAGTTAAATCTGTACTAATTTACCATTTCATTAGATGCTGTATATTATTCATTGAAACCTTGATCAATGAAAGATATGTTATTACAAAAGCAAGTTTTTTCATAAAATAAACTTTTTGGTAGTACGCTTGAGCACCATAGTTTCTTGTACAAGTTACAAGTTCTGGATGCAAAGAGTATTTCATACTTTAGTTTGATAGGTCAACATAAACTCAAATTTTATTGTGAGGTCAATTTTTTTTAAGGTAATAAAGTCAATTTTTTATAATTAACACTGTCAGTCAAAATGTTTCTTTTGTGTTGGCCAAAAAATTGATAACTGTGATAAACTTTCCCAACTTTTGTGTTTCAACTTGCAATGTTGGCCAATTTTTTGTACTGCAGTACAGATCACTACTTTTTGTCACAATTAAACAATAGTGGTGCAATAATCAAAATCAAACAAAATTATGTGTAACTTGCAATTGAATAGTTGCAACAATTAGAAGGCACAATACTGCACATTTGTTGGGTAAAGACGTTTGTAGTATAGCAAAGAGACATCTATGATGCTAGTTTAGGCTATTTTTTCATTATTTAAGGTGAGTCAAGAAAGATCAAACCATTCATTTATGCAGGTGCAGTGTGCAAGCTCACTAACAGATAATATTTCATCATTCTACAGTGGAATCAAGTCTCAAAAAGGTGACGTCACATATTCATTTACATTTTGCATTACTTTGTGATTTAGGTTTGTTATTGATGCTAAAACTTAGAGCTACCAAACACCTGAAATTCGATCCCTACTTCAAAACTTTTCTCAACAATTAATAAAAAGTTTATTTGTGTAGCTCTACAGTTTCTTGCAATAAACGCTTTCTTGTTGAAAGTCATTGAAATATGTTAAAACACCAAAAAGCGTTGGGCAGATCTTAACTAGTAATACCACACACTTTGCAAAATTTTTAAGCAGCAGTAACACCGATTTTGTGAAAAAGGTAGCCAAGGCATTTTTGTCTGCTAATATTCCTTTGTACAACCTTAACAATAAGTATATCAAAAATCTACTTCACGACATTGGTCATATAACAAGTAAATGTTTCTATTTATTGATATGAACACTCCAGATAGTATACAATATTTAAATATTTTAGTTAGAAGCCTAGAAACATCTCATGTCAGTTATTCATACAACTGTCAACCTCAATCATGTGCGCCAAATGGGAGCAGCATTACTCAAGCAGTTTACAATGCTGTGAGATCTTTTGGAATCAACAGAAACTCTTTCTGTTGGTTATTGTCTAACACTGCAAAATATATGGTGGCCGCAGGTGCAATACTAAAATCTCTCTATCCTAAGCTGCTTCATGTGACATATGTAGCGCATTTATTGCAAAATTGTGCTATGAAAGTCAAATGCCACTTTGAAGATGTTGATCAGCTAATCGCATAAGTCAAATCAGCAACAGTTAAAAACAAAACCTAACAAGATAAATTCACTACTTTATTCAACCAGAAGCAAATGCACTGCAAGCACAGGCATTCTGAATACACCGGCATCATTTGCAGCAAATGCCACGTTGGTTTGTGCTTGAACGATTAAAACAACTGCTTTCTGGCATTTTATAACAGGTGATTTGTACTATTAAATGAAATGACAGGTTCAAATTTTGACTGAACACTCAAACATAATATTCAACTTTCTCTTTTTCATGTTTGTTTACTTTCTTTCAATAAACAACTCTCATCAAAGCACAGACGTTTTGCAGAGTTTGTTTTGCCTTTCTTAAAACCTTTTATCCATTACTTGCCAATGTTGCCAAACAGCAAGATTTCATAGTTGCCATAGTAACAAAGATGAAGTAAACCTTTTATTAGGTTTGCAATAAAGGAGACAAAAACAAAATTTGACAAAAGTTTAAGATTTGATGATAATTCAACAGCAAAAGGGTTAAACCACTTTTGATTGATAGAATAAGGCTATTTAAACAATTGCTAGCTTGTGCAAACAGAACAAAATCTGTGAGTGCACAGTTTTAAGGGAACAACGGCAGACACTCACTCACCTAGCAATGGAGGTAGCCAGTTGTGGGTGACTTCAATGTGGGAATCTAATATGATGATGACCTCACCAGTTGCATGATCCACTCCAGCAAGGCGAGCACGAATCAAACCTTGACGTTGAGGGAGACGAAACAATTTAACTTTTGAATATTTTGCAATTTTTTTTTCAAGTGCATCTTTGAGATGTTCTGTAAAACAAAAGCATGCTAAACAGTCATTAATGCAACAGTGAATGAAACTGAAGAAAAGCTTGCTGAAGAGCAATACAGTACTATTTCACACTGCATGAGGAGAAATCCTTACTGAAGAGCCACAGTAAATTGTTTTGGTATGAATCAAAATTAAAGCAATTAGACAACCACTGCTATTTTCGCTTTTGTAATAATATCTCTTTATATTAACTGCAGTGCTTTTCTCACACTCTCACAGGAAATAGTTATTAAACAATTTGGGTATTTCCTGCCAAATACAAACACATGCGCAATAAAAAAGTTTTGCAAAGATGGTAACTCATCAAGGTTAATCATGCATACTTTCTAGGACTACAAATACTACAGGGTGATCCGAAAGTAACTCCCTATTGTAAAATAACAATAATTTATTTTTGTAATGTAATTTCTTCAATTAATGAATATGAGAATAACATAAATTGCATGGAATTTTATTTAAAATTCAATATGAGTACCATCATTTGCCACCAGCTTCTCAAATCGATCATGAACCGCATCAACTGATTTCAATTTTATTTAAAATTCAATATGGGCAACATCATTTGCTGAATTTGGAAGGGCGACCGCTTCTTTGAGTATCACTCACAGATCCTGTAGTCATGAGTTTTGCATGACAATTCTTGATCGTCTTTGGGTAAATTTGAGCATGTCTTCCCTTTATGATTCTCCACCATCTTTGCACTTCAACAATGGATCTTCAAACTTTGTAATGTGCAGCTATCTGGGCACGTTCCTGTACAGTAAGACGTCCTGCCATTTTTGTAGGGCTTTCAAATTTCAAACAAATTAACAAGAATGAAAAGCAAATTCACCTAGCAGATCTGAAATGAAAACAGAATTAATGTTTGGCAATTAAATAAATGATTCTGTTTTTATTTCAGATCTGCTAGGTGAATTCGCTTTTCATTCTTGTTAATTTGTTTGAAATTTGAAAGCCCTACAAAAATGGCAGGACATCTTACTGTACAGGAACGTGCCCAGATAGCTGCACATTACGAAGTTTGAAGATCCATTGTTGAAGTGCAAAGATGGTGGAGAATCATAAAGGGAAGACATGCTCAAATTTACCCAAAAACGATCAAGAATTGTCATGTAAAACTCATGACTACAGGATCTGTGAGTGATACTCAAAGAAGCGGTCGCCCTTCCAAATTCAGCAAATGATGTTGTCCATATTGAATTTTAAATAAAATTGAAATCAGTTGATGCAGTTCATGATCGATTTGAGAAGCTGGTGGCAAATGATGGTACTCATATTGAATTTTAAATAAAATTCCATGCAATTTATGTTATTCTCATATTCATTAATTGAAGAAATTACATTACAAAAATAAATTATTGTTATTTTACAATAGGGAGTTACTTTCGCATCACCCTGTATATCATTGCAAAAAAATGAAATAATCAAACTTAAGCTGCAACCAACAAGATTGATCTAAACAAAATACAGTAGGTTACACCTATTATGGCCACTTGGGGCCAAAATGCTGTCGTATATATTAAACACTATATTTAACACAATAACCAAAACTCAAAATTACTTAAGGAGTATAACAGATGAAGGTCTTCTTCAGTCTAAAAATGAAGCAAAGACCCAAAACACTAGCAAGCGTAGAGCCAAAACACTCAGAATACCTAGTTTGAATTCATTTCAAAATTGTTCATGCAGGACACCAATCTTTTAAAAATCTCATTCAGCATTGTCCGATGTTCAGACTCTTCAATACACACATATATGGCTCGTTTACACACATCAAAAGCAAACAAAAATTTGTTATTGCAGACCTATTCAGTCATAAATTGATGCAAAAGTGACATACTTTTTCTCACTTCTGCATTTGTCACTTCTTGGCACCAGATATCATCATTGTCACTTTCTGAATTGCCACCCACATCAAATGATACAATAACATCTTGTAATGCATTGCCAATGTCAGTGCATTCATCAACACATTGTTTTTCATCATGCAATGTCACAAAAGAGTCACCACCCTTATTTTCTGAAAAATCTGATTCCAATTGTTCCTCTTCACTTACACTTTCTTCTACTATATAATCTTACATACGAAATCCTGCATGATGGAAAGAGTTGGTGATTACTGTTCATTGACTGATTGCCGACTCTGTGCTGCAATTCAGATACCTTCTAAAACTGAACTGTTACTGCAAACAATGCCTTCTCTAATGATCCCTCTTCAATTTCTTGCTATACCAACCATATTGATGTCTTTCAGTAGAAATGCTTGAAATTCCTGATCACTTGTTGATCCATTGGTTGGATGAATAATGTCATATTAGTAAGTAAGAATCCCAACCGGATATTCCTCGATTTATTGACCACAGATGAGCCATACAATTGTCCATAAATAAAACATTGTTTGTCCCACTGGCACACCCATTTGTTGAACAAAACCCCAGTAAACCATGCATTAGCATTTGCCTAATAAACAACAGGCGATTTGTCTATGTCGACTTCATTGAATCAGTATGGTCTTTTACTCTTTCCAATGATAAGCAATGGACGTTTATCATCCCCTGACAGATTCACACAACATAACACTGTCATGCAGTCCATTGGCTTCTTTCACCCAATCAATTGTGCCTTTGCAAATGTCAAACTCCCATCTAGTGTTGCACAATAGAATAATGCTTGTTTCATCAGCCATGTAAATTTTGCTTGGCAGATATACTGCAAAAATCTTTGGTAATGTTGTTTTAACCCTTGTTTTCTGCAGCTGTGACATCTGCCTGTGGCCCTTCACCATGTTTTCATTTCTATTCAATTGCATTACGTCATTTCCTGACTTAATCATCCCATTGTTGGCCTGAACTCACAGCCTAACTCCTTTCCAATAACCTTTGACTTTTCCATTAACAACTCGTCTGCCTCTGGAACACCTTTCCCCTGCACTTGCCTAAAAAAACAGCTAAGCATTGTTCAACTTTGTCGTCCTTCCTCAACTCTATGTCTTGTCCATGATTGCTGCCCCTTTATGTCTTTGCCTTGCTGAACCACTTCCCACTCTGTCTGCAATTCCCTTTCCTCCCTCAGCCATTTTTACAGTATCATTCACCCAATGCCCAGCCACTGTGCAATTTTTCTTAGATCTCATCAGGCATGCTATTGTTGACAACATTGAGAATTTCAATTTTTCTACTAAAGTGCAATCTCTGTGAGTGAGAAGTCATAATGCAATTATTACTGCAACAGTCAAAAACTACTTAAGTGACACTTTATTTGGACAAATAGCGATTGTTTACAAACAAAAACTGCAGAACAGGTGGCCAAAATAAGCAGAGGTTCAGCCACAATAAGTGGAGATAAATGCTTTGCAAATTAGTTTCTGTTTTTGTTCTACAAAAACTGGCAAACAGATGGCAACAATAAAGCAGAGGCCATAATAACCAGATCCCCTTGTAGCATTTTTTACACCACCATTTTTCAACTGACTGGGCAAAACCTTGTAATGACTCATTTATACAAGTGTCTATGTGTTTACCTCACTTTTCCTTGTAATAGATGCATGACATAAAACGGTTTTAGTATGATATACATGGTACAACTACTTCAGATCAGACTAGAGCAGGGGTGGGCAATTTACGGCCCGGATCCGGCCCACTGCAGCGTTTCATCCGGCCCACTTGTGTTTGCCGAAACCACGACTGTAGTTTGTATGGATATAAATTTCCGTTTAAAATATCATGAAAATAAACCAATCATCAGCTAAAATAGATACCGTAATTTTCCACGTATTATCCGCACCCGAGCATAATGTGCAAAACAAGCCACATATACCTCAAACTCACCCATCAGAATTATTTGTCATTTTGAAACTCTAGTGTCTCTGCCAAGACTGGCACCTGATATATCAGCGTTTAGGTCTGGAAATTACGTTTTTTGAAGAAGATAACAGAATCAGTTCTTGATAAAACTGATTTTTTTTTTCATATTGGTAGGGTCATCTAAGTGTAGGAAAATTTAAAGTAGATTTTTGAATTTATTTTTCTAGTATCACGACCAAATTTACTGCATTTAAATACTGTTGGAAAATATTTGCCTAAAATTTAATTCTAGTTCAATCTATTACAATTTTGAAAACTGTTAATTAGATTCTGATTTTGTGAGAGATTACCATTATTGAGGAGCTTAAAGGTACTTGTAAAATCGGAAAGCTAATGTCTGAAGATTCTTGTCATAAAACATGGTATAAGAAAGAAAAGAGATATAAACACCTTTTCAAACTTTCTAATGATGACATTGTAACTTTGTTTTTAGAGGGCTGGATGTAAATCTTATTTGGAAGATCGATCCTTAGTTGTTAATAATCTCACCAAAGTTTGCTTTCATCACTATTGCATGTACTTGACTTGCTTTGATAAAAAGCAAAAAATTGCAATAATCCTTTTGACGTTTATGCAAAATCAAGAAAAAAATAGAAAACAACAGCATGGAACACATTCAGTGAGCTTAAAAATTGCTCAACAATTGGAAGGAAAGTTTTGCTTAATTCCAAGAGAAAAACTGTGTAGAAAATGTGGGATGCACACAAGAACATTTTGCATGATCGCAATTCCCCGATTTCCTCAAGTTTATTAGAATATGCCACAGAATTATCTCAATCAACATCTGCTGAAAATAATTCCACTTTGTTAGATGACTCACTTGCTGCATGTGGAGTATCATCTTTCAAAACCTCAGAAAAATTAAAGTGCCAAAAGCATTTTCATGCAAACAAAAAAATAGAAAAACACAAAAACTTGAAAGATTTTTTCAACAAAAGAAGTAAATATAGCTACTTTTTCCCCACCACCAGCTACAAGAGCCAATGATGAAAAAGATTTTGACCAGCTTATACTAGAGTTGAAGACTAAATTCTCGCAAACAACTTTCCGGAATAAAAAATTCAAATTCTGACACTTAAGCCACAATCTTGGACAATATATCAAACTGTGAAATTTTTTAATGCTACTACTTACCAAGTCAGAACACCGATGAAGGTGTGTGATCAAAACCTAAAAGATTAGCAAGGAAAAGGATAGATGAAGACACTATACACAATGTGATTTCATTTTACTTAGATGAAGAGTTTTCAAGAGAGATGCCTGGAGCAAAAGAATATGTGAGCATCGGTTACAAACAGCACAAACAGAAAAGGTTATTATGCTATTATTATGCAACCTCACAGAACTCTATGCTACTTTTTGGAAGAAATTTTACAATTCTAAAGTTGGATTTTCAAAATTTTGTGCTCTTTGTCCAAAGTGGTGCAAGATGATTGATTCTTCTGAAAGCCATTTTGTATGTGTTTGTGCCATCCATCAGAACACTATTCTTGCCTGCTGTGCATCAAATTTAGATTACAAAGATCTCATTAACAAAGTGGTTTGCAGTAATACAAATAAGTTGTGTGTGGTTCATTATTGTCTAAATTGCCCAGGAAAGGCAGATGAAATAGATTTTCAACAATTGGAATCTACGGATAGAACAATTATTGTCAATATGGTAATGGAAAAATTTTAACTTATAGAGTTTTTGGCTAAAAAAAATTGATCTATTAACAGCACACTTGTACATCGCCAAATCACAAGCAAAGTATCTATCAGTGCTAAAAGAAAACCTTTTATTATCAACCTGCATGGTGTTAGCAGATTTTGCTGAAAATTATTTTATGGTGGTTCGGGATGCAGTTCAAGGATGGCACTGGACTAAGCAACAATGCACCATACATCCAATAGTAATTTATTACAAAAATGCACAAGGAAACTTAACAGTTTAGTTCATACTTTTTTTCAAATGATTTGGAACATGACACTGGATTTGTGTATCAATTACAAAAACTACTTTCTAATGACCTTTGATGATCATACCCTGGTATTAGTAATATTCAGTATTTTTCTGATGGTTGTTCAGCTCAATACAAAAACTACAAAAATTTCTTGAACTTGACATTTCATAAACAGGACTTTGGATTTGATGCTGTGTGGAATTTTTTCACTACTAGCCATGGAATAGCCACCTTGTAATGGATTTGGTGGAATTACTAAAAGAAAGCTATCTACTGAAAGCTTGTCAAGAACAAAAACCAGTGCCATCGTTATTGCAAGCATATGAATTTTTCAAAGACACCATCCCCAGTGAAAACTCTTTTTTGTGCCTAAGGATGATTTGACCAAAGTTTGTACAAAATTAAAAACCAGATATGCACGTGGAAATACTGAACTTGCAGTCATCATGTCTTTACTCCCAAAAATGTTGGAATATTTTCTTTTAAACAAATTGGTGAAGATGAAGAGATAAGTGGACAATGTAGTTTTTTCAAGTGAAACAAACTTCCACTATTCCAAATATCCAAGACTATGTAGTAGTTAAATATGACAATCATTGGATTGGTCTAATTATTGCTGTTGAAAGTATTTCAATAAGGGCAAAAATTAAGTTTATGGCTCCACATGGCCTGAGAAGAAACTTTTTTTGGCCACAAAGAGATGGTATTTGCTGGGTTTTAAATGAGTCAATTTTGAAAGTGCTTGCTCCTATGTCTTCTACATCTCAATTAGGTTGGACAAACAAACTTGACGCTGTGGACTTCAAAGCTATATGTAAGGTTGTCTAGGTATATCTACTGCTGTTGTTTGTTTGTTTATTCATTGTTATCTTCTTGTCATGAAATTGCTCAAAGCATTAAATATTTGACAAATCTTTCTTGTTTTATAAAATTTCTGTGCCTAGTTACTCTTATAATGCACAAACAGTTTTTGCATGAACAGCAGACATACTGTACTGCACCAGAAAAACAAAAATGATGGTAAGCGGGTCAGAAGGTGAACTATACAAAAGCAAGATAGATCCATGTGGAGTTTGTGGGAGGAGAGTCATGGCCAACTCAGTGTTGTGCACAAAATGTGAAAACTGGGTTCATGGCAAATGTGCAAAAATAAAGAGAGTTACCGCTAGGTTGGCAATGCATTTTGTTTGCTTGAAATGTAAAGGAATAATGGAAGGGACGATGGACTCAATCAAGAAGTTGTGCGATGAAGTGGAGACAGTGAATGGATTTTGTTATTTGGGAGACAGACTAAATGCTAGTGGTGGTTGTGAAGCGGCAGTTACAGCAAGAGTAAGAATCGGTTGGGTAAGATTCAGGGAATGTGGAGAGTTGTTGCTTGGAAATAGGTTTCCTCTGAAGATGAAAGGTAAAGTTTATTGTTGTTGCATAAGATCAGCAATACTGTATGGAAGTGAGACATGGTGTCTAAAAGAAAATGAAAAAGCAATTTTAAGGAAAACAGAGAGAGCTATGGGGAGAGCCATGTGCGGTCAGAAAATTGTAGACAGAAAGATGACTGAAGAACAGATGGATATGTTAGGGTTGAAGGAAACGATAGACCGGTTAGCAACAGCACATGGAGTTAGATGGTATGGACATGTACTGAGGAGAGATGGCGATAGTGTTTTGAGGGTTGCTCTGAATCTTGAAGTGACTGGCAAGAGAAAGCGAGGACGACCGAAGAAGACCTGGAAGATGCAAGTGGAAGAGGAGACAGAGAAAGTTGGTTTGAAGAAGGAGGATGCTCTGAGATGAGATAAGTGGAGGGACGGAGTGCGAGAAATTGCAGAAGGAATGGGGTAAATCCGGCCATCTCTGCTACAGGGAAAACACCGGATAAAAACTGAATAACTACTACTACTACTAGACAGAGACTCAATATAAAATCTTTCTGTTTCATCTGGCTAAAGGAACTGTCATCATACCATTCACAGAAAAATGCTGTCAGAAGAGCAACTGCAAATAAGCATACATAATGACCTGTTTTTTTCTTACAGACTAGGTCATCTGCGACCTGAAAATTTATCATAGTTCGCTGTACTAAGGCTAAAAATGAGTATGGAACAGTATCAAGTTTTTTAACACGTTGACTGCTTATGACGAGATAACTTGTATAACTACGAGTATACTCGTAATTGCGTTTGGCATTTTACTACGTTGTGCACTTTGGCATTTTTTAGCAGTTTGGTAAAAGCTGATCGGCAGTCAACGTGTTAAGTTTAGACTATCATTGTATCATGATTGTATGTGCTTGTACTATGATAACAGTCCTTAAAGTCAAATGAAATTAAAATCTCAATTAATTTCTGTTCCATACACAGTAAACTTTTTTGTTTGGAAGTGTTTAGGATTTATTTTAGCATTGACTAGCAAAGCACATGTCTTCTTCAACTTTTCAGTACACATTTATGATGAAAATGTTACTCTGCTGCAAAATATATCAGAAAAAGTAAGATAGCAAAGTTTTGAATAATTTTAGTTTAAAAAAAGTTTAAAGCTAGATAATCTCATATTCTGAAAGTTAAAGGACCATTCTGTGTTATGGAATCAATCAGAAAAAAATTGACCAATCATGGAGGTGGGGCTGGCAATTCAAGTTGGAATCAACCCTTTGCAGTCCAACTTCATTTCTGGGATGAAAAACAAAATTTATGTAATTTAGTCCAACTTCATCTCTGGGATGATATATAGCACGCAGACGCAACAGCAAGTCCAAACCCGATCCCAAGGATGATTGCAGTGCATGATTTAAACTGCCAATGCAAGTAAAAATGTACTAAAATCAGTTGAAAAAAAAATTGGAACTGAAGGGCAAAATTTGGTAAAATTAATTGGACTGCAAAGGGTTAAAAGAAAACTTGGTGATGACTCCCTACATAGTGTTATTTTGTAATTTTAACAACATTTTAGAATTCCTTACCTTTCCAAACATATAAATAGACACTTTGTTTGGCAATTTTAGACAGTTTTAAGTAAATTTTACACTTGCACAACAGTGTCACTAGTGGCAAAAATACAAAACTTAAAAGAGCGATATCTCTAAAACTGTAAAGATTATTTTTAATTCCAAATTCTATGGAAATCATTTTCAAATAGCTATCAAAAATGCAGATATGAAAAAAATCCAAGAGATCATGGTGTTCAAATATCTTAAAATTTGCTGAAATATAATGGAATAACTCTCTAGTATTGTTCCCTTTGTGAAGATGGCCAGATTCATCCCAGTCCTTCCACAACTGTTTCCATTCGATCTCTCCATTTTGGTCAAATTTTTGTCAAAAAGCAAAGGATGTTGAATAACTTTGGGGTTAAATCAGAGGTGCTGAATCTGAAAATGCCCTTAGTTTTTCCAATTTGGCTCTGGTTTTGGAGATATTTTTACTATTGTTTTTTTATAATTTTGGCAGAGCACGATGCATTCTTAAGTATGCAAAGCTCTTTAATGTATACTTCTGGTTTTCCATTCAAAGTTGGGTGTCCACTTACTCCATACAATCTGTATGTATATCGATTCATGTAAAAAAAGTAATAATGTTGATGATTCATGAAAGTTTGATGCGATTGAGAGCATTACTATTCGCTAATAACCATAAAATTTACATTTTACTCCTATCAAAAGTTTCTCTTTATTATGTTTATAACCCTTCTTAGAGAAGAATTATCAGTTTCAGTTAATTTGTCCTCCCCTGTGCATTAAAACAATCATAATAAGGCCTAAAGGCAGCATAGTGTGGAAAACCTGTATCCTTCAGCTAACTAAAGTGCTAAAATTTGTGGATTTAAGGACATAATAAATGATGAATGGCTGTTTTTTGGGTTTACATTTTAATGGGTACTACATATTTATTTGCAGGAAAATTTATTTACATTGTCTTGAATAACTTGTATAAGCGAGAGTAGTAGTGATGAGCACTAAGTGAAGGCAATGCCAAAATAATCCAAACGTATTTTGCTACATTTGAAGTAAATATATGATGGCAAAGTACTGATTCAATGTGAGAAATTTTACCAAGAGAGCTTATATAGCCTACTTTGGCATGAAGTTGGGGGACCAAGACAAGTCTTGGACACCCCACAAGGTGTGCAAACATTGTACAGAAATGCTACACTTTTGGACCCAAGGCAAAGGCAGTTCCAAGCGATTTGGGGTTTCTATGGTATGAAGTGAGCCCAAAAATCATCATGATGATTGTTATTTTTGCATGATGGATATGATGGATGGATGGAATCAGTGAAAGAAGATTGGTATTATACTGATATTGAGTCTGCTTGACGATCCATACCACATTGCACTGAAGTTCCAGTTCTAGTTTTCACTTCCTTGTCTGACCTTACTGCAGATGAAATGCTACTGAAAGCGATGGATGATTTTCATAGCAGCAACAGTAGTACTGATAGCTCTTCCAGCATGGCTGCAGCAACATCTTTGCTCAGTGCAAAATTAAAACCCTTTAGTCAAGGCCAACCAAATGACCTAGTTTGTGATCTCGGCCTATTCAAGGAATCATCTGAGATTTTGGCATCTCGTCTTGGTGAACATGGTACACTGAATTCAGGAACTAAAATTACATTCTACCAGGATAGGGATGATTTGTTGATTCGTTTTTTTACTAAGGAAGATGACTTTATTTACTGCAACAACATTCAAGGCCTTCTTTCAAAAATGGGTCTTTCAGAGTACAACCCAGATGAATGGAGATTGTTTATAGACAGCTCCAAACTCAGTTTGAGATGTGAGCTACTTCATAATGGCAACAAGTTTGCATGCGTTCCAATCAGACATTTCGTGATTATTAAAGAACACTAACTAAATGTCAAGATAGTTTTGCAGAAACTGCACTACAGTGAGCACAACTGGGCCATGTGCATAGACTATAAAACGGTCAACTTTTTGTTAGGACAGCAAGGGGGCACACCAAACAACCTTGTTTTTCTGTTACTGGGGCAGTTGCACCACTGATCAGCACTGGATAAAGAAGAATTGGCTGGCACAAGAAGATCTTGCAGTAGGCAATAAAAATACCATAAATGAGCCACTGGTTAATTGGGATTGCATTAACCTGCCTCCACTTCACATAAAGTTGGGTCTCAATTATATCGCCAAAACCTTTCCTGATCTCAGCATGAAGAAACTTAAAGCAGGGATTTTTTATGGACCCCAAAATTGCAAACTGATGCAAGATCAAACCTTCACTGCTCTATGACAGTAGCTGAGAGGGCTGCCTGGAGCTCATATGTCTCAGTGAAACAAGATTTTCCAGCAACTACTGGAATCTTGTGGATGTAATGCTCCAGAACTTTCAAGCTCTTGCTGCAAGGATGAGCATCAAACTTCACTATCTATTTTGCCATCTTGATTATTTTCCAGAGAATCTTAGTCATATTAGCTAGGAACAAGGGGAGAGGTTCCATTAAGACATCAGGATGCTAGAAAAAAGATATCAAGGTCATTGGGACTCTCACATGATGGCAGACTACTGCTGGACATTGATCCACTCTTGTGCTGAACAAAACCATAGCTGAAAATCATATAAGCAAACTTTTCTTCATATGAACAATTAAAATCTAATGTGACATACCAGTAAATGCTTCTGTAAGTCTATGAGCATTCCTATGTAACTGTTACAGAGGCTGTGTTTTGCAAATGATAGACCAATAGAATTCTTTGTAGTTTTTTATGCTGTTGAACATTGAGCGATTACTATATAGGATTCTTCATTCCCTAAAAATAAAAACTTTGACTGTTTTGGCTCAGCAATCATTTGTGTAAACCAATATGGATCAGTTACACATTTTATTTATTGACAACCCTATATAAATGTCCATTTAAAAGTAGCCCTAACTAAAGTAAAAAATGCACAATCTCTCAAAAACTAGAGCCAATCTGCAAAAATAATGTCATTTTTGAACTCAGCGCTCCAAATTTACTCTTAAACCGCTTCCACTTTATATGCCAAAACTTTTTATTGGAATGTGTAATACATAAGAGGTTTCTTGGCTCTTTTGAAAAGCAAGCTTTGTAATATCCAATAAAAATGTTAGCAAGAGATGGGCCAAAAGGAGAACCCATAGCGATGCCATCTATTGACTGGCGCATTATATTATTGAAACTGAATTCAACGAAGGAAGTAGTCATTTGCATCAGCTCAACAAAAACTGCATGAGGAAAAGGAAGCAGAGTAAGCTTGCCATTATACAGAGCATCAGCACAGAATTCAATAGTTTCTACAAGTGGAACGTTTTGTAAAGAGGCTACAGACATCATAGGAGCAGAGAAAAACAAATGGACGAAGTTAAAAGTTCTGACTTTGTCAGCAAAAGTAAAGGAATCCGAAATAAGTGGGTAGAATAAAGTGAAAAAACAGGATTAATAACTGACGTTAGCCATTGCGCTAATTGATGCTGTGCTGAGCCAGTCATCGACAATGTGGCATGTAGGGGGGAATTTTCGGCAAACCATACATTCGGGGCCGTTCAGAACCAGTTGGTCGAATCCTGTTGTAAATCTTGGATGGAAGAAGGCCTTCTTTCTTGAGTAGAAGCAATCGTCTTTGAATGTGAGTTTCAATCTTTGCAGTGTTGTCAGTTTTGGAATAAGAGCCGAGATTCTCAAATTTAGAACTGTGTTGTAAAATAAAATGCATTTTTAAAATGTAATCATTTTTTAATTATTATGACAACCCCATAACCCTTGTCAGGTTTAGTGTCATGGATATTTTCATTGCATCTGAGAGATCTGCTTGCTTGGATGCACCCATTTAAAATAAGAAAGTTGCCAATGTCAACTGGATTACCACAGTAAGCATGAGCAAGGTTGCTCAATCTGGCATTCAGGGCAGAAAATTGCTTGGAGGAATGAGGGACATGATGAAGCAATTGGCCAATGAGCACCTCGAATTCGGCAAAGATCTCTTCTCCTTAAACACTGTTAGGTGGTAAACAAAAATTCAGCCCATGGGAGAAAACAAACTCTTCTGTCGGGGAGAGTTTGTAATTAAAAAAATTGATAATAGTGTTCTTGTTTAGTTTCACTATGTTGCCAAATCGTTGCTGAAAAAGAAATTTGAGTTTCCGTTCATTCTTGATTGAAAGTTCTTATTCTTTCTGCTAATCACTGGTGGCTATATATTTGCAGAATCGATGAAATCGAAAAAAGACAGAAATTGTCTGATTTCTTGCCACAGTGTGCGTAATTTGCCTTTCAAGAATGTTATCAGTGATCTACTCTTTTCAAATTCATCGTACATAAATGTACGTTCTATATTTGGTATCTGACACGCTGATGACTTTTCTATTCAAAACTCTTACAAACTTAGGGAGCATTTGTGGACAAATGAAAACCTTGAGAAAGGCTGCTTTTAAGATAGCACTTCTAATCTTTCACCAGTTTTGACCAGCTTGTTGAGGATCTTTAGTTGCTGGTCGCTGTACAGTCTTTGGAAATCTTTGAAGAGTTGATTCTTGGTACAGAATTTGAAAATGGCAGAAAGTAGAGTATTCATTCTTAAAGCTTTTCGTCTGACACTTTTCAAGAGAATCCGTCAGAAATAGAGTGAAAAAAATGAAATGAGTCACTTATACAGAGACACAGTTGACGAAAAAAAAAGGCTCTATCATGATTGGTAGAAGAGCAACCAATAGAAGGAGCGGAAACTAATGTGCAATTTTTTTTTAGGCCATACATGAATTCCTTATGTTTACATAAATTTGGTTAGGATGTTTTGATGTAAGTGGCTTCAAGGGTGGAGAGACAACAGAAGTACTGCCACGGGCAAGAATGGAAAATTTGCCATTGTTGTATTTGCATGCACATGTCGGGTTTTATAAGAGATGTTGCCCTATAGTGGAGAAAGAAGTTTCAGCTTTTAAGGCTTCTGATTGGCTTGCAAGAGCAGTCGAATATCCTTTGGCCTTGAGAAGTAAGTCCCTGGGTTGTCATCACAAACAAAAAGTGATTACATTTCAAAAATGCATTTTATTTTACAACACAGCTCTAAATTTGAGAATCTCGGCCCTTCTTCCAAAACTGACAACACTGCAAAGATTGAAACTCACATTCAAAGATGGTTGCTTCTACTCAAGAAAGAAGGCCTTCTTCCATCCAAGATTTACAACAGGATTCGACCAACTGGTTCTGAACTAGTGATGTACTGATACTTTAGTATCGGTATCAACCTATTTTTACAGTATCAAGTAGTAGTATTGGTTAAATATAGCCGATACTTACCGATACTTATTGAGCATAAAATAAATATAAAATTTTTTTGTTATATCTTTTCATAGAAAATGGGAATAGATGTGTGGCTGGTGTGCCATAACATTTGATCAACTGGTTTCCTGTGCCAGCAGACAAAAATGTTTTGGGACCACTGATATACAGTCTTGCCTGCTTAAATTTTTTTCAATAGTCTGGCACATATAAAATCCAAATATGTAAACGTGACCAGCACCACTATAGATATTTCTACATGACAACTACAACTTATCATTATAGGTATTCACTAAAAATCATTTATGAACTTATAAATAAATATCTTAGAAATATTTTTATGACTTCAAATACAAAAACAAATCACTGGGCAGTTAGTAATAGCCTAAATAGCACTCGCAACCACTGCCACTACTACTGATGCAATTCACTCTAGTGTAAACAAATGTGACTGCATGCATTTCAAACTTTTACAGAATGCTCACTAGACTCCAGAGCACAAATAGATATGAATGTTGCATAACTTTTATTGATTATACAAAAATTAGAGTGGTTTTTCTGAATATCTCAACATCGGTACTAATGAATAAAAAATGACACTCAAGATAGTACTTCACACTTTACATTAGCTCAAGCTAGTTTTACCTTTTGACTTGCTTTTCTCTTCCCAGTTTTCATCACCAATTCATCTCTTATTTCTTCTTCTTCAGCAGTTTGCTGCAGACAAATAACTTCCAGTTTTGCAAACTGAAATCTAACTTCAGCTTCCTGGTGTTACTGAGTTATTTCTTCTAGCTTTTCATACTTGCCACAACATGACATCAGATTGTTTTGAAATTTATTTGACATTTCAGGCTTATAATAAACCAAGTCAGAATCAAACTGTAGTGGTAATGTGACAAGTGTCTGTCGATTGATGCATGATGTGTTGGAACAAGAAACATCGCTGTGTAATTTGAACTCTTCTGCCACATACAATTCATATTTTGTTGTTCTGTGCAACATAACTAATGACAACAGAACACAATTAAGACTTGCTAATGCCTTTTGTGGGTGTTTATAGATAGAATTTACTATGATGAAGATCTTATTTAATTTCCCTATGCCATAGCCTCTACAACTCAGGAGTCTATTTGCCTGAAAATATTCTTCATTTAAATTTGCTTTAAACCTTTAATTAGGTTTAGGTTGTGATCACCTGTCTCTTCCAGCTCAACTATAATTGCGACAATAAAAAAACTTGTTTGAATAAACGATCCAATAATTAATGCAGGTTGTCGAAAAAAAATGTATACACTTTTTGAACTGTTATAACCCAATCAAGGTATTGATTTTGACTTGTAAATAAAATTGATAAAACAGAAAGAATACACATTTAAAGAATTTGAGAGTAAAAAGTACAAAAACACATCAAATTAGCTCTTAATAAGATAAAAGACAATTAGGACAATTTTAGAATGTCCAAAAAAAATGTAAACACACTATATCACCTGTCACAAGAATTTGTTATACTGTGTCGCCAAGAACAATTTCAAGATGTCAAGTTTTACTTTTAAAAAGATGGTGCACCTACCCTTTTCATTGTGAAGTGAGAACGTATCTGGATAAAAATATGCAAAACAGATGGTTTGGAAGAAGAGGCACAGTAGAATATCTACCAAGTTCACCAGATTTGACACCCGTGAATTTCTTTGTGTGAGGGTTTCTAAAAGACAAAGTTTAGCAACCTGAAACAGTTGCTAAAATTAGAGTAGCAATTGAAAGAGAATGCGCTCAAATATCAGAGGAAACGTTGCTGGACGTTTCTAGGTCCATTTTTTCAAGATATAAAAAGCGTATTTAACAGAATGGCAACAAGTTTGAGCACTTATGTGAGCATTTTAAAATTGCCCAAGTGCCTTTCAAAATCAACAACTTGATTAAGTTAAAACAATTCAAAGAGTGTATACATTTTTTTTGGACATCCTCCATATCTTTTGAATCAAATTAGTTTGTCAAACAATTCACATACAATAGCTTCTTAGCGATTAACTCAAAAATCCACTTCTAAAACCAGCACATTGTTTTATAAGACATCAGTCAGAATGATGGTGATAGCAAACACAAAAAGATTCATATGGTAGAATGAGACTACAAAGATTACCTTCTTTGAATTAACTTTACTTATTATTTAGTTGCAAACAGAGTGGTACAAGTCTACTATTTATTCATTTTGACTGTAAGCAATCTTAATTTAATATAACTCTTAAGTCTTATCATTTTTGTGTATGCCAATTGACACATAAAGTGCCTGTCAAGATACTGTCTTTCACAAGTTACAGTACTGTAACATGCAAATATTTTTTGCTTTACGGTGTTTCCAGAATACACTTGCATTTGACCAATCAAACACCTTCAAAAAAAGCAATTTTGAAAAGTTAACTCTTTTGCTCCCGCGTGAAAAGCGAAAAAAAATGTCCGTAAGGTGGCCAGCGCGAAAAACTGTCATAATCAATCATAATTAATCATAATTATGTACCTCAAGTTTGTTCGTAAATCATTACTCAGCTGTCTACTTCTACATTAAGTGTGATATATCGTTGAAATCTACATTTCTTGAGGATTTCAAATAGAAAAAAAAATTTTTTTGAATATGCAAATTTTATGCAAATGAACCCCCCCAACTGGGGGTAGTTGTCTTCAAAATTAAAGTAGTACCCTCACCTCAAAGATCACTACAGATTTAATTTTCTACCAATTTTTTTAGAAATGGTCGCAAAATGATGCTAAGGAAATAAGCTTTCAAGTTACATCACTCAAAACTTACCTAAAAGCCTAGGTTTTCTACAATTTGCAATTTTCTGAGACAAATGACCTTTTTTTGGACCGGTACCGACCGGTACCAAATTTTGGTAGTTAAATTCAGTACCTAAAGTACGATCAGTTATTATCTGCTACAGGTTAGCCTAAACCATGTAACATTATGTATTTTTGAACAGGGAATTTCTTCAAGATTCAGAAAATATCAAGTTTAAATAGAATATGCTGTCACTAACAATGAAACAGCAGCTTGTTTACACCCTTCCCATTTCTTGAGAAACAAGGGGGATACAGCAAACTTTGATTTACGAAAGACAAACTTCTGCTAGCTTTTAAACTTGTATTTCGCTTCTTGTCTCCTTGGAAATTCGATACGAAATGACAACTTTATTGGTGAAATATTCGCAATTTAATTTATCTTTTTATAGGGTGTAGTTTTTGTAAAAATTATAATTTAGTGAAGGTAAGTCAAAAAATTTGGGGGGTTTTGAACTGACATGATGTACAGTGCTCATTTTTGATCAGTAAATATCATATACCACTTAGTCTAAACTATTTAAAGTTATATATTGCTGGAAAGCAAATTTCCTAAGCTTTCAAATATAACCGGTATTTAGCAATATATAATATTTTTTACGCACTAAATTTACTTTTATCTACTTACCACTCAAATTTGTTTGGGGGGGTTTTGAGACCCCTAAAAAATTTGGAAATTTATAAAAGTAAAATTTATTATTATCGCTTGAAATTTTGTGAAATGATGCCCCAAAAGAGTAGTTTTCAGACTGTGTCAATGATAAAGGGTTTGGTTATGTGGTAAAGATGTAATCTGAATTTGATTTTAGTGTAGTTGGCACGTGCTGAGAATTTGGCCGATTTTGTCGTCTGCAACTGGGTTGTTGGTCGTTTTAATCCATTTTGGGTATAAAATCCAAGAATTAGGGCACAAATTATACATCGTCCGATGCGTGAGAAAATAAGCGTGATCTTTTGAAAATTTCATGAAAATCGGATGAAAAATAAAGTCACAAATCAATTTTTTAGTAAACTAATTTTGTAACTCAATTTAAAAAAATTTGAGAGAAACACTGAAAACACGAGATCATCAATCGATGATCGCGGGAGCGAAAGAGTTAATGTTAGAGAACTGTCAAAAAACAATAAAAATATAGTTTTTGACCATTAATTGTTTTCTGATACACCGAGCAAAAAATTTCTTATTCAGGATGGATTAGCACCTAAACTGTAAAGTAACACACACTCTGTGTGTGTGCATGCATGCGTGCGTGCGTGCGTGCGTGCGTGCATGTGTGTGTGTGTGTGTGTGTGCATGTGTGTGTGTGTACCATACATTTGTATATGTGCATGCATGTATATATGTTGTAATTTGAACTCTTTATTTTCAGTTTAGCAGTCACTCTTTCTAGAGAGTACTGCAATTTAGTAATCTTACACGTTTTCTTATACTTTCTAATATTTGCATTTCTATTTTCTGTCTGTATTTTGTGTGTTTATTTTTTTACATTTTACAAGTGGTGTAAAAGTGAGAAACTCAATCAATCTATTGATATCTAACTATTGGTTGCATACTTTAGTAAGATTGCTTGCCTCTTGTGCTGAAGTCATCCACGATAATGATTTCATGAAGAAGCTGGCTGGGAGAGCGGTTGATAATACTATGCAGTGTTCGAAACAAAGTTGTCCATGCTTCATTGTGAAAGGGAATGACAACTGAAGCAGTTGGAAGATCTACCAGATATTTGCGTGTCTTGCAACTGTAATGAAATCTTTATCAGCAAAAATGTGATGGTTTATTGAAAAATAATTACTATAAGATACCCTATCAAACTGATACCTGTACTTCATCATTGCAGACTTACTACTTGAAAAAGGACACAGACAGAGCTATGGGGGAAGAAAGAAAACAGAGACTGAGGAAAATTTTTTCTTAAAAGTCTAAGTTTTATTGATTGCATTTTAAAGTTATGTATATGTATATATATATATATATACATATAAAATTAAAATTCACCATATACACAGCTGTTTTGCCAAGTGGCTCATCAGGTGTCAACTAATTTGAATAATACTATCGCAGTGGCACAGAAATTGATAAACAATGTTGCTTTGATGAAAAGCGGGTAGTACATCCAACATTGTTTATCAATTTCTGTGCCACTGCGATAGTCGATACATGGATCGTATGTCTCAAAGGCTACAACAGAGGATTAAGCAGCACGTGCCGAAAACCATTCTCCAGAAGCATATTTCTTAGGACCGAAGCACATTTGCCTGCTCTTGTAAGCCAATCAGAAGCTTTAAAACCAAAACTTCCTTTTCTGCCATAGGACAACATCTTTTACAAAACCCTACATGTGCACACGAATGTAATGACAACAAATTTTCTATTCTTGCCCGTGGCCGTACTTCTTTTTACCTTTCCACCCTTGAAGCCACGTACATTAAAACATTCAAACCAAATTTGTGCAAAAAAAGGAATTCATTTATGGTCTAAAAATTACACATTAGTTTCTGCTCCTTCTATTGGTCGCTTCTTTTACCAATCATGATAGAGCTTTTTTTCCTTTTTTCCTTTTTTGTCAACTTGTCTCTATATAAGTGACTCACTTCACCTTTTCACTCTATTTCTGACGGATTCTCGTGAAAAGTGTCAGACGAAAAGCTTCGAGAATGAATACAGTCATACCTCATTTTACGAACTCCCGCTTTACAAAACCTCGGAATTATGAAATAGATTTTTAGAAGTAACAGCTTCAACAAAGAACCAACAAATTTTGTAATTTATCAAATACTGCTCAGTGCTCATTGGCTAGCTCTGCAGTAAGTTCTTGCATTCCTTCCAAGACAGAAGCTCTTGTGCATATGTACAGTAGTTGTTAACTTATTTTTATTATTGGTTACTTTACCCTTCATCATGTCATTGAAAAGTGTTCGTTTTCATTCCTTTAGAATAAAAAAGTGTTCTTTTCATTTATTAAAAGCTTGGATTAAGTAATACATGCATTTTACTGTTCCTTTTTTAAGTTTATAATGATTTTTTTTTCATAAGAACGTAACCCCAATTTATGCATTACTTTCTGTGTATAAAAGAACCTCAGTTTACGAACTCTCGTTTTATGAGCTACATTGAAGAACGAATTAGTTCGTAAAGGTGAGGTATGACTGTACTCTACTTTTTGCAATTTTGAATAAAAAGATTATTAAGAGAACTTTGTATGTTCTACATATCTAATATTTATAAATATTCAGTATTTCCAGGTACCACGCATTTTGAGTTTGGTTGGAAGTTAAGCAGCAAGCAAATTTGCAAACCAGCACAGCCCTAAATGCAGTTCAATAAGCATACTTATGATTAGTAAGATAAGGCCAAATCATTTCATTTTTATGATAAATATAAAATTGCTTAAAAACAATCATTAACATCATACTGCACAATACAACAACCTACTACAACATGTCAATAACCCCTGACTGGTTTCAAACTTATTGGGTCTCGTCAGGCAGGTGCAAAAGACACAAAATAATAAAAATGTATAGCCTAAATAGCAATAATTTGTCATGGAGTGCTAGATGATGATGCAGCACAAAGCAATACAATACAGCAATATATATTGCAAGGGGGACTCATTTAATGACACACACACACGATAGGATAAAGTCAATCATTGATTCCTAAGAGGAGTGTGAGATCATCATAAAGACTTATTCGTTAAGACCATCATTTAAGACAAAGTATAAATTGTGCTAGTTGCTAGTTGGCAATTTTCAGGCAATCTACTTTGAGAGATCTGCCTCCACCGTCACACTAAGACAAATAAAAAAAGTGCTCCAACCAATAAGGTTGAAACCTATTGCAGGTGATTGACAGGTTCTAATAGGTTGTTCTATTGTTCAGTAAGACGTTGGTGATTAGTAGCATAAAAATGGGATTTAGTCACAATTCTTAGTAAAAAGAATGAAGCCAAAATGTTGGTAAACATTTTATTAAAACGTTTTGCTTTTACACTAAAAGCATCATCAGTTAAATAAATGGTTACCTAAGGCTAGGACAGATACTGCATTCAAAAGATAACAAACAAATAAAAACAAAAGTTGGTGATTGTTTTTCAACAATATTCTATCATTTTGGTGTGATGGTGCATGCACATACCTATAAATAGGTGATACCTTGAAAATTGCTAACTAACAACTAGCACAATCTAGCATAGCGGTTACCAAACTATGGGTCGCAACCCACTGGTAGATCATGGGCATAATTTCAGTGGGTCGCAAGAGTCATTCAAAATTTAAATTACTGCATGTTTTGTTGCAAATAATTTAAATGTGAATTAACATCTTGAATAGATGTTTGTTTTCAATGTACTTTTTTCCAAGTACTTCAAAGTATATCTAGAATTATGTGGGACTCAAAAATTTATGTTTTGAAAAGTGGGTCATGACTTAAAAAGTTTGGGAACCACTGATCTAGCATTTCATTATTCTTTTAGCATGAATCGTATTTCCTGAGCATAAATCATATTTCCTGAGAGCTATTAGTGCAAGATTACGCAAGCTGCAGGAGCTCAAATCATGTCTAACATTTACACTTTGATTTGCAGTGTGTCATTGATTTGAGTTACTCCTTTCCAGTTTGCAAAAATATTTTATCCAATGGCACACTTAAAACTGTCAATCAAAAACCAACTATAAAATCGTTTGGCAAAATCAGAACTGAGTATAAGTCAAAATCCTAATCATCTGGTTTAAAATATGCTTAACAAAAGTACTCTACTTTTCCACATTAAAATTAAATTTTAGATCTACTTCTCTTAAAATCTAAAATTATGGTGCATCCCAAACCAAATTATGAGAAAGTTAATCAAAGCCTGGCCCCACAGGACACTTACAAAACTTTTTAAATTTCAGTTTATAACAAAAGTTATTATCGGTTCAATTTTCTGAGATGACCTAATGTTAACTAACAATTTAATAGTATAATGATATCAATGAAAGCAACACAGAAGCTAAATTTTCCTTATTTCAAGTAAATGTTGTCACATCTTCACTGCACTTTCTTCACTTGAGTATTTTATCTTAATATAACTCATTAAACTAACAATTAATGTTCCAACAAAAATGAAATAATAGTCACTAAATACGGAAAATTATTATCACCAACTCACACAAGACTTCCTAACACAAAAGTAAGCAGACCAATCAAACATGGCAATACAAGACTACAGTAAAAACAAAAGTGTGTGACAACCAAAAAAAATTGGAAAAAGCTAATACATAATCAACATTCCAGTTTATATCATTGTATAGATGAAATAGGATTATACTTTTACTAATTAGGCTTTCTAAATTTATAACTCCACCACATATAAACTGTCCACAAACATTCATCTTAAACATTTTGAACAGTCACATTGCTGTTACTGCCACACTATGATGCAAGCAAAAATCTTCTTCCTTGAAGCTAAGTGCAATATTAACTGACCGAGGATGTCGAATATCAGAAAGTGAGCGGTTGAGTGAAATCTGCTCACTCACTTTCAAGTTGAATCCATTTTCTCGATAAGCATCATCGTTGTGTGTTTTGGAACCAACCACTGGTCTACCTTGCTCACCAGGACCTGCAAATAATATCACTTTAAGCTTAGTGCTAACCAAATTTAGCAAGCATATCACATCAAGCTCAGTGCTTTCTAGAATCATCAAATATTGACATCAAGCTCAGCAGTACTCAATTCTTTTTTCAGCATTTTCCTGATAATTAATTTTCCAAATATTGTAATAAAAGTTCACACATTGCAAAGTCAGCTACTTTAGGTACACAATAAAAAATATGTTTGTCCTTGGTACAGATCCAAGCCTGGAGAGATGAGAAGGGTTGTGTCAGTAAAAGCATCCAACATAAACCAAATCCCAAACTATATAATTGCAGATATGGGGAATTTCATACCAAATCGGTCAAGGCACAGATGACCAAGGACCACCAATAGTGATGAAGACCCGCAGGACACTGTTAGTCAAAACAAGAGGTGGCAAGCATGGGAGGAAACAAAGAGAAAAGCAGAAACGAAAAACTTTTGAATTAAGAGTGGGAATTACGAGTGTTGGACCCATGACTGGCAAAGGAAGAGAAGTAGCAGATAACATGGAAAAAAGGATGGACTCGTTGTATGTACATTAAACTACATGAAAGGGTAGCAAGGCTAGAAACATCAGAGGTGGCTTTAAACTTTTTAATCATGGAGTAAATGAGAAAAAATGGAGTCAAGAATAATTAATCAAGAATATCAAGCAACAATTAATCAAGAATGTGTTAGAAATAAAAAGAACAAGACATAGAATGGTCGAAACATAGAGACAAGCCAAAAGAAATGGTAAATATAGTTGGTGCACAAATGAAATGCAAATTCGAAAACAAAGAAAATTTTTGCAGTGAACTAGATTACGTGATGTAAAGCATATCCAAAAAAAAAGAGTAATGATTGGAGCAGATCTATATAAACATATTAATGTAGAAAGCAGAAAATGAAGAGATGATGGGGAGGTATGGATTCAAGAAGTGAAGTGAAAAAGGACAGATGATAGTGAACTTTGTAAAAAAAATGGAAGTGACCATTTTGAACACCTACTCTATGACGAAGGAAGAGCACATAGTGATGTACAAAAGTGGTGAAAGAAGTTCACAGATAGATTATGTCCTGTGTGGAAGAAAACATCTAAAAGAGATCAAAGATTGTTAAATAGTGGTGGGAGAGTGTGTAGCCAAGCAGTATCAGATGGCAGTTTGTCATGTGAAAATGAGAGCAAAAAAGAAAGACTCGGGATTACCACTGAAATCACATGTTGATTACTGCAAGAAGAAGACCACTGCATGCAGTTTAAGTAAAAAGATTTTCAAAAGGCAAGAAAGTCTGTAGTATTGCAATAACAGTAATGGGAGATACAGCCAAAAGTGTGCAAGATATGATATTGGGACAGAGGAAAAAATAAGGAAACATGGCGGTGGAATAAGTACAAGGAAGTATTTAACAAAAAAGGCTAGCAAAGAGACTTGAGACAGCCAGAGGAACAAACACAACAAAACTTTGTACAAGCAGTCAACCAAAACGCTAAAAAAGCTTTAATTAATAGCTAAAAAAAAGCAAATCACAATTTGTACACAAAGACAAACAGCAAAAAAAGGAAAAAATGTTTTATCAATTAGCAAGACAAATGAATCAAGATGGAAAAGATCTGCAACAGGTTTGGCCAATAAAGAATGCCAACATTCATGTGCTTAAACAAAAGAAAATATCCCGAGATAATAGAATGAATACAGATGATTCAGCTATTTGCATATCAGATAATCGCATAATTTGTTTTATTGCATAAAAATTGTAAATCCCTAACCATAGCATATCTTTTTCTAATAAAATAGTCTAATTAATCGCATTGGCTTAATGCATAATTCATTTAATTGTATAGAAATAAAAGCTGTTTATTTGATTAACCAAAGTGTTAGTTGCAAAATCAAGTGACAAAAATCAGTCTTTAGCAGAAAGTTTTGGCATTCTTAAAAGACAAATGCCAATTACAAGCATAGTTGGAGCATATAGTGCATTGCAAAAAATGCTGCAAGATTACTTTGATCAATTTAGGCAGCATCTTTGATGTTTGCAAAATTTATTTGCAGTACTGCAGAATTCTTTGATCTTGCAGCAGATTTTTTTAGAGCGTGCAAGCACAAATTTGCATGCATACTTCACAATTGTCAGTAAGCCGTGCCAATTCAATTCTCATTACCCCACCTAAAAATAAAGAAGTGTTAAATGCTCTTGATACAATTCCACGACATTTGCAATGTGAAGGCACAGACATGGCCACATTTTTCATTTAGAAAAACAATTACAAGAAAGCATGCAAAACAACATTAAACAAACTACTTTTGTGCAGTATTTTACAGAACTGCTTGTGGGCAGCTTAGATGCCCCAAATCAGACATTCCTCGTTCATTGTCATCCACTTGACAACCATAGCAATGTTAATAGCAGTATTATTCTACACACTGTGGATGACATATTGCGACAACTTGAAATAAAACGAGAGAATTTTTCATTGTTCTTCACTGATGCTGCTTGGTAAATGTCTTTGGCTGGAAAGACATTAAAGGAATTATACCCTTCTTTGATGCATGCAACCTGCGTTGCACACTTACTACATAACTGCGCTATGCATGTGCATGCTCATTTTAAAAATATTGATGAAATCATAGCAACGATCAAGGCAGCAACAATCAAAAACAAAAATCGCAAGAAAGATTTTCATGATGCTGGTCTGCCATCTTCTCCTGATCCTGTAATTACAAGATGGGCAACTTGGCTTAGAGCTGCCTTATATTACAGTGAAAACCTTCCAGCTGTTTGTACCATTGTCAACAATTGGACAAGTGCAGGCCTCTTAGTCAGCAGAGCAAAAGACGCTATCAATGTGGAAGATTCAGTGCCGGACTTGGTTAAAATAAATCAATACCAGACTCTAGCAGCCAACATAGAGTTCTTAGAAGGAAGTGCCTGCACGATAACTGAAGCATATGGACTGCTAAAGAATATGCAATTCGATGATGATCCGTGTGCAATTAAAAATTACATTAAAAAACAACTATCCAACTCTTGATTCAGGAACAATAATAAACTGTACCAACGTGACAATTGACCCAACAAGCTATGCACTATTGCAAAAACCCAGCCAACCTCTGCTGCTGTTGAGAGATCGTTTTCTATGCTCAGTAAATTACTGAGTAAAGACAGAAATTTTGATGTTAAGAACGTAAAAAAATATATGATGCTGTATTACAATAAAAAGTCCTGGTAATTATACTGAGTGGCTTTCGTTAAACACATCATAGACAGACTGTAATGTACAGTACAGTTGCGATAACAACGTATTTTTTGTATGACACAGTGATTGATATCACAATGGTTCGTTATCCTAGGTTTTGACGTCATGCATCACTTTGCTGCATTAGCTTCAAGACTGAGTGATTGCGAAAATGTTTAAAGTAGGCTGCCTTCTTCCTTAAAAACTTATGTAAATTGCGGATTATAAAACATTTTTAATCAAAAAAGTGCAACAAGACATAAAAATATATTTTTTAGGTCAAAAAAAATGGCCCTAGTGATAAGTCAAAGGCTGGCTTTTATTTAAGCAACAAACTGATTTCTTCTGTCAAATGTGAATTTAAAAAATTAATCTTTCATTATGACGTCATCATGACATTATAAACGCCCTTGATATATTCACCCCAAGGTGGTAATCAATTGTGCAAAGTTTGGTGTTTGTACGTTTAGTAGTTTCAGAGGAGTCAGAGTACATGTACATACATACTACTTTTTTTGTAACTGCGTGCCCATTTGCTTGGCCTAAAACCTCTAGCTGAAAGCATGTTGCTTGGTCATGACAGAAACGCAGCCTGGCAAAGAGCAAACTAACCCCAAATATAGTACTCACAATTAAGTTATTACAATAGTAGGCCTCCATCAGTGATGTCAAGGTTATCAATATCAGTTCAGCCAGCTTTACCAAATTGATATTTGTGAGAACAGTAATGAAAAGTTGATCTGTTGTTGGCATATACAATTCTTGCTTCAAAATCAAAAGTACCGTTTATGTAATGCGAATCGATTAAGCCTGAAAACCACATTATAGGGCAGTGGTGTCAAATTTATTCAGTGCTGCAGGCCGCATTTACATACCTAGATTTTATACAAGCCAGACTCGATTGAAAATATATTTGGTGATCACCATTTCTCCAGGCAACGATCCCTGGTAATGTAGACCAGAATGGTGTTGATCTCCAAAAAAAATACCATTCTTAGCACAAACTCAGCATAGCATGCTGGTGCAAGTATATCCCTGTCATGTCTTGCTTGCTTACAAAAACAAACATCGGTTTGCGATTGGAGGCTGCATGTTATCTAACGCTGCAATATTGCCGAAATTGATTAAGATATTAGGAATTGCTTTACGGGCTGTTTGCTTGACACCTCTGTTATAGGGGGTTGCACATAGCCACTATATTTCTCCCAAGTTTCTAGTTCCTTGCTACTTGTTGCTTGCCTTGTTTGGTACTTAAGAGGTGAACTTGCGCACAATTAAAACAGCCAGCGATTTTAAAAAGTTTATTTATTCACTTTGTCAAGTGCATGGAACCATAATTTCAAGGTCGTGTGGTAGGGAAAGGGAGGGATACAAAAGTAATTGATATGTATTTTCATTATTAAGCTATTATATATTAGGACCACTACCTAATATTTTTTTATTATTGCTTGCCTCTTTGTAAGCTTCTGGCTGCATCCATGTTGCTTAGTCTTTGCATAAACACAGCCAAAGCACTGGCAGTTGAGCTACTGTATTACAATAGCAGGTCCCATCATTAGTGTCAAGGTTAAGGATATCAAATCAGACGATTGCGCCAGCTTCACATAATTGCAAAGGAAATTAATTCGAAATTTAGACCATATGTAGGTGAACAATAATATTTGTTAATTACAGAAAGTAGGGTATTTATTCTTATAACAGAATAATACATCAGAGGTTTGTTGACTAGTTTGGAAAGCAAAGCTTCATAATATCCGACAAGAATGTTGGCAAGAGATGGACCAAGAGGGAAACCCATAGCAACACCAATGTCTGTCGGTGCATTGTAGTATTAAAACTACCAGCACGATGGTGTAGTGGTTAGAGCATCCGCTTTGCAGTCGGTAGACATGGGGTTCATTTCCCAAGTCAAGTCATACCACAAGACTTTAAAAAATGGTATCCACTGCTTCCCTGCTTGGCATTCAGCACAAAAGGGATAGTGTGGAGAACAAGCCGGCAAGCTTGCTTGTTGTGTCCTTGGGCAAGGCACTTAGCGGGACACCTCCATCTTTATGTGGTAGACAGATGGTGGGGCCAAGGAGTATACTCATCGTGGTGGCCCAGTCTGATGAAAAAGATGCAAACCGAGCAAGAGCTCATACGCATGAATGAATAAACTATTGGAACTCAATTCAATAAGGGAAGTAGCCATTTGCATCAACTCAACAAAAACTGCACGAGGAAAAGGAAGCAGAGTAAGCTTGCCATTATACAGAGCATCAGCACAGAATTCAATGATTTCTGTGAGTGGAACATTAATAAAAAGGCCACAGACATCATAGGAGCAGAGAAAAACAAATGGACGAAGTTAAAAGTTCTGACTTTGTCAGCAAAAGTAAAGGAATCCAAAATAAGTGGGTAGAATAAAGTGAAAGGACTGGATTAATAACTGACGTTAGCCATTGCGCTAATTGATACTGTGCTGAGCCAGTCATTGACAATATAGAACGTAAGAGTACATCTTGCTTGTGAATTTTCAGCAAACCATACACTCTGGGCCGTTCAGAACCAGTTGGTCAAATCCTGTAGTAAATCTTGGATGGAAGGCCTTCTTTCTTGAATTGAAGCAACTGTCGATGAATGGGAGCTTTATTTTTTGCAGTGTTGTCAGTTTCGGAATAAGGGCCAAGATTTTCAAATTTAGAGCTGTGTTGTAAAATAAAATGCATTTTTGAAATGTAATCACTTTTTAATTATTATGACAACCCCAGAACCCTTGTCAGGTTCAGTGACATGGATACTTTCATTGCATTTGAGGGATCTGCTTGCCTGGATGCACTCTCTTAAAATAAGAAAGTCGCCAATGTCAACTGGGTTACCACAGTGAGCATGAGAGAAGTCGCTCAAATCTGTACACTCTCTCCTTTGCAGGCTCTTTTTCCTCGTCTTCCTCTACTCCTATCTTCCCCAACTGATCTTCTCCCAGGGAGTCAGCTTTGGTCTTAGCCGATTACCTGAGATCCCACTTTTTTGTTTCTCAGCCAAAGCCTGCATAGCACAGCCTGAGGCTACCTTTCTGAGCTCTGCAGAGCCACGCGCCCGAAGAGTCTCACTTGTCCTTTTGCTCTGCTTTCTTTCCAGCTGAATTTCTTGTGGCTGCCTCCAACCTCTCCTCAACCACTGCCAATGGCCCAGACAAAGTCGCCTATCCTATTCTAACGCACCTTCCTCGCTCTGGCATGGATTTTCTTCTTCACATTTTCAATCTTTCCTGGAATTTGCATTCCTCTTCCTTCATCTCCAAGACATCATCTATTATTCCCATTCACAAGATGGGAATGCCTTTCAACTCTACTGCTTCCTTCCGGCCTATCTCTCTCACCTCCTGCGTATCAAAGCTTTTTGAACGCATCATACTATCTTGTCTTCTCTTCTTTCTGGAGTCTAATTTCATTCTCTCTCCCCGCCAGGTCGATTTCTGCCCTGGACAGTCTACTCTAGATCAAATTCTGTTCCTTTCTCAGTACACTTCAAATGAATTTAACAAACCCAGGCCAGGCTCTTGAACAATCCTCTCTACTATTGATTTCTTGAAAGCTTTTGACTCTGTCTGGCATCCCATCCTTTTCCAAAAACTTACTTCAATTGGCTTCCCTCCTTGCTTTGCTTGTTCAACTCAATCTTTCCTTGCTGATAGGTGTGCTTGCACGGCTTATCAAAATCACCAAACTTGCTCCTTTCCAGTCCATTGAGGTGTTCCACAAGGATCCATTCTTGGCCCTGTACTTTTCTCTATCTTTATGAATGATCTTCCTGCTTCTCTGCCTTCTTCCATCAGCTGCTCTCTTTATGCTGACGATTTGGCTATTTGGTCCTCCTCCTCTTTGGTCCCCACTGTGGTGGAGGACACACAAGGAGCTCTGTTTTGATTACAGCACTGGTCTGAGTACTGGCGTCTTCCTCTCAATCCGAGCAAATGTAAGGCCTCTTTCATTTCAGTCGATCCCCACCAAGCTAACCTCAGCCCAACCTTCTCTTATTTGATTCCTATCTGTTTCAATCCCACTCCAATCTTTCTTGGGGTCACCTTCAACCACACTCTTTCCTTTTCTAAACAAGTAACAACCTCCTCCTACTCAACTCTTGCCTCCCTTTCAATCCAACTCCAACCTTTCTTGGGATCACATTCGACTGCACTCTTTCTTTTTCTAAACATGTATCTTTGCTGAAGGCCAAATTCTTTCCTTGTCTCAAGGCATTACACTGTATCTCTGCTTCCTCATGGGACCCCTCTAAGGAGTCCCTCTCTTCTGTATAAACTTTTTCTACGGCCCCTTCTAACTTATTCATCACTCAAATGGTTTCCTTTCTTAAGCATTACAAATATCACCGAGCGGCTAGTCATGCCATCATTGGCTGCCTCTCGTGCTGCCCTATCCCACTCCTTCTCTTTGAGGCTTCTTTACCTCCCCTAGGTGTCACCCTGACTCACATCACTCTTTCACCTGCTCATGCTTCCTTCTACTTCTCCTAGGGAGGCTCTTCTTGCTTGCCCTCCCTCATCTCCTTGCAATCTGCCTTTCTTCACTGTGGAGTTCACCCTCTCCTCCTCATGCTCTCGCTTTGATCTTCCTCTCTCTCGTCGAGGTGCAGCTCTTGCCCATCTTGACTATCTCCTCCCTCATCATCTGGTGTTCTGGGCTGATGGCTCTTTTCCTTCATCTTTTGGCAAAGGCAGCTCTGGCATACTCGCCAACTGCTCTCTCTGTGGCACTGAGGCAACTCTTTCCCTTTTGGCAGGCCCAGTATGTTCAAGTTTCTCTGCTGAAGCCTGTGCCATTCTGCAAGCTCTTTGCTGGTCTCAGTAGCACCAAGTCTGCTACTTCTCCTATTTTACTTTCATTCTGTCCTTGCCACCTTGTCCTCTCCCCCATCTTTCCTTTTACCTCAAACTCTTTGGAAGATGTGGCAGGAACTGTCTTCTCTCTTCTCCTGTTCTATAAGGCTACAATGTGTCCCTAAACACTCGTCTCTTCCAGGGAAATGATGCAGTTGATGAGCTGGCCAGACAGGGAGCATTACTTGCACCCTCTGCAATCCCTTGTAGTCTCTCTCCTGGTATCTCTCATATCTACTCTTCTCTTTTCTCGAACTGGAGGCATACTATTTCATCAAAATTCTTTGACACACAGGCTTCCTTGATTTTCACTAAGGAACTTGTGCTCCCTCGTCACACTCGCTGTGTGCTCTCTGATCTACACTGCAACAGACATAGCCTTCTGTTAAGTTCTTATCTCTTCAGGATTGGCAAAATCAAGAATCCTTCCTACAGTGCCTGCGGACACTTGTCCCAGGACACCTCTCATCTCATTCTGCACTGTCAAGATACAGACTCTTTGCACTGCTCACTCTTTGGCAACTTTCTGTCTTTGTACGATTTCTGGTCCAGGCCCTGGGAAGTTGCCTGGCTTCTGGGGCTCCATGGTCTTCTGCCAAGTCCCCATCCCACAGAGGAGGTCAGGTAACAACAACAAGTTGCTCAATCTGGCATTCAGGGCAGAAAATTGCTTGGAGAAATGAGGGACATGATGAAGCAATTGGCCAATGAGCACCTCAAATTCGGCAAAGATCTCTTCTCTTTAAACACTGTTAGGTGGTAAACAAAAAATCAGCCTCTGGGAGAAAACAAACTCTTCTGTCGGGGAGAGTTTGTAATTAAAAAAATTGATAATAGTGTTCTTGTTTAGTTTCACTATGTTGCCAAATCATTGCTAAAAAAGAAATTTGAGTTTCCGTTCATTCTTGATTGAAAGTTCTTGTTCTTTCTGTTTGTCGATGGTGGCTATATATTTTCAGAATCGAATAAAATAAAAGAAAGACAGAAATTGTCTGATTTCTTGCCACAGTGTGCGTAATTTGCCTTTTAAGAATGTTATCAGTGATCTACTCTTTTCAATTTCATCGTACATAAATGTACATTCTATATTTGGTGTCTAATGCGCTGATGACTTTTCTATTCAAAACTTAACAAACTTAGGGAGCGTTTGTTGATCAATAGAAGCCTTAAGAAAGGCTGTTTGTGAGATAGCACTTCTAATCTTTCATGAGTTTTGATCAGCTTGTTGAGGATCTTTAGTTGCTGGTCGCTGTACCGTCTTCAGAAATCTTTGAAGAGTTGATTCATGGTACAGAATTTGAAAATTGCAGAAAGTAGGGCATTCATTCTTAAAGCTTTTCATTAGACACTTTTCAAGAGAATCTGTCAGAAATAGAGCGAAAAAGATGAAGTGAGTCACTTATACAGAGACACAGTTAACAAAAAAAAACGAATAAAAGTGCTGTTGTGATTGGTAAAAGAAGTGACCAATAGAAGAAGTGGAAACTAATGTGTGATTTTTAGACCACAAACGAATTCCTTTTGTTTACATAAATTTGGTTTGGATGTTTTGAAGTAAGTGGCTTCAAGGGTGTGGAGATATGAAAAGAAGTACAACCATGGGCAAGAACAGAAAATTTGTTATCATTGTATTTATGTGCGCATGTAGGGTTTTGTAAGAGATGTTGTTCTATAGCGGAGAAAGAAGTTTCAGCTTTAAGGCTTCTGATTGGCTGTGGGCCAATGTGCTTTGGTCTTGAGAATATGTCCCTGGAGTCCCTGGGTTTTAGGCACATGCTGCTTAATCCTTTGTTGCAGCCTTTGAGAATTATGACCCACGTACTGACTATCACAGTGGCACAAAAATTGATAAACAATGTTGCTTTGGCATAAAGCGGTTAGTACAACCTTTTTGGCTGCAGGCAGAAGTTGTCTGGTGGTGTAGACAATGTGTGGTCCAACTGCAAAGTAACAACGTTTGACGGCTGTCTTAATTTGCATTTTGTACCTCATTGAAACATTGGCCAGCCATGGCAAGTGAAGATAAACTTGGCATTTCTTCAGACCTTATTGTGTTGATCCGTGAAACTGTTTCATTTTCTTGGTTATAACAGTGTTGATTACAGCTTCAGGATAACCAGGATTGTATGAATGTTGGACAGTTCATTTTGAAGAACAATGTTTTTTGCAGATGGCCCTGTCAAAATTGGTAAGCTATGTTGCCTCTATACACAATCAACCTTTGAAGCAGTAACTGATGGCAGTGTTCAATTCATCAAAAGGGATGGTCAAGACTTTTTTTTGGAGATCAATACTTCTAAAGCAACATTTGTACCAAATTTTTCTAATTTTATGCGTATAGACCAATTTTGCTATAGAAATAGATTTTTCCAAAATATTAGTGATAGGTTTGGCATCCAAGACCACCAAATTTCATGTATCAAGCTGCATTGGCCAGTGGGCCACAGGTTGCACACTTTTGCTTTAGGACCACAATTTTGTCTGTTTTGTTATTTCCAGCTGTTCCTGCAAAGTCATGTCCTTTCTAATCATTCTTTCATGGCACTCTACAAATGTTGTAGACACTTACCTAGGAGTCATCCTTGGAAAATGCATTGCTGTGACAACAAAAATATGAGCTGGATGCAAAAAGTACACTTTGTAGTGGAATGCTTTCTTGCGAATTAAAAGGAAAATTACATAAAGCATGGGTGAAAAGCATGATGTTCAATGGAGCTGAATGAATGCAGCAGATATCAAGCAATGGTAAACAATGAAAATAAAGATAATTTCAGTGATGTAAAGCAGCACACTTCTGAACAAAAGTAACAACATTGTCCTAAGAGGATGGACAGATGTTGTGAATACTGACAAACATCTTAGAGGACACCATTTGAAATTGCTGGGGCATCTTCATCAAATGAATCCAGAAAGTTTGACAAGGCAAGTGCAAGTGCAAGAAAAGATAGTTGTGCAAAATATGAGGAGAGAAAGACCACAGAAAACTTGGAAGGAAACAGTAAAGGGAAACATGAAGAGAAGAAATTTTTTATCTGGATATGCTCAGGATAGAGATAAAGGCAGGCATTACTGCAGACAACTGGTCAAACTTGATGATTTGTGAAGATGGCCAGGCCTGAAGAGGCAAATGGAAATAAGCAAAATAAATGCCCTCAGATACTATGGCAATTCATGAAGACACGACGCCATTTCTGCATTGACCAATGACAACAAAATGCTGCATAGTTACTGCACTAACATTTAATAAATAGTGCTGCAATTTGACATTACTCAGTGTTTTTCAAAAACAGTTTCAGCATGGTGTTAAACCCCTTAATGCTATGAATTTAGAGACTTACGTGAAGTAAAAAGTCCAATAATTTAGCAGATAGTTGTATAAGCTAACCGACTAGCGCAGTATGTGCTTTAAAATACTGATTTTAAACATATTCTAGAATGGGAGCAAAGAAAAGAATCACAACTGGTAAAGAAAACTGAATACATGCATATCTATACCTGTTCGCTGGCGATCAGATTCAATAGCAGCATAATCATGCCAATCTTTCTTGCTTTCAAAATTTCTCGCTTGGGACCTTTCCTTTAAAAGTAATAAAAAATTTTTAATGAAAACTAAACAAGAACTTTTAACTTGGCAAAAAATTCCAAACAAATAAATGTAGTTAACATAATGAATAAATCACAAAAAACACAAAATGTTGAACCTTTTTGTTGCTTATGGAGGCTTATCAGGGCATTCTCATCATAACCAAAATATAAACAAACTTCTGAAAAAATGATAAATATACTAAAAAAGCAATTGGGTACTAAGAAGAAGCACCAACTTCGAACAAACCTGCACAACTTAACCAGTAACCTTTTGAATTGTGACGTTGCAAGAACCAACTATTCAATTGGAAAAAAGCAAAAGCAACTTTGCTTCATGCAAGTAATTGAGCTTTATGTTTATCTAACTATTTTAAGCAAGCTAACTATTCTTCTGATATAGAAAAAAACAAACAATTCAAGCTAAAAGCTATATATCTATTTTTAATGTTTCACTCCACCGGTTACACTGAACATCTTCAGAAAAGAGTATGGAGAAGCAAATAAATCACTCCCTCATAAGAATACAAAGGTAGCACAACTTGAATAATTAAACTATTGGTACTGTATATACTGTTATTCTGGCTACCAGGTATTTTTGATAAATTCATTTTATTTAGCTCTTCTGGTAATGATAACGTTTATTCAAGTTGATACAAGTTCTTACCAAGCATGCAAAAAACTTCAATATCCGTCAACATTTTGAACAGCTATACAGCTGTTCTTCATCAGTACTAATAATAAACGAAAGCACAAGTGAGGCAATAGCACACTATTTATATTGCCTCACTCGTGCTTTTGTTTATTATTAGTCCTGATGAAGAACAGCTGTATAGCTGTTCGAAACGTTGACAAATATTGAAGTTTTTTGCATGCTTGGTAAGAACTTGTATCAACTTGAATAAACGTTATCATTACCAGAAGAGCTAAATAAAATGAATCTATTGGTACTGTATTGAAACTAAGTAAACAATTTATACTTTTTGGTAAAGAGCAGTGCACAATTGTTGTAGCAGTAAACATGATCAATCAGATGTGTAATAGTCTGATAAGAACTAGCATTTAAATATTTGGAACTAGTGCAAAATTTTCCCCAAGACAACAACAAGTGCAAAATTTTCCCCAGTTAGTTATCAAGTTCATTCTTAAGAACATTAGAACAACATCAAATCCAGCAAGCACAATGGTCTTGAGATACCATGGTTGCGGGTTCAAATCTCAGCTGGCAGGGCATTAAAAGAAAGGCAGTGTACACCAAAGGGGCAGGCCTGGTATGTAAATGTACGGGGCAGTGTACACTGGAAGGGAGTGTTGTCAAGTGTATAAATTTCCCCATGTGGGGAAATTTATGCACTTGATCCAAATTTTTTTCTTCAGTGACAAAATTAATTCGGATGAGTGCAAGTGTGGTTAAAATAAAGATTGTGGTAACTTAGAACAATTGGAATAAGAGGGTGATATACTTCTGGCAACCTTTCACCACAGAACAGTTAATGACCATAAGGTGTGAATGAATAGACAAGCTCTCGGCTGATAATCAATATGAGAGCAATTACCATCAAAGATCTTTCTTATGTAAATAATACTGGACAGTTTGTCTAGCAGAAACAGCCAAACAAGCTCACAGATTTCTACCCCATTGCTAATATTGAACAGAAAACTGCTATTTTATCCAGATGCCATCTGAGCTGGATAAAAGTAGTTTTCTTGCGGCAGAAAAATCATTTAGACGTTGCTGTCTTCAATGTCAACCTTGAATTTTGCAAATGTGATGGCAGTTCTGAATAAGTCTTCTGCGATGGTGGAATAAAAATCCACTATGCCAAACTTGAGAAATCTGCATATGGAGGCGGGGTGGCAGATTATTTTAGCACAATGTGCCAAAAAATGTGCCAAACTACTTGTGCCAAAATTTTTGGCACATGTGCCAAAAATTAAATGTGTCAAATTAATTGTGCCAAAAAATAAAAGTGCCAAAATAAACGTGCCAAAGTTTTTAGCACATTTATTTTTGGCACATTTTTTGTAGACGCGTTTCTTACGCTTGCTACCTGGGACAATATTACAGGACTTAACATTAGCTGTCATGTAGTAAATAGTGTTGGTTGTTAGGTAGCTTTACTGTAAGATCTTTTCTTTAGCAGAAAAGAGCACAAGGGTCTATGGAAAGCTTAATAGTGAAAGCATATTAGTAAATGTTACCTGTACAGTGTAGGCACTAAACATTAGCCTATGAGATAAGACCCAGGTTTAGAAGGCTATGGAAGGATGAAGTGTATTCTTGTCAAGAGTTCATTATTACTGTCCATTATGCTTTTAGTAATAACATTTGCTCAGCACAGGTTTCACAAAATTGCATGTAAATTGGTTGCTTGTCATCCATTTGTGCCAAAACTTTTGGCAAATGTGTCAAAAACTAATGTGCCAAAATTTTTGGCACATGTGCTAAAATTTTCAGCACATTTATTTTTGGCACATTAAGTTTTAGCACATTTTTCATCTTTGGTACATAAGATGCTGTAATATGACTTGACATTAGCTGTTATGCATTGATTAGCGTTGGTTTTTAGTTGGCTTTATTTTAAGGTGTTTCCCTCTAGCACAAAACAGCACAAGAATCTACTGTAAGCTTAATGGTGTAAGCCGAACAGTGAATGTTATCTGTACAGTATAGGCAATAAGACAGTAGCCTATTAGATAGGCTCAAGTACATGAAAGGCTATGGAAGGATGAAGTGTATTCTTATAAAGAGTTCATTATTACTGTCCATTATGCTTTTAGTAATAACAATTCCTCAGCATAGGTTTCACAAAACTGCATGTAAATTGGTTGCTTGTCATCCATTTGTGCCAAAACTTTTGGCAAATGTGTCAAAAACTAACGTGCCAAAAATTTTAGCACATATATTTTTGGCACATTAAGTTTTAGCACATTTTTCATCTTTGGTATATAGTGATAGATTTTCACGTTACATATTGCATAGATTTTCATGTTACGTAATACATTTTAATGTTTGGTACATTAGATGTAATAGCACCTAACATATTGCATCAAAATTGCATATTGCATAAATATTGGTTGCTTGATATCTTATTCAATATTTTTGCACCAGGTACAAATTAATGTAATTTAAAGGTTAAGTCAAGGATGGTAAGAAATGCTTCTTTGAAGGTGACAATTTCACCTCCTTCAAAAATGGTTTGTCTGGGGGAGATTGCACATTTTGTGAAGAAATTCGAAGCTTAACAAGCAGTGAGCTACTTCACCATTCACTGAAGTGCCACTATGCGAAAAGAGTGACATGTACTCTGAACAATAAATCTGGTTTGTGCACAATATATGTCATAACATCATAGTTCATAATTAATATATACAACAGGATTGGAAAACTTTTACACAACGGCAATTTAAGAGATTTTGGTTTTCTGAAAGCATCATTCAATTTGTATATCAAGCATTAGGTGAACATGACAGAATTATTAAAGATGAGGCTGTAAATTGGAAGACATCTTTATAAAAACATTGCCTTTTAATTTAGATTTTACCAGTAGGCTAAACTGTTTAAATGGCTGATCATTACGTTGTTGTTGAAGATTTGGCATCACAATCACTTATTTAAGATGACAAAAGTCTTATGCAAATGGCCAAATAATTTATTTCAAACTGATTTGTATAAAACGATGATTATTATTCACAGGTTACGTTGTACCATGCAAAAAACATGCACCAATCATTCAAAAGCAGAGAGAAACTCAGGACATTATCATTGTCCAAGTTGCCTAAAACTTTTGATTAATAAATTCACGTTCAAACGACACATAGCTGGTAAGTGTTTTATGTGTATTTTGGTACACAGCACATTGGGATATCAAACATCTTTAGCAAAAAGAAGTGACAACATCATTCACTTCTTAGAAGGACAATAAGAAATCTAAGTTGTGTTATTGTCAGCTTGCACTATTTGATATCCATTTTTTTTAAATGTTAACAAGTAACATGATATCAGTTCAATTTGAAAACGTTCTTGCATTAAATGTTAGCTTGCACTATTTGATATGCAGTTTTTTGTTTTAAGATGTCAAAAAGACCATGATATCAGTTCAATTTGAAAGCATTCCTGCATTAAATGAAATGATCTTGCCGACCATTCTAATTGCATGTTATTTTTTGGTGTATTTAACAAATTGATTCCTTACACTTTATTGTCCACCCAGTATGACATAACCCCTTATATGTTGACAGGCTGCATGAATATTTCCATGGTTTCCACTGGAACTGCTGAGTTGCAAGGTTCTTTTTTTTACATTTTATCAAAAGTGTTTAGTTTGTTGTAGTAAAATAATGTGTTACTGGTCGCAGATAATTGGTCGTCTTTGTGCAGCAGATTGTAAATTGGTATGACTTATTCTCTTGTGGTCACAAGGGCATCAATTAACTCAGAATGTTTACCGTCAGCCAGCAAGTTGGCAAAAAACTTATATCTGCGTACAACGTGATCAAATAGAATAGCAGTTTGTCTTTCACTGAAATGACCAATTTTTCCAAGGCTATTTTCCAATTACAAAAGAATTTCAATTCATGACTACACCTATGCAGATACTGGTAAAATGTTAATGTGTGTGTAATGCGTATTTGGAAAATCTTTTTGTTGTTAACACTTTGATGCTCGCATCAGCTTTTCAGTTCGGTACAAATAGCAAAGACGTTTATTGCCATTCGAATTAAACCTCGCACAATAAACACTGGACATGTTTAATTTCTACATGATGGGATTACACGTCGTGAGCAATTCAATCCACTTCAGGTTCCAAATGCAGCATGACGTCTATAGACGTTATTGCTTTTTTTACTGCCAATAGAGTTGTTTAATATATATATGTCAACCAAATGGTTTTACAACGGCAACATTGATAAGTCCAATCAGAAATATGTAAGTATGGTAAAGCAAAGACAAAGTAGGCAGCTGTGTGTCAGTGTTATATGAAAGTTTTCAACATTTGGAGGCACTTTAGAATAGCTGACAGAAAAGCAGTCGGCTGAGGGTGGAACGATTGAGATGAAGTGTAATCAGTCCATCAGAGCTATGTAATTGTAGGTTCGTAACGTGTTGGATCAATTGCATGATTTCTCTTTAATATTAAATAGAAATACATTAAACAAATTTTTATCTCAAGTAATTAGTGAAAAGTTGAAGATATCTTCAGGAAAGTATAAATTGAATCGAAAGTAAATAGGGAATCGAATGACTTCCTTTCCACGTAATATAAAAGTAAACGTGAGTACAAACATTTTTTAGATAACCAAATTCTTTTTGTCTTTAAAGGCTGGGTCAATTGTAAATAAACCATTCTTAACAGCTGTGCACGTCAACGGAAACCACTGGATCCTGATGGTTTGTTAAGTATAATTTATAGCAAGCACCAGTTGTCAGTCCTTAGGCTACCAGAAAGTAGTATTTGTTTCGCATTCCAATGCAAGTATGTGGAATGTTCCTGTTTTGATTACCCCTCTTTTTGGGATGGAGGTACGGCATCAACGGCAAATCAGGTTCGTGCCGTCAACCTAATTGAAATTAGGCTAGAGGAAAGATGGCAGCCCATTTTGAACCAGTCATGAATGACTGGTAGCCCCACCACCAACAAGGCGGACTGCCACTGGTTGGTACCCAAGAGTCGCCTTTTAGGACATGCTGAGTTAGCAACTTCATAATTGCCGCCTGGTGAAGTATGGGTGGGCCACCTGTCTGCCACATATAGGTGAAGGCATCCCGTTAAGTGCCTTGCCCAAGAACACAACAAGCAAGCTTGCCGGCTTGTTCTCCACACTATTCCTTTTTTTAGCTAAGCGCCAAGCAGGGAAGCTGTGAATACCAGTATGTTTGTGAATACTGCTGTGAATTCGCAGAGTACTGACAGACCTTCCACCAAGTGGATCTAGTATAGATCCCGCAAGTGTGGCGGTCTAAGCTATGCTTTCTTAAAAGCCTCTAGCTTCTTGTCGGTCACCAACTGTAGAGACTTCACCCTGCTACACAATTTCCAAACTGGTGCCCAGACCCGGGACTTCCAACTAAACGAACTCCTTTTTGAATCCAAAAGAAAACTACTGGTTGTTGTCCATCACTAACACAGGTTAGATCGTTAACATGCCACTATTTAAAAGAAAAAATGTTAACAAGGAAAAGGCAAAACGTGCAAACCTAATTACAAAAATTTTAGATGATAATCGCGAACTAACTAACAGCCTCAAGGAACATACTGAATTGCGAAATACGTTAAAAAATCAAATAGAACAAATGCGACATGACGAGGACATAATCCAAAAATTAAAACCTAAATTACAAACGGACCTCAAGATTTTAGAAAAAGGCTCAAAACAACTTGAGAAAGACCAAAAGGCCTTGGAAAAGACCTTTGACAAACTAACCACTAAGGTAACATCTCCTGAATTAAATGAAATACATCAAGCTTACCATAATAACGAACCGACTGCACCATCAAACATTGATGATACTTCTTCTTTGCCCCCTTATGAAAAGGCAACATCTCTGTACCCCTCTTATTTACAACCAATCCCCTCTTTTGTAATAACGGACGGGATAGGACAAGAGGAGATCGCACCCGTCCCTTCCTATGTCATTGAAAATGACAGTGATGAAGAAGTACGACCTAAAAGTCTTGGACCCGCTGCCCACACCCGCTCAAAAAAGCTAGATGCCCTCGACAATCTGGCCCAGAAAGTACGAGAACTTTCGGCTACATTGGGAAATGTACCAAGCGCATCGGGCGCCAGATTGTCGGGCCCTCTCACTTCATCGCTCTACTCACGCACCCCACATCCACCAAACAAAACGCCACAAGACGAAAAACAACGGTTAACGCCATTTGACGACTCCCTTCCGGAAGAAATAGATGACCTAAGTTCTCTTTCAGAATCCCCAATGACAGTAATCCCACCTAGAGAAATAAATCAAAAACTTGCCCCTCTACGAGAATATTCTGAGTACTTAGCTGCCCTCCCTCCTTTTTCAAAGGGCACTACTGTCACGAAATGGATCAACCGTATCCTGCAAATGATTCCACACGGTGACGGAAGCACTCCCCATGATCGATTGCTTTGCAATAAGATGATACAGCTGTTAAAGAAATCAGGCTTGCCCCGAGGAAAAGAGGTGGCAGATGCTTTGGCTACCCTTCTGCAAACAGACAACCCCTCATGGCAAAATGTCCTTGAAATGATTTCACAATCTTTCCCTAGCGGGATAGTTGAGCTGTCTGACCAAATCATTTCATGCATACATAAGTTTGATTGGGAAAAGGACAACGCTACTCTCCACTTTACACCTGTCTTTATGGAGGCGGGTATCCCAATGAAGGACAAACTTATCTCACGAACTGACCATGGCCTCGATCACCTGTCACGAATACGTCGACGACTGCCTGAAGCAATACAGGTAAATCTCTTAGGAGCGGAACAAGGCTCTTGGAGTGGTTTTTTCAACAGGCTCCAGAGATATCAGAACATGATACGCGGTGATAAACAGCGCTATCTCCAGGACCCAACTCCTTCACCTATTTCCTTACCTGTCCAACCCCAACCAAGAAAAAGCAAGCGAAATGTCCAGCCACCCAATAGATATGGCCAAAATGTGGGATACAGCCACCCGCGACAACCAAGAACTTCATCTACATCTGTCTTCTGATTAAACAACACCTCCTCGCACTCCCCCCTCTTTTCAGTCTACCCTCCAGAACAATGAGACTGCAATGGAAAAAGCCTTACAATTGCCAACAGGACAGATTTATCAATGCTATGCTTGTGGTAGACCTGGACACAAGAGTTCAGAATGCTTGGTAAAAGATGTTCTCGACCAATGTGGAAAGAGACTGGAAGTTGACCCCAATACAGGCTATGTGACAATCATAGACCGACTTCCTATGACCACAACCTACAAGCTAAGACATGACAACGAATGGCTCCCTTTTCTAAGAGGACAAAATTCTTTAAAAAAGAGAATCATGTCTTTGAGAGACTTGGATGCTTTGATGAGACAATACAATGAAAAATCTTATCGTGAAAAGCGCCAACCTTACCAACGTCCTAGTAATAATTCGTGGCAAAGAACAAAACAAAAGGTTAGAGACCATGCATGGGTTGTTCCTGGCCAAAATCGCAATGCACAGGTGACAAATCACTTTGATGATGCTCACTCATTAACCCCCCAAACCTCTAGCACTTCCCTGTCTTCAAATTCGACAGGAACCTCTGCCCCGATCTTTCACCAAGTGCCCGAATATCCGTACTCATTTCCGAGGCACACCACGAACTCCAATCCCTCTCCAGAAGTTTCTCCGGAAAACTAGAGGAGGAATTGGATAACCCGGTAACCCAATTCCTCACTCCTACACATACTTTAGTCTCCACCTATGTAAATAAAGTTACACGACATCTATTTTATGATGCTTTTTCAGGAAAACTTTGTTACTTCACACATACACCGACTGGAGTAACATTTCTAGCTGATACCGGCAGCGTTCCCAATCTTATTAAACTAAAAACTCTTAAGAAGTTTTGGCTTTGCGCTTTTGCTAACAAAACTACCATCTCTCTCCCTATACAGGGGGTAGGTGGCAAAAAAACATTGTCATCATTTGTTTATATATCATTTTGTGACGTAGTTGTACCATTTTGTGTAAGTGAAGATGTCCCTTTCAACATTATTGAAATTGATTGGATTCCGGTAATCGCTAATTTGCCAAACTTTGTTGTTTTTTACCAACGACCTTCTGAAGTGTCCACGGCCTTGACTGTACTACACGGGATGGACCTGATCACTCCTCCCTCTTTTTCTACTTGTATGAATGTGATGTGTGAATGTTGTGAAAAAGGGAAAGTTATTACCAGGAGTACACCACCTCCTGAAGATGTGCACATTACGGAGGACCCGGTGGGAGCTGGACAACCTACCGATGGGGTAAAAGACGTGCCAGTTTGTAACGTACGCACGCAATTTCCGGAGTATATCCCCTCCGAAGAGGATGGAATTGTTGTAGTCAGTCCATCCTGCGTCCAAGACGTACAAGTATCCAAAGGGAACGTAGAGGTTACCCAATGCGAGCAGGGGGGTAGGACAGTGTGTGATGAACAAAAGTATGCAGTGAAAGACGTACCAGTTTGTAACATGCGCACGCAATTTCCGGAGTATATCCCCTCCGAAGAGGATGGAATTGTTGTAGTCAGTCCATCCTGCGTCCAAGATGCACAAGCCTCCAAAGGGGACAAAGAGGTCACCCAATGCGAGCAGGGGGGTAGGATAGAGTGTGATGAATGTGATGAATGATACTTTTTTGTAACTGATGAAAAACTCCCAACGTCTCAAGCTGATACCCTATTACAAGATTTGATCTCACGAAAAAGAGACATTGAGATCTTGTCAAGTCAAGAACTATCTAGAGTAGATTTACACTCCCCGACTAATACAATTATCCCCCATGAACAGTGGTACGCTGTTTACAAACCTTTTCACTCTCAACTTACTGATTTGAAAGGCCATCTGCGCGGGCCGCAGACCCTTCCTTATCTTTGTGCAGTCAACCTTGTGGATCCCAAGACCCCTCCATTTACTTGTCCTGCATATCCTATGCGACATCCTGAACAAAAAAAGGCGTTGGAGGATAACATTACCAAGTATCTTGATATGGGCATCACTGAATACGGCCCATCTTCGTGGAAAACTTCACTTTTTGTTGTCCCTCAAAAAGTGAATGAGGAACAACGACAACTACCCACCTATCATCCTTCACAGCAATGGCGAGTTGTCCAAGATTTCATTCCCTTGAACACAAAAGTACAAAAAATCGAAAATACCCTACCTTTGATTGCCGACGTCTTTCAAATCGCCTCTGAAAAGGAAATTTTCTCCTTATTGGATTTGAGTAAGGCGTTCTTTCACTGCAAAGTAGCTGAGGACGATCGACAATTCTTCGGCATATCGCATCCGACTAAAGAGATTCGCATGCGATGTATGCCAATGGGGTCTATCAACTCCCCCTCTATCTGGCAGAAAAATATGAACGCAGCTATTTGGGAACCTGTACAGCAACTCTTCTACAAACAGTACCCTGACGAAAAATCATCCTCTCATTTAGCCATTTATATGGATGATATTTTCATCGCGACGAAGACGGTGGAACAACATTTGTGCCTTCTTCACATCCTCTTTGAACATCTCACCAAATACTCCTTGACTCTTTCAATCGGCAAAAGCTTTATCGGCAAACGATCTGTTTTCTTGTTGGGAGAAGTGATTTCACCTCACCAACGCCTCATTCAACCCGAGAGACTACGAGCGTTAACGCTTCTTGCTCCCCCACAAACAGTCTTCCAGGTCCGCTCCTTTCTAGGAGCCTTACGCTATGTCGCCGAGCACATCCCAAGATTAAATGAATTTCTGCATCCGTTTGATGCTCACACTGGAGGTGTTTCAGCCTCCCAAGCTCCCCATGTATATATCAAATGGACACCTGCGTTGCTACAAACGTTCAATGCAGTAAAGCAAATTTTGCAAAACCCCTCTGTGCTCTCGCATTTTGTGCCCACACGACCTTTATACTTGGAGACGGATGCGTCCAATACCGGTTACGGCGCAGTTCTCTTCCAAATAGACAAGGAACCCCTGGAAACAGCTCAAGTTTTTCTTTTGGCCTATTCTTCACAAGCATGGAAAACTACATCCGAACGTGCTGCACACCCTTGTCGTAAAGAACTTGATGCTTTGAAACGAGTGATTCTTAAATATCCCTATCTCTTGCGCATTTACCCCTTCATGATAATAACGGATAACATGGGTGTCTTCCATTTAGTACAAAATTTTGCACAGGGAAAACCCCCCACTGACCTCATTTTGGTCAGATACTTACAATCTATTTGTCTCCATCCTATCGTGGGAATAATACACAAACCCTCACGACAAGTGTTTACTTCGGATGCACTATCGCGAATGGCATGGCAACAGTTGGCCATTTCCTCTGATGACCCTATTGCATGGCCTGCGCTATTTATTGCCCCCTCTTTAATGGAAGCAATTTCTCGTCAAATCACGCGCCATCTGCGCCATTCCAAATGTAAATATAGCAAGCAAGGCAAACACCCCATTGACAAATGCTTGCGCCCTCTGTGTGCTGGGCTAACTAATCCACAATTCCAGCTCCTCCTTCGAGAATTACATACTGAACCGCGATTGCACTTCGCTGGACAGTGGATAATGGCTAAATATGGCCATAGTCATGGCAGAGATCCTCTTCCCCCAGACCTTTACGATGGTCCTCCCCTCACCCTTTATCACGTCACTACACTTGAAGCATTGCCCTCTATCAAATTACGAGGCCTGTCTCCCATGACACGTTGGTACATCCATTTTACATCTATTGCCCCTCCGCAACTCTATGATACGCATATCTACCAACGCGCACTCCGTAAAGGAATCCCCAAAGTATTGTCGATCGGTACGCGTCTTTTGCTTGAACACAATATTAATATTTTTCAAACATTATCTATGAACATTTATCTTGTGCCGACTACTATTCCATATCATCTGTTTACTCCCATCGACTGAAGCCTATCTTTGTTTACAGGATGTGGATTTTCCTCCTTCTGGCTCTCGGACATTTTGTGTACGCTAATGTACCTAATCCGATTCTGACATATATCAAAGTTGGAAATCAACCCATTAATCTTACCTCCCCTGGCTTTCCCACCCATAACTATCCTTCAAATCTCAATAGACAATACGATATCACCACAGTTACACCTATTGGCACCACCCTTAAATTGATTATCGAAAGCTTACACCTGGATACAAACTGTAACGACTACCTACAGATTATCGAATTTAACCGACCAATCTATACCTTTTGCGGTATTATGTCCTTTAGAACACCCTTTTATTTCACATCCCAACGTTTGCTTTTGATCTTTCGTACAAGTCGAGAAGATAATTTCCGAGGATTCCAATTGACCCTTGAACAAACCTCGGAAGCCCCATATTATCCATTAGGACGATGTGGATACCAACGAATGGCTACTTCCAAAAACCAAAATCTCTATTCCCCACTCGCCCCTTACGTATATCCTAACAATGTAACATGTACATGGACAATAGCCGCACGACGAAACTATTGTGTACATTTAACAATAACAAAATTCCGTACTAAACCTCAGGATAATCTGATAATAGAAAGTGGAGGTCAGACTCCACAGATTTTTAATGGGACTAATCATATCTTCCCTATTCTACTTCCTCTTTTCTGTCCAATCGTCTATTTGCGTTTTAGTGCACGCAGTCCTAAGGTCGAACAAGGATTTCAAATCACATACCACGAACACCCTTCCCCAAACTCTGTGTCTAAACAACTATCATCACTTTCTGACATTGAACATCAGATACCTTTGATACTATCGCCTAACCTTACCTCCTTCTCAAAAATACTTCATCAATTAGATTCCCTTATACCTAATAACTTACTCACGGCAAATCAACTTGAATACGTTCAGACTCAATTTAATGATAGACTCGAAGAATATACTTATCAATTGAATACTCATGCACAAAAGATTGCTAACACAACTTGTGCCACTACAAATCATAACTTCACAGCATACACCCCTCCTTTCCCTTATTACGAATATATTATGCTTTCTTTATCCACCGTATCTATTCTCTTTTCCGCCCTTTTCTTCCTACTTACTTGCTACCTTTCACAACGACTATACCATTTTTATCTCGTCTTGGATAAAGACAAACCCCAAACTTCCACCCAAAAGGCACCGACCTACCGACCTGGCAAATACACACGTACGATGCAACACTGTTTAATGCTTGCGCTGATTTTCCCAGCCTATGCAAGGCCTTTGCCTCCCGATAATCTGCTTTTAGAACTATGGAACCATGCACAATGGGAGGATAACCATGGTATTCTTCTCCCTTTTGTGCAATATCGACAGTCTGAATCATTCTTTCAATATACAGTCGTTGTCTTTCTCATTGCTACGTTCTCGATAGTATTCTATCAATGCCTTTCTTCAAAAAGCGGGGGGAAATTGCCTTCGTTCAACTCGTCGATGAAACGCTCTAAATCACCTGCCCTTCGTAAAAGATTATCACAAATATCTTTAATCACACTCGGATATTGTGGAACAAACGCAGAAGCTGCTCTCGCCCCAATAACCGAAGGAACTTTTGTCCACCCTTCCACTCCGATTCCAAAGAAAATGCATTATACACCAAATGCAACCTGGGAACATATATCCTTTGATCGACTCTGGGAACAAACCCAGGAAGATTATGCATGGAAAAATCCAATACCGATGTATTCTAAGATTTTTGGATACGCCGTTGCTGAAGGAAAAACCTTCACACAAAAATACTATCCCAAATCTAGGTATTGGAAGGAGATAGATGTCATGGAACGGACCTGTCTTTGTGCACGAGAAGTAAGAGATATTTTTCCTCCACTCACAAAAAGAGCCTTAACGGTTAGCACCCCGATTACACGACAAACAGGCCATCTAGCCCGACACCGCTGGAAAATACAGCTAGATAAAAGACCAAACATATTCACGGATTGGTTATGGGACTTTACCCTTCCTGAGAAAAGAATTTTTGCTTTATTAGCAATCTACAAACAAAGAGTAATATCGCTATTGGATAAATATGCCGTAGTACAAGCCAATTGTAAGATGGAAACTGAACAAGCAACTTGTGGCATTCAGAATTACGACTGCAGTGGAGACATAACATATGATCCAAACGACGATGAACCTTTGATTAATATGAAACAACACATAACGATAACTGGAATCTTTTGGCAACAATATTGGTTCTCGAAAAATTGCACCCTAACCATCACTGACCGATGGATATCAGTGTGCGAATCAGATGATAAGGAATGTAACGAGGTTCACCCTACCCAAAAAAATCTCAGATGTTGTGATACCTCCTACGCTCTTAGTTATGGAAAAGAATCAAGTGAATATCGGTCAGCATACTGGTCCCCATGCTGTCAAAACGGAGAAAAATGTCATAACTGGGACGTAAGGACTCTCTGGTACAAACAAAAGATAACGTGCAACATAAAAGGAAAAGAATTTCCATTCGAACCTATCCTTACGGATATCGTGATCCAAGAGCAATATGATAATTTCACCGCCATGAACCTCATACAAAGTCAACTTCAGAAAATAAATAATGACCAAAAAATGATGATACCACTTCCAGAACAACTAAAGTTACTCCTCCCCACAACAAATGACAAGGCCAAAGCATATAGGGACGGACCCCCCATAATATCAAAAATCCAAAAATATTACTATGAAACATTTCCTAGTATGGTAACAAACGACGTCAAATGTAATCAAAGAATTAAGAGCAGACCAAAATGCCACGTCCTTGTTGGGGGTATCTATCCTAAACTAGCTTTTTACCAACAAGTTAAATACGACCCAGCACATAATTTAACTAAATTTCCAGGACTCCCCTTAAAAATCTTTGGTTCTAATGAACAAATGGGAAACCCGCCTAAAGATGTTGTAAAAAGAATACATAAGAGACAAATAACAGGAGGAGTAGTTCTTTTTGTGTTTCTTACTAGTCTCATCAGTAATGCTATTACTGGAATAACAACGGGACTAACCCTACAAGAAGAAATTAATGATAAATTAATGGAATTAGAATCTCGAATCAATGATAGATTTGAGGAAGATGAACGAAACATACGAGATCTCTCTGACCATATAAATTCTTTGGAAGCTGTGAATACAGTGCAAAACCAAGCCATCGTAAGATCACTTACCCAGACCCTTACCTTACAAACTTTACAATCTACAACTGACGATTTTTTACAGTCAGAAATTGACGCGAACCGAAGACTTTTGCTAAGCAATTTGGGTGCCTATCTTAAATCCATACAAACCTTTCGCGAAATCTCTACGGCTGAAGCAGAACTTGACCGCCTAATATTAAAACAAATATATAACGCCAAAGGAGTCAACTTATTTGACCCCACCAAAATTTACTTAACGAAAATATCACAAGGAAACTTATACCTAAAAGTTTTGGCACAGCAAATCGCTAACGAAACGACTACATTAGGCCAACAAATAACCCTAGATGATAAAAAATTTCAAGAACAAATGAACAAAACAAGAAGTTGGCGAAATCAAACGGAATCTATAAAAAAATTAATAAAAATTGCGCATGATAGCATCCCTTCATACATTAACATTACCCTTAAAAAGTGGCATCCATCGAACATATCTATAAACTTTTCAATTGACGATGTCACCCCCTCGGAATTCATAAACAGCCTAAAAAAGGGACTTGGAGTGATACCAAAAACCGTGGTTGATACTGTGGGAGATGTTGTCACTACCGTTGGAAAAGACATTTTAAAACCCCTTTTGCCATATCTGTTACCGGCTTTAGCTGTTCTCATCTTGATATTTGGAGGAATATGTATCTGTAAATACCACCCAAAATGCAAGAAAAGAAGTCCGTCAGAAACTCGCAACAATGAATCTCTACAAAGAATGATGAACCCCACCAATTTGAGACAATGAACTGACAAAACATAATAGACTTTACTTTTTATGCGCTATCTTTTGCCATATTTTTGCTTTTTGCTATCTACCTTTGCCGCAACTAAATGAATTAGTGATAGATTGTGAAGTTTAACTTGAAATATTCATTTGCAACTTTATCTTTGCTATTTGCTTTGCAGGAAATTCACTGCAAACTGCAGCAAATTTGCAGAAACAAATTGAATGCTTTGATTGCGCTGATTGCACTTGTAATGGAAAAACACCAGACATTGCACTCCCATGTCTTATCAATACCAGACTTGTAAAAGGCTTATGATTTCCTGATTTCTAAAAAAGGAGACACTTGAACCTCCTATTCTAGATAAAAAAAGGTTTCAAGTGGATACATATGGGAAGTCTATGTCTGGTGTGCTTCAAATGTAGAAAGTCATATGTTGAGTAAAGATGTATGAAAGTTTAAGAGATAATAAAGAAATAATGTGAAATGTTGAGGGATAGTCAACTTTAAAATAAATTAAAAGACAGCTTCAGACAGAAAAGAATGGTGAATACTTTGTATTTCAAGAAGAACATATGTACCAGAGCTGATGTTCGCCTGGACTCATGCATACTGTTCACGTTTGACACAAAGATCTCTCCTTTGGGAGAGTAATTCATTTATTCTTAAAGACAAAAATAACGAAAAGAATAATTAAAATATCTCTCGACATCGCACATTTAAAAATTTTGTAAACACGTGCTCCCCCTGCATAACAAATTATTAATATCCTTGTGAAATTAAGGCTTCATAGTTGCACTCCGCTTTGATAAAATGAATACATTGTATAAAATTTTTTTCCTTTTGACCCATTGATAGATATTAGATAACCTTTTGATAATTAAACAAAATATTTTTGATTATGGCCCTCTTTGAAGAAATTGTCCGAGACTTAATCGATGACACCTACGACAATTATTATGCGATTTTTCGTCGATTGTATAGAATGGGCATGGAGATTAATGATAAAAATCCTGATGAGCCTACTCGTAGATGGATTCAAGTTATATGCAGACAAATGCAAACGACTCTGAATAGGCAAATTATTGACTGTTTAAACGCACTCTCCAGCTCTTCAAATATGCCCGCTTTGAATATTGAGCTAAGGAAGTATTATCACGAATTGACTGAATTGTTAAACGATCTACAAATGTTGTCACTATATGTATAAGGATCATCATCTACTAAGAAAGTGTATATAATTAATCATGATACAAATTTTATAAGGTGAACAAATTAGCAATAAAGTCCTTATAAAATATAACAAAAATGTCCACGACGCAAAACGAGATGTCATGGAGTGGTGTGTCCTATATAATTTGAGAAAAGAATTTATGAAGGATCCCACCATCCCAATTGAAGTGATGAATACGAAAATGCTAAAATTATGGAATATAGAAGATCGAAATCCAAACTGGGACACAGAAATACGCCCTACATTAAAATCTTATTTTATAAAAAAAATAATAAAAAATACGCCTTGATGCCTTTTTGTATATAAAAGTGATAAAGTTTCCCTCATATTAATCACAATATGAAAATTGTTTTTATACATATAAGAAATGTTGTATAATAATAAGAATAAAAGATGAACTGTGAATTGGATATTGTGACAGAGCAATTATTACATCAGCTTAACAATATTATTTCATGTATGCGAGCACAAGAGCGAACATTGGACAATGAAAAGAGGGACTTTCAAAAATTACACGACCTATATTATGACATTCGCTATGCTAAAGTGTCAAATAAATCATCCGTAGACCCCTCTATTAGAATAGACAAAGAATTAAAGGCTGTCTATTCGTATTTAATGCTTATTATAAGACAAATGCATAGCAGACAAAAGAAGAGTTTGCTGCACATCTATAATAAACAAATGACGGAGGAATTAACACACCCCCAAGTTGATACTCCACAAAAAGCAAGATTAAAAAATTACTTTTCACGCACCACTCTCTTTATCCAATACATTGAAATATTACTTGCATAATATTAATTCGCTCATACTCTTTGCTTTCACGAATATTTTGCCTCTGTCACGCCCTTAATGATGGATAGATACGTCCTGGACATGACGTAAAGCTGTATCCGAACATTCGAACTTGATTATGTTTTCAAATTTATGATGTAATGGATAGATACGTCCTGGGTATGACGTAAAACTACATCCATGCTGTCAAGTGTGTAATGTGCTTTGTATTCCAAGTGCATCATGTGTCTGCCAATATTCAGTGTTGTATTTGTGGTTAATACTTTTCACGATTGCCATAATGATTTAATTTTTCTCAAGTGTAATCCTATATAATCATATCATGTATAGAAAGTTTTGCCATAATAGTTGGAAAGCAGCATGGGTCACTACTGTAACTGCTTGTGTTGCCCTTTTCACTATTATTGTAGTCATTGTTCGCATATATAAATTTTTTTTATTAAGTAGAATACAAAACATGAAAGATAACCCAAATTTTATTTTCAGTCTAATCAATCTCAATGAACTATCGAGTACAATGTTTAGTGACAAACTCGAGAGCTGCGCTGTACTGTTTTTATGTGCGTTTACTATTTAGTAGCAAACCTAGGAACTGTATTGTGTTGTTTTTGTGTGCGTTCACTAACCATTGTTTTTTATTTTTCATACTAATTCTATTTGAATAAGATTTTTTAACTTTTGATAAATTTGATTGATGAAAATTGGATTCGGAGGAGAATCAATTCTTTTGGAATTCCTTGGGAAATCAATACGTGTGGAAGTAAAGACGAGCCGTGGTCGAGTTGTCGTAGAGACGTGATAGGTCGAAACAGTGTCACTGTCTGCAGTTTCGCTAAGTGCATCGCTAGCGTCTTGCATTACTATACATGTAAGACCTTGTGACCACTAGGCTGTGACAGCACTATTGTTCTAGCAGTTGCTAGACTTAGTGCTTCTGCGACAACCGCCACTCATTCACGAGTGATACGGCTTTGCAGAATACTGACAGATCTTCCACCAAGTGGATCTAGTATAGACCCCGCACGTGTGGTGATCTAAGCTATGCTTTATTAAAAGCCTCTAGCTTCTTGTCGATCACCAACTGCACTGAAGAGACGTGGTAGGTCTAAATAGTGTCACTGTCTGCAGTTTTGCTATGTGCATCGCTAGCGTCTTGCATTACTATACTGTGAACACCATTTTTTAAAGGTTTTGGTATGACTCGACTTAGGGAAATGAAGCCCAGGTCTACCGACTACAAAGCAGACGCTCTAACCACTACGCCATTGCCCCGGTGTGGAATGTTCCTCATGATATGTAAGTGCAACGTATCATTGCAAGGCACAGCTGTGTTAGTGCTGCAAAGATGTTAACCTTTTCTTTATTAGGCTAGTAGATATGAGGATGGTTCTCCCTATATCTACGACCCATCCGGTGAGGAGCTCCGTTATTTGGATGGCATCAAGAAGAATTGGCGGTAGGTGTTTTAGGATAAATTAGAAAGTAATTAACTTTTGAGTTTTTTATTAGTCCATCATTGTACTTTTAAATCTTAAGGGCATAACTATCTTTACCAATAAATTAAAACAATATACAATTCTGAGGGTGTTTTGTGAAATGTTTTTGTTGGACGAGGAATGGAGAAGCCATAGACTTCATTTTAGAAAGCATGAAGTGCAGCAAGACTCTTCAAATTGTGGTCCATTGGTATTAAAGGTTTGTGCTTCTTTTTTGTTTCGATCCTTTAGATGGCATTTGTAATTTCTACTTTACAATTTTGTAAGTATCTGTCAACTGTAGACATCTTTTAATTTGTCAATTTTCTTGTGGTTTCCAAAAATTATGGCCTAAAACTTTTTTATGTCTTTACGTTACCTTCTGTAAACATTTTCAACTATGATATTTTCGTACAGGAAGCTGAAAGGTACATAAAAGATTATTGTAAAATGGAAGTTGCAACAGATGCGAGAACATGCCGTCAGTATCGCGTCAGCATGGGAAATTTGATTTTGCAATCTACGGGTGATATGTTACTGCTATACTTCATTGTAATTGCTGTTGTTCTGTTAAATTAGTGACGTTTTTCGATTAGTTGTTGGTGCCTGGTACACTATAGTCCACAAAATATTTGCTAATTGTAACTGAGACACCGTTTTGGTATAAATTTTGCGAATTTCGTCGATGTTCTAATGAGATTTTCTTTTTGTAAAAACCAACAATAACTTGCGATCATGTGTTCTTTAATAGTCTAGTGTTCAAATTTCAATAATGCTACCACATATAGTAAATGAACTCAATGAAAACGAAGCGTTGTTTGTGTAAGTTGAAGATGTACTGCTGGAAGCATAATGTAGAGGCGTTTTTGAAAATTTACTTTTGTGCCGCGCAGTTTGAACTTATGTAGATATATCAACTTTAGATGCATCAACAATTGCATGGTATTGCTTGGTTTGCCATCAAAGAAGTCCGCACAGCAAGTTTGCGAAGAAAACCGATTGGGTAATGTATAGCCTAACATTCTTTGCATGAGTAGTTTTTTGTTATTTTGCTGCTAGGCCTGTGTTCCAATTTGCAACATCTTTATCAAAGACCACATAACAATGCTCTATATCAGACGTTGCTGTAATACAGTTTAGTATACAGTATGACAAAACAAAATATATCAAATTATGAGCATCACAATACAGCAAATAAATATTTACATTAGCGGCAATTTAATATTCTAATTTGAAAATGCAACATTTTTGTAGGTGGGTTGCGATCAGTGCCTTTGATGGAGCCATGCAAGTTGCCTGAAACAAAGATCAACGTTGGATTCTACCGCCAGTTATTTTTGCAGTAGCTGTAGGCAAAAGAATTGTTAATTTTCAGCAGATGTTACTTTTAAATCAGGTGTAAAACTAAGGTACTTTTTGCCCTTTTGTAAGCTAAATTCAAAGTTTTTTTATTTTCTAATATGGACTTGATTTTCTGCGGTAGATTTCACCTGGGTCATTCAAAATTATATTGGGTACAGTGTCACGCTAGCATGTGAGAATTGTCGCCTCCGGCCTGTTTTTATTGCTGCATTTGTTTTCTACAATAAAAATCAATTGGTTATGGTGTGAGTTGTGATAACTGCAAACAGTTACTGAAACGTAGCCACGCAACAAATTACACACTGCACCAAACAGTCGCCGCCTGGACGTTGTGATGTGGTTCCTGTCCCCGTTTGTGTTTGATAGAAATGCCTGGCTGTCTCTAACATCTGCTTCCCCTTCCCTCTCTGAATCTTTCGAGGTTCTTTAATGGAATAGTGGAGGTCTCTCAGCCAGGAGCACTGAACTTAACACTTTCTTTTGTATCATCCCGTTGACCTTATTTGTATTCAAGATGCTAACCTTAATTCATCTTCCTCTTTCCGGATCTCTAGATTCTCTACTCTGCGGTCTAATCGCACCCACTCCGGTTCTGGCATTCTCTCTCTTTATGCCACGCACACTAGCCGGTGGCGTCATCACTTACGTCAGGCAGGGCTTATCCTTCTCTGAATTTTCTACCTTCTCTCTTTGCTGTTCTCCAATGGATAACAAAACCGACTCCTTTTCTCCCTTCTCTAGAAATGTAGGAAACTTCAATTGCCATAACTTCTTCTGGGGCTCGAAAGGTTTTTCAGACTTCTGTGGGGATAAAGTATTCAATTGGGCCATCTCTTCTGACCTTCTTCCTATCAATGTGCCAAAACAAAATGTGTTCTATCTTTTCTTTTTGCTGTTCTCCAACGGATAACAAAACCGACTCCTTTTCTCCCTCCTACAGAAATGTAGGAAACTTCAATTGCCATAACTTCTTCTGGGGCTCGAAAGGTTTTTCCGATTTCTGTGGGGATGAAGTATTCAATTGGGCCATCTCGTCTGACCTTCTTCCTATCAATGTGCCAAAATGAAAATGTGCCAAAATGAAATGTGTCAAAATAAAAATGTGCCAAAATGAAATGTGCCAAAAATTTTGGCACATTTATTTTGGCACATTTTTTGGCATAATGTGCCAAAAAAATTTGCTACTCCTGTTGTGCATATGGTCGGAATACTGAGAAACCACAATATTACAAAGAAAGTGTTTCAACACTGGTTGAAGCTACTTTGTGATCAGATAGCGTTGTTGATTTTTTGTAGGATCTACATGCAAACAATTCCAATTTGTGATTTAGCAGAATTTATTAGACAACACTTAACATTGATAGGAACATTTTTTGTGCTCTTTTAATGGTGACAAAAAGATGCAACCTGCATAATAAACAAATACAATACAAACCTTATGTAAGCGTATTTTTTGCTGATCATTCAATTCATTTGAGGGAGAAGCTGGCAAAAAATTTGTAAACAATAAAAAGCAAACCCACCCAACAACTGAAGCCAACCCAATGTAAAATAACCGCCGCAGTCGAAATTTCATTTCACCAAACACGCTGCCATTATACAAGCTAATAAATAACAATATTTTAATCTGTTAACAAAGTTATTAAAACAACTTTAACTGGATTGGTTAGAAAATGGGGCCTGTGCAGGAAATAAGAAAACATGTTATGCTCTTCAAACAATCTTTTTAACAAATAGACATAAATTACAATTTTGTTTTATAATATTATCACCTTAACAATAGCAACATATATAATCTAGATGTTTATACAGCTGAACTATGAGTACTGTACTTACAAAATTTGCATTTTCTATTTTAATTTACTGGGTAGTATCATCAGAACATTGTAGCAACCAATTACCATTTAATATTACCTAAGACGATGAATCTAAACTAATGCAACCTCATGTTTCTTGTTTTTATAAAAGCATGGCCGTGAGTCAAAAACTCCTTACTTTGTCATTCTCCCCAGCAAATAAACAGTTGACATCTTTCTTTCATGACATCAGCTATCAACATTGGTTTTTTGATTAAGTTTTGTTGCCACCACACTACTCAAAACTCATCTTCTTTGACCTACTGCATGTACGAAATCATCTTACAATTTTATAAATGCTGAATCTGGAAATGTGAGATGATACAGTTGGGCCCATTTCTAGAACATTTAAAGTTTGAAATTACTGTACTTCAAATTAAATCGCATACTCCTTTACCTTTGGTGCCTAATGTCCTATATCAATTTTTTGCATGCCCATTTGACATGGATACGACATACATTGGTAGCAGTATGTCATCCAGGCATTTTGTTACCATGACCAAGGAAACATTTAAACCATAATAACAATTAACAAAGTGCAATTAAGGATCATTGGCAGCAGTGTAAATCTTGTTCTACAATTGAAACTGAATTGTACTTGTCATTTACATTTTTAAAGAAATCTTCATCAGTACACAAATATAATATAATAGTAGGTGGTGCAGCAGCACCAGGTTTCAAGTATTTGATTCCTGCACCATGCATACCATCATTGATTAGCACTGAATAGTAGAGTTGCTTTGTAGAGCTAGTGCTACTTGCTCTACAAGGCCCAAACAGAAATCCGAAGCATAATCAGATTGAAACAAAAATTCACTACTCATTTCACAACGATCATTTTTTGACACGAATAGTGAAAATACACGTGGTCACTATATACATGAGCAGATTCACCTGTCATATATATGAGTCAAACATGTGGTCTTATTTAACCACAGGGCAAAGACCAAAGAAAGACAATACAACAAAGGAAAGTTTTTAAAAGTAGTTCACAGGAAGCCTGGTTATAACGTCTATTACTTCTCAGTAGGGGCTAATTGTTTGGTTCACTGTAGGGGTCTAATCTGAAGCCATATTTACATAAACTCTTAACAAAACACAAGACCACTTAATTCATTAAAATATCAATCAAATTTGTAGGAAATTGCTTATAAGTCTTTGCATCACATTCTCAAGAGACCACAACGTATGAAGTCAAATCGCTGAAAAAAAACTACATGGTGATTGGCGGAACAGTAGGGTACATAACACAAAAAATAAAATCTCAAATTTATAAAATATAATGCAAAAATTCATGAAACTCGTTTAATTAACCAAAGCAAATCACTTTTTAATGAACAACTTTATGCAAATGGTTGTTCCTTTTTGCTACCAATATTATAACATCTTTATTTTGTTCTGTCACAAGCAATTAATCTATTGTACTGTGTTTGCTGCTATTCTGCTAAATAATTTGTCATCTATTTAGTTGTTGTTATATCATCATTCGTCTTATTCATCACAATCCTTAGCATTTCATTACTGTTACATGTTGCTGCAACTACAAATTTCAATATACAATTTGTCTCGCTAAGGTAGTGTAAGGCCTAAGTTTACAATAATACTTTGACATTTAATTTCTATATCATCATTAAATTTTAATACTTGATATTATAGATACTTGGACAAGAGCTTGATGTAATAAAAATATTCAGCTTAAAGCATATGTAAATATGAAATAAAATTAATAAAAATTAAAAGTGATTTAGTATTGCTATGCAGTATTGTTTCAAGGATTTTTAAAGTTACAGTATTCCCCTTCCTAAAATATATAAACACATCTAGTTACACAAAATTAAAATAGCAAGCTTAATATTTTATAGCTTAATCCTGAAAATACATATCAATGATCTTGATGCCCTTTCACAACTTTGATACCAATATGCTTTCAAGCACTTGCTGAAATTAATGGATAAAAGTTTGTTAAAGATACCACAGCTAAAAGCATGACAGGTAAGTCATTACCAGGGACTTGAAAAACTTGGGAGACTTATAGTGGCCATTTGCAACTGCCCATAATGTTTTTTATTGTATTGTGTTTTAAAAAACGAAAGTGTTGTTTGGAAACAAAATTGACTATGTTAAAAAACATTGACTTTTTATTATGGTTTTCACAACTATCTATTGTGTAAAGCCAGCTTGGCCAGCTAAACTGATATTCGTAACTTCGACATCGCTTATGGTGGGCAACACTGGCAGAGTCAGCTAATAGGCTATCCAACAAAAAACTCAGGGATACCTTACATTAAAACATCTAGCATTGTTTATCTTTAGCATAAAAACTTCTTCAACATTTAGATAATGCATACTTTGAAAAGAATATTTGGTTGCTAAAAATAAAACAAAAGCATCTACCAGTATCTAATTGGCACAAAGATATTTTTAACTGAAGAGCAAATGGTATTTAGATGGCACTTCTCTTTGGGGTCGATTTTTGGCAAGTAGGCACAGAGCACTAAGCTTAGACTAACCACTTGAAATACCTAATCTCAACCAAATCCCTTTGATTAGATTTATGTATTTCCGACCAACTAGCAATAATTTATTCCAATTTTTGAATAATTTCTCATTAGTTTTCAAATCAAGCCCAAGAGTTGGTGTTCGCCCTTTACCTTTCCAGCATAAATTACAGATTTTAGTTAGACACTTTTTGGCGTGAAATGTATCACGTTGTAGGAAATAAGTTCCTTTAAGCAAGAGCGTGCTGATTTATACCAGATGGATGGGAGCTACGGCAGTCACACACAATAAACCAGAACGGTAAATATTATTCTTTATTCGGTAGATGTCAGAACAGTAAAATTCATGCAATGATGGCGGGAAAAAAACAGACACGACCGTCCGCCAAGACGTCCAGCGAAGAAAGAGATCCTGCACCAATCAACAGATGCCTCAACGTGGTGTTGCGGTCCCCGACCCCGTTTGAGTTGGGTCGAAATGGCTGTTGGCCTTCCTGAGGGTCCCAGTTACCCGGACACTCCCCTTCATTTTTTCACTACGCTGCCCCCTGAACGACTGCGGAAGGGCAGCACACAGCATTTACAAAATCGGTCGTCTGTTTTCTCTTTCTCTTTTCTTTTCTCCTGCCCTTCTTCGTCTCCTCATTCTTCACCTTTTCTTGATGAGCGGTAATGTTCATCACAACCCTGGCCTAATTTTCCTTGCTCTGTGTGCGCTGAAAATGTGACCTGGAGGGGCAAGTCAGTGCAATGCTGCACTTGCTTTAAATGGATCCATCTAAGGTGCTCACAACTTTCCCTCTCCAAATTCAGAGCTCTTGGCAGCTGTCACTATTGGAGCTGCCCTCCCCTGACGTAACATGTGACTCCCTCCTCGGACTCCTCCTACATATACGAGGTGGGTCCGAAAAGTAACAAGACTGGTGTTATAAAAACTTTATTGAAAAGTATTGAAATATACCAAAGTTATATTCCTTCAAAGTAATTCTCTTCCACTTTGAAACACTTGTGCATTCGCCTTTTCCAGGATTCAATGCACTCTTGGAAGGCATTTTCTGGGATCTTTTTGAGCTCCGTCGTCGCGGCCATTCTGATAGAATCGATGTCAGAAAAATGGGTTCTCTTCAGAATAGATTTGATCTTGGGAAAGAGGAAAAAGTCACACGGGGCCAGATCGGGGGAATATGGGGGAGGGTATTCCAAAATTGCAATGTTCCTTTCGAAAAACTGACCGATACTCAGGGCTGTGTGATCAGGAGTGTCATCGCGATGGAGCGTCCATGCGTGAGCTTCCCAAAAAGGTCCGCCTCTTGTCACGCACTGTCTCATAAGGTTCTGAAGAATGTCTTTGTAGACGGTTTGGTTCACTGTTTCGCCTTGGGGAAAGAATTCGAAATGAACGATGTCTTAAAGACATTCTTCGGCACCTTATGAGACAGTGCGTGACAAGAGGTGGAGTTTTTCGAAAGCTCAAGCATGGACGCTCCATCACATTAAGGCTCCTGATCATACAGCCCTGAGTATCGGTCAGTTTCTTGCACAAAGTAACATTGCAACTTTGGAATACCCCCATATTTCCCCGATCTGGCCCCGTGTGACTTTTTCCTCTTTTCCAAGATCAAATCTGTTCTGAAGAGAACCCATTTTTCTGACATCGATTCCATCGAAATGGCCGCGACGACGGAGCTCAAAAAGATCCCAGAAAATGCCTTCCAAGACTTTGGTATATTTCAATATTTTTCAATACGGTTTTTATAACACCAGTCTCGTTACTTTTCGGACACACCTCGTATACCTCCACTGTACAATCTGGCTCACCCTCTACTAATGCTACACTCTCGCCCCACCCTCGTCTTCAAACCTCTTATTTCCCATCTGCCCATTTTGCATCTTCTTCCTCCACCCCCTCACCAGCATCTCTTGCTCCTGGCTGCTCTTCTGTGCTTCCTGCCTCTGCTCCTCCCCTGACTGCCTCAAGGTTGTTCAATGGAATGCTGGAGGTCTTTGAGCCAGGAGCACTGAACTACTTCACTTTCTTTTGTCCCATCCTGTCGACCTTATCTGTATTCAGAAATCCAATTTAAACTCATCTTCCTCTTTCCGGATTCCTGGATTCTCTGTTCTGCGTTCTGATCGCACCCACTCCCGGTCTGGCATTCTCTCTCCTGATGCCACACACGCTAGCGGCGGTGTTGTCATTTTCGCCAGGCAGGGCCTATCTTTTTTTGAACTTTCTATCGCTTCTGTTTCTTTGCTTGATCCCTACTCTGATTATGTAGGGATCAACATCTCTCTAAACAACTCCTCCTCGCTCTCTTTTCTTAATGTGTATGCTCCCCCTATTCACTCTTCTCCGACGAATGGCAGAACCGATTCCTTCTCTCCCTGCATTCTTCCCTCCTCCAAAAATCTCTTCATTCTGGAAGACTTCAATTGCCATCACCCCTTCTGGGACTCAAGTGGTACTTCCGACCCCCGTGGGGAGGAAGTATTTCACTGGGTCATCTCCTTTGACCTCCTCCGCATCAATGACCCTGACACACCCACCCTTCTCCAACCCTCCTCTGGCAGTCGCTCCTCTCCTGACATCTCCTTTGCTCCCTCCTCTCTTGCCCTTTCTTACTTCTGGGAGGTGCTTCAGGACCTGGGTTCTGAGCATCTACCAATTCTTCTATCCGTCGCCCTCTCTCCAGTCTTTCGCCCCAATGAGCGTCCCTCTTCCTTCAATTTTCAGAAAGCTCGCGGCCAAATCTTCCATTCCTTTTGGTCGCATCAAATGCCCCCCTAAATTCTGGTGGTCTGCTGAGATGGAAGAAGCGGTTAGTGAAAAACGTAAAGCTTTTGCTGCCCCTCACAGAAGTGATGAAGATCGCCAGGCTTATATCTCTGCTTCTCGACGCGCCTCGTCAGTCATCGCCAAAGCCAAGGCTGAGGCATGGTAGACTACCTGTTCTTCTCTTTCAACCAAATCTAACCCTAAATCTGTGCACTCTCTTCTTCGTTCTATCGGTGGCTCTCCTTCCTCGTCTTCTTCCTCTTCTAACTTTCCGAACTGTTCTTTTCCCAGGGAATCGACTTCGTCTATGCCGCTTACCTGCGATCACACTGTTCTATTTCTAAGCCAAAGGCCCCGTGTAGCACAGCCTGAGGCTACCTCTCTGAGCTCCGCCAAGCCACGTGCCCTGCGGAGTCTCACTTGTCCTTTTGCTCTCCTTTCTCTCCCGCTGAATTTTTTGCGGTTGCCTCCAACCTTTCCTCATCCACTGCCAAGAAAGGGCAGTTTGACTAGATGATCACTAGTGATATTTCACTGTCCTGTTCAAATCTCGTGCGTTTATTTGAACGAAATAAAAGTTGTTATTGTTGCCAATGGCCCAGACAAAGTTGCCTATCCCATGCTAAAGCACCTTCCTCGCTCTGGCATGGGTTTTCTTCTTCACATTTTCAACCTTTCCTGGTCTTCACGTTTCTTTCCTTCCATCTGGAAGACATTTTCTATTATTTCCATTCACAAGATGGGAATGCCTTTCAACTCTACTGCTTCCTTCCGGCCTATCTCTCTCACCTCCTGTGTATCAAAACTGTTTGAACACATTCATACTATCCCTTCTTTTCTTCTTTCTGGAGTCTAATTTCGTTCTCTCTCCCCGCCAGGCCGGTTTCCGTCCTGGTCAGTCTACACTCGATCAAATTCTGTACCTTTCTCAGTCCATCTCGAATGGGTTTAACAAACCCAGGCCGGGATCTCCAACGATCCTCTCCACTATCGATTTCTCTGAAGCTTTTGACTCTGTCTGGCATCCCTCCCTTTTCCACAAACTTATTTCGGCTGGCCTCCCTCCTTGCTTTGCTCGTTGGCCTCAATCTTTCCTTTCTAATAGGCGCACTTGTGTGGTCTTTCAAAATCACAAAAGCCGCTCCTTTCGAGTTCGTCGAGGTGTTCCGCAAGGATCAGTTCTCGAACCTGTACTTTTCTCCTTATTCATTAATGATCTTCCGGCCTCTCTGTCTTCTTCCATCAGCTGCTCTTTTTACGCTGACGATCTGGCCATTTGGTCCTCCTTCCCCTCGGTTCCCACTGCGGTGGGGGCCACACAAGGAGCTCTGTTTCGACTGGAGCGCTGGTCTGAGTACTGGTGTCTTGCTCTCAATCTAAGCAAATGTGAGGCCTCTTTCATTTTAGTGGATCCCCACCAAGCTAACCTCCAACCCAACCTCCTCCTACTCGGCTCCCACCTCCGTTTTAATCCCACTCCAATCTTTCTTGGGGTCACATTCGACCGCACTCTTTCCTTTTCTAAACATGTATCTTCGCTGAAGGCCAAGTTTTTTCCTCGTCTCAAGGCCTTACGCAGTATCTCTGCTTCCTCATGGGACCCCTCTAAGGAGTCCCTCTCTCTTCTGTACAAATCTTTTTTTCGACCCCTTCTCACATACGCTTCACGCGGATGGTTTCCTTTCCTAAGCGCTACCAATGTTACCAAATTGGAACGCCTCCACCGAGCGGCCAGTCGTGCCATCACCGGCTGCCTCTCGTCGTCCCCTATCCCTCTACTACTCACCGAGGCTTCTCTACCTCCCCTACGAGTCACTCTGACTCACTTCACTCTTTTATCTTATGAGCGGGCTCTTCATCTCCCAACCTCCTTTCCTATTTCAGGTTTGGCCAGACTTGGAGTGAAACCAAGACTCTGCAGATCGTCCTGGGGAGCTCTTGTGTCCACTCACCCGCTCATGCTTCCTTCTACTTGTTCTAGGGAGGCTCTTGTTGCTTGCCGTCCCTTTCCTCCTTGGAATCTGCCCTCGTTCATCATGGAGTCCACCCTTTCCACTCCAAGCTCTCGCTCTAATCCCTTTCACTTTCGCCAAGGTGCAGCTCTCGCCCATCTTGACTCTCTCCCCCCTCATGATCTGATACTCTGGACTGACGGCTCTGTTCCTTTTCCTTTTGGCAAGAGCGGCTCCGGCGTTCTTGCCAACTGCTCTCTGTGGCACTGAGGCCACTTTATTCTTTCCTTTTCAGCAGGCCGTGTATGTTCAAGTTTTTACGCTGAAGCCTGCGCCATTCTGCACGCTCGTTGCTGGTCTCGGCAACACCATAAAGTCTGCCATTTCTCTTCTCTTCTCCTCCTGTCTGACTCTCGTTCTGTCCTCGCCACCGTGTCCTCTCCTCCATCTTTCTTCTTATTCCAAACTCTGTGGCAGATCTGGCAGGAACTGTTTTCTCTCTCATCCTGTTCTATCAGACTACAATGGGTCCCCGGACACTCGTTTCTCCTGGGGAACGACGCGGCTGACGAGCTGGCTAGACGCGCTACTTGCGCCCTCCGCAATCCCTTGTAGTCTCTCTCCTCTTATTTCTCGTATCCATACTCTTTTGTTGGACTGGAGGCACACTGTCTCATTAAAATTCTTCGACACAAAGGTCCCCTCGATTTCCACTGAGGAACTTGTGCTCCCTCGTCATGTTTGCTGCGTTTTCTCTCTCGTCTTCGCTGCATCGGACACAGCCTTCTTTTAGCTTCTTATCTCTCTAGAATTGGCAAAATCGAGAATCCTTCCTGCAGCGCCTGCGAACACTCGTCCCAGGACACTTCTCATCTCATTCTGCACTGTCCAGCTACGGACTCTTTGTGCCGCTCACTCTTTGGCGACTCTCTGTCTCTCTACGACCTCTGGTCCTGACCTTGGGGAGTTGCCCGGCTTCTGGGGCTCCATGGTCTTCCGCCATGTCCCCATCCCTCGGAAGGGGTCGGGTAACCAACAACAACAACAACAACATTAACCAAAGTGTTATTTGCAAAATCAGGTGACAATAATTGGTCTTGGGCAAAAAGTTTTGGCATTCTTGAAAAACAGACGCCCAGTGTTGCCAGGTTTTCTTCAAGTTTCCAGCCAAAATGGCATGTTAAAACGAACCCAAAATAGTCCAAAATTTGCAAAGTTGGTCCATACAGGGCCGTTGGGAAAACGGTCCAGGCCCGGCATCAGCACAGTGTTTGGTGTATACGAAAGCACAGTGTATACGAAATGCTTTCTGTATGGAGATATCAATTATGACCTTTCACAAGCAGAAAACCGATACGCTAGTAAATCTATTAAAACATTATTTGACCACTGTTTTTACTTGTTGATTGATAAACCAACACGCATTACCAGTTGCACTGCAACCATTTTAGACCACGTCTGGACAAACATATTCTCATGTCATACAAGCAAAAATTCTTCTTCACCCCATTTCTGACCATCTGCCTCTGTTGACATGTTTTGAAGCATACCAACTTAAAAGTATTCATCACTGCGTAACAAAAAAAATTTTTTGTTTGTTCCCAGGTTCTAATTGATATTTCCCCATTGGTTACACCTAAAAACTAACACAAATAAATATAACGTGATCTAAACTTTGCTTTTGTAGTTAATAGAGCGAAATTTTGCAATCACACAATATACATTGAGATATAGTAGCCCAAAAGTATTTAAATAGCATATGGGAAGTTGTTGTATCCACTTTTTAGCAACGGTTGTGCACAGTACCGTACGTTTTTAATTGTTGTTTATTTGCAGGTTAGTTTTTACCATTACATACTTTTATTATTAAGCTTATTTCTTGAAAATATTCATCACCTGCCTGGTATTTGTTGTTGAAAATGTCTAAGAGGGGTAGCTGTAAGCATTCTCCCGATGCATTTTGCTTCATATGTGGAGAATTTATCAAGACCAGAGCAAGGAAATACTCTGTTCTGGCATCTGCAAAGATGTGTGAAGCTTATAATTCTTATTTTAGTATGCCTGTTGGAGACCAAAACAGTACTTGGGCTCCACATTTTGCTTGTGACTACTGCAAAAAAACTCTGGAAGGCACGAGTCTTGTTAATATTATGCTATTGAATTTGAACTGTTGTGTGTTTACTGTTTATGACAAAAAGCCGAGACTTAACTAGTGACAACAGTATTTTTTTTCAGGGTGGTATCGAGGGGAAAAAAGAGCAATGAAATTTGCCATTCCAAGAATATGGCGTGAACCAACTAACCACACAAATGATTGCTACTTTTATATGGTTGATCCGTCTAAACGTCGAACTGGAAAGAATGCTCCTGCAATTGTTTATCCCAGTACTCCTTCTTCAATTGCTCCTGTACCACATTCTGATCAACTGCCAGTACCCATTCCTGCTCGTTCTCAAGACCCTGTCTCAGCTGATGAATCCGCTACTGATGAGGATGATATAACAATTGATGACTATGTCCTAAATTCTAACTTAGAAGAGAAAATACCTTATTATCCCAATCAGAAAGATCTCAATGATTTGATCAGAGATCTCGGTTTGACCAAATCTAATGCAGAGTTGTTAACGTCACGACTTAAGCAGTAGAATTTGCTTGATGACTCTGTTCAAATTACTGAGCAACATAAACAGCACCAAAGCTTTCCCAGTTTTTTCACCATGCAAAATCCAATTTGCTTTTGCAACAATATTAGTGGGCTTTTTTACTCAATTGAAATTCCTTGTATCCCTAGTGAATGGCGTCTTTTCATTGACGGTTCATCAAAGAGTCTCAAGGCAGTTCTAATTCATAATAACAACAAATACCCATCTCTTCCTCTTGCTCATTCAGTCCATCTTAAAGAAACTTACAAAAATGTAAAAACTGTGCTGAACGTATTGAAATATGACCAGTATAACTGGGAAGTTATTGGTGATTTTTAAATGATAGGTTTTTTGATGGGAATGCAGGGGATTTCACGAAATATCCCTGCTACCTTTGTCTTTGGGATAGCAGAGATACCAAAGCTCACTATCAAAAGCAAGTATGGCCAAAACGTGAGGAATTTGTTGTTGGAGACAAAAATGTCAAAAATATTCTACTAATTAACCCAAAGAAAGTTCTGTTGCCGCCCCTTCACATTAAGCTTGGTCTAATAAAACAATTTGTAAAAACGTTAGTAGTATATAATACGACTTTTGATCTGCTTTTTGTGGTGCAGTTGTGGTGCACTACGTCATTTCCGAACGTGTTGATACGTCATTTCCGAACGTGCTGATACGTCATTTCCGAAGGTTTTGATACATGAACTTGAAGTACATTGTAACAGCTTGTAAATACAACGTGTAACAACTTGTAAATTCATGTAAATCTTGTCAAGACAGCTTGAAAACAAATGGTAACCTTACCAATACAACTTGAAAACAAATGGTAATCTTGTCAACACAACGTGAAAAGAAATGTTTATAGCAGCTTGTAAATACATGTAAATAAAACTTGAAATTGATTTGTTTTAGGCACCCCTCTTGAGAGTACCGTCGCTTCGATATTAACTGCATTTTTAAACATATGGTCCGTAAGATAGCTCGAGCTGGAAATCTATCACGGAAATATAAACATTTGGGCGTGAAAGTCTTGAACCAATCACAAGTCGATGCTGAATCTTTGTTTAAATTCTTTTTATTTGTTTGAGTTCTTTTTAGGAATGGTTTTATTTGTTTTTGAAAATGTTGTTTCTTTGTTTTTAGGAATGATTATATTTGTTTTTGGAAATGATTTTATTTGTTTGATTTGTTTTTGAAAATGTTGTTTCTTGTATTTAGGAATGATTAGGTATATTTGTTTTTAGGAATGGTTTTATTTGTTTGAGTTCTTTTTAGGAATACTTTGAAAATGTTGTTGTTTTTTGGAAATGGTTTTATTTCTTTTTGGAAATGATTTCATTTATTTTTGAAAATGTCCTAATTGGTTGTACCCTCGCTTCAGAATACCCCCACTTCAAAAGTTCTCCAATTGATTTCACTTTTCAACTCGTTTACGATTTTTTGTCTTATTGTAAGCACAACTGCTGTAAAACGGAAACATTAACTTTAGGTCGTGACTGAAACCTTTGATACTAAATCATAACTACTTCCTTTCGAAGCGTAAGCATTAATCGCGCATAATCATTCACATCGTGAAATTGTTGATAACATCATAGAGCCTCTGATCGATTTCTCTTTTTGATTCTCTAGAATGTTGTTTCTTTACTCTTCTAGATGTGTTTATTGGAGGTATTTTCCTTTACTTGTTATATTTCTGCAGTTGGTTGGAATTAATTTACATCTATTTCAGTAGAACTAGGTAGGTAATGGATTCAGTCTTTCTTCAGTCTTTTTGTCAATAATTTTCTGACCACACATGGCTCTCATCATAGCTCTCTCCACTCTCTTTAAAATTGCGTTTTCATTTTCTTTTAAACACCATACCCCACTTAAATCACTACTGTTTACATCGTAAAATCCAAAAGATTTAGTTTTAATTGTGTGCAAATCATAAAACATTCATCTCAAATTTACATTCATTTTTCATAAAACTAGAAACCTAAATTGTATCCTATCATCACACTGTTTAAAGATTTTTTCGAAATTTAGCAACTTTTAAATTTATTAACACGAAATTTTTACTACCTTTCAAAGTCTCCTCAACTCACTTACATAGAAATAAGCACAACTTTTGACATTATTCGTAGGACATTAACATAAAATTCATAGTTTTTACAGTTTCCTCAACTCACCTACATAGAAATAAGCACAACTTTTGACATTATTCGTAGAACATTAACATAAAAATCAGGGTTTTCACACTTTACCTAGTTCACCTACATAGAAATAAGCACAACTTTTGACATTATTTGTAGAACATTACCACAAAATTCATAGTTTACAACGTTTACGTTATTACAGCTAGTCGTTAGTTTTAGAGGAAAATAACCAACGGTTTTCTAGATTATCAGGTTTGTTGGAGAAAAATCACAGGCAGTGACGTTGTGAGTTTGGTGAAAGAAACACTATCGAATTTGACACAATTTCAATCAAAAACTTGTACCGCTAGCTGTTAGTTTTACACTATTCGGATTAAAATTTTAGTAGATTGACCAGACCTTTGAGTGAAATGTAGATTTACTTCATTTATGACAGTGAGGTAGTTAAATTTTTATGTTATTTTCACACTTTCTTGGAAGAAAATTTCAGTAGATTGACCAGACCTTTGAGTGAAATGTAGATTTGCTTCACATATGACAGTGAGGTAGTTGAAGTACAGCGGTGGAAACATTTTGAAAAGATCACAACAAAGAAGCTTGTTTCAATTCAGCAGTTTATAATCACTACTAAATATTATTAAACCAAGAAGATTGAACCTTTGTTGTGTTTGGAGACTACTTCAATAATTATTAAAATTTTACTTGTAAACATTCACCATCCATCTAATTTACGATACCTTTTTATATGACAACTAAAAAACAAAAAATTGTATCCTGTTATAACACTGTTTTAAGTAAAAACTATCAAATTCTTAAGCCACCAACATAAAATTCATATTTTTCAAAGTTAGGAAATCAGCTAAGATTACTATCAACAAAAATCTGATGCAAACGGAAACATCAACATTACGTCAACAAATCTTTAACCAATCACAATCGATGTAGAACTTCAAAAATGGTTTACTATCAACAAAAATCTGATGCCAGCAGAAGCATAGACCATACGGAGATGATTACGTCTTTAAAAATCATAAACATTCTTACCTCTTATTCGACCAATCACAAACCAGCGGGTGTTTTTATATGTACTACATCACAAGTTTTCACTGCACAATTGTTTGAAAGCACAAGACAAGTCCAGGCAAGCATAATGATTCTTTTTTTGGGCTAGCTGCTGTCTATATAAACCGTGTTTTTTAGCGAGAAAATCAGAAGAAGAACAATGGAAAACTGTGACGAGACACACACATCCATTGCTGATGAATTTGAAGAGAAAGCACAAAACATCGATATTTCTACAAACCACCCCCATTCCTCATGTTACGAAGGGTTGATGGAGCAAACAGAGTTGTTGAGACGTGCTAGAAAACACCAAGAAGAGCAAGAAAAATACGAAAAATCTTCCTCGACATTGATAAAGAAGGAAAATCAATACCCGCAGACGGTGAGATGTTGAGAAAAGGTGTGCTGACTGTCTCAAGAGGAAAAGCTCTCTTTTCAACCGATCAGCTTATTCAAGTGTGTATACATATGTTTGAGGATCTACCGTTTGTGGCGTTCAAAGGCCCAGCAGATGCTCGTCCTTATGTGGTGGTCATTATCTCAGCTGACTGTCAATAGGGTGATGTCTGCGAAGTGAAAACAAGATTGGAAATCTTCAAAAAAAGAGGCAGCTGTTGAAAATTTCCTTATCAGATTTAAAGTGGAATCTATCTTTTCACCCGAGAAATATTTTCAACATCTACAAGATCGATCATCCGGATTCATCATTAGAAACGAAAACTGTGGTATCAGCAAGGAGCTAGCCGCTCTTGTGAAAACCTTGAAAGAGGTGAAACACACAGCCGGGAAGAAAAAACGCTCAAGTAGTCTGCCTAGAAGTACTGAACTTTATCAAAAGAAGAGAAAACCCTCTCTGCTTAACGTAAAACAATAAATGTGTGATTTTTAACGCATGTAACCATCTTTAGATTTGAGTAAATTTGTTTAAAATGCTGTGCCCTTCTTTCGAATCTGAAGAAACGCGAATCTTATCCTTCTCAGACAATTGACCTCATCGAGTCAATAATTTAAGCCCTGAACGAATGGCTAAAGCTGGATTTTTGTACAGAGGTAGTGATGATCGAGCAATATGTTTTCACTGTGGTCTCTGTCTTTATCAGTGGGCGGATACTGACATCCCAGAAATTGAGCATGCGAAATACTGGTCCGCGTGTGCGTATCTAGAGAGAACGTTTGGAACTGGCTTCATCGCCCAACACAGTAACTTCTGCATTCCAGAAGAAGAGTTTTTGTCGGGAACTCGATTCGGGTTTGCTACCCCTGAAGAAGCAGCAGATCCAACACTTGTGAGAAACCCTCCAGTTGAAAATGAAGAACCGAACATAACCCCCCTATCTGAAGCAAAAGAGTGTGACACATCTCAAGAACTTGTGTGTAAAGTGTGCTTCGATGCTTGAATTAATGCTTTAACAATGCCTTGTGGATATTGCTTTGGATGTCTGAACTGTACAACAAAGCTTTATTCAAAGGAATGCCCCATCTGTCGCATGGTTATTTTGGATGTCTCGTATTGAAAAAAATGATGGAAAATACGCAAATTTTTTGAACGGTTTCTATTTTTTGGACACACTGTATATCTTCATTATTTGAAATTATTACATTTACAGATTTTAATTCTTGAAAAAGTCAAAAACGTTTGAAATTTTAAATGTTTTACGAATAAAGCCCTTCATTTATTAAAGTTGCTTGCAGTTTTAAGTATTAACAAATTTGGAAATAAGATGCAATTGTTCAGAATAACCCATCTCTATGCAGCACAAACCTTGGTCAATCTGAACATCGTGTGATAACCCCAATCAACTTTGTAGTACCCTCTCAAAAAGTTTAGTGAAAAGTTACTTTCTCAGCTGTAATAACAATATCTGTCAAGGTAATATTATCAATTACTCTTAGAGAGTGAGAGAATTTATTTGATTTGCTTTGCGTACCGACACAATAATCAGATTGATAATACACACAAAAAAAATCACTAGTAGCAAAAGCCAGGGAGCATCGAGGAACCTTTCGGTTATCGAGTCGAGATACTCCCTAATCTCAGCAGATTGAGATATAAGCGAGATGTATTAAGTGACACTTATAATTTGAGTACATTATGTAAAAAAAAAGAGTTGAGTTCAAGTTTTTATCAAATGATAAAAAAAAATAAAAAATAAAAAAAAAAGGAAACGGAACAAACAATAACCATAAATATTCTTTACACAATCAAAAGCTTTTGCAAGCGTTAATATTCATTTATTAACTTTAGTTTATACGCTTTTTTAAAAGAAACCCAGTGCATGCTCTTTAATTCGGATTCAAGGTTACCCCACAGCTTTGAACCTCTGTGAGAAAATAGTTTTTGGCTAAATAATTTATTTATTCGGGGGCGGTAGTAAGTAGTCGAATTAATTAATCTCGTTTCATGTTGATGAATAGTATTTAACTTACGAAAAGAATGGTAAAAGTTTTTAGGTAATTGACTATGATGGAGTTGATACATAAATTTAGCTAACTCAAGTTGATATATGTCTTCTACTTTTAATACTTGAAGTTCTTTATACATTTGTGAAAATGGCGTATATAAGTTTCGAAACAATATTATTCTCAAAATTTTATTAAGCCTTACTCGAATTATTTCTTGTGAAGTTTTATTTGCTGTTGCCCACGCAGTAATTCCATATTGAATTCTGCTGTATACAAGACTATAGTATAGCATGCAAAGGGTTTCTCTTGAAACAAAATTGCGCAATCTGTAAAAGAGTCCTGTGCATCTGGCAAGCTGCGTAGACAAATAATTTATTTGCGACGTCCATTTGAGATTGTCGTCAATGAATAACCCAAGGTATTTAACAGTATGCACTCTATTAATAGTAATACCGTTAAGAGCTACTTTAAAATTACAATGACAAGTTTTAAGGGGTTGCTTGTTTATTAACATGTAGTTAGTTTTTGAAAAATTTAGGGATACCTTATTTTGACAGAGCCAGGAGTTAACTTTTTTGAGTTCTATTTGAACTTTGTGTTCCAGGTTTTTCAGATTGTTATCAGCCATCATCAAGCAGGTGTCATCGGCAAATAATGTGGTGTCAAAATTGGAAATCAACGAAATGTCATTAATGTATAACAAAAAAAGTAGCGGCCCAAGGCAAGATCCCTGGGGTACCCCACATGATACTTTAGTATATGAAGACATAAATTTACGTACATTAGTATATTGATATCTATTTTTTAAGTAGCTGGTTAATAAATTCAGAGGTTTACCACGAATTCCAAAGTTACGATACAATTTATCTAAAAGAATGTCATGATCAACCGTATCAAAAGCCTTTGATAAATCCAAAAACAAACAGCATGTATATAAATTTTGATCAATATTGTTTATAAACTTGTCATATATTGAGTTGATTGCGAATATAGTTGAAGAATTTTTCCAAAAGCCAAACTGATTTTCACAGAGCAGTTCATTTTTTTCAATAAAATTAATGATGCGGGAGTAAATTAATTTTTCTAAAATTTTATCAAATTGTGATAAAATTGATATGGGACGATAATTAGAAGCTTCCTTACGATCACCCTTTTTAAAAATTGGAATAACTTCAGCAATTTTCAAGCAGTTTGGGTAGACGCCTTTACTAAAGCAATCGTTTATCAATTTGCAAAGAAAAGGAGATATTACTGATTTACTAATTTTTATAAATTTAGTTTCGGCGTCTGTATACCTGGTTGCTTTTGAATCTTTAAACGAGTCGATAATATTATTTATTTCGTTTGGATACGTTGGAGTTAAGAAAAAAAAATTGATTATGCCTGTCGGCGCTGTTGCATTCGTATCCATGTCAACTTCGGGAATGGTTTCAGCCATTTTTTCCCTATGTTGGCAAAGTATGCATTGAGATTTTCAGAAATAGTAGCAGGATTAGTTATCACCTCACCTGTTTTTGTGTTGAGTTGGTTAATGTCAACTTGTTGTGAAGGTTTTAAGTTTACTAATTCATTCACTATTTTCCAGATTTTACCGCTATTACTTTTGTTCTCAATTATTAATTCATTATAGTATTTTTGTTTCGCTTTTTCAATCGTTCGATTTAAAACATTACGATACGTTTTATAGTTTTTGTATTTTGTTTCGTCATATGTTTTACAAATCGATTTGTACAACTTATGTTTGGTTTTAATTGAACAGAGAAGACTAGAGGATAATTATGGTTTAGTCTTTAGTTTCCTTTCTTTCCTGGTAGCTAATTTAAGCGGGGCGTGTTTATTTATCACACTCGTAAAAGAGTTAATAAATTGTTCGAATTGATTATGGATTGTAGAGTCAAATGACGATAAAGATGCATTTAGAGTTTGGTTTAAGTCTTCGATAAAGTGTTCAGCTTTAAAATTTTTCATATCTCGTTTCCATACTTGGCGAGCGTTGTTTTTGAAATGCTTTACACAAGGAATTAAAGCGAAAACAGGATAGTGATCAGAAATGTCGCTAATTGCTATGCCTGGCATAAGCTGGTTATTTAGGTTGTTGGAATAGATATGGTCCAGTAATGACTTTGAATTTTTGCTCACTCTTGTTGGTTGATTTATTAGACACTTTACCGCGCTGCCTATTAAATCATCCGCATATGTTTTGATGCGATTGTTAGATTTTTTTTAAATTAGGTCAATGTTGAAGTCTCCTAACACGTAGAATTCAGATTTTGTAGAATTAAGTTCATGAAAGATGTTCGTCAATGCTCTGGAAAATAGCTCAATTTGCTCCACTGTTTGGACAGGATGGCGGTAAACAACGCCTACAATTAGTTTTTTTTTGTTAATTTCTATTTCTATCCATAAATTTTCAACCGAAGACAAATCAATGTTAATAGTAGGTTTTAAATTATAAGAAATAGAACTTTTTACATAAATTCCAACACCGCCAGCAGACGTATGACTATTACGGTGAATAAATTGGTAGCCATCTAGTTCAATATTACTGTAAATCATATTTTCTTTAAGTTTGGTCTCAGATACTGCAACTACATCAGGTTTACGGTTAAAATCAGTAAGGTAGTGCGATAATTTGTCAATATTTTTTTGTAAACTTCTCACATTAAAGTGAATCATGAACAAGTGATTAGATTTATTTTTTGAGCAGAGCAAATTATTAATAGAGTTATGATCGTCATAGTAATCACTTGGCATAGAATATAAATCGTTATAATCTAGCTCTGCATCTACATCAGGTAAATTATTTGATACGTTTTGATTTTCAGTTTCAATGGTGTTAACAATGGTGCTAGCACAACCGAAAATTGGTGGCAAACCTGGGCTTTGATCGACATGTGTTTGATTGCAGCAAAACGAGTTTGAAGAATTCTTGTAATTGCTATTTACAAAAAATTGATCGCAATCAACACAGTTTCTGTAACCTAAACTGTTGTTGCATTGATTGACACCTGCTTTGCAACTGTTAGTTACAGAGGCGTAATTTTGATTTAATTTACAGTTTCCACTACTATTATCAGTAACATCATAAAAGGTCACGTCGTTTTCGTTGTCAGCATGGGATTTATCAGTAGGCAATCTGATAAGCTTTTCAGCAGCTGCATTGCACTCATGGTTGTTGTCAAAGATTGCGCAATGATGTACAGGTCCATTGTTATCATCAACACAGTCATTTTTTAATTTATAAGAGGCCATAATTTAACAGAAAAAAAACGATCTTGATAAGCAATTTGAATAAGAAAAACATTATTTAAAGTCAGATTTCGCTGAGCATTCAATATTAAATTTCAATGGGATATAATTAAGTTTATCAAAATCTATGTCCATTCCATATTTAAATAAGTCGTCAGGTGAATCGATTGTTAGCCAATTTCCCGTACCTGTGTCTCTTTCATTGTTGGTGATCGTTCCTGCTTCCCGTGCTGACCGCTTCATACGTATTTTTCCGTTGATGGTATGAAAGAGAATATATTTATTTTTAACAACTTCTTTTACATATTTTAACATTTTTGCTCGCAAGGAAGTCAAATCTTCCGTAAGATAAACACCATTGAAGTTATGATGAACTTTCAATTTTGATTTTTTATACATAAATTCCATTCTTTTTTGTATGAAGCGAAGCGCACAATCACAGGCCGTGGTTTCGCTTTTGGACCTTTCTTTTTTTTGCCAAGTCGATGTACCCTCTGAATATCCAGCTCAGGGTTGAGCTCAACATTCAGGGCTTTGGCCACATTTGTTACAACTTCTTCACCATCATCCCTTTCATCATTTCTTTCAGCAACTCCAAGGATTCTAATATTCTCTCGTCTACCGTATTGTTCAAGTTCGTCTACTTTAAAAAACGTTGTGTTGACAATTTGTTTTAGTTTTTCATTTTCAGTTTTGATTACCTCATACTTCAGTTTGCTTTCTTCTACTTCTTCTTTTAAGTATTCGACTTCTTCAACTAGTTTTTTAATTGTTAGGTTAATTTCAGTAAGTTGTTGTCTGTCCTCGTCGTTAAAACCTGAACTCAATTCATTTCGATTTGTTCTGTTTTTTGGGCTCATATTGCCAGATCAGTGCAAAAAAAACACGTCCGTTCGCTACAACTGCAGAGTTAGAATGCGTTAGATTAATGGCCACGAGTTGTAAACTAGGAAGTTTTCTCATACACAAAATTGAGGTGACCTGGATGTTATACAACAATATGTTAGAGACAATCACTAGAAAGATATCAATTTGTACTGCAAAAAAACAAAATAGGAGATGAAAAGTAGTAATAGAATGATTTAGGTGTGGGTTGAAGACAGGTGGTTTTTGAAATTAGGTGTAGTGGCGATATAAGTTTATGCCTATAAGTTTGCAGCTGGTACACCGTATAGAACCCACCACAAAAAGTGAGTTTGATTTTTAGTTGCATAAAATAACTTGTAAGATAATTGATGTTGTTTTGGTAATCTGTAGTGTCAAATATTAGGCTTGATACATAAACTTTTTAGAGTAGTTGAGGTAAAGTTGTATTTGTAATAAAGTGAATACACAGTAAGAAAATTTAAGTTTGAAAACACTATAAGATAGAATTTTTTGAATAAACATACAGCAAAAGTATTACATAGTGCAAAAATGCGTGATGATTGAAAAATATTACTCCGCTCATTGACCACTGAACTGTTTTGTGATAAAATCGAAAACCAGTACATTGAGCGCACAATGTAGCTTAGTGGTCTTCAATTGAAATATTTCACAAGGGTGTCAGATAAAAATCTTTTGTTGTCTCAACGTGTTCAATATTTAGTGAGAATTTAACAAGTGAATAAATCTGAAAGAAATGTTAAAGTCTCCCACTGCATTTTCAACCAATGAATATTAGCTTTTAAAATTTTGGTATGAATTCAAGTGTATTGACGTAAAAAGTTGAATGTGATGAAGCAAATTAGACAAAAGCTACATATTTCCAAACATTTACCAAGTTATTTAATCTTCATTCAGCGTTACCAATATTTCTACAGTCTCTTTTACACTTTAAAACTTTTGTTGTTTTTACATGTTACACTCGACATGCTCACAAGCTTTGAAGAATCTCCAAATGTTGGAGCCAGAATCAGATTTGAAAAACTTTAAACATTAATATACATAGGTCTTTGTCATAAGTGTAAAAATATGTAATTCCATGTTGTCTAGGAGGAAGAAAATATGATTTTATCAATTGCCCTTATAAACTATTGCAGGTCTAAAGCTTACGGTTTTCATGAATATCTTACTTTAACACATCAGAACTGATACAGCGCCTAAAACAATAACTATCAGCGACCTCTCAAGAAGTATAAGTAGGTAAGAAAGGGAAAGAAATTGTGATTTTGAAACGAGAGACTTGTTGCGAAGCACTGTAACTAGATAAATCTGTAATACTTTTTCAAGAAAATTTTAAAATCATTATTTCCTACAGACGCATAACATCAAAGACAGTTGCTTCACTTAATAGAGAAATTTCTGGGATTTCAACAAGTGGTCAGTTAGCTCAGTCGGTTATAGTGTCGTGTTAATGTCGCGAGTTCGAGCCCCGTACTGGCCATTACTGCCTCGATAGCTCAGTTGGAAGAGCGTTAGACTGAAGATCTAAAGGTCCCCGGTTCAAACCCGGGTCTGGTCACTTATTTTGTACAAGTGTGGTGATGACTGCAGCATAATAGTTTTGAAGTGCCCCAAATAGGTATTGTGATTGGAAAAATAAACCCTACTGTGCAGATTTCTACCTAATTTTGCGGAGATGATGAAATTTTATGTCTGTTGGCAGTGATAAGCCTGAGTTTTTTCTTGAACTATGAAAACTATGAAAAGTTTTGAATTCTTGCGCCAGATCTGGGGCTTTTTGTGCGCATCTGGAGTTGATGAAAAACATTCGTCTAGACTTTAATACTCCTCCAACAGAAGCAATGTCATAATTCATGCAGAATTGACTGATTGACCGACTGATAGAAACGTATTGACTGATGGATACACTACAGATTGAGAGGAATGACTCCGGCGCAAAAAAGATTTTTAAGGGCATTTATCCTAAAGATCAGCTACCTACTGTGGAGTATCCTGAGAGTTATGTTGTTAACACCGATCCGAGCACTGCTCCTGGAAAACACTGGGTTGCTATGCTCTTCAACAATCCAAGATCTGCTGAGTTTTTCGATAGCTATGGTCTACATCCAATTGTTTATGGTTTGACAGATTTTTTAGATTCTCACTCCTCATCTTGGACCTACAACTCAAAGACCTTACAGAGTTTGATATCTGAAATCTGTGGACATTATACCATGTACTACATCTTATTTCGCTCGCGTGGTTGCTCTCTATTCGAGATACTGACTCATTTCTCCAGTAATGTTAGTTTAAACAATAAAACTGTTGAGCGCTTTATTCAAAATTTACTGAAAATGTAACTGTTTTACGTGAAACAAACAGAATTGAATGCAATCGAGTGTTTTTATTATACAATATAAATACGATTTACATCCAAAATAACCATGCGACAGATGGGGCATTCCTTTGAATAAAGCTTTGTTGTACAGTTCAGACATCCAAAGCAATATCCACAAGGCATTGTTAAAGCATTAATTCGAGCATCGAAGCACACTTTACACACAAGTTCTTGAGATGTGTCACACTCTTTTGCTTCAGATAGGGGGGTTATATTCGGTTCTTCATTTTCAACTGGAGGGTTTCTCACAAGTGTTGGATCTGCTGCTTCTTCAGGGGTAGCAAACCCGAATCGAGTTCCCGACAAAAACTCTTCTTCTGGAATGCAGAAGTTACTGTGTTGGGCGATGAAGCCAGTTCCAAACGTTCTCTCTAGATACGCACACGCGGACCAGTATTTCGCATGCTCAATTTCTGGGATGTCAGTATCCGCCCACTGATAAAGACAGAGACCACAGTGAAAACATATTGCTCGATCATCACTACCTCTGTACAAAAATCCAGCTTTAGCCATTCGTTCAGGGCTTAAATTATTGACTCGATGAGGTCAATTGTCTGAGAAGGATAAGATTCGCGTTTCTTCAGATTCGAAAGAAGGGCACAGCATTTTAAACAAATTTACTCAAATCTAAAGATGGTTACATGCGTTAAAAATCACACATTTATTGTTTTACGTTAAGCAGAGAGGGTTTTCTCTTCTTTTGATAAAGTTCAGTACTTCTAGGCAGACTACTTGAGCGTTTTTTCTTCCCGGCTGTGTGTTTCACCTCTTTCAAGGTTTTCACAAGAGCGGCTAGCTCCTTGCTGATACCACAGTTTTCGTTTCTAATGATGAATCCGGATGATCGATCTTGTAGATGTTGAAAATATTTCTCGGGTGAAAAGATAGATTCCACTTTAAATCTGATAAGGAAATTTTCAACAGCTGCCTCTTTTTTTGAAGATTTCCAATCTTGTTTTCACTTCGCAGACATCACCCTATTGACAGTCAGCTGAGATAATGACCACCACATAAGGACGAGCATCTGCTGGGCCTTTGAACGCCACAAACGGTAGATCCTCAAACATATGCATACACACTTGAATAAGCTGATCGGTTGAAAAGAGAGCTTTTCCTCTTGAGACAGTCAGCACACCTTTTCTCAACATCTCACCGTCTGCGGGTATTGATTTTCCTTCTTTATCAATGTCGAGGAAGATTTTTCGTATTTTTCTTGCTCTTCTTGGTGTTTTCTAGCACGTCTCAACAACTCTGTTTGCTCCATCAACCCTTCGTAACATGAGGAATGGGGGTGGTTTGTAGAAATATCGATGTTTTGTGCTTTCTCTTCAAATTCATCAGCAATGGATGTGTGTGTCTCGTCACAGTTTTCCATTGTTCTTCTTCTGATTTTCTCGCTAAAAAACACGGTTTATATAGACAGCAGCTAGCCCAAAAAAAGAATCATTATGCTTGCCTGGACTTGTCTTGTGCTTTCAAACAATTGTGTGATAAAAGCAGTGGTGTAGTACAGATAAAAATAATAATTCGCTCATTGCTAAAATTGTTTATATCTAATTTTTAAGACCTTAGTTGACGTTAGAGAAACGTGATCAGCTCCGAGCTTTCTAACTTTCGCTGGTATCGGCTTTTGTTGATAGTCACGATTCAGCATGGACTAGTGATTGGTTCAAGACTTTCACGCCCAAATGTTTATATTTCCGTGATAGATTTCTAGCTCGAGCAAAGGACTGCCTTGTGGACCATATGTTCAAAAATGCAGTTAATATCGAAGCGACGGTACTCTCAAGAGGGGTGCCTATAACAAATCAATTTCAAGTTGTCATGTATTTACAAGCTTCACATTTCTTTTCAAGTTGTATTGACATTTGTTTTAAGTTGTCTTGACGTTTGTTTTCAAGTTGTTATTTACAAGTTGGTACACGTTGTCTTTGTGTTGACATTTGTTTACAAGTTGTTACACGTTGTATTTACAAGCTGTTATAATGTACTTCAAGTTCATGTATCAACACATTCGGAAATCACGTTCGGAAATGACGTAGCGCTCCACAAAATCCGGGTCGAAAATGATATTACATACTACTAACATTGGACAAAGATGGTGCTGCTTTTAAGTATCTCCAGAACCTGTTTCCCAAACTTTCAGAGGCCAAAGTTAAAGGTGGCATATTTATTGGACCCCAAGTAAAATTGATTCTAAAGTCTGATGAGTTTCTCGAAACACTAAGTGCTGTTGAAAAGGATGCTTGGATATGTTTTGCTGCTGTTGTCCAAGGGTTCTTGGGAAATAACAAAGAGGACAACTATGCCGAGCTTGTTGCCAACTTGGTAAATTCATATGGTAAGATGGGATGTGGAATGTCAATGAAGGTCCACATGCTCAATGCCCATTTAGATGAGTTCAAAGAAAACTTGGGTGCATATTCTGAAAAACATGGTGAACGGTTTTATCAGGACATTAAAGATTTTGAGAGCCCATATCAAGGACAATATAACAAAACATGATGGGAGGTTACATTTGGGGATTGATTCGGGGAAAGTGATTTGGAGTATAGACGAAAAAGCCGGAAAACAACACACTTTTAACTAAATTGTGTACAGTATTTTACACAAGAACCATGATCTGTGCTACATGAATATTTTGATGCAGAACATTATTTTTAACGCCAGAACATAACTTGAAATGTGAGATTCGACATTAATGACTGTTCCGCCAACCGCCATGTAGTTTTTTACAGTGATTTGACTTCATAAAGCATAGTCTCTTGAGAACGTGACGCAAAAACTTCATAAGCAATTTTTTTACAAAATTTATTGATATTGTGGTAAATTAAGTGATCTCGTGTTGTTTTGTTAGGAGTTTAAGTAAATATAGCTTCAAATTAGACCCCTACAGCGAACCGACAATTAGCCCCCACTGAGAAGTAGTAGACGTTACAACCGGGCTTCCTACGGACTATTTCTAAAAGCCTTCCTTTGTTGTATTGTCTTTGCCCTGTGGTTAAATAAGGCCACATGTTTGACTGATATATATAACAAATGCATCTGCTCGTATATATATAGTGACCACGTGTATTTTTGCTATTCTGGTCAAAACGTCAACGTGGCGAAACGAGTAGTAAATTTTCGTTTCGGCCTGATTACTAAGTATGCTTCGGATTTCTGTTTGGGCCTGAGTGTTGGTCCCCCTGCTGAATTGTTATCGAGGCTGTGTGGTAGCCTTTATCGCCGTGAATTTTTGTTCTGCGCACGATGGGAGGAGCTGCGCATATTTGTAAATAAAACACTGCAAGAAAGCTTCAGCCGCTTCCTGTTTTTTTGTTTGACGAAGCAGAAAGGATCCATAGAGCTAATATTACTAGTTTTACAAAGCAACTCTACTGGTTCAGTGCTAATCAACGACGGTACGCTTGGCGCGGGAATCAAAAAGTTGAAACCTGGTGCTGCCGCACCATAAAATCGAAACGTAAACTGCTCAATCTAAGATTAAAGTTGTATCAACCAGCAAGAGATCAAGGCATCTTCTACATTTTTGAAATTTGTGAAGTGAAGTGAACGTACGCTAGAAGATGCCAGAAGGGGCGAAGCTACACCCTTACAACGAAGGTATTGATATTTGTTGTATTTGTACAATTTCAGACTGCTCGAGATGGCTTAACGCGTGTTTAGCCGAAAAAAATTTTAATTGTTTCTTTGCTGCTCCCTAAATTCAAAGTATTTGGCTTTCTATGCATTTCACGTTTGTTAGATATATTACGTGTTTTGAAGTGAATTTCTTTGTGAATGATGTCGCTAGTAAGTGGCGGGTTAAAGCATGCCGCAGCGGTTGAGGGTGCGTCGGGCTGTGTGACCGATGGATCGGTTTTCCCGGGCTTGACTAGGGCATCTGGGGAGGAGCATCAGTTACCTGGTGGTAGCGTCGCTTCCACTGACGGAGGTAAATTTGAACGTGAGGTGCGTTGTGAAAAAAGGTGTTTTATTGCCCGCATTGGGGAACTTGGTCAAGAGCTCTCATTGTGTACCAATAGGCGAGAAGTTTTGCTTTGCTGGGATAAGCTCAAAAATTTGGGCGAAGACGTGAGCAAATTTCATCGATTGTTAAATGATAATGAAGACACTGCTGCGTCTGCTGATGTGCATGACAAGGTGGGGCTCACGTTTGAAAGTTTAAAGCTAAAATGTCGGGATAAGATGAAACAAATATTAGAGCAGCCCCATTCCGAGGTGCAGCCAGAGGATAGCGTGTCCAATGTAGGCACAGCCCTTTCTAGAAGTTCTGCTAATGCTTTGATTCAAATCGATTTAAAACTCCAGCGAGAGGAACTTCAAATTGAGGCTAAAAAGGCTCAAATGCAAGCACAAATGCAAGCTGAATTTGAACTGAGGGATGCTAAACTCAGGGCGGAACAGCGCAGGCAAGAAATTTTGGCTAGGAGCAGTTTTAGAGAGGGCTCCCGGATCAGCTGCAAAAGTAGACTTTCCAGTAGGAAGTCCTACTCAGACACGGGACCCGATGTGGCCACCATTTTTGGACGTAGCAAGAAGGTGGACAATCAGGTTGTAGCTCCTCGAACTGGAGAGACTGATGTGGGTCTCGGGGCCGCTGGTGACGCGTCGCACTCGGTTGAGCCCTTGCGTGGGATTGCCTGTGGGGAAACCGCGTTGTCTGAACCTTGGGGCTCTAATGCCATTTTGAATGATTTTTCTAACCCAGCTGCTCAAATAGAAAATTGTGTAGTGCCTTCAGCTGCGACTAACTCTTTTACACATGGCTTGTCTGGTTTGTCTGCTTGTGGAGCCGGTAAATATTCGGGGCCGCCCCGAGCGAAGGTGCCGCCAGGATTCGAGTGTGGCTTTGTTCAGGATTCAAGGCCGAGTGAAGTATTACCACCACGTAGGGCTGATTGTCATGTATCTGAACGTGTGCGGGATATGAATGATGTTGTTGTGAGTCGGTTTCCGCAGCGTGGTGACGTCAGAGAGTGCGCTTTAAACCGATATCCACCACCGGAGAAAAATCGTCAAACCTCGGTAGAATTACATGACGGCTATCAAAACGAATTGGCTAGGAATGCTAGCAATGGCAGAAATATCGGTTCCTCGCCTTCATCTGGTAATTCGAGCGCAGATCAGCAGAACTGCTTTTTTGAATATCAGAATTGTAAAACCTTTATGAATAAAGCGGCGTTGATTGGCTATGATGGCGCTAACATGCCCTTCATATTCTTTAATAATCGTATTTATGCGTTAATGGATAGTTGTCCCTTTGAGGGGGTTCGTCTCACTCTGCTGCAAGCAGGTTGTGCTAGAACAGCTGCGCAAAGGGTCGCTAATTTGACATCTGACACGCCTGGCTTATCGGAGAAAGACAGAATAGAAATGTCTTTAGAAAGGTTGTCACAACGATTTGGTGTCCGTGGTGGGTTTCTCTCGGAACCTGAAATTAGGACGTATCGCTATGATAATAAATTGGTCTCTTAGTCCGCGAATATTATGAAAGAGTTTAAAGATCAATTACATCAGTGTCTTCTATATGCTAGAGCGTATAATCAGCGTGAAAAATTAGAAGGTGGTTTTGTTTTGGATTTGGCTAAAAGGCTTCCCTTTGAAGCTAAGCAAAGGTATTTAGAATTTCTTCTCGATAAATGCGGTAGCACAAGTGAGCCCACTTATCAAAGTTTGGTCGATTTTGTAAAACGTGAAGAATTGTGTAAATCCATTGATTTTGGAATAATGTTGTTAAGTGAGCCACAAAGCCATCAGGAAAATAAAAAATTTGATAAAAATAAAGCCACGTGTAGAGTAAGGCAGACCACGGCGAAATCAAACGAGTCGCACCCCTTGACAAAATCATTGGATAGTGCTCCTGTTTACCGCGCAGGTGACAGCCGGAGCCCGACAGGTGGTGGCGCTAGAAATGCACCGTTGTGCATTTATTGTTCTTTAAGTGGTAAGGATCAATACCACTGGTTGTCAAACTGTAGAGACTTTTTGCACTTAAATCCCAAAGACCGCAGGGATGTCGTGATGAAATCTGGGAAGTGCTTGAATTGCTTGCGCGATCATTTTGTAAAAGATTGCACGCGTGATAATAATTGCCGTAGGTGCGGTAATGCTTGTGATAAAAAGCACTATTTTCTCCTACACGATTACTTTGTTGATTCCGGGCATAGGCCGCCTGAAACAAGTGCTGAACCCGCAGTAACTGTGCGCAGTGTCAAAATTGAGAGCGTGAAAGCGGCGTATAATCGTGTGACTGCCGCACGCGTGATGAACCCCGCGACTGGCCACTCAAAGTTGGTGTACTGCCAACATGATCCGGGGTCTCAGCTGACATTTATCGCCAGTAGCTTGGTAGAGGATCTAGGACTAGAGCCGTTTGACACCGCGTCCTTTAAGTTGGATACTCTGGTTGGCGATAAAAATACTTCGGCTAATTTGGTTAAGTTCAATATTCTGTCTATAGATACCGAAGAGCTGTTTGGTGACGTGACTGCGGCCGTTATCTCCCCTTGGGTAGATGACGTTGAAACCTTGCCACATAAGCAGGATTTGAGCAATTTGCAACATTTTGACGGTGTAAAACTTGTTACTCTCGACAATTGTGATATTTTCGACATTATTATTGGCAACGACAATGCATTTTTAATGTGTACGAAGAAAGAGCGCATGGGAGAAAGTGGAGGTGAGCCTCATGCTATATTCACCCCCCTGGGTTGGATGGCTTCTGGAGGAAGATCGCCCTTATATGCCAGGGCCACTAAGGTTCTTAGAGTGCAAACTTGTGTGGCTAATGACGATCTGTCGCAGTGTAAGCTTGACCTGGAAGCCCGTGATAAGGAAATTGCTGTATTGAAGGGTCAGCTTAAGGACTTGGCTGTGCAGAACGAAGCTTTGGATTTATCTCGTACTGACGAAATTGCCAAAGGTTTGGTAGAACCAAATGTTAAGCTGTGCGATGATCATTTTGAAATTCCGCTGCCATTGAAAGCTGATATTGAGCTGCCCAATAATTTAGCGCTTGCTAGAGACAGAGCTATCGCTTTGAGAAAAAGGGCTTTAAAGCAACATGATCTCTGCGAATTTCTTGTGGAAACTATGCAAAATTTGAAATTTAAAGGCTACATTGAAAAGGCTAATGAGTCTGTTTATGATAGTAGGCATGAGTGGTATTTGCCATATTTTGTGACGTCGCAGGCCAAGAAACGCATTGTCCGAATACAAAGGGGTCTGCATTAATGACGTCATTATGACCGGTCCTGACTTGTTAAACCCGCTTGTTCACGTGTTGGCTAGGTTCCGCAAAGGTAAATACGCTTTGATGGCTGTCATCACAAAATGCTTTTTTCAAATTAAATTGCCTGTGGCACAAAGGGATTTATGTCGCTTATTGTGGTTTGAAAACGATGATGTCCATAAGGGTAAGTTAGTTCCTTTTCGTTTTTGCGTGCATCCTTGGGGTATAAAAAGTAGCCCGTATATTGCTTGCATAGCCATTAAAAAGATGGTGGATCAAAACCCTAACAAAACCAGTGATTTGACGCTTGGTACTGTGTCAAAAAACATGTATGCTGATGATTTTATTTTTTCTGCGGATAGCTTTGATGATGCGCAGCTAATTGCCAATGAGGCGATTGCTTTGTTTCGTAGCCGCGGGTTCGAATTGGTAAAATGGAGTGCAAACAAAGAATCTATGAATGTGTTGGTAGGAATGGATAGCGAATTACTGGCGCCATCCATTCGCGAAGTAGATTTGGAGACGAATAGTGTCGCTATGCCGTCAGCTAAAACTTTAGGCTGTGTGTGGGTAACGGAGTCTGACGAACTGCGCTTCCAGTGCTCGCTGAAGCCTCTGACGCATTGGAAATACCTAATTGCAGTAATTTTTTTGGTGCGATTCCCGTACGGTGCTACAATGGCTTAAGAACCCTGACTTACGTTTGAATAAGTTCATTACGCGAAGAGTTAAACACATCTTGATGTTGTCTAGTGAGACTGAATGGCACTTTTGTCCTAGTAAGTTGAATGCGGCTGACGTGGGTTCGCGACCGGATCTCATGCGTAAAGCAGAAGCAGGTAATTTGTGGATAAATGGCCCATCACTGTTGCAACAACATGCAGCAGAACCATTGGTAGAGAATGTAGTTCAAGTTGGAGCGCGTAGAATAAATTTGTCAGAGCGTAGTCGTATCGACGGCATTGATAAACTAATTGAGAAAGCACCTAATTTATACACTCTGCAAAAAAGAGTAGCTTATTTGATTGCCTTTGTTGATTGGTTCCAATGCTGTAAAGTAAGAAAAAATAATTTTATAAAGCCGGTGCTCAATGCTGCTTACTAAGAAACGGCTCTACTGATTATAGTGAAGTTGGTTCAGAACAAGGTGTATGGCAATGTGATTTGTTCGATGCAGGGAAAATCTGCTGATGCACTTGACGAAGTGATCAAACAATGTAATGTTACCGCGTCGCCAAGCCAGAACGATTGCTTGAAAGAGTTGCGATCGCTAAAAAAGTATAGGCCTTGTGTAGATGAGGAGGGAAGGCTATGTATAGAAGGACGCTTAAGCAAATCCCCAGATATATCATGGGAAGCAAAGCACCCCCTCCTCCTTCCGTCTAAACACCCCCTGACTAGGTTAGTAGTATTGTTCTATCACTACCGAGACTGCCATTGTGGTGTGCAACATACGCTGATGTCTACACGACAGAAGTTTTGGATTGCGAATGGTAATGCTGCTGTGAGACCATATGTGCGTGATTGTGGTGTGTGTGCTATTGAAAGGGCAACGCCTATTAGACAACTCATGTCTGACTTAACGCTGGCACGCCTTACAGCACATACAAAGCCCTCTAAGCATGACCGAGACATGCTTAGAAGAGATTATCGCTTTAATTTATCTCTCTCTCCCAGCAATTCTGGGAAAAGTGGATAGCCTTCTATTTACCTTGGTTGCAGGGGCGGAAAAAGTGGTTGAAGGTATCTGAAAATTTGAAACCTGGACAACTGGTGGTTATGGGCTCCTTAGAGGACATATCCAAACGTGGAAGGTACAAGCTTGGGAGGATAGAGGAGGTGATTCCTCAAATTAGAAATGGGAAACCCATAGTGAGAAGGTAGCCGTAACTGAAGTGAATGAAGCCATGGGGGTGGTCATAATTGAGTATGTGTCACGGGATGTCTCTCGTTTAGCTCCCGTGGAGAATGCGTAGCCGGTAGCACACCTTGAGCGCGTCCAAACGACAGCTGTCGCTAGCTTCCCCGCTAATACAGAAATGCGTAGTAAATTGATCGCAATTAAGTGTTGTGTTCGTATAATTAACTATGTTTCTTTTTCTTGTGCTTTTTTTTTGGATTTGCTTGCATGCTTAAAGTTTGTGTTGCTGTTATGTATCATGTTCGTATTTGCTCTAGCAAAATGTATTAGGCAACGCAGATACCTGTCTTAACTAAAAATCAATTGGCTTTATCTGCTGTTGTAATTATGACATTGCTGCGTCATAATTAGGGGCCGCTATGTTCCGCCAATTGCCATGTAGTTTTTTACAGCGATTTGACTTCATAAGGCATAGTCTCTTGAGAACGTGACGCAAAAACTTCATAAGCAATTTTTTTACAAAATTTATTGATATTGTGGTAAATTAAGTGATCTCGTGTTGTTTTGTTAGGAGTTTAAGTAAATATAGCTTCAAATTAGACCCCTACAGCGAACCGACAATTAGCCCCTACTGAGAAGTAGTAGACGTTACAACCGGGCTTCCTACGGACTATTTCTAAAAGCCTTCCTTTGTTGTATTGTCTTTGCCCTGTGGTTAAATAAGGCCACATGTTTGACTGATATATATAACAAATGCATCTGCTCGTATATATATAGTGACCACGTGTATTTTTGCTATTCTGGTCAAAACGTCAACGTGGCGAAACGAGTAGTAAATTTTCGTTTCGGCCTGATTACTGATTATGCTTCGGATTTCTGTTTGGGCCTGAGTGTTGGTCCCCCTGCTGAATTGTTATCGAGGCTGTGTGGTAGCCTTTATCACCGTGAATTTTTGTTCTGCGCACGATGATAGGAGCTGCGCATATTTGTAAATAAAACACTGCAAGAAAGCTTCAGCTGCTTCCTGTTTTTTTGTTTGACGAAGCAGAAAGGATCCATAGAGCTAATATTACTAGTTTTACAAAGCAACTCTACTGGTTCAGTGCTAATCAACGACGGTACGCTTGGCGCGGGAATCAAAAAGTTGAAACCTGGTGCTGCCGCACCAACGACCTTCCATGGAATTAATTTTCATTAATATTACTAGTTCTTGATATTGCACAAGTGTAATCTCAGTTTGGGTTTCTATTTCTTGACTCCCTCCTCTCCGCACCCCATCTACACATAGTGTGCTGCTACTTTTATTTGCATGTGCTAAGATCTTGTACTTTGTGTGCCATTTCGTTTAAAAAATATCTGGCCTCTTGCACCAAATATTTCATCTGTTATAGTGTGAGGTCAGCTGTTAGGCAACATGCCAAGCAATTACATAGTAATCACAGCAATTTTGAATAAATTGCTCTTCTGAAAACAAAATCAAAGTTTAGATCAAACTATGTTGATATTTCGTAGTTTTAGGGTAAAACCAATCAGGAAATATCAATTAGAACCCGGGAACACAAATTGTGTTACACGGTGAATTCAAAGATAACAATCTTTAACTCACAAAATATCAACAACTTATACAATACATTAGACTATACTTTTGACATTGATGTAGTTTTAAGGGAATCAGACTCTAACTTAGCCTATGAATTATTTATGAACCGTTATCCTAAAGTTTTTGATGCATGTTTCCCCTAACTAATCCATGGCCCAAAACACACTCTAATAGCTGGTTTGATAAAGATCTTCAAGTCCTCATGTATGAGAAAGAAAAACTTTTCAAAAAGTATGCAAATAAGAAAACACTGACAGCAAAAGTGAAGTATAACAAAGCTAGAAATCTTTACTATCATTATAACTGCTGCTATCCCAGTCACACGGTTTGGAAGAAGGTCTGAGCGCATTGCGCAAACTCAATCGCGGTATCAAAGGACACTCTCGATGCTTGAATCAAATATAATTCCGAGACGAAAAATCCGATCGATCATACACGAATGGTGTCGATACTGCGACAGGTTTTTTAGAATAATTTAACAATTATAAGCAAATAGTCAAACCTCACACTAAATTGGGCACAAACATAAAAAAATAGAAAGATCAAAAAGCAAAAGCGACGGCATTGAAGTACGACGATAAATAATTATAATTATAACAAAATTATGAGAAGCACTCGTTAATAATACTGCGATAAGTGACAATAGCTTATAATATATACACTTACTGACTGTAAGCGACTTCCGAAACGATTCAACTTTACAGCAGAGATAACATTTCATCCGTATTTTGATTTTGAGAAAAATGACTAGAGTGCCGCGGTTATATAGTGCTGCTAATTTACAAAATTCTCACGCGAGCACGTGGAAAAAGACAAAGAAAACTTCATAGAGAATGGCTGACCTATATCTTTTTTCTTAGTATTGTTTACAACACAAAAGACGCTAATTATAACAGTAGGTCTTCAGCAGCTTATTCAAACAGAAAGAAGCTCTGCAGTTTAATCAGTGTGAGAAAAACAATTTTAATTAAAAGTTTTGTCTGTAATAATTATATAGTTCAACAGACAGCAAAAGTAAATATACTACCAGGAATCTACCCGTGAAGGAACTTTCTCGAAGCGATCCAGGTTGATAATCATATAATAAATAAAATCAAGGTACACTAGATCAGCTGAGCTACTTTATTATACGAAAAATCGATTTCGCCCTATACAGGCATTTTCAATTTCTATGTAAAACGAAAAAACAAAATGCATAAACCAACTTACCGTAATTATAAAATAGGAAAACAGAACTGACTATCTCACACTGGTTGAAAAATAAAAATACAAAGCTGGCTAATAATATTTCGTAAACTTATTTATATGAACGGGAAATAAACTAAAGGGGTTGACTAACTACTCACTTGAACAAAACACTACATAATGCTATTCCTCGACCAAAACTAAACAGACAATACAGTACCAAACTAAAGACATAAAAGAGAAAAAAACTAAAACTTGTTACTCGCTCATATCTAGTTACTAAGTAATAAGATAAAAGGCTCAAAAAAAAATTTTGAAATAAGTGTTACGTCATAAAAAAGAAAAAATGATAAGAGACATACGACATAAATCATTTAATAGTTGGCAAAATCATAGTTTGTAGGTTTATAGACGCTCCAAGTTTATGAAACCATTTATCTTCACATATATCTAACATATCAGACGGTGGTTCTTCAACAAATATAACAGAAAAACATTGTGACAAACTAGGACGGCGTGCTAACAAAAGGTTGTGATTAGATTTATAATGTTGCAGAAGAGCGGTACTATCGTTTTGAGTCGAAATATCAAATTTTTTCCAAGTGTGTTTATGGTTATTCCATCTAACCGAAAATTTATTTTTTCTCTGTCCTACGTATTGAGCATTACAATTTACACAATTAGCAACATAAATACCATAATTTCTACAATTTAACGATTGGTTAAGTTTAACCTGTCTGTTGTTTTTTTCGCATTTAATATAATTTACACTCTTTACCATGCATTCATATTTGCTAAATTTTCCACAAAGAGCGCAATTGCCACACGGGCTTGATGAACCAATTTTTAAAATCTTTTGTTGTTTGTGGGCTAAAGTTTTGTATTTCGTTAATGTATTTGCCAGACATGCGGATCTTTTGTATATAACATTGGCTTCTGGTTTTATGGATCGTTCTTTATCAGTAAGTTGTAGAAATTGTGGTAGATGACCCAATTGGTTTCGTAACAAAAAATTTTACAAAACCAACAGCAGCAGGACGTACGTTTTTACACGGAAACTCATACCATCCACTTCATATCTTTAAAGGTATCATTTTTAGTGAAGCAGTGAGATTACGCAGATTGAACGAAAGACAAGAAGACTACGTGTAGCGTCCTGGCGAATAGGCCTAGACGCTAATAGATGCCAGTTGATTGTAAATACGCTCACCAGTCGAACTTCCACGCCGGTTTGTAAAGGATGTTTTATTGAATAGAAGCGTGAATGGCAGGACGTCAACAGGTAAGGTAACTATATACAAAGAGAAAGAGAATTAACAACTTGCAATTACAGGTATCACTTATCGGCACACACATCACATGTATATATACCTGACGTTGGACGAACGCAGGCTCAAACCCAAAGTCATCACTAAACTTATTTCGATATCCTGCTTGACATGAAGACAAAATATATATCCAATTGTTTGTCCATAATCAAAACAACATGCAATTAAACCAAACCAAATTCAATAAACCAGCACTTATTCAAATAGACAATACAGTAACATGTAATACAAATAACAGATTGTTAGCCCTCAAAACTATCTAAATGTCAGATAAAGCGTATTAATTACAAAGAGAAAGGACTTGCTGGTACACGTGCTGTACAACTGCACCTTAATCTAAGGATAATAGCTAGCTAAGATCAAATTACCCATCTTAAATAAACAACTAGTACATGCTGATTATCTAAATGTGCTAATGAAAACAAAGGTTGCTAATGAAAACAAAGATAATGTTGCCAAGTAAATTCTGAATTGATAGATATTACAAGGGATGTTAAAGGTCACAACAGCTACATGGCTCCCCAAAAACATTTTAATTTACATCGTAATACAATGTTTTTTCACCATATCGTTCGAAACTTTATACACTATTACCGCAGCAAAGAGGGGTTTACGTAGGAAATTAATACACCAAACAATTACACTTGAAAGAAACCATAAGCCTATATACAATCTTCTTTTTACAATGGAAGGCTCCTCGTCGGGAATCGTCCTCATTCGAATTCGCTAATTGTCCTCAGATATTGCTTCTTCGTTAGGAACCAAGAGCACAACTTTACTAATGGGTCTGTCAAAATATTTTTCTTCGGAACGTAAGGGTTTTCCCATAGGATCAAGAGCACCGTCAGACCTTCGCAGCCTGACCTTTCTTACGAGTTTGTCCTCACTGGGATAAACTGATACAACTCTTGCCAATTTCCAACAGTTACGAGGAACGCTGTCTTCGACAAGGAGAACCACGTCACCCTTTCGCAAATTCCTTCTTTTTGTTAACCACTTTTGGCGGATTTGTAGAAGATGTAGGTATTGTCTACGCCATTTGTGCCAAAACTCGTTGGAAAGCTGTTGAACTCTTCTCCATCTTTGCCTGGCATATATGTCCGCTCTTTGAAATTTACCTGGAGGTGGCAGCAACAAATTCGGCTTTAAAGTCAAAAGATGATTTGGAGTGAGAGGTTTAACAGCAGGATCACATAGATCGTCGGTGGTAAGAGGCCGTGAATTTACTACGTTTTCAACTTCAGTCATAAATGTACGCAATGACTCATCGTCCAATTGCGTTCCGCATTGTGTCAGCAATGGTGAGAGAACACTACGGACTGTCCGGATATGTCTTTCCCAGCTGCCGCTCATATGACTGGCATATGGAACATTGAATCGATGTTGGATCAAGTCACACTCCCGTTTGAGTAGAAACGTGTGTAGCCTTTTCTGGTTCATCTCACCTTTGGCTCGTAGTAGTTCATTTTTTGCTCCAACGATATTTGTGCCACAATCAGAATGAAGCTGTCGGATAGGTCCACGGCGAGCCAAAAATCTTCTCATGGCGTTGATAAAGGAATCCGTATCTAAACTATTTACGGTTTCCAAGTGAACAGCTCTGGATGATAAGCATGCCCAAATTACTCCATACCTTTTCAGAACTGAACGTTTTTCCTTTATGTAGAATGGACCGAACAAATCAACTCCGGTGTACGTGAAGGGAGGCTCTTCCTTTAGTTTCTCAATTGCCAAATCTGCCATTTTCTGTTCTTGTACAGGACCTCTAGCTCTCTTACAAACAACACATTTGCTAATGTATTGTCCCACAGCAGATGATGCCCCAACTATCCAATAACCATTTTCTCGAAGTTGACAGAGAGTTGTATTGCGACCCATGTGACCAACTTCTTCATGACTTTGACGTATCAGTAACTGTGTGACATGATTCCTCTTGGGGATAATGACTGGATGCTTCATCATTTCAGGTAGCTCAGCTCTTCGTAATCTACCTCCAACACGAAGAATTCCAGCGTTGTCCAGGTAAGGATCTAATCGATAGATGGAGCTATTCCTTTTTAGATGCAATGAATCATTTTGAGCTAAGATGTTGCTTTCACATTTGGTCTTAGTCAGCAGTTTCATTTCTTGGGGATAGTTTTCTACTTGAATGCTCTTAATAATTTCTGTTTCAGCTTCTCTGAGGAGATCAACAGATATCTTTGTGGGAATATCGGAGCGTTGTAACTTGGCTCTCAACTTGTTTTTGAGTAACAGACAATTAGCTATCGCTCGCTTCGCACGAAACCACGTCGAGAATCTATTCAGTCTATTGGATTCCAAATGATGGAATTTCTTTACGGGTCTTGCTTTAACATCCGTGGAAAGAACAGTGGTTTTGCGCATTTCTTTCTTCATTTCTTGATTTACTTCAGCGTCAAAGGAAAAGGGTATCTTTGGTGCCAAATTGGTTTGTTGTAACAAGAACTCTGGTCCAACCAACCACTTAGCACGAGCGCTGACAAACTTCTTTGCTCCCAATCCTCTGCTGGCTTCATCACTAGGATTGCATTTGGATTCCACGTAATGCCATTCTTCAGGAAGTGTTAAATCTCGTATTTGCTGAATCCTGTTGGCAACATAGATGTGAAAACGTCTTGCTTCGTTGTTGATGTACCCAAGTACAACCTTACTATCTACCCAGAAAAACTTTTCCACACTTGGATACTTCAACTCTTCGCATAAGTACTTGCTCATTCTTGCGGATACCAACGCTGCAGTGAGTTCCATTCGTGGTATTGTGACTTGCTTCAGAGGAGCAACTCGAGCCTTTCCCATTACAAAGCTGCAATGAACTTGACCTTTTTCATTTATTAGTCTAAGGTACGAACACTGACCATAGCCATTCTCGCAAGCATCAGAGAAGTGGTGTAGTTCTACCTTTTTTGGTTTGCCGAACTTCTCTGGCTTCAAACAACGCTTGATAGAGAGCTTCTCCAATTCAAACAATTCAGATCTCCATTTCCTCCATCTTGCTGAGAGACCTTCAGGTACTTCGTCGTCCCATCTTGCTCCAGAGCGACAAAGTTCCTGAAGAATCTTTTTTCCTTGTAAGAGCACAGGTGCAATAAATCCGATTGGGTCGAATACCGAACTAACCGTGGATAGAATTCCTCTTCTGGTTAGTGGTTGATCTTTTAAGTCAATTCAAAATTGAAAACAGTCATTTTCAACGCACCAGTCAACTCCGAGTGCCCGTTCCACAGGGAGAGTATCAACCGACAGGTCTAAAGACTGCAATCCCTCTGCTCTCTTTAATTCAGGAATGGCCAGTAACACTTCTCGTTTGTTGGAAATGAACTTATGCAAGTCCAAGCCTGCTTTCGCACATAAGGCCATGCTGCCTTTAACTAAAGATATTGCCTCCTCTACAGTAGGAAGTGAAGTAATGCCATCATCTACGTAGAAATCTTCACGAACGTAATCAGCAATTTTTCGACCAAATTCGGTTTCTCCATCATCAGCAGCACGCTTGAGTCCGAAATTAGCACATCCAGGAGAACTTGTAGCACCAAATAAATGAACCTTCATTCGAAACTCTACGAAAGGTTTTCTTGTGTCCCCTTCTTCCCACCATAAGAATCTCAAAAGATTTCTATCTCGCTCTCGGACTAGAAATTGGTGAAACATAGCTTTAATGTCCATCATTACTGCAACTTCTTCTTTGCGGAAACGACATATGATGCCAATTAGTTCGTTTACCAGACTAGGTCCTGACAACAAATGATCGTTAAGCGAAACATTTTGATATGGAGCTGAGCAATCAAAGACCACATGGATTTTTGTAGGCCTTTTAGAGTGGTAAACACCAGTGTGAGGAACGTAATTGATCCTTCCAACAATAGCTTTTGATTCGTTTAGTTCCTTCTCTGGGACTCTTTCGGCATAGTTTTTTACAATGTCCTCCATATATTCCACGTAATCTCTTTTAAATTGAGCATTATGCTCTAATCGTTTCTTCAATTGTAGAGCTCTCTTGACAGCTAACGGTCTGTTGTTTGGTAGGAAGACGTGTGAGGATCTAATAGGTAAGGGCATGACATAATGTCCATCCTCTTGTTGATAAATGTTTTCTGACAAAATCTCAATAAATCGTCGATCTTCAATAGGTAGTTCCTTAGCTTGGCCATTACCTTCGACAAAATCCACTTCCATCATTTTTCTCACGCTGACGGGACTAATCACTTCCTTCACACGAGTAGTAAAAATAAACTTGGCTGGAGTTTGATCTTTGTCATCACGAAATTCCATCCATCTACCATTTTCTGATAAACATGGAGGTAACGCTGAACCTGCTTGTATTCTATGAACCACCATTCTATTCTTGACTTCTGGGGGATCTCGACAAACCATACCAACAAGTCCCCATCCAAGAATTGATCTCTGCGCATATGGTTCATCTTCACCACCAGCAACGATTTCTCTGGGACGTATCGCACTAGGAACGTTGTTACCTATCAATAAGCTCACCTTGGCCTTGACCTGATAAGGAGTGATATTGTGCTGAATTGATGACAAATGCTTCCAGGCTTGTGCCACTTCTGGTGTGGGAATTTGAGATCTAGTCGCGGGTATTCTATTTCTTGTAAATACGGCAGGAAGAACAATACGATTCTTTCTATCGTAGCTCAGCACTTCTAAATTCTCAATTCTGTTACTGGTGATAATTGCATTGCTTTTATAAATCGTGCTGAGAGTGAGATTAGTTTGATGTCCTGTGACTCCCAACTGAAACTTCAAGTCCTCCGACATAAAACATGAGTTTGATTGACCATCCAAGATGCAATAGCAAAGAACTTCTCGCGAGGATTCCTGTGCAGATCTAACCCAAACAGGAACGATCATAGAATTGTCACAACCATAACCTTCGTTGTGCTGCTTACACACCTCGGTGCATAGAGAATGGGCTTGGTCTGCTGTACTGTCTTGCTGACCCTCATGTCTTTCCTCGTGTAAGAATGACAAGTGTCTTTTTTGACAAGTTTGACACTTTATTCTATTGTCACATGATCTTGATCGGTGTGATGTTGAAGACCCACAGGCAAAGCACAATCCTTTATCCTTCAGAAATTGCAGACGTTCCTCTTTTGGAATTTCCCATATTTTATCACATCTATCAATATGATGGCGTTCAGTGCAGTAAGCACACACTTGATTGTCAGTTGCAAAAAATTCTTTTTGCCTTGTATTGGTAGCAAGAGTCCTTGAAGATTTAGTCTCTCTCCTCACTGAAGATTGAGAACGGTAGGAAGAACTTCCACTCAAGCACTTTAGTTCCGGTATGTTTGCTTCCTCCGAATACAACTCGACAAAATAAACTAATTCTTCAAAGGGTGGGTATGTGTTGCTGTTGCGCTTCCAGCTGAGCACTCTTTCTCTCCATTTATGTTGTAAATACAAAGGAAGTTTTTGAACTACTTTGGTGGATTCTGGAGCAAAGTCGAGTATTTCCAGTCCCTTAATATTCCTCTTGACTTCCATCACTTGCACCAAAAAATCAGAAAAGTGTTGCAGGTCCGATGGTTGGTTATTTCCAATCTTAGGCCATGAAGCGAGTTTGTCAATGAAAGCTTGTCCAACGATGCTTGGGCTTCCATACCTTGATCTCAGCCTTTGTCTTGCTACAGTGTAGGCTTCTTCATTTTGGTAAAGCAGCAGTCCACTTATTAAATCCTTAGGCTCACCACTAAGATATTGTCCCAGTAAATTCATTTTGTGTTTGGAACATTGTACCCTGTTACCAATTAGTGCATCAAAGGCAGATTCCCATGCTGGAAAACGTACCACGGATCCCTCAAATACCTCCATTTTAACTTGAGGAATGTGGTAGGTGGCTGTTACCAGACCTTTCGACGATCCATTGTTCTGCGTAGCAAGCATAGCGCTGGTCTCTCCAAATTCTGAAGCACGCCTGTTGGCTTCTGAATTTCCTTCCTTTAAGACCTCCTTCGCTTGCATCCTTTTAATGACTTCGTCTTTGCCTTTGGTTTCTCCAGCAACTTCTTCAACACACCCGTCGATTGATGACTTGTCATCCATTGAAAACAAGATACGTTGCTCCTTTTCTTGCCATGATTCTTCCGGAGCAAGAATTACATTAGATTGAAGATTTTTGAGTTCTTCAGCCTCTGCCTTTTTAGTGGCCTTCACTTGAGCATGAAGAGAAGCGATTTGCTTTCCCTTTCTTATTTCCTTAAGTTTGTTTTCCAGTTCTCTCTCCTTCTTCTCATACTCGAGTTCTGCTTCCAATGCAGCTGCTTTCCCAGCTTGTTGAATTCGTTCATCACCTAATTGAGAAATCTTTGATTTGTAGCTTGCCTTAGATCTGGAGTCCCTACTAGTTCCCGAAGAACGTTCACTCCTTAACTCCAACGACAAATTTTTTATAATTTCTGCGATATCCTCATTAACTGTTTGGCACAATTTGTCACGAATCAGTAGTTTTCCCTCAACATCTGTGATTTCAGTTTCATCCAAACATGAACGTAATCTCTCAAAACATACTTTCATTTTTTCAAAGGTGTCGTGCAGATCCTTAGTCTGAGATCTTAGTTCATGTGGTTGGTCACAGGTAACTTTTGTTTGATTTAGCCTTTTCAGTTTGGCATCAAATTTCCTAATCCAACCGTTGAATTGATCTAACAATAATGTTCTAGAATATTCTCGGCCATATTCTGTGGGTTTTTTCAATCGCGTACTGGTGGTAGATGGCAGGTTCTCTAAAATTGGCTGTTCGCCAATAACAGAAACAGCAGGTTCACCACCTAAGGTTTTAACTTCCATTGCTGAAAATTGGTCTTTATCATCACTCAGAGATTGTAAAACTTTAGATTTATCCGAATCACAAGCTGACATTTTTTACAGGCCAGTTGAATTAATCCACAATCAGCTAAACACAGCCACTTACTGTATTAAAGAAACCGAACACGAAGCAGGTATGTACAAGATCCAAAGATTTGATCAGCCAGTAGTGTTTCGTCAGTTACTGTAGCGTCCTGGCGAATAGGCCTAGACGCTAATAGATGCCAGTTGATTGTAAATACGCTCACCAGTGGAACTTCCACGCTGGTTTGTAAAGGATGTTTTATTGAATAGAAGCGTGAATGGCAGGACGTCAACAGGTAAGGTAACTATATACAAAGAGAAAGAGAATTAACAACTTGCAATTACAGGTATCACTTATCGGCACACACATCACATGTATATATACCTGACGTTGGACGAACGCAGGCTCAAACCCAAAGTCATCACTAAACTTATTTCGATATCCTGCTTGACATGAAGACAAAATATATATCCAATTGTTTGTCCATAATCAAAACAACATGCAATTAAACCAAACCAAATTCAATAAACCAGCACTTATTCAAATAGACAATACAGTAACATGTAATACAAATAACAGATTGTTAGCCCTCAAAACTATCTAAATGTCAGATAAAGCGTATTAATTACAAAGAGAAAGGACTTGCTGGTACACGTGCTGTACAACTGCACCTTAATCTAAGGATAATAGCTAGCTAAGATCAAATTACCCATCTTAAATAAACAACTAGTACATGCTGATTATCTAAATGTGCTAATGAAAACAAAGGTTGCTAATGAAAACAAAGATAATGTTGCCAAGTAAATTCTGAATTGATAGATATTACAAGGGATGTTAAAGGTCACAACAGCTACACTACGTAAATAGCATAAACGAATTAAAAGATAAATGCTTAAGTTCCGGGTTTAATAAAAAAGTGACACAGAACATGGTTCAAAAAGTAAGCACTTGGACAGAAAGATTTGGACCGAACAATCAGAAAAAACAGACAGAAAAGAATCCGGTTCCATGGGCAACAGGCTTTCCACAATTTCTACAACTTACTGATAAAGAACGATCCATAAAACCAGAAGCCAATGTTATATACAAAAGATTCGCATGTCTGGCAAATACATTAACGAAATACAAAACTTTAGCCCACAAACAACAAAAGATTTTAAAAATTGGTTCATCAAGCCCGTGTGGCAATTGCGCTCTTTGTGGAAAATTTAGCAAATATGAATGCATGGTAAAGAGTGTAAATTATATTAAATGCGAAAAAACAACAGACAGGTTAAACTTAAGGCAGTGGCTATTTTGCCGTCGACGGCAATTTACCCTCAGAGACTATTTTGCCGTGAGTTGTTTGTGATTGGTCAATCTTAATGACGTACTAAACATGTGACTTTTGGTCGTCTCTGATTGGTCAATTTTAAAAACCAAAAAAAAAATTTTGCACCCCCAGGTCTCTATCCCCCACCCTGTACACTCCCTTGCAGTGTACACTGCCCCGTACGGTTGCATACCAGGCCTGCCCCTTCAGTGTACACTGCCTTTCTTTTAAAGCCCTGGCCAGCTGAGATTCGAACCCGATGCCTTGGTATCTCAAGACCAGCGCTCTATCCACTACACCACAGAGTCACTGGTGCGATAATAGCAAATTTGGCTATATAAACACACGTGAATGATCACGGCAAAATAGATTCCAAGGGCAAATTGCCGTCGACGGCGAAATAGCCACTGCCTAAACTTAAATTAGTAATAAATTGTTGGTAGGAGGCGGAGTCAGTCATTGGTGATCTGTATATGGTGCCATATGTAATAGCCTCATGTTTTAATTAAACTATTTGAATAAACGATTGCAAACTTGAGGGACTCTATTGTTTTTGAATAAGGTGGAATGCATGTGTAAGGATTTTGTAAGTGGTGGTTAACGATTGTTATTAAACAATATCTGAAACACTTTGATATCTGGAAGATTCTAACAATTTGATCAATGACCTCAGCACAGTTGGCAGAAGTAATGAAGAAGCTGGATGAAGTATCAAAACGCCAAGATGAGTATAATAATCAATACTTGTCTTACTCATATAATACTAAGCCTACAGATAGTTCTGTTCCTGCTTCTTTTTCAGATGCCACCAGTGCCCAGGGTTTGCTACTGGATGATCTAAATAAAATGGTTGCTACTCTTAGGGCCTTATTCACCAAGTCGAATCAAAGTAAAATCAAATCAAATCGAGAATCAAACTCAAATCAACCAATCGTTCATATTCACCAAGCACGATCAAGGCTGATTCGAAATCAAACAAAAATCAAATCAACCGATTTTAGCCGAAAATTTGATTCGCTGTTGTAGGTAAATCAAACTAGAATCAAACAGCTAACAGCTATGGGTTAGTACAAGGCCACCTAGAAAATATGTTCTAGGTGGCCTTGGTTAGTAGGAAATTTTAGGATTTTAATTTTTTTGCTATTTTGGCTTCTTATCCTAGCAATATAGGATTACTTTCTTCAAGCGTTCGCATTCTAGCTTGTGCTAGCGGTACTTCAGGCTTTCCAGCTAAAGTAGGGTAATGTGTAGATTTGGATAAGTGTAAATAGAGCTTTACTAAATTGATTGCTTTTTCTAACTGTTAGTAAATTAACAAAAGGTACTACCAATGTATATAACCTAATCCTTCAAAATTCATTTAAAGCTAAAATTGTGTTGTATAAATATAAACCAATTTCTTATACATAAAGACAAACAGTTTACTTTTTATACAGTTTTATACAATATTAATTATTTAGGATTAGGCTAGACAGCGTTAGATATTAATGTATAGTTTACGTAGCCTTTTAAGTAGTAGTTTTATTAAGATTAACTAGCTACCAGCAGGCTAAGAAATTAGGCCTAAGGCTAAACACAACAACAAAAAAATAAATGCAAAAAAAAGTCTGAGCTCAGTGATTTTTACTGCTGTTGACAGTGATACTAGGGAGAGAACAGTCTGCCCATGTGACACCTAACAAAGGAACTTTTGTTTGTCCACAATGTGATTTCAATCTCAAACAATTTTGAGCACTTCACATTGACTGTTGGTTGTGAGTAAAAGACTGCACGTGGCACTATCATACACTTCATTTTTGTTTTAACCCACTTAATTAATATCACAAGTACTACTATACTGGCTATATAGTGCTGCTTTAGCAACTTACATATAGCTGCTTTAGCAACTTAAATGTTACTAATGTATTTCAACAACAATGATATTATGTTTTGAAAAATTCTTTAAATTTGTTTATTTCAGGTTGTTGTCAATTTTGTAAGATGGCTCACAGTCTGTATATATAGAGAGAAACTGTGGATGGCTTAACAATACTTTCTACATTTGTATAATGTTGTAGGCCTACATTTTTAAGTGCTAAAGAAATGGCATCTTTCCCAATCAAGGTAAAAGACTTTGTTTTATTTTTAAATTAATGACAAAAGAACAAGTTTGCAGGTAAATGCATTTCACCATGTGTGTGCAAAGCATCACTCTGCAAAAGATACACAACAGGTGCTTCTACAAAGAAATATGTAAAACAAATTAATAACAAACTAGTGGTAACACTGAAACATGTACGTTTGGCATGAAAAACAGTTCACAAAATATTTTAAGATTTATCTACTTACTTGTCTACATCTGCTTACGTTAATTGCTGTCATACTGCTTACAACTTTTTCCAAGATTATTGGCAAGGTGTGTTTGAATTATTATTACTTTTTGTAAGAAACTTTAAGCAGCTTTTTTACCCAGTCCTTATGCGACACTTCAATATCATTTGTGGCTTATTAAGGATTGACAATCATGTTAAATCAAGCAATATTCTTATATATACACTTTTTAGACAGATTGATGCAGATTAATGCATTATATGATAATATATATATGCTGGTGGCTGGTGTCATAACTTTTTTGTTGTTTGGTCCAAAACACAACAAATAAAGTCATTCAATTAGCATTTATTGCCAAAAAAGAAGATGACATAAGAGCAGTTATGAAAAAGCATAACATTATGAGAATAGAACAAACTGCTCAATTAGAGATAGTTAAATTTATGCACAAATATTTTAATAACATGCTACCACATGCATTTAATGACTTCTTTCAGCACAACTATCAAAACTGCAATGCTGGTAGGTCACAGTCGAAAGCTAAGATATTTCCTAAATTTTGCAGAATTAAACTAACCCAGCAGTCATTCAAATACAAAGGTCTTGTGCAATGGAATAAGCTTCCTCCAGCATTAAGAGAAATAAAATCTTTGAAATCTTTTATCAACCAATCAAGGCAGTTTTTTTATCACTTCATGAATATTTAATCCACTTAAAATTCACATCTAGGGAATGTGACTGCTTATGATATAGTCTTTTATAGTGCTATGGTTTCTGTGTTCTTTTTTCTGTTTTCAGATGGATCCTCTGAAGGTTGTGACAGTGAAGTGAGAACAGTCAACCATGAACGATCAATTCATAAAGACCATTAAACTACTGAAACTTCATCATTGCATATCACATTGGAACGATAAGTTATTTTCGTCTGTTAAGGTCACTCTGCATCAAATTGATTATTAATTGAGTTGATTAAATTTTACGCAAACAATGCAGCTGGGAATACCATCACGGTACTACTAACTCACAGTAACTTCTTTTTGATAATAGCTATGTGTTTAATCTAGTCCTAGGTGTATGACTTAAAACTACAATCGGCGACAAGGTTTATGTGCCTTGAGACGTAAAGGAGCTGTCTCTTAGATGTCGTTGCTCCCAGGTCACCCTTGGGCAAGGTGTAGCACCTGATAGCCTCCCCTGTTAGGGTTACAACATGACAGTTTTTTATTTTTATTGTATCTAGCGACACTTTGTGTATGCTTTTCTTCGTGTGTGTTTTTTATTTGCTTGGTATCTTTCAGGTGCGATGACCATGCCATTATCTTCACATTCAATCTAAATTCTTTTCATGTGCATGTATTTACGTATATCGTTTTGCCATCTTCTCCTTTTTTTGTCCACTGCTGTCAAATTTATGTCTATGTATGCTGATTTCGACAAAAATAAAATAAAATTGATTGATTGAATTATGTGAAAACAATTTTTTATTTTAGAAAAAAGGTTTTGAGTTGCTGGCTTTTTTGTTGTTGCTGCAATAATATTATGGTACTTGTGGGTTATCTGTCACCACTTTTTTTCACCAGGTATTAAATTACTATTATTTAACTGTATATATAATGTTTAAGCCTAAAATGGGTTTGGGTTAGGGTTAGGGTTAGGGTTAGGGTTAGGGTTAGTATTGCATGAATGGCCACCCAATAAATAAATTAAAAAAAAAGTGGTGACTAACCCTAACCCTAACCCTAACCCAAACTCATTTAATTTAATACCTGGTGAAAAAAAGTGGTGACAGATAACCCACAAGTACCAATATTATTACTATGCATCACATAAAATTGTTAAAGAGATGTTGATATATGTTAATACCATCCAATGATATTGTTAATGCACGTGGTTTTAGTGCATCAAGCAACTGTTTGTGATGTAAAAAGTTCAACTCTGTTAACATCAATTTTTTCAACAAAAAATTTATTTCAGGGGATTAGGGGAAAGTTTCAACTATGAATGTTACACGTTATTTTTTTACAAAGTTGTAGATAATGATGCCGATGTCCTATCAAACTGCCAAAACAAAACTTAAGTATAAGATAATCGGTGATTATTTTATTGTAGTGTAGCGCAACGGCAGGCATCCGACTGTATTTTAAGATAAAATGAGTGCACTTCATACGGCGACTACTCACTTCTATCATGATTGCTACTAGTAGTGATTCCATTCGGTTTATAAGTTAAGACTGCTGTGGGTGACTTTCTGTTTGTGGTTTGTAGTAATTGAGGTTGCTACAGTAGCAAATATTCGGCAACATTCTCCAATAATTTAATGTTTAATACTACCTACAATAAGAGCTAGAGCATAAACAAAAGCAAATGCGTTAGCGCATGATTTATTAGACGTAAAAAACGTTACTGATGTCAACAGTAAATATGCGACGAGGAGTGTGATCGCTCTATGAGGAGTCAATGAGCCACTTCTTGGGAGCTCAAAATTTGATTAAACTACAATTTTTTTGGGTAGGCCAAGTAAAATGAATAACTTTAACTAAGCCTAACATCTGTAATCAGTATGATGCCCTCAAAAAAACACTGTTCGATGAATGAAAACTGGTTTTAGAGATTTTTACAAACAACTAATATTGCTTTCAATAGCCCACTATGTCGTAAAACATCTATTAATACTGTACTAACACAACTTAAACTGTCTGTCCCGTGTCCCTCGTTGCCCCGCTTTCCCCTACTTACCATTTGCCACAATCATCTCTTTCAAAAAATTTTCAAAGCTGCTGAATTTATTTACCCTACTGATTTCGGCTGTATCTAAATTACTACTGTAAGCAATGTTGGCAGTGCATCTTGCTTTCGCTGCCTACCTATCCCACACTGCCTACTTCCCCACACTGCCCACACAGCCTGCCTTGCCCACCTTTTCTACACCGCTTACCTTGCTTTCACTGCTCGCCTTGCCTACTCTAGTAATTTAAAGCCACCACAGTTTTTGCAGGAATGAAAATCTATTCACCAAACCAATACCTGCGAAAACACCTTGTATGCGTTTATAAAACATATGTCCGACTGGACTATATTTCAACCACAACTTTTCAAATAAAACTCCCTGCGCGATATTTTAAAAATAGTTGGTTTTCATGCATCACTGAGCAAATTTGCATCTTGGCTACTGTTTGATTCGGCGATCAAAATCAAACCGAGAATCAACTGATTTTAGTTTGATTTTAGTTGGTGAATACGAAACCCAAGTTTCGATCAAAGTAAGATCAGTTGATTTTACTTTGATTTTGATCGACGAATCAATTTGATTCGACTTGGTGAATAAGGCCCTTAAAATTTCGGTTGAGCAACTGGCTGATCAGATGTACCAGAATCAAAGACACTTGGATGATCTGGAGCAATACAGCAGAAGTAACTGCCTCATCCTACATGGGTGTACTAATCTTCCAGAAAAAAAGGCAAGTAATTTAGACTTTGAAAATTTTGTCTTAAAAACTCTAAATTCCAGAATCAAATTGTCTCAGCCAATTACTAATACAGACATCGACATCTGCCATGTTCTGCCTTCTCAAAAAGCTAAAAATCCAATCATCATTAAATTTGTGCGCCGTACAGTTAGGAACCTGGTGTTTGCCAACAAATCCCAGCTCAAAGCAGCAAAGAATTCCGACCCAAAATTATCGTTAACAGAATCACTTACAAAACGACAATTTCAACTGCTTGCTAAATCACAGGAAGCATTTGGATTCCAAAACGTCTGGACACTCAAGGGGAATATATATTGCTATTTTGAAGGCAAGAGGCACTATATTGATGATTTCGGAGATATCTCAAAGATTAGATTTCCATGCTGAGTCCCACAACTTGCTTGCTTTTTATTAACCACACCTCATGACATACCAAAAACCGTTTTTTTGGAGCTTTAGATAATTCTTTTTTTTTGTATTGTAATTCATTTTTTTGTATTAATTTTCTTTTCAACTATATATTTCTTGTGTTTTTTGTAATGTCGCAAAATGTATTTTTTATTGAAAACAGTCAAAAATCTAATTTTGAAAACAGAAGCAACAACTTTACATTACCAGTACTTACCAACCTAAATAAGGAAAATTTAACCCATTGTGCTGAGAGCCTTAATTTGATGTTTAGTGACAGTGATCAGAGCAGTAAAAACAGCAATGCAGACTTGGACTTTGAGGCTTTAATTAGTACCAGCCAATACATTGACATATCTAAATTGGATGACTTTGTAACTGATGAGATACCTGAAAGTAAATTATTAGCTTTGGAACTAAACATGAGATCATTAGTAAATAATGCTAATTTTACCAAGTTGGAGGCCCTGCTATCATTTATGACATACAAACCAGACATTATATCTATTTCAGAAACTTGGATAACTCCTCTAAGCTCAGGTGCTTTCTTAAATCTACCAGGTTACAAGTTTGTTCACAACTCTAGGCTTCATTTCAAAGGGGGAGGAGTAGCACTTTATGTCAAAGACACAATTAGGTTTCATGTTTTGACTGAACTCACCACTATGCATGAAAAGCTATTTAAATCTATCTTTGTCAAATTAGAATTGCAAAATGAAAGTATTATCTGTGGAACAATCTATAGATCTCCTTCACATGACACTGGATCAAATCAAATATTTTTTGACAACTTAAAAGAAACCCTTGAGTCTATAAAGAGCAACCACAAATGATTTTTATTTGGTGATCTTAATTATAATCTCCTTCAACATGACAATAATATGGTTAGTGATTTACTGGACATTATGTCAGATAATTCATTTTATTCATTGATAAACAAACCTACTCGCATTACAGACACTAGTGCAACTATTTTAGATCATGTGTGGACAAATTTGAATTCTGAAAACATCAGAACAGGAGTGCTTCTTCATCCTATTTCCGACCACTTACCTATAATTACTTGTTACTATACCAATCAAATAAAGCATAAGCTAGAAGACAAAATCAGAATTTTTGACCAAGTAAACATTAAAAAATTTCAAAAACAATTAGAAGAAATAAATATAAATTTGATATTACAAGAAACTAATCCCAATACAGCCTTCTGTATGTTTATTAATAAATACACTACTATTTTTAATCACTGTTTCCCCCTGGTAAAAAAAAGATTTGTTAGAAAAAGCAAGAACTGGTTTGATGAAGATTTGCTAAAACTAATCAAAGAAAAAGATAAGTTATTTAAAAAATATATTGCCAAAAAGAGTACCCTAGCCAAAGCAAAATACAAAGCAGCTAGAAATAAATATTTTCATAGGATTCAAGAAAAAAAGGAAGCTTTCTTTGCATCAATTCTTGAAAAACAAAAACACAATATTAAAAAGACATGGCAAACCATTAACATTCTTTTAGGGAAAACTAAAAACCATAGCTGCACTTCCTTAAGTATTCATGGAGAATTATCTACCGATGATGCAAAAATAGCTGACCACTTCAATAAACACTTCACAACGATTGGTGGTAACCTAAAGAAAGACATAAACCACACCGGTGCTAAATTTGATGATTATCTTGGTTTGTCATACCCGCACTGTATGTATGTAAACCCCACTTGTGTCTCGGAAATTAAGAATATTTTATCTGGCATGCAATCAAAAAACAGTTGTGGTTTAGATGAAATCCCAATGTCAATTCTTAAATTATCACCAGATAATATATTGTTAATACTATGTCACATTTTTAATCTTTCATTGGGAATAAAAGGTAAATTTATTAATGAGTTCAAAAAGGCCAAAATAATCCCAGTGCACAAAAAAGGATCCAAATCTGATGTAAACAATTATCGACCAATCAGTTTACTACCTGTTATGTCCAAAATTTTGGAAAGAATTTTCTACAAAAGGTTTTGTTTGTTCATTTTTGAGCCAAGTAGATTTTTTCCATGAATATCAATTTGGCTTTAGAAAAAAATATTCCACAAGCAATGCTCTCACAGTTATGGTAGAAAATGTTACAAAAGCATTTGAAGAAAAAAAATATACACTGGGTGTTTTCTTGGATCTGTCAAAGGCTTTTGACACGATTGATCATAACATCTTACTTTACAAATTACATCACTATGGAGTTAGGGGACTACCCTATGAATGGCTTAAAAGTTATTTAAGTAATTCGATGCAAATTTGTTAGTGTATGTCTGTTGACCGTGATTAGTCTGAGTTTTTTCTTGTCGGTATTTCATGAAAAGCTTTACTTTGAAATGGTGCGAGTTCAATCTTGGATGGAGGTGAAGAGATTTTACAGCGATTAACGGCAAATATTTTGTTGAATAAATCAATATCAACATGATGAAATAAGTAAGAACAAAACAATAAACCAAAAACGAATCAATCAGAACGAGGTTATATAATTTTGATAGGTTGAGGACTAAGAATTATTTACGCTTCAATGTATAGCAATATCAGAAATTGTGCTTCTTGAAAATAAACGGTAAGTTTGAAAGGTTTGTTGTGCAAATGAATGAGTTTAGAAGTTATCAAATTGCGAGTTTGGTAAAAAAAAACTTGAATGAAATTTGAAAATAGTGGGTCGTGATGTTTTATGCGAGTCAATACTTGGTGAAGATATGAAGGTAAAGTTCAGAAAATATCTTATACGTTTAGATTTTGAGGTGTTAAAAGCATTGAAGCTGTTGATTGTGAGGAAAAATTGTTTGGTTTAAGGATGGAAAGTGGCTTGTCAGAAAGTTAGTCAAGACTATCACGAGACCACATTCAAAACTTTTGTGTGTGTTGGTCACAGCAATTACTAATGAGGTCACTGAGAAAGACAACTGTAAGTTAATGTTGGATGCTACTATCAGAGTTTGTTCACTTTCAGCAGAGTATTACATTTGATAAAGCTAGTAGGAAACGTTTAGCAGTTGGTTTTGTGAGCTCAGATTTTACATTTTGTAACTAATGGTTTATAGTTAATACAGTAGCATTGAAGTTGCTTGATAATGGATAGTAAGAGATTTTGTAATGAATCAACTTGGTCTAATCTGCAATTGCAAACGTGTCTAGCAGTGATTACGTATAACAAGTGTATAATGGATATCAGTTAATGTAGTTTTGCTAGGATTTAGGTAAAATTCTTGATTTATCTATGTGGGAGATAATATGCTGCGAGTTGAAAGTTGTGAATTACAAATAATGGTTTCAAATAGATCAAAACTTAGTGCAAGAGTTTAATTGTACGAAACAAAAGTCTTTGATCAGCTAAGACGACTTGTCACAATGCATACGAATTAACGGTTAAGTTGAAAATTTTGGTTGAAAACAATGAGTTTTAGATTGGTGATAGCACAGAGTCAGATTGGTTTTGAAGCTTTCTATTTGTGGTTTTTAGCAAACAACGAAAAATTAAAGAACTGGATCAATAATTTCTATTTGCGGTAGAGGGTGAATACTCATTTTAATAAGAATAAAGCATAATTTTTGTGTTTTGTTTTACTGATGTTCTACAGAAATGCTAAAAGTTGTGCATATTTCTATATAGGTGAGTTAAGTACACTGTGAAAACTATGAATTTTATGTTAACGTCTTACAAATAATGTTAAAAGTTGTGCTTATTGCTATGTAGGTGAGCTAGGTAAAGTGTGAAAACCACGAATTTTATGGTAATGTCCCACGAATAACGTCAAAAGTTGTGTTTATTGCTATGTAGGTGAGCTAGGTAAACTGTGAAAACCATGAATTTTATGGTAATGTCCTACGAATAATGTTAAAAGTTGTGCTTATTGCTATGTAGGTGAGCTAGGTAAACTGCGAAAAATATGAATTTTATATTAATAGTCTACAAATAATGTTAAAAATTATGCTTATTTCTACGTAGGTGAGCTAAGTAAACTGTGGAAAATATGAATTTTATATTAATGTCCTACAAATCATGTTAAAAGTTATGTTTATTTCTATGTAGGTGAGTTAAGTAGATTTTGAAAGGTAGTAAAAATTTCGTGTTAATAAGTTTAAAAGTTGCTAAATTTCGGAAAAAGTCTTAAAACAGTTTGGTGATACGATACAATTTTGGTTTCTAGTTGTATGAACAATGAATGTGAATTTGAGGTGAATGTTTTATGATTTGCACACAATTAAAGCTAAATCTTCTCGGTTTTGCGATGTAAACAGTAGTGCTTTAAGTGAGGTGTGGTGTTAAGAAGAAAATAAAAACGCAATTTTAAAGAGAACAGAGAGAGTTATGGTGAGAGCCAATGTGGTCAAGAAAATTATTGACAAAAAGAATGAAGAACAGAGGGTTGATAGTAAACCATTTTTGAAGTTTTGTGTCGATTGTGATTGGTTAAAGGTTTGCTGACGTGAGTAGTATAGGATGATTCATTTGGCGCGGTTTTAGGCGGTGCTATTAGGCGGTGCTATGACGTCACGAATTTTCGAAGTTGGGAATTTTTGAAGTAGGGGAATTTTTGGTCATGAGCTGGGGATTTTTTGTTGAAGTATGGAAGGGGTAGGAGGTGATACGATGGTGGGGGGTGCTACTGATTGGTAAAAGGTTTTGCTTCACTAGAGGTCAGTAAGGAATCAATTGTCAAAAGTTATAATGATTACGTTTTATTCAGCTGTTTGTTACGAATCTTTGCCTCAGACTTGCCCAAGCTTTTTCTCCGCACTGTGCGTACATGATGAAAAGTTCTAAGAAAGCTAATTTTATTTGAAGGAGATCGGATAACAATAGATTTATCAATTTTATGTAGGCCTGAGGGACCAATCTGAGGGAGCTAGTTCCAACACAGTGTCATTTCAAAACGTTTGATGCAAAACTTATGGCTTGTTATTGGTTTTTAGATTTTGTATTTCAATGACGTGTTTAACAAGGCCGTGGGAATGTATCACTATTGCGCAATCCGTGACGTGAGCTTTAACAAGACCGTGGGAATGTATCACTCTTGCGCAATCCATGACATATTCTATTTTGATGTGATTTTTGTTTTTGTGTAGACAGGTCCAGACTTGTCTGTCCAAAATTTTAGGATATGATGTGTAAAGATTCAATTGTTGGTTAGGATATATTGTCTCTGATTTGTCCAGACTTGCCCAAGCTTTATCTCTGTACGGTGATTACATAATGAAAAGTTTTTAAGGAAACTAATTTTATTTGAAGGAGGTCGGATAACCCTAGGTTTTATGTAGGGAGGTCTGAGGGAGCTAACTCTAGATCTGAGAGAGTCAACACTAAGCTGAAAGAGTACACCCCAACACGGTGTTAAAAAGTTTGACATCATTCTTATGATTTAACGGTTTTCAGGTTGTGATACCTTATTTCAACGACGTGTTTCACTAGACCATGGGAATGTAGTTGCACAACCCATGACATATTTAACCGTGATTTTTGCTTTTGTGTAGACAGGTCCAGACTTGTCTGTCAACAATTTTAGTATATGTTTTACTCACCTGTTGGTTAGAATATATTGTCCAGACTTGTCCAAGCTTTTTCTCTATATTGTGCTTACATGATGGAAAGTTCTAAGGAAGCTAATTTTTTGAAGGAGGGAGCTAACCACAGGACACTAATTTTATGGAGGACTGAGGGTGCTCACTCTAGGTTTAAGAGAGCTATCTCTAGGTCTACCAACTCTAAGAGAGCCGACCCTAGGTCTGAGGGTACCAACGCTAGGTCTATGTGAGCTAGCCATAGTTCTAAGGAAACTGACCCTAGATTTTATTTGAAGGAGGTCGGATAACCCTAGGTTTATTAATTTTATGTAGGTTTGAGTGACCAATCTGAGGAGGTTAGTTCCAACACGGTGTTAAAAAGTTTGATGTCATGACTTGTTATTGGTTTTTTGATTCTGACATGTTTCACTAGACCGTGGGAATGTAGTTACATCCTCATTGTGCAATCCATCATGACAGACCGCGAGAATGTAGTTGCATACATTATAGCGCAATCCATGACATGTTCTATTTTTAGCATCACTATTGCGCAATCCATCGCGATTCTATATAAAGCGGGTGAGCGAGAATCATACCATTGTGTGAGAGAAATATGTGTGATGTTCCTGACTCTATTGCGGAAAATGTGAAAGAACCGTTTGCTTGTCATGCTCCATATAATCCACATATGGTTAACAGTGATGAACGTTTACAGTCCTTTACCAAGAATTGGCCTGTGAAAGGACATGTAACACCGCGTGAAATGACAGATGCCGGTTTCTATTATTTGGATGACAGCGACCGAGTTATTTGTTTTTATTGCGGTGGAGGTCTGAAGAACTGGGAACCAAATGATAATCCTTGGTACGAGCATGCTAAATGGTTTCCTCTGTGTGAATATGTGCTGAAGAAACAGGGTGTGGATTATGTGAAAGACATCACTCTCAAATACCCGAAGTTAAACAGACCAAAATTGAAAAACCCTTGTAAAGATGCAAAAATTATCCATGAAATATTGAACGCACCAAGGTCTACAAAACCAAAAGAAATATGGGAGATTTTAATGATAGACCCGGAGACAACCAATGCAAAAAGATGGTTGTTGATGCGAACAAAATCAGACGAGCATTGATTTAGCAAGATACCAGAATATGGCCACCAGAAAAAGATGCAACAAGATATTGCGCCATACTTGTGACACAATTTCATGTAGTTGTGCAATCTTTTTTCGGGTATATAAACAGTGTCAGTAGCTGAAGCAGCTATTGCAAACAACATGGATTTTACGAAAGAATTTCAAAATATTGCTACAACTTCACAACCTGCTGTGACTTTGCTGAGGAAAGCGGTGGTCAGTGTGAAAAAGGACAAAAAGCTGTTCTCTCCTGAACAACTAACAAAAGTCGTGGCTCTACTGATGGGTAGTCTACCCTATATTTTGTTTCGACCTAAATCTGAAACGAAAGACTATGTGCTGCTCTTATTCTGGGCCACAAGCCAAGATGATTCCAATTGCGCGCTGCAAAAAAGCATACAGAATATAAAACAAGAAATATTGTCTGATGGATTTCAATTACGATTTACGGTTGAAAACGTAACGGCTCCACGACGCCAAGTATCCTATCTGGCTCAAAACTGTTTGTGTCTGAAAGCGCAAAACGACGATATTTGCCATCTACCGTCAGACAGCCACGAACAATTGGTCAACTTCCTCAACCTCTTGCAAGAACCAGCAAAAAAACGCAAAATTGAAGCATGAAGAGAGTACGCTTTGATGAAAAATTAACTGTACATATTATGACTGACTGGCCGCAAGCTTCTCGAGAAGCAAGAAGAAGTACCTGGATGCTTAAAGCTCTGAATCGCCGTCGCTTCAAAAAACGAATTCGAAGTATTGCTCAAAAAATTGAATGGTGTCTGAAACCTGAACATCGAGATACTGTATCACGCTAAATGTATATGTTTATTGTTTATTGTACAATTCGCAAATAAAATCAAATACACGACGATCGTTTTCTGTTAAATTTAAGGTAAAGACAGATAGTATTGCATGCAGAGAGATATTACGACAACGAAATAAAATAAAATATACACAATAATATCCGCACACATTTGAAAATAAGCTTTGTATCGTTGTGCGATTGTAAATCCAGTCCAGCGAAAAGCGATCCATGTAAGCTTCTAGACCAAGGACTGCAGAAGGCAGTCCATAGCTGTCGAAATATTCTCCTCGTCTGTTTTTGTCAAAGTATACAGCCACCCAGTGTTCGCCTTTTTTATCGCTAGTATCAGAGTTGATCACATAAGCAGAAGGGTAAGAAGGCACTTCTATCTCATCCAACGCACAGACTTTTTTGAATATTTTCTTGGCTTGAGAATCCTTCTTCAACAAACCTTCGATTTGCAGACTGTTCATGCTGTGTAATCGAACGCAATTTGTCGATCGTGATCGATTTCCAATAGGTTATCGTTTTCAGCAAAAACAACAGCAGTCAGAGTCTGTGCTACAGCGTCGGCAAAATGAATTTCAATTCGTATGTTTCCGTGTTTTATCAATTCAAATCCGATCTCGGCTGAATCCAGCTGTGGTGTCAGGTCAAAAGCAAATAAGGCACAACCATTCTTGAATTGTTCTCGTGAAATAGCGTTGCCAGTGTCGCGATAATATTGACCAGTTTGAGTAAACAAACGCATGTAACTGCGAATGAAACGGTCATTTGCAAAATCAGGTTGCAGTGGTTTTGAAGGGATTTGAACACCGTCTCGATAAATCGTAATAAAATTGATGTTGTTGTGTTTGAAATTGAAAGGTGATTTTTGAATAGCACCGTTATAGGCGTCGTTGTCCACTACACCGACCACAATTCGTGTAGGCAATTGACCCAAAAACAAATTTTCTTTGGTAATACTTCGATTTCCCATTGGTACAGTAAAGCTTTTTACTTCAACACGCCTTAGCGGATATTTTGCTGTAGCAAGTTGCAAGGCTTTTGTGTGGGCAAGCTGTATAGACGAGTTTGGTTTGACCTTATGCACAAACAAAACCACTTCTTTCAAGGATACTTTACATCCAGCTGCGTTTCCATGCAAACAAAAAATGTCCTTTGAACGAATCAATCGCAAACGGATCTCTACTCCATTCAGCAAATAACGGTTTTGGAATGAAAGATCCACATGTAATCTTCCCATCATATCAATTTGGCGGCTTTGTGCAGCCAGTGCTTTGCGTACAGTGTAGCCTGAGTTGGCATCGCCTCTTGTATCAAATTGACCAGCTGTATTCCGATACCACAGGACGGCAGAAAGTTGTGATGATTTTGCGTCTTGACCAAAACTAAGCAGATTTTCAATATAGGCACGGTAAGGATAGTTGTTATTAGACTGTGTGACAAGAGACCCATTAAGATAAACATCAATTTGTGACCACATTGTATGCAAAAAGTTACATTCCGGTGAGATTTCTACATCTTCCTCCAAATTTGTTCCGTCTGCTGCAGTCACACTTGCACGAACATAGAGAAAAGTGTTAGCAAGATCAATGTAGTTGGAATTTTCAGCACTGATTGTAAACTCAATAGGCCCTGTTGAGGTTAAGACGGACACAGGGTGGTATTCGGTAAAACTTCCATCATCCAAACTAGTTTGACTCGGGGGAACAGAGAACAAATCCAGTTGGGATGTGGTTGATTGTGCAGAGCTGGGGTGTATCAAGGACGCCATTCTAATTGAAAATGTCGTAATGTTTCTTGCGTCTCCTCTTTTCTACTCTAGTCTTTTGTGGTCTGGCTTTACGTTTTCTTGCGGCCGCTTTCAAAAGGTTAGAACCAGCTGCTTTTGCACGATCAATTGCTGCCTGTTTTCCGCTTAAAACATCCGAAGCAAAACCAACTCCACTGCGAAGAATTTGTTTTCCAATAGCCTTGGATCTACTTTTGACTAGAGGTAAAACTGTTTTGGCTATAGAACTAAATATATTTCCTAGCCCGTATCCCTGCTGGTATCTTGCACCATTAAAGTAACCATGACCAACTTGGTTTAAATAGTAGTTTTGATAAGCTTGAGAATCACAACAATATTTTGCACGCATGTTTACGGTACAAGAAATGCTGTAAATAATGAGGCTTTACTGCGTACTTCCCCTTTATAGTTGACTCAGTTTCTGTTTTCGAAAATGTAAAGTGACAATAACTTTTCCCTTGCGAAATCTGATTGCATTTCCTTGATCGTTTCGAAGTGAAATATGTATGTCTGAAATATTTTTCTTTAACACAGGGTAGTATTGCAATTTTTCGTATCTCTTGGCGACATTGGCTCCAGACTTTCCTTCAACAGGTATCACTCCAAGCAAAGGTGCTAGAGTATGACCCACAGTGCGAGGTTCGATGACATCACAATAGAGGTAAAGAGCAGACACTGGATCCAGGTCAAACACTCGATCTGAAGTGTAAACACCGACTTTGTGAAAAAATATATTTTTAAAACCCATGATTTCTGCTAGGAAGGGCGCAAGACGCAAAGTGACTGCTGGATGTTCCTTGCCTTCCTTATCGATTTGCACAGGAGCTCCTGGTTTATGTTTAATACGAATTTCTGTCAATTGTGAATGAACGTTATGTTGTAGATCCAATAGAAAGTCGACTGGTTGTACCAAAGTCCCATCGGCAATTAGTTCCTGATTTCTTGCCTCAAAATCACGTTTCATTTGCTGGAGCAGTTGCTCTACAAGATCTTGTGGATGTTGATAATAACCAGGTGAAATCTTTGTTCTTGTCTGTACATACCCACGACGATAATACACCCAATAGTTGTCGGTGTCGATGTTGTACCACGAATTTGGATAGATAAGTTCAGCTAATCCAACTTCCCAGGGACCGGTTAAATTTAGTTCTTTTGGTAAATGAACGATATAATCTGAAACTTTGTTTTCAGGATAAAACTGCATGGATGAATTACTCGGTAGGGTGAGAAACATGTTTTGAAAGCATAGGAGAGGGTAACAAGTAACCGACACTGCTCGAAAGCAAACTAATCCACAGCTCTTTGTTTTCGATGGTTTGTGTTAGATTATAGAGACTGATTGATATGATAATATAAACAGCTATCACTTGAGCCGCAAACAAAATGATGTCAGAAGTTGATTGTGACAGATTTATATTAGGCATTCTGGAAATCTTTTTCCTTGACCCACGAATTGAAGGAAGGCGGGTATCCAAACCACTTCACCAAATACTCCACACCTTTCTTGCTCCGACGTTTTTTCAGTATGGTCTCAATTCGAAATATGTCATCATTTTTATAGATTTTTTGCAATTCGTTTTCATAGAAGGTGCCAATTAAAATATCTCCGCCCAAATCTTTGATTTTGTAGTAAGGAGGATTTCCTTTATATACCCGAGCCACTTGAAATATTTCATCTGTCCAGCCGGGGAGATAACCTTTGCGAAAGCGTATTCGGTTTGTAGAAAGACGGACTTTATCGTTTACTTTTAGTTTAGGCTCTTTTAATGTCGGTTGCGAATATAAAGTGTGCCAAACATCTTCTTGATTTTCGGGGTTGACAGCACTTGGAGCACGCTTTATTGAAGTGTGATAGCTGTTATTGTAGGCGTTGACGAGAAGTGGTAAAACGTCTACATATCGTCTTGAATTGGTGTGGGAAAAGAATCTCCAAAGCTTTTCCTTTAAAGTTCGAATCAATCTTTCAACTACGGTGGCTTTTGTGTCAAAATTATGTGTGTGAAAGTGTTCAATATTTTGCCGTTTTAACCAGGTCTGAAACGGCCGATTGAAGAATTCACTCCCCAAATCAGTCTGGAGCTTTTGAAAACGACCAATTTTAGGCAACACCTCTTCAAAGGCTCTGATCACTTCCGAACTTGTTTTTGCTTTAAGAAAAGATATAAAACCTTTTTTGGAAAAAACATCAATCACCACAAGAATATATTTAAAATTGTCGTTGTATTGTTTCAAGGAAGAAAAATCAATAAGATCGGCCTGCATTTGAAAATTTGCTCCTGGTACTATTGTTTTTCTGCGTGGGAAACGTCTTCTCACAGGTTTGTGGAGGGTATAGACATCTTGAGATTTCAACCATTTTAGGGGCGACTTTGCCACTTTTTGAAAACTATGAGCCCCGGAAAATGCACCAACTTTTTGCGGATCATAATACCTCATAAACTCTCCCATAGCAAAGCTTCAAATTCATGCAAACCAGGTAGATTGAGGTTTTGTTTGTTTAACACACTCTGAAAGATTTGGTTTATATCTGAACCAGGGATTACACGCTCGTCCAAAAGGATTTGCCCTTTATCATCAAAATCTAGATTTTTTTGTTCTTTGATGTTTTTCAAGAGCTGTCTGGCTTTAGTTTTCTTTCTAACTTTCGACAATATAGCAGAATCAGATAATTTTTCAACTCGTTTTGATTTCGCCTGTGTTTTTTGTTGAAATAATTTTGATTTCTGTAAGGCTTCGTTATATAACTGCATTTTTTCAGCGGCTGGTAGGTCTGAATTTAAAATTTCTTGCATTTTCGTGTCTAATTCAGACAAAATTTTCTTTTCAGGTTTTTCATGTGTTGTTTTTGATGTAAGACTGTGGTACACTTCAGGTTCTAAGGCAATCAGTTTCTTCATTGAGTCAATGTTCCAAGCACTCCCCCTAAAACAGGTGCTAGAGCATTCAGCAACACAGAAAGAAAACCTCCAGTCTGCACAATTTTTCGTTTTTTCTTCAGCGACACTTTTTTATTGCTCAGTTGTCGTAGTTTGGTTTTATGTTTGCTGAGTTTACGTTTATTAGAGGGCGCTATTTGAACGTTTCCTTTCAATATGTTATAGGAACAATCACACAGACAATGAATGAACTCTGTGGATGCTTTTTCAATAATGCTTCTCTTCAAAGAGGGTGGTGCCTTTTGAAGTAAATGAAGAGTAGGGGCAAATTTTCGCAAACGATCCATTTATTGATAGATATAATTTACTTCCCCTGGAAATATGTTAGTCCTGAGCCGCTCACTATCATCCACTTCACACCGAAGATCAATCAATAAATAACCATGAGGGTTTGTTGTCGCGTCTATATAAGCTTGCAGAACAGATTTGTATTTCTGAGGATAGATTTGACTTAAAAAATAAGAAACCTGTTTTTTGTCTCTGCAGTTTTTAAACAAAACCATGAATTTTGCGTTTAGTGATAATTCTCTTAATCCTTTATGAAAGAGATTTTGAGTGGTAAATAAGACGCTAAATCGGTAGTGATGAGAGTAAATTGTAAATATTTTGGACAGGAGGCTGTTTTCCGTGAACATCATGTCATCTAAGATGAGTAACCAATTTTCAAAATTTTTAAAATCATCAAGAACAGGGGGACCTTGACGAAATGTGATTTTCTCAGAATATTCATTAAACATACTCTGCCAGACTTCATAACAATAAAAAATCTGGTTAATTCCCGGGCAGATTTCATCAATATTATCTACCAAACGTAGAATCCATTTTGTTTTTCCTACTCCAGAAGGACCGCTAATAATGAAAGAGACCGGATTTTCAAATTTCAAAGCCATCCACAACCTTTCGTGTTCTGCTGTTTTGTGTTAATGAACGAGAAAAGTACGAAATACGTTATTTAAAATCACCTAGCCTATTTTCAGTCAGACTTGCTTACACTCCCTACCAGCAAACCGCGACTGATAGCTAGTCGAATACACTGCCAGCAAACCGCGACTGATAGCTTACGCTGTTCAGTTAACTGGTTTTGGAAAGCTTATCAGTGTACAAAATCGCGACCGTAAAATGTAACTAAACCTAGTTCAGGTTTTGGAAGGAGTTTATCAAAAAGGTAAGTTTAACTGAGAAACTTGCAAAAACCACTGCTTTTGTGAAAGACTTGTTTATTTTTACAGAAACATAAGTTACAACAATTATAGATCAAGAGGAAGAGTGTGGATGCCATCATCCAATACAATACGCTTTGGGTAAAAAGAATTTAATCCTTTTTTGTGTTGTTTGTATGAAAAAACCTGATGATTTCGACTTCTAAAACCACAGTTTGTGATCTCCAAGGGGGTATTGCTCTTTAAAACGTTTACATATTGCTCAAAGGAGAGGGGGTTTTGAAATATGCTCACACCTTTACAAACTTGTTTCTTTGTTTCCCCTGAACAGAAATACGATTTTGATGTCAAAGAAACTTGAGCTGTACCTTTGTACTCCACTTTCATTTTTCCTAGACTGCGTTTGTCAAAAGAATGAAAATCCAGACAGCATTGCTCCATTGTCCAGGGATTACTCTTGCTTCTACATTCAATATATTGCTCTTCATGATTGGGACAGGCCTCGGCAGGCATCCAAATTAATTTGTCTCGGAAATATGAGGTTTTTAATTCTTCTGGGACACAGTCGTCCAAGCTTTCACGACTGAGACTGAAATACATTGAATCTGTGTCGCTTTCCAACATCTCAAAGCAGCGATCAGGGATGTACTTTTTCAAAAACAGATAAAAAAACTTCAGCATGTGTAATTTTGAATTCAAATACACGTTTATACCGATTTGAACAGGCAAGTCATGTCGAATTTTATGTTTCAGGCTTTTCACTTCATAAAGATCAGAACCAATTTCATCTAAATGTATGAAATGAGGATCATTGATCACACGGTTTACTGTCTTCTCTGAATGGTAAGTGATGTTCCGGTGTTTTGCTTTATTTAATAGACTTGCCGAGTACAAAGAGTTGCCCGTTAGTTTATTTGTTAAAGCAATCACAGCTTTGGATGGATCGGAATCGGCTGCTCTTCTGGAATTCACAATTTCATCTGCTAGTTTGGCAAAGCATTTTTGTGGATAAAATTCGATAAACTCTTTGATCTTTGTAATCTCCAAACCCATTTCCAAATAAAATTTTGCCATTTCTGTATTAATTAATATTTCTTTTCCAAAATAACTGCTGATCAAGTATTTTTTGGGTTTTTTAAGCAGACCATGTTCTTCAGCTACATTTCTCATGTAGTCACCAATGTCGTCTCTAGACACACACGTGTTTTTTATGATGAGAGGAAAATCTTTGTACTTTTCTTTTAAATGATTTGGTGTGTGAATATCCACCAACAAAAATCCATATAATGTGTCGTTTTTCACTCCTTCTAAAATTTTTTGAAAAGACAATTGTCTCTTTGGTTGAACTGACTTCAAGGTTTTCAAATAAGCAGCAATATCATTTCTTTTTGTCAACTGTTTCCATCGACACTCCCGCATTTCCACTACATCAAATCCTTCTGCTTCCAACCGTCTTTTGTTTTCCAGTGTTGCTTTTCGGACTTCTGAATGAGGTATCTTTTTCACTGGATGTATTTCTTGCAAAGAACCATCCGAATTCCTGTTGGTGTTACAGTCAGTGCAAGAATGCCAAAAACAACCTAAAAACTGAAAAACCTGATTGGTCTCCTGACAAAATCCATCCACCGGTAAGCTGTGTGTAGATACTCGTCGTTCCCCCATGTTGTATCTGCTTTGAATAAATTTTTCCTCAGTTTGGGATACATAACTTAACCATTGATAGGCCTGAAGACCAAATTTTGAACATGGGTCAGGTCGGAAATTTTCTTCTTCTTTGTAGCAACAAAAATAACCAGTAGGGTTGTTCTGAGCAATAGCGTGTAAATATAGCGAATTTGCATCCAGACCAAGAACTTGCTTCACGGGTTCAGGATTGTCTATTTCATGGGAACGGATTTTAGTTTCGCCGGCAATAGCCAGACGTGTGAACACTATGCTGAGACCGCCAGTAATTTGGTTGCGCATAGTGTTGTAAAGATCTGCGTGCCGTTTGGGAAACAAACAGAAAAACGTTTCCTTTTCAATCCGTTTCATCATCTGTAATTTTGCTACCCCACTGACTGAAAAGGCTCTTTTAAAAATATCCAATCCTTGTTCTTTGTAGGGGTGAAGCAGATTTTCAACAGCCGTAATAAAAGGTACGCAATCCAACATGTTGTAGTAAATGAGCATGTCTTTTAAAGTGTGCCAGCCTTTTTCAATCCATGTTTTTTTCACAAGTTCATATTCGTCCTTTGAAATGTTTGATTTGGTCAATGAGGAGTAAAAAGCTTGGTGATCTGGCAAACCGCTTTGTAATTTTGTCAGATCTGTCATAAACTCATATGGAAAATAAAATTTTGTTTGGACGCTGCCGTAAGCAATTAGAAATTTTCGATAAGAAAACCCAGGTGCCAGAAAATGCCGAATATCCAAAAATCTCAACTTTTCAGTTTTGATGCACAAATAATTGTTGGCTTTTTTAATGACAAAATCAATCTTACCCAATAGCTGCTGTATTAGTGTTGGCTTGATTAAATTTAGGTCGTAGGAGGCAGAATTAAAGCCAATAACAATTAATTCTCGACAGTAGGCTTCAAATTCTTTGGTCAAATTTTCTTTTCTAACATTTTCGCTGAGTTCTAATGCTTGAAATACATAATCGAATTTGCTTTTCATGATTTCATAGGCAGCATTTGATGCATCTTCTAAGTGTTTTAACATTTTTTCCACCAAATCATTTTCATTGCCGTTGGTGACAAAGCACACTCCATTTTCAAAATTTGGTACGTTGGTGGCAAGGCCAACACTCAAGGGCACATGTCGTGCTTCAAAACTTAATTTTGGTCCATTTCCAGGTAAATGTTCTTGAGAAAAATAGGCTTCGAAATCGTAGCAGGCAAAATATGGAAAAAATCTTTCGCTTGCGGGGACACAGATACCGATTTCCTCAAGTTTTTCGAATACTGTGGCTGGGTTTTTATGAATACCCCCTGGGAAAAGATCACGAACTGTGGTTTTACAAGTTTTCGTGTGTCGGTAATAATTACAGTTTTGGTCCCAAAGTTTTCCGCAATGAATACATTGATATACACGGCAATAATGTTCAAAATCAACAATGAGACTTAGATGATTTTTCCAAATATTTAATCTCATTGTTTCAGAATACAATTCCCGGCTACGTTGAATCAATTTACCAATCCCCTCCTCTAGCTCGTAAACAACAAGATTAATTTTGAAAAAATCCTCCAAGTCTATAAAATCAACCAAATTCACACCAACAAAAGTGTTGGGAACAATATTACAATGCATGCAATAATCGTTAAACAGTTTTTTGGCTTCACGTTCATACCACCGTCTATCAGCTCCTCGATGGACCGCCAGACATCGAAAAAAACAAAGATTGTCATTACCTGAAACGTTTGCAAGTTCATGATTGTTTGTGATGTAGCTTGGTAAGGACGCTCCTGCTCCAAGAGGAGCATCTTTCAGACTGTTTGCATAAAAAGTAATATTGGAAACTTGCACCACCTTCCATTTCGTATCAGGTCGAGTCAGGCCATCGTAAAAGGATTCTTCCGCCAATGAATGTAAAAAGTTTTTCAAGTCCTTTTGGTTGTTTATCAGCAAAGCTGTTTCCAAGATTTGAGCGTTGTTGAAGCTTGCGTGGTAATAGCGGAACTCCTTTGTTTCTATATTTTTAAGTATGAATCCAAGACTGTAGTTAATTTTGAAACGGTTTTTTTGATACGTCATGATCCGCTCTGCTATGGCTTCTATCAAATCTTTGAAATCTCTATCATAAAAAATGTTGAATATATTTTGCACTTTTCCTTTCTTCGTGAAACTCCTAATACTTCCCCAATATTTCTGCATAAAATCTTTCACTTCTGGATCAGATTCAATCAATTCCTCGTTTTCAAATAATTTGTGTTGATCTGGTTTGAAACATCTTTTTTTAGCTGGCGGTTCATCAATTGAAGAGGGTGCAGCTTCGTTTGAGACAGTTGGGGATTCTTTCATCACTGACAAATCTGCGGTTTGTTTACATTGATGATATTTGATATTGTCTGCCCTGTTTATTATTTTGTTGCATTTCGGGCATTGCACTTCGCTTGTTCTATAATGGGTGCTTTCTTTATGACGTCGTAAATCAGACAGTCGCGAAAAATCTCTCTCACATATTTCACACTGGTGTTTCTGATGCTTTTCGTGTGTATTTTTCACATGTCTTACCAAACTCCTTTTCTCGGTAAAGACTTTAGAGCAAGTATTGCATTTGTAATCTTCCATCTTCTCACTAAGTTCACTTTTATAGAATGAATATACTTCTCACAGAAGCTGCTTTATATAGCAAGCTTGATTGCGCAACGGTGTTGAAAGAACTGATAAGAATAAGCAGTTGAATTTCATACACTAACAACAAAAATTGCATCATGGCTAAAAATAGAATACGTCATGGATTGCACAATAATGATGCAATCTGGCTAAAACATGTCATGGATTGCGCAATAGTAATGCTAAAAATAGAACACGTCATGAATTGCGCAATAGTGATGCTAAAAATAGAACATGTCATGGATTGTGCAACAGTGAAGCTAAAAATAGAACATGTCATGGATTGCGCAATAGTGATGCTAAAAATAGAACATGTCATGGATTGCGCAATAGTGATGCAATCTGGCTAGAACATGTCATGGATTGTGCAATAGTGATGCTAAAAATAGAACATGTCATGGATTGCGCTATAATGTATGCAACTACATTCTCGCGGTCTGTCATGATGGATTGCACAATGAGGATGTAACTACATTCCCACGGTCTAGTGAAACATGTCAGAATCAAAAAACCAATAACAAGTCATGACATCAAACTTTTTAACACCGTGTTGGAACTAACCTCCTCAGATTGGTCACTCAAACCTACATAAAATTAATAAACCTAGGGTTATCCGACCTCCTTCAAATAAAATCTAGGGTCAGTTTCCTTAGAACTATGGCTAGCTCACATAGACCTAGCGTTGGTACCCTCAGACCTAGGGTCGGCTCTCTTAGAGTTGGTAGACCTAGAGATAGCTCTCTTAAACCTAGAGTGAGCACCCTCAGTCCTCCATAAAATTAGTGTCCTGTGGTTAGCTCCCTCCTTCAAAAAATTAGCTTCCTTAGAACTTTCCATCATGTAAGCACAATATAGAGAAAAAGCTTGGACAAGTCTGGACAATATATTCTAACCAACAGGTGAGTAAAACATATACTAAAATTGTTGACAGACAAGTCTGGACCTGTCTACACAAAAGCAAAAATCACGGTTAAATATGTCATGGGTTGTGCAACTACATTCCCATGGTCTAGTGAAACACGTCGTTGAAATAAGGTATCACAACCTGAAAACCGTTAAATCATAAGAATGATGTCAAACTTTTTAACACCGTGTTGGGGTGTACTCTTTCAGCTTAGTGTTGACTCTCTCAGATCTAGAGTTAGCTCCCTCAGACCTCCCTACATAAAACCTAGGGTTATCCGACCTCCTTCAAATAAAATTAGTTTCCTTAAAAACTTTTCATTATGTAATCACCGTACAGAGATAAAGCTTGGGCAAGTCTGGACAAATCAGAGACAATATATCCTAACCAACAATTGAATCTTTACACATCATATCCTAAAATTTTGGACAGACAAGTCTGGACCTGTCTACACAAAAACAAAAATCACATCAAAATAGAATATGTCATGGATTGCGCAAGAGTGATACATTCCCACGGTCTTGTTAAAGCTCACGTCACGGATTGCGCAATAGTGATACATTCCCACGGCCTTGTTAAACACGTCATTGAAATACAAAATCTAAAAACCAATAACAAGCCATAAGTTTTGCATCAAACGTTTTGAAATGACACTGTGTTGGAACTAGCTCCCTCAGATTGGTCCCTCAGGCCTACATAAAATTGATAAATCTATTGTTATCCGATCTCCTTCAAATAAAATTAGCTTTCTTAGAACTTTTCATCATGTACGCACAGTGCGGAGAAAAAGCTTGTTAAGAAGAAAATAAAAACGCAATTTTAAAGAGAACAGAGAGAGTTATGGTGAGAGCCAATGTGGTCAAGAAAATTATTGACAAAAAGAATGAAGAACAGAGGGTTGATAGTAAACCATTTTTGAAGTTTTGTGTCGATTGTGATTGGTTAAAGGTTTGCTGACGTGATGTTGATGTTTCCGTTTGCATCAGATTTTTGTTGATAGTAATCTTAGCTGATTTCCTGACTTTGAAAAATATCAATTTTATGTTGGTGGCTTAAGAATTTGATAGTTTTTACTTAAAACAGTGTTATAACAGGATACAATTTTTTGTTTTCTAGTTATATGAAAAGATTCTGTCAATTAGATGCGTGGTGAATGTTTACAAGTAAAAGTTTGTTTTTTTGTTTTGTTTTATTTGTCATATTTATTCTCCATTCACGAGAAAGCGAATTGTATCGCTATACTTTGGACGGGAAGTCCGCACTCGCTTGGGAGTTGCCTTTTTCGAGGTTTATTGGCCACCTGTCTTCTACATAAAGGTGGGGCTTCCCGTTAAGTGCCTTGCCCAAGGACACAACAAGCGAACTTGCCGGCTTGTTCTCCACAACCTCCCCTAAATGCCGAGCGCCAAGCAGGGAAGTTGCGGATGCCATTTTTTAAAGTCTTTTGGTATGACTCGACAAGGGGAATGAACCCCAGGTCTACCGACTTCGAAGCGGACGCTCTAACCACTACGCCATCGCGTCGGTTGGAATTGAACAATTATTGAAGTAGTCTCCAAACACAATAAAGGTTTAATCTTCTTGGTTCAATAATATTTAGTAGTGATTAAAAACTGCTGAATTGAAACAAGCTTCTTTGTTGTGATCTTTTCAAAAATGTTTCCACCGCTGTACTTCAACTACCTCACTGTCATATGTGAAACAAATCTACATTTCACTCAAAAGTCTGGTCAATCTACTGAAATTTTAATCTAAAAAGTGTAAAAGTAACGATAAAAGTTTGAAATTGTGTCAAATTTAATATTGTTTCTTCCACCGCACTCTTCTGGAAGCAACGTCGCTGCCTGTGATTTTCCCCAGCAAACCTGATAATCTAGAAAACTGTTGGTTATTTTCCTCTGAAACTAACGACTAGCTGTAATAAACGTAAATGTTTTGATTGAAATATCTGTATGATCTAAAAGTTTGTATATTATTTTTTTCTGTAAGTCTACATCTAGTGATGAACGAGCAGATTTTCCTCCTTTAACATCTGTCTTTCGTCATACTGGTAGCTACATCTATAGTCCCTCAACATTGTATCTGTCGCTTGTTCTAAAACCTATACTCCTCCAAAATTTATCTGCCCTAGTTTTGAAGTCTATACTTCCTGACATTGTATCTGCCACTAGTTCTAAAATCTAAACTCCTCCAACATTGTATCTGCCACTAGTTCTAAAACCTATACTCCTCCAACATTGTATCTGCCACTAGTTTTGAAATCTATACTCCTCCAACATTGTATCTGCCCTAGTTCTGAAATCTATACTCCCCAACATTGTATCTGACCCTAGTTTTGAAATCTATACTCACAACATTGTATCTGCGGCTAGTAATGAAATCTATACTCCCCAACATTGTATCTGCCACTAGTTTTGAAATCTATTCCCCAACATTGTATCGGCGGCTAGTTCTGAAATCTATACTCCCCAACATTGTATCTGCGGCTAGTTCTGAAATCTATACTCCCCAACATTGTATCTGACCCTAGTTCTGAAATCTATACTCGTCCAACATTGTATCTGCGGCTAGTTCTGAAATCTATACTCCCCAACATTGTATCTGACCCTAGTTTTGTAACCTATACTCCCCAACATTGTATCTGCCACTAGTTCTAAAATCTATACTCTCCCAAGATTTATCTGCGGCTAGTAATGAAATCTATACTCGTCCAAGATTGTGTCTGACCCTAGTTTTGAAATCTATACTCCCCAACATTGTATCTGCGGCTAGTTCGAAACTGTTGGTTGTGCTTTCAAATTATTTTCTTATGTACGTTTTCAGCTAGTGATAGACACGCAAAATTTTTCCCTTAAACATCTGTCTTTCATGACACCAGTAACTACGTCTATATTCCTCCAAGATTGTATTGTAAAAAGACTGAATCCATTACCTGCCTAGTTCTACTGAAATAGATGTAAATTAATTCCAACCAACTGCAGAAATATAACAAGTAAAGGAAAATACCTCCAATAAGCACATCTAGAAGAGTAAAGAAACAACATTCTAGAGAATCAAAAGGAGAAATCGATCAGAGGTTTTATAAACAATTTCAAGATGTGAATGATTATGCGCGATTAATGCTTACGTTCGAAAGGAAGTAGTTATGATTTAGTATCAAAGGCTCAGTCACGACCTAAAGTTAATGTTTCCGTTTTACAGCAGTTGTGCTTACAATAAGACAAAAAATCGTAAACGAGTTGAAAAGTGAAATCAATTGGAGAACTTTTGGAGTGGGGGTATTCTGAAGCAAGGGTACAACAAATCAATTTCAAGTTCTATTTACATGTATTTACAAGCTGCTATAAACATTTCTTTTCAAGTTGTATTCACATTTGTTTAAGTTGTATTGACATTTGTTTAAGTTGCATTGACATTTGTTTTCAAGTTGTTATTTACAAGCTGTTACAAGTTGATACACGTTGTCTTTGTTTTGACATTTGTTTTCAAGTTGTTATTTACAAGTTGTTGCACGTTGTATTTACAAGCTGTTGCAATGTACTTCAAGTTCATGTATCAACACGTTCGGAAGTGATGTATCAGCACGTTCGGAAATGACGTATCAGCACGTTCGGAAATCACGTTCGGAAATGACGTAGTACGCCACAACGCCACCACAGCGCCACCACAAAAAACAGATCAAAATTTATATTATATACTACTCTCGCTTATTGTTGGACCATCAATTACCGGGAGACGAGAAAAGTGAAGCTAAAATTCACATCCGGACTTGTTCAAATATGATCACTTCGGTTCGTCCAGGCGCTTGGAGGGATCGAAGGTTACAGCTGAAATTTTTTCACCCTTTGCGGTCATAAGGCGTCTATAGGTCGCCCAAACAAATTTTGTCGTTGTGGTCGGAAGGAGCCTTTAAGGCACCATTATTAAATGCGTTCTTATGACTGGTGTGATCGACAAATGGAGATATCGTAAGACCCTTGCAGTTCACCAGAGCAAACTGCCGTCACATTTGTGTGACAAGCTGTTGAGCTATAATGACATAGAGATGTTGGCGCGAAAATGCAGGCGATTTAGTACAGATCTCAGTTTATGAGCTTTCAAGTCAGCAACAGCACATGCGATAAAGCAATTGCTTAGTATCGCTAGCAGAAGTGAAAGTTGGTGCAATGTTGTGATACAAAAAAGTGATTGTGATCTAGTGGTTTGCTAAAGGGCAGTTTCAGGGCCGCGGTTTAGGTAGGTAAGGGGGTGAAATCATTCTGGAGCCTATGCTTATTTAGGTGAGCATTAAACTGCATCGTATAGCTTGTAGAAGTGAAAGTTGTAAAATTTTGATACAATAAAGTGATTGTAATTCCGTAATGAGTGTAGGGGTGGTTTCAGGGCCACAGCAAAGAGGGCGAGGGGAGAAATTTTGATTTGTTTTGACTGAAACTTTTCAAATACAAAAAAAGAACAAAAACACAACATAATTAACAAATTTTGTTAAGGTTTCCAACATTTAGGGTTTTATTTACATGCACTACTCCTTACAAATTTTAGAGTAACGAGCCAGTTGCTTAGGCAAAAACATGCTAATCATTTTGACACCAAAATTGTCAAAATTGATTGAAATTTACTCACTTAAACATTTAGTAACAACTACTGCCTTGAGCTAGTAAAACTTTGTCAAAATGGGCCAATATATAACGACCAGCGATAGCAACAATAGGAAATTTATTGCGACCACAAAGGTTGCGAAAATTTGCTCAACACCTACGTTCACCACACACCGATGGAATTCTAAAGCGTCGTGCTAACAAGGGAATGCTGATTGACATGCCTACCCGTTGGCGGAGTACTTTTCTCATGCTTCAACGATTAGCAGATTTGAAATCTTTTGTTCAGGATCTTGGCTCACATGAATCATACCTTACCGAAAGGGAATGGGCTGAGGTCAAGATGATGGTCAAAGTACCACAAATACCTCACGCAGCAACAATTTATTTTCAAAAACAAGATCTCACTCCGGGAGAATGCCTGCTTCATTGGAGAGAAGTCATGTTTAAATTGTAGAAGCTGGATAACAATTTGGCTTCTGCTCTTGCCACTGCGCTGCAATCAGGCCAAGAGTTTTTGTTGCGGCAAGAGGCTTTCCTGGTAGCTGTTTGGGTAAGTAGTGTTTGTTGACTTAGTTGTTGTGACGACCTACCAATATTTTTTGTTGATATTATATTCAACTCAATACTAGTAAGCGTTTGTGCACTTGATTTTATTTGAGTCGAAAATAACAACTAATGCATTAGTTATATTAGAATTGACTGACTTATATAACCGTGGTATTATCATTTTATTTTCTTTTTTTGATAGGCTGATGCTCGATCGAGAATCCTCTTGAGCAACTAGGAACAACTACATGCAAAGAGCGCTCTTCAGTCAATTTTCTTGCGCATTCAAAGCACTTCAAGCGAAAGAGCAAGTGCTGATGCAGAAACTGACTCAAGCGGAAGTGAAGCGGCATCAGTATCTGACTTTGATGTGTATTTAAACTCCTTACATTCAACAGCAGCTGTTGAGGCGTCAGCAACATCTGATTTTAATGCATTTTCTGAGGCGCTTGTTGATGTAGAGCGGCTCGGAAGATTGAAACTGCCAAATGTTTGGGACATTATTTCCAAATACCCCCTTATTGTACAACCAGTATCGCGAATCATTAGCTGTTTACTCTGCACGCAGGTATCCGTTGAACGTATGTTCTCTCACTTAAAGCTCGTACTTCGTGAAAACAGTATCAGAATGGGCAATGAATTAACTGATGCCATTGTGTTTGTGCGGACAAATAAATCTGTGTAAAGTTGAAATTATTTCATTTTTGCTGTCTTTTTGATTGTTTACTTTTATTTTTCCTTCTTTTAGTCGTTTTTGCCACTTTCGTATCTTTGGTTACACTTTTTGATTGTAGTAAATGACAAATTTCGTACTGCTAAGGTCAGCAGTCGTTTGCTCGTTTTTTGTTTGTGGAAGCGGTAGAAAAATAACCGCTTCTACATCCCTGGCTTTAACTAAGACTAACTTAGCCATAACTACAGCAACTGGTCCTAATAGGATATTGAACATCACTCTTTTCGCCTCCCAGTTGTTGATGCCCCAACAATACGCAAGCAATTCATTTGTTTATCACAGAATCAAAATACGTTTACAATTTTAATGGGCCTAAGAGCAGATAAAGGGGAGTGCGAAGCCCGAGCTTGAGATAGCAATTGTGATGTTAAATTAGGATGACCATATGTCCCATTTTTGGAGGGTTTGTCCTTTTTCGTGAAAAATAAATTGTCTAAAAAAAAGCTCAAATGTTCTCCATTTCAATCTGCTGCACAGATAAAACGAGAATTCTCGTCGGCAGCTATCAGCTACCGGTACCGAGCTGGTTTTAAAACCGTTTGAAATTGAATCTTTATTTGGGAAAAAAGTGAATCTATTCTGTAGTTATCAACGTTATTCCCTGGATATCTTCCGATGAACTACGCAAGAAGTTTGATCAAGCGAGCGTTGTTGATGCCTCCAACCAAAAAGGAGTGCAGTAAAACTTGTTCCCATTGTAGTTTTTGAAACAGGTTTTTGGGGCAGAAAAACAATGTTTATTCATTTGCCAATAAATATGATTAGGATCCTTCGTTGTGATAGGCCTGTAGCGATTGCTGGCGGTGGTAGGTAGGGTTGAGCCACAAGAGCGGACGGACGGAGAGTTCTGACGACTGATTCCTGTGGCTATTTATCACGTCGATAGTGCAGTTGGTTGTTTATTGAATCGCACTTCGCTTACACACGATCAGACTTTCGATTATTACAGATACAATCACTTTACTCAGAAAAAACTTAACCGACTGAAGAAACTTGACCGAATGACGGAAAAAGGCAGTGCCGGTACTTTATATAGGCTATATATACGTAGCAGTGGCGTAATGATGATCAGCCGCCACAGGCCTACATCTTAAAATTTTTAAGCTTAATGCGTGCCTGCACATAAAGAACAGATTTTGCAACTCTAAAAATAATGATAATTCGGCCCTACTTAGACATAACGATAAACATCATAAAGTCATTTATACTGGCAAGCCTGATATATATCAGTGTTGCTTTGTTATTTTTAACGTAAAATCTGAATTTGAAAACTGAAATTATTGTAAAGGCAAATGGTTGCGCATGCTCAAAGCCAAAATAAATATCAATAAAATGGTTTTACGGCGTATATAACCTGGTACTCTTTGCTCACAGAGTATAAAAAGTTTACTACATTGTTATGTAGTATACAAATAACCCACGTTTTTATCTTATTTTTTTTATCATAATAGTTTGCTGCTTTGTGGTTACTGGTATGAAATTATTTGCATTGATCAGCGGGGTTGATAAGTGATTATGTGATGGAGTGTAAAGTTGTCAATATACCTAAAAAAACAAATCTTTTTTGGAAAAATTAAAGAATATGTTGAAACAATTCCGATAATGCGTGACATGTACGTTTGCTATTAAATTTTATTCTAAAAAAAGGGAACTATAACACCTGTAGCGTAACTTCTTTTTCCTCCAACAAAGTGATAAGCTGAGTAGCAATATTAGTACTGAGCTTTATATCATCTAAATTCTAAACCTTGAAGTTATTTCCTATGCAATTTGCAAAGCCGTCTGATTTGATATTGTTAATTTCAACATTGCTAATGACTGATATCGTAATAACTTAACTATTGGTCCGAAACTTTGCTCTTTTTTCAGGCTGCGTTTATACCAGAACCAAGTATCATGCATGTAACCAGAGCCTTTAGCTCGTACAATTAGGCATTTAACTACGAAAAGTCGTAAATAGTTAATAAGCTATTCCTGAATAGACATGAGTATTAGTTACTTTGACGCTTCTCTTACCCATAAATGTAGCCAGGAACTCCAGAAACTTTTGGAAAAATAATGGCAGCTATGCGCAACCCTTTGCAATGTTTTTTAAAGCTTAATTCATTTCCTTTTAAAAAAAGGATACTTTTTGAATTTGGAACACCATTGCCAATGTCTACAACGCATTAAGTTTTCATTGCCGTTCTCACAAATATCAGTTTGGTAAACCCGGCTAATCCGACGTTCTCAAACTGGATATTATTGATGTGGGCGCTGCTATTGCAATAACTTAGCCGCGAGTGTTTGACTTTGGGTTGGTTTGCTCTTTGCCTGGCTGTGATTATGCCAGGAACAAGCAAAATGGGTCCAGCCAGAGGCGTACCTCATACAAATACTACTGTAGCTACGAAAAAGTCGTACGAAGTGGGCCCAATATTTGATAGCTTAATCACAAAAATCTTGTTGATGGTACAGAGTTTTACATGTAATATAGCTTTGAAAAAGGCTGTTTGAGCCATAAGCTTTTCGTGACGCTCTTATTAGTGGCGGTATCGCGTCAAAAAGGAAGATTTAGAGTGAATAAGTGTTTTATGTGAATAATTTGGACGTTAGGCAATCAAGACAAGCCAATGATAGTGCTAGTATTGTAAAGCGCGCCAAAGAAAGATTTCGCAATAGCAAAATGCTAAAGAAAGCGCAGCAGGAGGCCAAATAAGAACGCCGCGATTACCGAAAGAGTTTGAGAGTGTAAACAAACTCTTTCTGTTCGCATAACACCGGGCGCTGGATCGTGATGTAAGCAGCCTCTAAGAGATTAAGATGGAAAGAGCTGCGTGCTGCGGCGAGGATTGAAAACTGCTTATTATCATAGTTTAATGCACATTGATCATTATCTAAAAAATGCTGACCAATGGCAGAGTCACAATCCGGTTTGGTCTCGGTTCGTTTGCACGATCTGTGTGATTGAGATCGGCGTGGACGGGTCAATTGCTGTCTTAACCATTGTGGAACATGTTGCTTGATGCGATCCTGCAGCTCCAATGATTTGCCCAAGCATAGACTCAATGGAGCAATAGAACGGATCAAGAAAATATTACTGGACAATGGCTATCCTAAAAACATCATCAACGCTGAGTTCTCCACTCTTAAGCGATTCGGCCCAGAAAGGTGCCCTGTGTACTTGAGGGTCCCTTGTGTAAGTAAGCCCTCAACAAACTTAGAAAAAGAAGTCAAAACCGCTGTGGAAAGCTGCTATGGTTCCGTCAGCACCCGCTTGGTATTTACGTCTAAGCGCATGCTGCTGTGGCCCGCAAGGATGTTCTACCTACCATTCAGAAAAGTTTTGTCATATATGAATACAAGTGCTACTGTGATAGTCGGTACGTAGTGCAAACATCTCAACGACTACAGGATCGCATCAAGCAACATGTTCCACAATGGTTAAGATAGCAATTGACCCGTCCACGCCGATCTCAACCACACAGATCGTGCAAACGAACCGAGACCAAACCGGATTGCGACTCTGCCATTGGTCAGCATTTTTTAGATAATGATCAATGTGCATTAAACTATGATAATAAGCAGTTTTCAATCCTCGCCGCAGCACGCAGCTCTTTCCATCTTAATCTCTTAGAGGCTGCTTACATCACGATCCAGCGCCCGGTGTTATGCAAACAGAAAGAGTTTGTTTACACTCTCAAACTCTCGGTAATCGCGGCGTTCTTATTTGGCCTCCTGCTGCGCTTTCTTTAGCATTTTGCTATTGCGAAATCTTTCTTTGGCGCGCTTTACAATACTAGCGCTATCATTGGCTTGTCTTGATTGCCTAACGTCCAAATTATTCACATAAAATACTTATCGACTCTAGATCAGGGGCTGCTCGTGTATGATACTGTGGAACTGCAGCACCCCCAGTCCCCACTCCATCTCCATGACATTTGATATAAAGAATTAATCTTTTTTATTTTCTTTATTTTTCATATCCTTGTAGTTGCATTATATAATACATAAGGTTAATCTCAAAAACCATCTTAAGTTTATGAAAAAAATAGAAAAATCTTTTTGCTACAAAGCTCCTGTGATTGGGTGTTTGAAATTAGCAGTAGATTGCAATGCAACTGTAGAAAGAGAACTGTCGCTCATGCATTGCCGACCCTTGTGTGCTGGTGTAATAAGGGTTTCTTTTTGACGGACAACTGGCGAGCTGTGTGTGTGTAAAGCTGACAGATAGTGACAAAAATTGGGCCTATAGGGTGATTTCCTGAAGCAGCCCCTCCATTAATTTTAGCTACGAGCCGCCTCTGCTCTAGATCTTCCCTTTTGACGCGATATCGCAACTGATGAGAGCGTCACGAAAAGCTTATGGGAAGTTTGAGCTCAAACAGCTTTTTTCAAAGCTATATTAATAGCTTAATCCTGAAAAAACATAGGAATTACTTTGGCCGCTTCCAAAACTTTGAAATGCTTTCAATTTAAGCGCTTGCTCAATTTAACGGATAAATGTTTGTTAAGCTCAAAGACGCTTATGGTGAAAACAAGGCAAATAAGACGTTGCCACGGGCTCGAGAAATTTGGAGACATGTAGTGGCTATGCGCAACCCCCAACAAATTTTTTATCAATCGCGTTTCAAAAAGCGAGTTTCGTTTCGTAACATTTGGTTATGCGAAAAAAACAAACTTTTTATCACTGTTTTCACAACTATCCATTGAAGCCGGGTGAACTGATATTGTTAACTTCGACATTACTGATGGGGGCCCTGCCGGCTAACAGCCTATATTAGATAAACAAAAACATAGAGCAAAAAATTTAATAAATTTTTTCAAAATAGAATTTCACTTCAACAAAACAAGTTTGAGGTGACGGCCCATCACAATGCCTTCAACAAGGCGCTATGATGACGTCGTTACATAATAAACAAAAAATAATAATCACGAGATCAAGATATAACTAATAATAAAAAAAACGAGCGACGATTGGAAGTAAAACTTTCTCAAGTGAATGATCATCAAACCACCATTTATGGATTAATTTTAGCAGAAAATAACTTTTCGTAGTATTTCCTCAGTCCTTGGCAAGGTCATTTTCACGAAAGGGTAGAGTTGGATCAGGGGGTTGGGGAGGAGACGGCTTTGATATGGAAGGCTCTGTAAGAAAAATTAAAGTAACACAAATAGAACATATGTAAAAGTATTGTTTGCAGGCAACCTACCGTATGGTAGAGAGACGTACATCGGTGCTACGCTGCCAAGTTAGGCTACGTGATGTTTGTAGCCGAACATTAAATTTCGTCCAATACAGGATTCTGATCGCGTTTGATCTGGATCAACAATTGTGGGGTATTCGCTGAGGGGGCTGTTGTGGCTAGCCGAGTCCTTCCGAGGGATGAGAGCATGCCGGAAGACCATGGGGTCCCCAAAACCGCGCAATGACCAAAGAGCAAGCGGTGCAGAGTCCGTAGCTGGACAGTGCAGAATAAGATGAAAGGTGTCTTTCGTCGAATGACCGCAGGATCTTTGATTCTACCAATTCTAGAGAGAAAAGAGCTTAATAGAAAGGTGTGTCCATTAGAGCGTAAACGAGAGAGCACAAACTCTTCAGTGGATACGAAGAGGACCTGTGTGTCGAAGAATTTTAATGAGACAGTGCCCCTCCTGTCTGAGAGAAGACAAGAATGGACACGAGAGGGAGAAAGACTACAAACGACTACATTGGGCACGAGTAGCGTACCCCACCTCGCCAGCCGCGTCGTTGCCCGGAAAAAATGAGTCCGGAAACCCACTGTAGCCTGATAATATAAAAGACAGTTCCTGCCAGAGTTTGAAGTAAAAAGAAAGAAGGCGAAGAAAACAACGAAACGAGGACACAGTAAGAGTCTGAGAGGAAAAGAGAAAAAAAAGCATACTTGTTGATGCTGCCGAGATCAACGGAGAGCTGGCAGAATGGCTCAGGCTTCAGCGGAAAAACTTGAGCAAACTGAACCTGCCAAAAAAAAGTGGGCTCAGCGCCACAAAGTGAGCAGTTGGCAAAGAACGCTAGAGCCTTCTTTTCAAAATAAAACGGAATAGAGCCATCAGTCAAAGTCACCAGATCGTGAGAAGAGAGAGAGCCTCACCCTGGCGAGAAAGAAGGAGGTCAAAGCAGTAGCATGGAGGGAAAACAGAGTCAGCTCCACATTGAAGGAAGGCGGGTTTTAAGACGGGGAGGGGAGGTAAGCAAAGAGAACCTCCCTAGGAGAAGTAAGAGAAAGAGCGCGTGCGTGGACGTAGAAGTTCTCTAAAGAAGATGTGGAGTCTTGGTTCCACTCCAAGACAAGCCAAACCTGAAATGCGAAACGAGATTAGGAGAAGAGACCGCTCATAAGATAACAGAGCAAAACAAGTCAGGGTGATTCGTAGGGAAGGTAGCCACGCCTCAGAGAAAAGTGTAAAGAGGGGAGGACGAGAGGCACCCGGTAATGGCGCAACAAGCCGCTCTGTAAAGGCGTTCCAATTTGGTAACGTTGATAACGCTGAGAAAAGGAAACCATCCCGATGAAGCATAAGTGAGAAGGGGCCTAAGAAAAGCTTTGTACAAGAGAGAGGAATTCCTTAGAGGAGCACCACGAGGAAGCAGAGATATCGCGTAAGGTCTTGAGACTAGGGAACTTGATGTTCAGCGAAAATACGTGTTCAAAAAAAAAGAGTGCGGTCGAAGGTAACCGTAAAAAAAGTTGGAGTGGGACAGAAGCGGAGGGAAAAATGAATAAAGAAGCGGAGCTGGAGATTAGGTTGATGGGGATCCAATAAGAAAGCCTCGCATTTGCTTGAATTGAAAGACACCAGCACTCCAGTCCAATCAGAACTCTTTCTGTGGCCTCCACAGCAGTAGGAAACGAGTGAAAAGAGCAACAAATGGCCAGGTCGTCAACATAAAGAGAGCAGCTGACGGAAGATGGAGACAGATAAAAGTAGAGACGAAGGAAGATTATTGATGGAAAGAAAAGTACAGGGCCAAGAACGGATCCTTGCGGAGCCCTCAATGGACCCGAAGCGAAGCGAGCTGATTTTGAAAAACGACGTACTGCCCTGTCAGAAAGGAAAGACGGACTCCAAAGAGCTACGCAAGGATGGAGGCCAGCCGAAATAAGGTGAAGAAAAACAGCAGGATACCAGACACAGTCGAAAGCCTTAGAGAAGTCGATCGTAGCAAGAATCGTCCAAGAGCCAGGCGTTGGTTGGGTAAATCCATCCAAAATGAACTGAGAAAGATAAAAAGTTTGATCGAAAGTAGACCGTCCAGAGCGGGGAGAGAAAGAATGGAGATGACTCCAGAAAAAAGAGTAGACGAGATAAAACGATACGTTCAAAAAGCTTTGAAACACAGATGAGAGAGATATGCCGGATAGAAGCAGGAGAGTCGAGAGGCCCTCTTATCTTATGGATGGGAATAATAGAAGATGTCTTCCATAGGAAAGAAAAAGAATTTAAAACAAGGAAAGATGGAAAATGTGTAAAAGAAAATCCATGCCAGAGCGAGGAAAGTGCTTTAGCATGAAATAGACGATTTTGTCTGGGCCAGTGGCAGTGAACGAGGAAAGGTTTGTAGCAGCCGCAAGAAATTCAGTGGAAAAAAGGGAGAGCAGAAAGAGGAACGAGACTCCTCAGGGCACGTGGCTCGTCGGAGCTCGAACAAGTTGCCTCTGGCTCTGCTATGCAAGGCCTTTGGCTGGAAACAGAAAAGTGGAAAATCAGGTAGTCGGCATAGATCGATGCCTCTTCCTGGGATAATAGTTGGGGAAGTTAGGAGAAGAAGACAATGAGGCAGAACTAGCGACAAAGCGGAGCAAAAAATACACAGATTTAGGAGAGACAAGCATGCTGCCTGCTATGCCTCAGCCTTGGCTTTGACGATGACAGACGAGGCATGTCGACAAGCAGAGATGTAAGCGTAACGATCTTTATCACTTCTATGAGCACCAGCAAAAGCCTTAGGTCTTTCGCTTACCGCTTCTTTCACTTCAGGAGACCACCAGGCTTGAGCTTGACGTGGCTGAAAGGAATGCGAGCTTTGGCAGTATTTAATGCCAGAGAAGCAAAGAGAGCAGCAGCAGAGGAAAGGAGGAGTATTCCTCCTTAAATGGAGGAAATTGAAGGGGCCCGTTCGTTCGCGTGGAAGAGCGCAGAAAGGGAGACAGTTAGTAGAATAGGGAGGTAATTAGAGCCCAAGTCCTGAAGTACCTCTTATGAGCAATAGAGGAGAGAGCAAAGGAAATGCCAGAACAGCAGCGACTGCCAGAAGAGCGATGGAAAAGGATAGGAGTGTTGGGGTCATTAAGGGGTAGGAGACCCGAAGAGATGACCCAATCAAAAACTTCCTCCCGGTGGGGGTCAGAAGCACTTTTTGAGTTCTAGAGAGGGTGATGAAAATTGAAACTGTCCAGAAGAAAGAAATTTCTGGAGAGGTGAACGAAGGGAGGATTCGGTTCTGCTATTCGTCGAAGAGATAATAGGAGAAGCATAAACATTAACAGAGCGAGGAAGAGCTATTTAGTAAGATGTTGACCCCTACTTAGTCAGAGTAGGATCAAGCGAAGAGAGAGTTCAGAAAAGAATAGGCTCTACCAGACAAAAATGATGACACCACCACTAGCGTGCGGATCATCAGAAGAATGCCAGAACGGGAGTGAGTGCGATCAGATTACGGAGCAGAGTATTAGGGATCCGGAAAAACGAGTTTAGATTTGATTCCTGGATACATGATGAAGGAAGATAAAGAGAAGTCCAGCGCTTCTGGCTCGAAGACCTCCGGCGCTCTATCGAAGAGCCCTGAGCGAGCCAAGGGAGGAAGAGAGAGCTGGAGAAGTAAAAGAACAGCCAGAAACACAGAAAGTGGGCAAGGTGCAGAGAAAAAAGTTACGAAGTGGGCGGAAGAAGAATAGAAATTTAGTGCTGGGTTCAAGTAAGTAAAATTTTTACTAATTACTTACTTAAGTAAAGTTGAATAACTTAAGTACAACGAACCCTGGCAAGTAACATTGCTAGATGATGGCAATGCAGATTTTATTGACACTGTGAGTGACACTATTCCAAAAGTCAGAGCAATTGTCAAGCTGTTCAGGACGAGCCCACTGAAAAATGACTGCTTGCAAAAGAAGTGGAAAAAGGAATAAGGGAAAACACTTTCTCTGCTCTTGGATACCAAAACTAAATGGCACTCATTGCTCAAGATGCTCACACAATTCTTGGAAGTCAGGACATCTATTGACAATACATTGAAAGAGCTCTTGCTAGGATCAAAATGCTTGACAGAGGATGAAGTTGCAGTTGTAAAAGATTTGGCAGAAAGTCTAGAAATATTTGAGGTTGGTGCAACTGCTCTTTGTAGACATGATGTCATAGTTTCAAAACGTGCGATTTTTGAGTATGTTGTCAAGAAGCTGAAAGAAGAAATAGGAGCTAATCAAGGAGAAATAAAGAGATTTGTGGCCTAATGAGGTATCTAGAGGCTCCAAACAGTTATGAGCAGGTTGTCGAGTCTTCTCAAGCTATCCAAAGAAACGAAAGTTTGCCAAAATGGCAAGAGATGTTTTTCACTTTTTCCCAATTGCCCTACTAATTAGAGTGCTGAAGATCTTGAATATGACATCACTGAGGAGCCCCTATGAAAATATCCAAAGCAGAAAAGCTCAATGACATTTTATGCCATCCAGAAGATCAACATTTGGATCGTGTTCAAGAAAATGTCTTGACACGCATGAAAAAATGACATTTTACGAAGCAACAAAGGAGTGTCTCAAAGTCTTAAAAAGCACGAAGTATTGCCTAGCTCACTTCCAACCTCTTCTGTTGAAGCAGAAAGGTGTTTCAGTGCTGCTGGACTGTTCATTTCAAAGTTGAGGTCATCGTTGAGTGATAAAACGATTGATTTTTTGTGCTTTGCACGCAGCTACTTTGTGCGCAAACAATTCTTCTTTATGGATGTGTAATAAATAAAGTGACTAAAATACGGTATGTTGACTCGAAGCGATTTTTAAAAATTACTTGAATTACATAGTAATATTTCAAAAGTTACTTGTTACTTAAGTATTTTTTTCAAGTTGCTTGAACCCAGCACTAAATAGGATGTCTGTAGACGAGGGTGGTGTAGGGGCGCTGCGTTGGCAGAGATGGGCCAGATTGAACAGTGGAGGTATACGCACTGGGGGTCCCAATGAAGCCATGGTGTTGGATGGTTGGGGATTACCAGAAGCTAAGACGTAGCAATGAGGGCAGCTCCAGGAGTAAGAGCTGCCTAAAGCATTGAGTTTGGAGGAAAGTAATGAGCATTTCAGATAGACCCATTTAGAGCAGGTGCAGCGGTACACAAACCTACTCCACCAGATCACCTTTCCAGCGCACTATGAACAGGGAAAGACGGGGCCCAGGTTAGGATGAACATTGCCGCTTATCAATACAAGGAGAATTAGAGTACGGAAAAGAGAGAGAAGAGACAGGGGACCGATTAGTGCTACTCTTCTATGGTCGTTAAGGGAGCGGCACTGCAAAAAATGGTTGAATGAAGAGAGTACCCGGGGTAACTGGGACCTTCAAGAAGGCCAACAGCTATTTCGACCCATCCTAAAACGGGGTCGGAAACCGCACCACCTCGTTGAAACGGCTATTGATTGGTGGAGACAGAGTCGGCTCGTTTCATGAAACGAGAAGCAGACTCAAATTGTGTGATTAGGGCAAGGAAATACCCCAGAGTAAGACGAAGAAGAGGTTCGAATCTGATTTTGCATCAACCCACTAGATATGGCCATCAGACAAACTCTAAATTGTCACAGAAACCTAACAATTCTGTAATTTTACAGTCATTCCATAATCTCTCGGCCACCTCATAATCAGTTGGCCATCTCAGCTCGCAAGCTGCAAATCAAATCGAGCACAATGCTCCACTTCTTGATTGACTGATGTCCGGCATGCAGTCAAATGATGGATCTGGGTTCGAATCCGTCAGCCTCTTTCTTAAACAGCAATTTTGCTAAACCCACCCTGGGAAAGAGCTTTCCCGAATTCATTCAACCTCTCGTCCTTCCACTTCCCAATCCGTGACATCATCAGGATAGGTTCACTCAACTCCATGTTGTGCTTAAAAGCGTTTAATAATCGGTTGCCACTGGCAACGCCAAGTTGAACTTTAGATAAGCTGTTGTTGTGCATGATTGACTTTGATTCAACGTAAGCAGCCCGAAAACGTTCAACAGCTTCGTCATAAAAACCCTGCACAATAAAATGACGTCATCAGTGTGCGCACAACTTGATCACCTAAGAATCACTCACAGTCGAATTGAAAATCTTTCCCAAATTGTTGCATGCATCAATAAATTCATGACTAAATTCATTGGAGCGTGAAGTTTTCGCATATAAATCAAGGAATTCGACGGCCCGAGGTACATTGCCCTGGGTCAGATAGGACCTGGCCAGTCCTTCGCATGCCTGGCCAACAAGTCCGTCTTCTCTCATCACTTGAGCTGTGTCTAGTGCTTCCGTCAAATACTGCAACACATATAATTATTGGCTGGCATGCGCAGTGGCGCTTTGCTTGCAACTGTCGAAGTTTCATTAATGAAAGCAAGAATGGGGCGTGGTTGTTGAACTCAAGTTCAGTTTTTCACGACTTATTTCAACAATAGGCACCATGAATATTCGCGGTACAAATGCATGAACCAGTTCAAGGCGAATAAAATTGTGATTTCGTGTTGTATGAAGAGGCAAAACAAAGTGGCACCTAAGTTGCAGAAAAAATTGAGATCAAGCGATTTCTTCACTCATCTAATGATCTGGGTAATGGGCATATACCACCAAGGTAGGCTTCTGCTACCAACAACCTGGATATGCCACCAACCTGGATCGCAGTCTCCGAATCTTTAGCCTGCTCGTAATTACGCCCCAACCTGAGAGCCGCATTGGCCACCTGTACCGCATCCTCTCCCTCTTTTGCCATGTTCAGCGCGCGGTGAAGCAATGGTTGCGCGACGAGAGGGTCGCGGGTCTGTTCAGCAAGTAAAGTACACAACCTGAAATAAGCACGATTACATTGCGCTCAATTGAGTGACACGCTACGTTCTGCAAACCTCGATAAATGGCGACAGGCAGACAGACCGTGGGGAATTCCGGAGTCTCCGACCCACGCGCGACCAATGCTTAACTTGTAAAATTCTCCCATATGTTTTGCTGCCTCTTCAATGCATCCCCTTCGTTCACAAGCAAGGCCCATATTACAATTTGCCTCCGCTTCTCCCTTTCTTCCATCAAGCCGGATTTCATAACTCGTCTCCAACGCGCTTTCAAAGAAATAATCGGAAAGCCAAGTGTCGCCACTGCGCAAGAAGTACTGCGCCAGATGCGTGCGCGCGCTAAATACATCCTCATACCGACCTGCTCAAAAATTAAACAAGTAAGACACATGATGTGAGCTACTTCTTAATGAGATTTCTGAATCTTAACAAATCAAAATTTGATTATCTAAAAACGTGTTCACCTATACACGACCAAGGACCGACAAAGAAGTAGAAAAGAGGGCGTTTTATTCATTAGAGCAGCTTGTGGATCACCGCTTATATTTATCATTGAACGCGAAACAAAACCACACTTCTTTTTTCTGAAAAACTGTAGCGGAAACTTCACTCTTGTTTCGAAATTGTCTTGTCATTCCTGCTTTGTCAACGCAGGTTTTTAATCGTTTTCTATGTCTAGTTGCTCCCTGGAATATTTTGATCCAGCGTTTATAATTAACCATAACGTAAGAAAATAGACAAGCGCAAAACAGATTGAATCATTAGTAAAAAGAATAAACCCAAATGCTGGTAAACATTTTATTAAAACGTTTCACTTTTACACTAAAAGCATCATCAGTAAAATAAATGGTCACGCAGTATCTGTTTTAGTCTAACCTTAGGTGACCATTTATTTAACTGACGATGCTTTTAGTGTTAAAGCAAAACGTTTTAATAAAATATTTACAGTAGAACGCCGTTTATCCGAACGCCTATTATCCGAAACGCCTATTATCCGAACACGACTTTAACAAAAGTCATTAGAGCCTGAAATCAATGGGTGAGAAGCATTAGAACGTCAATTGTGTTTAGAGAAAATAGATGCGTCCAAAAAGCAAAAAGCAATTGACTCGTGATGTATTTATTTAAAGTTTGCAACCAGTTACTATACTGCGAATGCCAATAATATACAATAAATCACAATGTCTGTGAACTGTATATGATGTATTTTCGTAATATTCCATGTTGTTCGATTATCCGAACAAATCACTTATCCGAACCACCCCTGGTTTTAATTAGTTCGAATAATCGGCGTTCTACTGTACTAGCATTTTGGCTTTGTTCTTTTTACTAAGAATTGCGAATAAATCCCATTTTTATGCTCCTAGAATGAATCATCGTTAAGCAACTTTCCGAAGCTCGTTTACCACCACAAGCATTAGTAGGGGAGGGGGACCACTGTGCATGTCCCCCTTTTTCCCTAGATAACAAAACAAAAAACATTTTTCTTGTTCCCTCTCCTGCTCTTGAGAAGAACTAAAGAACTTTGAACTTTAGGGTTTGACCATTTTCCTATTTTTCTCAAAGGAATATTTCTCTTTATCCTTTGCAGCTGCTCTCTTCACTTCTCTGGCACTGAATGCGGCCAAATTTTCCGTTTCTTTCGTTCACATCAAACGCCAACCTCAAGCTTGACGATCTTCCGAAGTGAAACTAGCGAAAAGTAAAAGACGCACTACTTTCAGGTATCGCACCATGTGTCTAAACAGCTTATTTTTGGAATCGTAAAATCAATTACTATTTTGGCGCATATTTCCAAAGTTGACTTTGAGTCCTCGTACATATTGAAAGAGACGGATAAAAGTTTGTAAAAGGGATACGCTGTTTGTAAGTTACAACAGTTTTGATTCGAGAGTAAGATGATCGGATTCGGAGCATTGGGGCTATGCCTCTACTTTTAGTTCAACCGCTGGCTTTCAAAAATGTTTAGAGCCTAAAAACGGTTGAACTGGTATTTTTTACCCCAATATCACTCATTGAATAACTCTGCAAAGCTATGCAGGCTAATCTGATAAATAAAACGCAATTCTATTGGTGTATGATTAAGCTCCTTCGAAATTACTAAGCGTAGAAACATGAAACTTGGCATAACTGACCACCATCCCACTCCGCCGATAAATGTCAAAGGAAATTGATGTCATGATCACGTCCAAAATTTAAAGATCCGCATTTCTTGGCGGAAGAAAGCAATCAAAAGTTCACAAAAACACCGCAATTCACTCATCAACTAGAAAATAATTTTATTTTTTGAGAAATTAAATTAACCCCATAATTAACGTTTTATTAGCAAAATTAATTTTTCATTTGTCAAGAAGTGAAAACCGTTTCAAGGCGGTTTGAAGCTTCTACGAGATATCAAAACGCGGCTTTCAATAACAAATTTCCCCGATTCGTAGTGACCTAGCACCACTGTAAACAATTACTTTTTGCTACTTGTTCTTCTCTCGCTTTGCCTTTGTTTCGTCACCATGCTTTTTATCGCATTGAAATAACAACATTTTTGTGGATATCTAGCTGAATTCCCTGTTCTGACAACGAATGTCGGCTATTATTTTATGCTTTGACATTGTTTATTTCAGTTCATAAAATCAAACGTATTATTGGTTATAAAGAGGAAATAACATAATATTCTTTCATAATACAACGCTTCATATATCACGCCATGCTTTCCGTGATACAATGCTTCATATCTAACGCCATGTTTTCCGTGATACAATGCTTCATATCAAACGTCATGCTTTCCGTGATACAATGCTTCATATCTAACGTCATGCTTTCCGTGATATAATTCTTCAAATCTAACGCCATGCTTTGAATGACACAATGCTTCATATCTAACGTCATGCTTTCCGTGATATAATGCTTCAAATCTAACGCCATGCTTTCCGTGATACAATGTTTCACATCTAACGCCATGCTTTCCGTGATACAATGCTTTATACCTAACGCCATGGTTTCCATGATGCAACGCTTATATCAAACGCCATGCTTTCCGTGATACAATGCTTCATATCTAACGCCATGCTTTCCGTGATACAATGCTTCAAATCTAACGCCATGCTTTCCGTGATACAATGCTTCAAATCTAACGCCATGTTTTCCGTGATACAATGCTTTATATCTAACGCCATGCTTTCCGTGATACAATGCTTCATATCTAATGCCATGGTTTCCATGATGCAACGCTTATATCAAACGCCATGCTTTCCGTGATACAATGCTTCATATCTAACGCCATGTTTTCCGTGATACAATGCTTCATATCTAACGCCATGCTTTCCGTGATACAATGCTTCATATCTAACGCCATGCTTTCCGTGATACAATGCTTCATATCTAACGCCATGCTTTCCGTGATACAATGCTTCATATCTAACGCCATGCTTTCCGTGATACAATGCTTCATATCTAACGCCATACTTTTCCATGATGCAACGCTTCGTATCTAACGCCATGCTTTCCATGATACAATGCTTCGTATCTTACGCCACGCTTCAACGTTATGCAGCTCCAGACACCGAGGAACTCTTGGAGATCAACACTCTGCTCAGTTTGGTTGGCCTACACCACTGCAAGCTATTAAATCCAACTGTTACCCTAAGCCAATGCTTATCAATCTTTTTGGGGTCTAGGCACCCTATACCTAGTTCAGTAAATGTCGCGGAACATCATTTAATAAAAATTAAAAAGCAAGACCACAAAGCATAATATGTATTCTATTTTAATATTTGATTTATACTAATATATTTCGCTGCACGGTTTACAGCATATGCAAAAATTATTACTGGTTGAACATTTAAATAACTCAAGGAACCCCTGCAGCACCCTAAAAGCTAATGAAACCCTTGCAAAAGTTCCACAAAACCCTAGGATTCTGCGGAATCTTGGCTAAAGAGCTATGCTTTAACTGACCAAGACACTGGTATGATAAACATAGTTTGAATCGGGGAGATTGTACACTTCACCTCTCCTTAAACTTTGATTGGTTGATTGCTATGAAGTTAACGTAGGTTTAATTAAACAGCGTAGAAAATAGTGACCTTCTTTGGTAGTAGACTTGAATCTATGGTACAGGAAACCAATATTTTTCTACACTGAGGGTAACTTTAGTAACGACATAATCTTTAAAAATGGCTCTTACAAAATAAGCAGCTTATCTTCAAATGTGGTGGGAGATTTCGACCGTAAACGAAAAGCAGCAAGTGACCGATCATTTCCATAAGTTGTACACTTGTAAGCAGCTACATCACATCGTAATATGTGATGCTTGGTCTGCTGACATTTTAGGCTATTGTGCAATATAGAGTGGGTAACAGTGAATAATAACTTACATAAAATAAATTTCGGCTACAATCAGTCTTCAACTAAGTGGAATGAGAGCGAAAGGATCAAGGGAACATTGCAATATATATATTCATTATCTCTCTTGGAGGATGATGAACGTAGAAAATAGCATATTTTCAAAACCGAGAAAATGGTTTTGATGGTACAGAACTCCAGTACACTATATACATGTAGCTGTGATATGGTAAAACCTAATAACTACCAAATTCATGTTTTTGAGAATATCGACATTTTGCCATTTATTATTGTTCAACCAGGAAAGAGCTAAATCATGATTTAAGCATAGCCTTCAATCTGTTAACTGCATGAATAATAATCATTTCTTTGCATTTTTGATCAGTAGCTTTACAGAAACGAAAAATATCTGAAATGATATTGTTCGATTCTACATCACGGCACTATACCTTTGAAAAAAGGCAAATGGGCCAAAAGTATTAAGTGACGCACTGATTAGCAGGTGTATCACGACCACTGAAATGATCTGAGGTGAACAATGTCTTGAGTTCTTGCCTTGTAACTATGATGTAATCCTGGAAATTCAGTCCATACTAGTTCAGCCTCGATCTTCCCAGTTGACATGACCCAATCACTGATGAGTGGATCAGGAAGAGCTTTCAACCAAAGCAGCTCCATCGACAATACTTCTACACAGATTGGCTTTGTTTTGTGGTATTTTAATGACAAGTTTTCTTCCATGGCGCTGGGCTCCTCATGATTGAAAATTTTCTACGTTGATCATCCTCCAACAGGGACAATGTATATATAAATATATTGCAATGTTCCCTTGATCCTTTCGCTCTCATTCCACTTAATTGAAGACTGATTGTAGCTAAAATTTATTTTATGTAAGTTATTATTCACTGTTATGGCACCAGGTTTTCTTCCATGACAAAAGTTTCTTCATGGCACCAAGCTTCTCATGTCACCAGGTTTAACTCCTGCCCCAGAGTTCTCATGGCACCAGATTTCATTCCATGGCAAATGACTCCTGATAGCTCTAAATTTTCTTCCACACCACTGAGATCCTCATAGCACCGAGCTCACTTGGATTTCTGTAGGTTGCAGAAATTTTGCAAGCCCATTATAATCAAAAGAAGTGCGATGTTAAGAGTGCTGCCATTTTAAATTATTATGTAAATCTAACCATCCATCAAGAAATTGATGGTTTTGCTGCTTTCTTGATGGCATTGCACAAACCCTAATATGCCTCGTTTACACTGTGTGAGCTGGGAGTTAGCAAACCTTAATCTAGTTTATTTGCTAGGGCTTTGTAGTAGCTGCTGTTGGGCTTGGGCAAGTTCCATCACTTAACAGGCTAGATCAAAATAAGAAAAAACAAGCTTAGGTGTATTGATAAGCCAAGGTCGAGGTTTGTGACCTGGGAAACTTCTCCAAAACCCTATGTCCAGTAAGCAATGAATAGAGTTAACATTTACAAAAGCCAAGTGCAGGTTCGTGCAAGTGTTTCAGCGACTAAAGAAAAAGTAGCTTCACCCTTTAGATTATGAAGAAAGGCACGGTTGTTACTTCGTTTTCATGCTGCCAGATCATCTCTGTCTGCAGTGTTGGCATTACAAGCCTAGTTGAGCAATTAAAATCACCTGCATAGAGACAGGAGTGTGGGAACCTAGGGTATAAAATCTAAGCAGTTCTGTTGGTGAAGGTTTATAGATATTGATAATTTTATAGCCGCCGACATCTATGCACAGCCGCTCAGTCTGAAACTCATCTGGAGACTGAATGGCGAAAATCCAGTTTAACACTTGGTGATCAAATGGGGCAAGGTGAGAATAGCACAGGGCTTATTGGTCGCCCAGACCACAAGTAACATTGTACCACTTTACCTAAGTACAATGCAAAATCAGTTCTACTGTAAAGGAAAGGTATCTATCTGAGCCAATATTTAGTAGTCTCAGAAAATGACCAATAAAAAGTCGCAGTGGTGACACATCTATCACCGAAAAGCTGTCCTTTTTAGGGCATTGATGGCCTTCCAGCTGAACATTTAAGGCCTCACATGCAGCAAGATGGAATGTTCTTCACCATCTTGCTTTGCAACATGAGGCCCTCATTACCCTGCTGCAGAAAACCTACCGCAACTATGCAGACAAGCTGGTCTGTTTAAAAACTATGACTATTTATGGAATTTGATCTTTTTGTAACCTTTGTAACACATTTATACAATCACTGCTAACGGCAATCACCTACTCAAATTTTATTCATGATATGTCTTTATAAAGTTTAGCAGGACACAAAACTACCACTTTATTCTTTTTCAGAAAAAAAATTTTGGTTCACCCTAGTAGCTATGGACTTAAGTTGAGATAATGCTACGGCCACTGACTATAACTCTGATAAGAGCAAACGAAGTCCCAAAATAATCTTGCAACACCACAGAATATTTCTGCAATTGTCAAAACAATTAACTGTTTTGGCCGCACCTTCCCTACACTTCAATATTGTGCCCCCTGTACTTAATGAAAGGAATGGAAGTGGGATTGAAAAACTGGAAACAGGGCTATGCACTTTCCTAAATGTTTGTGTCTAAAGCTCTATTTAAAGTGTGCTTAATTTTGAAATGGTAATTAGCTATGTCAAAATGTCATCAATTATTCACAACTCTCTTTGCTCTTTTGTCACGATCGTTTCCTGGATGAATCAATATATTTTTTCCTTAACAATACCAATGGGGACCTGCAGGCAGCAGCATATAAACATAGCAATATGGTAGCAACCATGTATTCTGTGCTGCCCTACATTGAAGATGACGTCATAAAGAACAGTCAACATTTCCTCCTCACCGTATCTGGCCGCTGTTTCAGCTTTGGTCAAATATTCCCACAATTGATCCAGTTTTTCCACCTGGTCATCCAAGGACAGTTCCTAACAAGCAAACAAAAATGTCATATACAAAATTTTGATGCTCTCTTCACAGGTGACAAGCCTTGTATGACAATTTAAGGTGACAAATCTTTTTCAAACTTTGCTACACTACGTATATTTCATTGCGACAGACCTTTTTCACACTTGGCTACACTTCATACAACATTTTAATGAGCCAACCTTGGTCACACATGGGTTCACTACATACAATATTTCAATACAACAGACCTTCTCTACACTTAGCTACACCACTTACAACATTTCAGAGCAACCAATCTTCATTACACTCAGGTACACCTCACACGACATTTCAAAACAATAGACTTTTTTCATACTAACATACAACACGCTTAACATATCAGAGCGACATACATTTTTCGCACTTGCTACACCACTCTCAACAAATCACTTTTAATGTAACTGAATTTTTTCACACTAGGATACACCTCATTTGATAATTCAATGCAAAAATCTTCTTCACATTAGGCTATACCATTAAGATGATTCAATGCGACAGTTTTCTTCACACTCAACTAAACCTCTAAATTAAAGGTCAAATCTAAAAGAACCTTGAAAGAGGAAATCAAACAGGTGTTAAAAAAACAGCCCTGATTTAGTTAACAACAAGCTTAAAGCTTCAAAGTAGAAGAAAAATCAAGCGATTCATCTTTCTATCCAAATACTGTAGATCAGTGGTTCCCAGCCAGGGAGGCTGAGCTTCCAAGAGAAGGCAAAATCAGAATTTATGAGATGTAAACAAAGACTTGGAGAACAACCACTTTGAAAAAGAAAAGGTTTTTGGTTTTTTTTTGGGACAAAAATGGTAAAATTCATACTTCCAAAAATTTGATCCCCTCGTATTTTTTACTATTTGTGTTAGTTGTGTGGGAAATACAGTGAATGCAGGCAGTACTATTCAAAGAAACAGGTTCTATCAGAAAAAAAAGTTGATAAATGTTCCCACAATACAAGGCACAGACTTTGTTTTTGTTTGGTGATCGAAATTTTAAAAAATGAAAATCAATGCCAAAATATCTTTAACCACTGGTTGCACGAGTTCAGAAAACTGCAAGAGCAGTTTGTGCAAACCAGGTGAATGGCTCCTTTAAATGTAAGGGAGGTTAAGAATAACTTCACAAATGACGGAGGAGGCAGTGTAATAAAAAGGCTGGAAAACATTGCTGTAGATTGTCACAGTTATTGCTGACATTAATTCAAGAAGGTTACTTTAGAGATTTATCGATTTGTCTAAGCCAGCAGTTCCCAGCTTTTTGATGCCATGGATCTTTTTGAAAGTTTAGCCAGGGCTTTTTTGGTTGGCTGCCTGACTTCATTATTATTTATGATTTTTTTGCATCCTTTCTTTCCAGTAACTCAACAGCTATATAGGTACACATATGTGTTTCTATCCATGTTTTGCTAGAAAAAATAAAAATGAGTGTATACATGTGTGGACCCGCAACTGAATAACCAACCATTGTATTTAGAAATAAACTTCTAAATATTAAACGTTTTTGTCTTTTCTCAAGCATTTTTTGGAGATCAACTTTTCAAAAGCAATGGTTTCCCTATTTTGAGCTCTTTTTACTGAATTTTTGGCAAGCCCTTATGTAAGATTGTTGTTTTTGCCCTTTGTCAACTTGTTTAGCTGCATCTGCAGGCGTAAATTTGCAAGGACTGCTAAGATCATGTGCAGTGTTCCTTCCTAAAATTTTTCGTGGATCCCTAGACTTAGCTGTCTTTGATCTATCTACAAAATCTAAGTAATTACACATTTATTGGGACAAGTGATGTCATTTTATGTTTTGCTACAATGCATCTGTGTTTTTATCTGTGTGATGATGTGTAATTTGCTTTTATATCTGACATACTGGATTTCTTTGTGGTTATGATTGTTTCACCACAAGCATTTTTTTAATCACTTAAGTAGATTATCTCAAAAAATACAGGTCAAAACTTGCATTCAACAATGTAACAGAAGGTATAAAAACGCTGCCTCTACTGAAAAAAATATAAATATGTATTGCACAACAATCCAAAACTAAGTTACAGACATAAGACATCGTCAAAAATTAAACATCACCTTTATGGTGATGTTTAAATACAGTGAGCCCCACTCAATAAATTTACCTCCAGACCAAGCCATTTTAGATTTAATAAGATGGATTTTATAACTGGCGCCACAAAAAAATAGGGCACACTAATAATAAAGCAAATTTATTATGATTCAGGCGTAACATGAAAAAAATGGAGTATTGAAGTTTGCTATGATGGAAATGTCAAAGGGGATCATCTATTGTGTTGTTAATTGCATAAAAAAAGTCTATTTTTTGAATCCCGTTTGGTCAAGTAAAGTTGCCAAATGTTGAAGACACTCTTTACAATTTTGCAGCAGATGTTGTTGCTGTCTCCAGTTCTTCATCATCCTTCTCACACCCTACTCTGTCACTTATCTCAATCTCCTCTTCTTTATCACGTATCTTGGAAGCTAATTTTGCAGGGAGATACTCATGAGGAAAGTCTTTAACCACATTGACACCATCAACAATCAAAATCCAATTTTCAAACTGTTCAGCACCAACTCTCACTGCTGGTAGAGGCATGACAACTGCTCCTTCTTCTGTTGATCCCTGGGCACCAAAACCTGCTTTTCTCCAACAATTTCTGATAGTGGCATTTAAAAACTGTGTTCCAAGCTCTTTTAACCATATGCATTGCAGCCACAAAATGTATGTGTTTAACCACTTTTTGTAATGGGACTTTATTTTTGCTATCATTAATCATTTTTTGACACATCTAATATCTGAAGTAAGCTTCGAGTGTTATAATGATGCCCATATCACATGGCTGAAGAACAAAGGTTATGTTTGGTGGAAGAAAATGCAAAGAAATATCATTCAAAGATGCGATAGCATCATGGGCCGAACATCCATAAAAGAAACAACTTTTCTTCCTTCCATTTGTAGGTGGTGATCCCATGACATCAGCCATTTGCCAAAGATGGCACATGTCATCCAAGCATTTGTGGAAAAGTCGTAAGGCATTGGAACAATTTTTACATTTTCAAAGCATTGGGGTGACTTACACTTTCCTATGAGTAGCATCTTCTCCTTATCCTCTTTCATGTTGCATGCCGTTAGTACCATTACCCTGTCCTTCACTGTTTTGAAGCATTTTTGCAAACATGTTTTTGCTTTTTCAACATATGTGCTATCTGGCAGGGCACAAAAATATATAGCCATTTCATCTGCAATTCATCTTCTATGGGATGGGGGCATGGTGGAAGACCAGAAGACAGGCAACTCCTTGGGGCCTGAACCAGAGGTCGTAAAGAGACAGAAAGTTGCCAAAGATTGAGCAGCGCAAACAGTGCGTAGCTGGACAGTGCAGAACGAGATGAGAAGTGTCCTGGGACGAGTGTCCGCAGGCACTGCAGAAAGGATTCTTGATTCTGCCGATTCTGAAAAGATAAGAGCTTAATAGAAGGCTGTGTCTGTTGCAGCATAGACGAGAGAAAACACAGCAAGTGTTTCAAGGAAGCACAAGTTTCTTGGTGGAAATTGAGGGAAACTTTGTGTCAAAGAATTTTGATGAGACAGTATGCCTCCAGTCCAAAAAAAGAGAAGAGTGGATATGAGAGATAAGAGAAGAGAGACTACAAGGGATTGCAGAAGGCACAGGCAGTGCTCTCTGTTTGGCCAGCTCATCAGCCGTGTCGTTCTCCAGGAGAAACGGGTGCCTGGAAACCCATTGTAGCCTAATAGAACAGGAGAGAGAAGACAGTTCCTGCCAGAGAGATTGAGGTAGAAGGAAAGATGTAGGAGAGGATAGGGTGATGCAGACAGAGCGAGAGTCAGATAGAAGAAGAGAAGAGAAATGGCAGACTTGTTGGTGCTGCCAAGACCAGCAGAGCTTGCAAAATGGCACAGGCTTCAGCTAAAAAACTTGAGCATACTGGGCCTGCTGAAAAGGAAAGAGTCGCCTCAGTGCCACAGAGAGAGCAGTTGGCAAGTATGCCAGAGCTGCCTTTTCCAAAGGGTGAAGGAACAGAGCCATCAGGCCTGAGTACCAGATCATGAAGTGGTAAAGAGTCAAGGTGAGTGAGAGCCACACCTTGGCAAGAAATAGAAAGATCACGGCGAGAGCATGAAAAGGAAAGGGTGGACTCCACAGTGAAGGAAGGGGGTTCCAAAAAGGAAAGGGAGGGCAAGCAAGGAGAGCCTCCCTAAGAGAAGCAGAAGGAAGCATGAGCGGGTGAGTGGATGCAAAAGCTCTCCAGGATGATCTGCAGAGTCTTGGTTTCACTCCAAGTCTGGCCAAACCTGAAATAGGAAAGGAGGTTGGGAGACGAAGAGCCCACCCATAAAATGAAACAGTGAAATGAGTCAGGGTGACTCGTAGGGGAAGAGAGGCCTTGGAGAGAAGTAGTGGGATAGGGCAGAACAAGAGGCAGCCAGTGATGACACGACTAGTCGCTTGGCAGAGACATTCCAATTTGGTGATATTGGTAATGCTTAAAAAAGGAAACCATCTGGGCAAAGCATGTGTGAGAAGGGGCCGAAGAAAAGATTTATACAGAACAGAGAGGGACTCCTTAGAGGGGCCCCATGAGGAAGCAGAGATACAGCATAAGGCCTTGAGACGAGGGAAAACTTGGCCTGCAGCAAAAATACATGCTCAGAAAAGGAAAGAGTGCAGTCGAAAGTGACCCCAAGAAAAGTTGGAGTGGGATTGAAACAAAGATGGGAGTTGAGTAAGAGGAGGTTGGGCTGGAGGTTAGCTTGGTGGGGATCCACTGAGAAGAGGCCTCACATTTGCTCGACTTGAGAGGAAGACATCAGTATTTAGACTAGTGCTCCAATCGAATTAGAGCTCCTTGTGTGGCCTCCAATGCAATGGGACCAGGGGGGGAGGACCCAATGGCCAGATCATCAGCATAAAACAAGCAGCTGATGAAAGGCAGAGAAACAGAAAGATCATTGATGAAACAAGAGAAAAGTACAGAGCCAAGAATGGATCCTTGAGAAACACCTCGACGAACTTGAAAGGAATGACTTTTGTGATTTTGTAAAACCACAAAAACGCACCTATCAGAAAGGAAAGATTGAGTCCAATGAGTAAAGCAAGGAGGGAAGCAAGCCAAAATGAGTTTGCGGAAAAGGGTGGGATGCCAGAGTCAAAAGCTTTCAAGAAATCAATAGTAGAGAGGATTGTCCGAGAGCCCTGCCTGAATTTGTTAAACCCATCTGAAATGGGCCAAGAAAGGAACAGAATTTGATCTAGAGTAGATAGTTCAGAGGAGAAACTGGCCTGGCAGGGAGAGAGAATGGAAATAGATTCCAAAAAGACGAGTAGACAAGATAGTATGATGTGTTCAAAAAGCTTTGATATGCAGAAGGTGAGAGAGAGATAGACCAGAAGGAAGCAGTAGAGTCGAGAGGCTTTTCCATCTTGTAAATGGGAATAACAGATGATGTCTTGGAGATGAAAGAAGAGGAATGCAAAGTCCAAGAAAGACTGAAAATGTGAAGAAGAAAATCCACGCTCGAACAAAGGAAGTGTTTTAGCATGGGATTGGCAACTTTGTCAGGGCCAGTGGCAGTGGACAAGGAGAGGTTGGAGGCAGCCACAAGAAATTCAGCGGGGGAGAAGAGGTGAGCAGAAGGATGAATGAGACTCCTCAGGGCACGTGACTTAACAGAGCTCAGAAAGGTAGCCTTAGGCTCTGCTATGCAGGGCCTTTGACTGAGACAGAAAAGTGGGATCTCAGGTAATCGGCAAAGACCAAAGCTGACCCCTGGGAGAACAGTTGAGGAAATTAGGAGAGGAGGAAGATGAGGAAGGAGAGCCAGCAACAGAGCAAAGAAGAGAGTATACAGACTTAGGATTAGATTTGGATTAAAGAGAAGAGCAAGTCATCTGCCATTGCCATGAAAGCCTTGCATCTTTCACTAACCACTTCTTCCACTTCAGCGAACCACCAGGCTTTAGGATGGCATTTGATGCAGCCAAAAGGAATGAAAGATTTGGCCGCATTCAGTGCCAGACAAGTGATGAGAGTAGCAGAAGAAAGAGAAAAAAACGAGTATTCCTTTGCAGAAGGACAGTGCGAGTCAAAGTAGGAGGCAAAGTCATAGGAGCTTTCTGAAAATTGAAGGACGGGGGTCGTTTGTGGGGGCAAAAGACCGGAGAGAGAGGGATAGATAGAAGAATTGGTAGGTCATCTGAACCCAGGTTCTAAAGCACCTCCATGAGCAAGAAAGGGCAAGAGAGAAGGGAGCAGAGGAAATGTCAGGGGAGGAGCAACTGCCAGTGGAGTGATGGAGAAGAATAGGTATGTCAGGATCACTCAAGGGGAGGAGGTCAGAAGAGATGACCCAATCAAATACTTCCTCCATGAGGGTTGGAAGTACCTTTAGAGTCCCAGAGGAGGTGATGGCAATTAAAGTCCCCCAGAATGAAGAGATTTCTGGAGGAGGGAAGAATGGAGGGAGAGAAGGAGTCGGTTATGCCATTGTAAGAGAAGAGCGAATAGGGAGAGTGCAAACATTAAGGAATGAGAGGAGGAGTTGCTTAGAGAAATGATGGCCCAGTCAAGTGAAGAGAGAAAAGAGGTAGAAAGTTCAGAGAAGGATAAGCCCTGTCTGACAAAAAATGATGATGCCGCTAGTGTGAGTGGCATCATGAAAAAGAATGCCAGACAAAGAGTGGGTGCGGTTAGATCACAGAGTAGAGAATCCAATGATCCAAAAAGAGAAAGATGAGTTAAGATTAGATTCCTGGATACAGCTGCGGTCAACGAGGTGGGACGAAAGAAAGTGTAGCAGTTCAGTGCTCCTGGCTTGAAGACTGCCAGCATTCCATTGAAAAACACTGAGGGAATCAGGAGAGGAGGAGGAATCAGGAGGCATATGACAGCCAGAAGCAAGAGATGGCGGTGAGGGAGCAGAGGGAGAAGAAACAAAATGGGCAGAAGGGGGATAAGAGGTTTACAGGTGAGGGTGGGGCAGAAGTGCTGCATTAGCGGGGGGGGGGGGGGGAGCAAGATAGAACAGTGGAGATATACAGGCTGGAGAAGTCAGGAGAGGAAGTCACAATGAGGTGCAACCGTGGAAGTCACAGTGTTACAAGCAGGGATGCAGCAGGGGGGGCAGCTCCAAGAGTTCTGAATTGGGAGAGGAAAAGTTGTGAGCACCTTAGATGGACACATTTAGAGCAAGTACTCCATTGTGCTGACTTACCCTGCCAGGTCACATTTCCAGCAAACACTGAACAGGGAAAGATGGGGCCAGGATTACGATAAACATTACTGCTCATCAAGAGAAGAAGACGAACATGAAAAAGGCAGGATAAGAAAGGTGATCGATTTTAGAAAAACTTAGTGCTGATCTTCTGCGATCGTTCAGGGGGCAGCACGGCAAAAAATGGCTTGTGTGAGGAGAGTACCTGTTGTAACTGGAACCCTCGGGAAGGCCAACAGCCATTTTGACCCAACCCAAACAGGGTCAGGGATCGCACCACCAGGTTGAGGCAGCTGTTGATTGGTGCAGATTTTATTTTAGCTGCATAGTAAATGTTATTGGTGGAATAGGTTTGCAAAATCTCTTGCATAGTTGAATGATGAAAATGTTCTGCTGCTCCAGTGTTTACTTCTGCTGATTCACCTTTTCAAGTTGTGAATGTCAAATTGGATCATTTCTTCCCATGATAAAACCATCGGTCTATTGTTTTGAAATCATTTACTGAAGCTTGAGCAATTTCAATTGCTTTTTGTATCAAAATGGGCCCATTAACAGAATCAGTTCTGCTCAGAGTAAATTTGAACAATGTCAAGCAAGCAGTTTCTACTTCTTCATCTTTGCCCATCCTCTTTTATTTAGCAGGTGTAAATTTCTGGTAATCAGCTCTAAAGGCACCATCGTTTTTTATTAAATTTTGTAAAAGTCCCTTTGAAATTCCAAAGGTCTCTGCTGCTTTGCACTGACTGCCTGATGGCAATGCTTTGTAGCAGCGAAATAAATTAAGTTTTTCTGCTGTAATCCTATGTTGCCTTGCTATTTTCTTTGTGCAGTGTACTGCAAAGTGTTAAAATCAAAATGCTTTGAAGTTAGATCAACACCTGCTGTTTTTATCAGAAAATTGCCCAGCACGCAATTGCCTAAAAACAACCAAATCACGTGCTGTCTATGCTTGCTATGAGGCGACTATTGGGTACCTACCAATTGCAGTCTGACTGTTAATGGTGGGGTTGCCAGCTTAATTGCTTGGTTGGACCACTCATGTCAGAAAACTGAGGTTGGGGGTAAGCAAGGGCATATTCCTTGTAGAAGAATTTTGCTCCAACAAATCCCCATGACCAGAAAAAATATACAAGTGGCCCCCAGTCCCCGGCAGCTCTTAAATGGGCAGGGAGTGCAAAGAATCTCCGGGTTTAAATCTGAATGTCATGGGATAAGATTTGGTACATTAAATGTGGGAAGTCTTTGTAGAAGGAAAACGGAAGTGTGTGAAGAACTGAGAAAGAGAAAAGTTGATGTGTGCTGCATCCAGGAAGTAAGATGGAAAAGCCAAGGAGCTCGTTTTGTGGGTACTTTGGGACGAAGGTATAAACTGTGATCAGGAAATGATGCAGGATTTGGAGGGGTTGGAATTTTGGTGAAAGAGAAAATATCTGGGAACGTTGTGGAAGTTAGAAGAAAAAGTGACAGAGTAATGGTGATTGTGCAAACTTTAGGTAGAGAAGTGATGCGTGTAATATGTGCGTATGGGCCACAGAGTGGAAGACCAGATGCAGAGAAAGTTCGTTTTTATGATAAAATGGGAAGTGAGTGGGACTTGAGAAGTTCTAGTGAAATAATTGTTTTAGGGGATTTTAATGGACATGTGGGGAAATATGCTGAGGGCTTTGAAGGTGTACACTGGGGAAATGGTGTTGGGAAAAAAATGCAGAAGGAAGAAGATTGCTGGAGTTTTGTGATGAGAGCTGTGCATGGCAAATACTTGGATTAAAAAGACAGACGAAAGGAAAATCACTTATAGTGCCAGTGGATGTGGAACAGAAATTGATTTTGTGCTTGTGAGGGAAAAATACAGAAAGTATATCAGGGATGTAAAGGTGATTCCATGGGAACTTCAGCACAGGATGGTGGTCGTAGATCTAGATAAAAAGGTTCTAAAAATGATTGTGAGAAAAGAACGGATCATAAGAAGAAAGATTTGGAAGTTGAATGAAAACCAAACAAGAGTGAGATTTGAAAAAAGAGTAAAAGAACTTGTGAGCACAGATGCCCCTGATTTGTGGAAAACTTTTAGGGATGGTGTTGTAAAGGCATGTGACGAACTGTGTGGGAAGAAGAAATCTAGGAGAGATCAAGGAGACATGTGGTGGTGGAATGAAGAGGTCAAGGATATCATAACAAGAAAGAAGGCGGCATTTAAAGAGCTGTGCAGATTCCTATCAGAACAAAATAAAACTCAATACAAACGTATAAGAAATCAAACGAGAAAAATTGTGGCTAGAGCTATGAGAATGGAAGCTAATCAGGAATTGCATAATTTATATCAGAATTCTAATAGTGTTTTCTACCTCCTTAGAAGAATGAAAAAGTAAGGGAAGGATGTGGAAGGAGGAAGGTGCTTGAGAGGAGGAGACGGACGGTTGAGTTTTATTGAAGAAGATAGGGCAAAAATTTGGAAGGAACGCATGGAAAAGATCATGAATGAAGAGAACGAATGGGATCGCATGGTGGAAACTGATGCAGTAGAAGGACCAGTGGAAAAAGTGGTTTGTGATGAAATTGTGGAAGCAATGCAAAGTATGAAATCACAAAAGGCAACTGGAACATCTGAAGTAAGTGTAGAGATGATAGTTGCAAGTGGTGAAATTGGAGTTAAGTGATTGTGGAACTATGCCAGCATGTATTGGATGGTGGAGGAATGCCTGATGAATGGAAAACAAGTGTGATTGTACCTATTTTTAAAGGAAAGGGTGATGTGATGAGCTGTGGATCATACAGAGGAATGAAACTGCTAGAACATGCCATGAAAATTGTTGAAAGGGTACTAGAGAGGTGAATATGAACACTAGTCAATTTGAATGAGATGCAGTTTGGATTTATGCCAGGAAAAGGAACAGTGGATGCGATATTCATTGTGAGAAGAATGCAGGAGGAATATCAAAAGAAGGACAAGAAGTTGTATATGTGTTTTGTTGACATGGAAAAAGCTTTTGATAGAGTGCCAAGAAAAGTGATGGAGTGGGCCATGAGAAAGAAGGGTTTATCAGAAGTAATAGTTTGGGCAGTTATGAGCCTGTATGATGGTGCAAAGACAAGAGTGAAGGTGGGATCTGCATATTCAGAGGAATTCGAAGTAAAAGTTGGCATACATCAAGGATCTGTGCTGTCACCACTACTGTTTGCAATAGTGGTGGACGTAATTACAGAAAATGCTAGAAGAGGTATGGTTAATGAATTGCTATATGCAGATGACCTTGCTATCATGAGCGAAGACATGGAAGACTTGAAGGAAAGGCTTTGGAATTGGAAGAATGCACTGGAAAGTAAAGGTTTGAAGGTCAACACCAGAAAAACAAAAGTGATGGTAAGTGGGTCAGAAGGCGAACTATACAAAAGCAAGATAGATCCATGTGGAGTTTGTGGGAGGAGAGTCATGGCGAATTCAGTGTTGTGCACAAAATGTGGAAACTGGATTCATGGCAAATGTGCAAAAATAAAGAGAGCTACCGCTAGGTTGGCAATGCATTTTGTTAGCTCGAAATGTAAAGGAATAATGGAAGGGATGATAGATTCAATCGAGAAGTTGTGCGATGAAGTGGAGACAGTGAATGGATTTTGTTATTTGGGAGACAGACTAAATGCTAGTGGTGGCTATGAAGCGGCAGTTACAGCAAGAGTAAGAATTGGTTGGGTAAGATTCAGGGAATGTGGAGAATTGTTGCTTGGAAATAGGTTTCCTCTGAAGATGAAAGGTAAAGTTTATTGTTGTTGTGTAAGATCAGCAATAATGTATGGAAGTGAAACATGGTGTTTAAAAAATGAAAAAGCAATTTTGAGAAGAACGGAGAGAGCTATGGTGAGAGCCATGTGCGGTCAGAAAGTGGTAGACAGAAAGACGACTGAAGAACAGATGGGTATGTTGGGGTTGAAGGAAACTATAGACCAGTTAGCAACAGCGAATGGAGTTAGATGGTATGGATATGTGCTGAGGAGGGATGATGATAGTGTTTTGAGGGTTGCTCTGAATCTTGAAGTGAGTGGCAAGAGAAAGCAACGACCGAAGAAGACCTGGAAGAAGCAAGTGGAAGAGGAGACAGAGAAGACTGGTTTGAAAAAGGAGGATGCCCTGAGAAGAGACAAGTGGAGGGACAGAGTGCGAGCAATTGCAGAAGGAATGGGGTAAAATTGGCCATCTCTGTTAAAGGGACAACAGAAGATAAAAACTGAATCACTACTCACTACTACCATGATGATTAAGCAAATGTTCATTTCAAGCAGTTTGGCAACCAAATATGAAAACATGGAATGAATAATGACATCAAGTACAGGGCATATAAAGCAGCATTTGGATTTAAAAAGCAGCAGGACTTTTTGATGCTTAAATTTAGTCCCAACTCAATTTAGATTTAATAAGTGATGGATTTATTATCTATGAATTCACTATGCAAAGTATTCCTTTCAAAGACAGCATCTTTTAACCAAAATGGTTGTGCATGGAAGGAACTAACTACTAAGTCTATTACAAACCCACTCACATGCCACAAAATGGAATCCACACCAGCATTCAACTTTTCATTTTTCCGCTTTTCAATTAGTGAAAATAATTCAGTGAAAGAATCATGAAAGCCAGACTTTAACATTGAGATACAGAGATTATGCTTGTATGAATTGCGATAACTGAAAAATATTAATAGTAAATGTTTGACACTTTTAGATTGACCTTAAAGGAATTTGTAAAACCACTCCCAATTGCTACATCCTGATGCTTTATAAAAATATTCCAATCTTGCAATTAAATATAAGTCCTCACAATCGGGTCCTTGCATTATGTTTAAAAAACCTTGCAATCAAGTTTAAAAACCTAGAAGAGTAAAAGAGAGAGAAATCCATTATTTTAAATCTGGTTTGGTTTCTGTTAACAGAGGTCACCGAATTCACCACATGCTTCTAGAAAGTTTATACACACCATATATGCCACTTAGTTCTGTCAGTGGCATCTTCATTTTTCAATCTAATCTTGTCAATATATTCTTCCACTTGCCTTTTCCTCGTTATATTTGGTTGCTCATGCCCTCTTTTTTCCACCAATTCAAAATCCAATGCTCTTCACAACACTTCACCATTGTCCCTTCTCAAAACATGCCCATACCATTGCACTCCACTAGCCCTGGCCACTTGGCCAGTAAACCTAAAGTACAGTCATACCTCACCTTTACGAACTAATTCGGTCATACCTCACCTTTACGAACTTTACGACAGTGAGACAAGACTGTAGAAAATATTGCACAACGATTGTAATTAATATAATGCTTCAGTTGTTTGATAAATTACAAAATTTGTTGGTTCTTTGTCGAAGCTGTTACTTCTAAAAATCTATTTCGTAATTCCGAGGTTTCGTAAAGCGGGAGTTCGTAAAGTGAGGTATGACTGTATCATCTTTCAAACCCAGCAAACTCGTTAGATCTTGGCTCCTTCTTTTCTCAATCAACTTTACTCCACACATTGCTTTTGTCATTGTTTTTTTAGTTCTCAAAATCGCCACCTCATTCTCCCTCAGACACCATGCCTCACACCTATGCAGCATTGCCAATCTTATGCAACTATGATATATCCTTCCTTTCATTTTTAAAGAAAACTTTCTTGCATAAAGCAACCATCCACATTCTTTGAATTTTACCCATCCAATCCTCTTACTTGCTGTCACTGCTGAAAAAACTTTAAAATTAACAGTGTGATAAAAAAATTGCAATCAAGTATAAAAACTTTACAACCAAGTTGTAAAACTTTGACAGTTTTGTGTTCGTTTCTAGTTTAATTTCTAAAGTTCTTTTTATTTTCAGATATTGTTTTGATTTTTCACTCCAGATTTGAACCAAGATCGTTTGGTATTGTGTTGGTTACAGTGTCACGCTAACCTGCGAGAATTGTCGCTTCAGGCTGGCGTTGGTTCACAATTAGGAAGTGCTAAATTTCGATTGACTTAATTTGTGTTTAGTAGCAGTTGCTTGTAAATTTGCATTATATCGGAGTCTTAAGAGTTAGGAAATAGTATTTTTATTGTGACATAAGAAACCATTTAACACTAGAATGGCTAGAAAAAAACTGCACCTAGAATGGCGGTGGTGTTGAAATCGACACCAGTTGCTTTATAAGCCTGATATGTAAAGCATATGCTTGTATTTGATACATATTAAGAAAAAAAGCTAGGAGAGCACGATATGACAACATAAGCAACAAAAATTTCAAAAAAGTTAGTATAATTACTAATTACAATTAGCATTAGCAACTGCAACGAAAATCGACTTATCCAGAATAGCATAGAGCCATAAAGGAAAAATTGTTTTTGTTTTGTTTATGCCACTTACTTTGATGAACAAGCATGGCATTCGGTAACCTTGTATGATGCACTTCCACATTTTCCACATGTGGGTTGTAGACAAAGCTGGCAAGTTGTAACCGTTGCATTATTGTAATTTTTTGAAAAGCATTTTCGGCGTTTGCCTAAACGGCTCTCCAATGGAATATCAACTCGAAAAGATGTGTTTTTTTTGCTGTGCCACATAATTTTGTTTTAGGCCTTTTATGAGATCCAAAATGAAATCACGGCAACTAACTTTACTTCCAGTTGTTTTCCGGAAAATGATCCAGGCGTTCAAGGCAGCTATGTCTAGTACGTTGGTCCATACAGCTAATGGCCATCTCCTGCTTGCAGAATGCATCATATATTGTCTGGCCATTTGATCGAAAACATCAACCCCGACTTTGTTTTTATTGTAAAAGTGAATTACAAGTGGCTTCTTTTTTTCAGTATTGTCTGTACTAGGTGCATTGTGCATGGTGGATAACAAATTCACATTTTTTTTCTTCTTGCATTGGTAGTTGACAAATAAGCACCCATTCTGTTCATTGTAGTAAAATTTGCTGCCATACATGTCATTTCCACATTTTGTCATTTCTTTTGTCAGGCCCTTGCTGTTGTTTCGTACCATCCCAACGATTGTAATCTTTTTTTGTTGTAATAAGCTTGCCACATGAACACTAGCAAAAAAATTGTCAGTAGTTACGTTGTAACCAGCTTTGTTATGAATGCTCTCAGTAAGTCTCACTACAACATCTTCAGCTAAGGGCTTACCGTTGCGCTGTTCTTTTTCAAAAGCACCTAGATAAGGTAAAAGATTGTATACATACTTGGATTCTACTTCCGTCATCACCCAAAATTTCATACCAAATTTGTCCGGTTTATTGGGCATAAAGACAATGAAAGAACATCTATTTTTCATTGGAAGTAATTGCTCATCTATTGTAAGACTCCATTGTGGGGTATAGTTGAACATGCAATTAACTACAAACTTTTCCAGTGGTTCTCGAACATGAACAAACTTGTCATCAGCTAGCCTCTGGCTTCGACAATCTTTGTTGTCAAATCTGATATGTTTCACCTCTTGAAAACAATCTCTAGGCATAGTATCGCCAAGCAATCTAGAGTCGTATGTTTTGTTCCACAGAAAGTCAATAGAATGATGTTTACCGTATATTCCCCAAGTGTATTGCAATCCAATAAATGCTTCTAACTTGTCCAGTGACCGAGCAAAATCAGGATTAATTTTGGTTGCTTCTCTACAAGTGTGCACTTAAATAGATTTCAACATGTTATTATCCACGAACAATTTCCAGCAGTCGTAAGCACCAGCAGCAGCCCTATTTCGTATTGCTGGATGATCTCCTGTTTTTATACGAAAAATGTTAGGAGCATTTGCTTGTCCCGGTCTGGCTCTAAGTAAAGGATTCCAAGTTACACCATTTTTAGCTTGTTGTTGACCACTTGGATTCACTGTCAAATCTTCCTTCTCATCTTCAGAAGAGGAACTGCAGTTGTCTTCGTCATCAGAGCAGTTAGGCTGTGGAGGGAGAGCTTTTCTAACGCTAAGGTTATCAATAGCTTGGCTTTGTAAAAATGTTTCAGGGACATCAACATCGTCATCAGAAATATCTGAATACTCAAGCAAGTCATTCGCTTGTTCAACTGTGTAGAAGCACTGAAATTTGTCAAAAGACATAGTTACTAACCTACTGTATCGCAAAAACACTACTGCTTACAAAACCACAACTGCTCTATTGATTATTACGAGTCGGAACAAGAAAATAGAAAACAGTCATTATGACACTAACAGTAGGAAATGAAATACAGCGGGAGAGTGCTTACGCAACAGAAAACATGTCGGCATGATAAACTGCATGTTGTGTTGAATTCGACACCTTTGCTGTTAGAGGTATATTCTCAATTTATATTTTAGAGAGAAAATCTTATTTGAAAAATTTAATCAATTTATCATTTATGGTCACTTTTGATAATTTTCAGGTAATTTTAGAGCGTACCTTCAAAAACAAAGGAAGCGGTTACAACTGAAAAGTAGGGATCGTGTCAATTTCGACACCTTTGCCGTTCTAGTGTTAACTTGGAAGTTAGTTTTTAGATATATTGACCCATGATATATATATATTGACCTGTGATATATTTGTGCAACTGCTAATTGCAACCCCGCATCGACTAAGTTGAGTCATAGTTTGATAACCGCTTGTCCTTTGATTGTCAATTTAATTACTTTGGATTAATTGGTCAAATTATTGGATTCACTCTCACCACCCTCAATAAATTTGGTTTTGAAATAATCAATGTTTGATGAAATTAAGACAGCGCGTAAATCTACTGTTAATTGAAACTTCCTATGTAGCATTGTCACTGCTACACAAGTGTAACTTACTAGCAATTAAATGCAAAAACCAAGCAATTAAGAGTAAAAGCTTTCAAACAGATCTATAAACCTTGCAATTGGGGGCAAATTCTTTGCAATCAACTGTGAAGTTGCAGATAGGTCCACAAACTTTGCACAGATGCAAAAATTTTCAACTGGTGAAAAAAAATATGCAAATAAATACAAACACATGGCAATCATTTTTAAAAACTTTGACTGGTGCAAAACCCATGCAAAACTTTGCAATCAAGAGCGAAAATGTCAAAATGAGGTGCAAAAGTTTTGCAATGCATTAAACAAACTTTGCAATTAAGTACAACTTTCCAATTGTAAATCCTCACAATTAAAAGCAAAAACAATTCAGTGGAGTACAAAAACCATGCAATTAATATGCAAAGGTGTTAAAATGAAATGCAAAAATTTTGCAACAGAGCTTGAAACTTTGCAAATAAATTCAAAAACCTTGAAACTCTTTGTTGGTTATTTGTTAGTTTTGATGTGCAGTATTTTGCCATAAGTGTTGAATAGGTGAAAGCAACTAAGATATGTGAAAGGTGAAAGCAACTATCTCTCTCTATCCTTTTCCCTCTTTCATACACAAATCATTTGATTAAGTGGAAAAACTTGAAACTGGAGCATAAAAAATCTTACAAAGTGCTTCAAAAATCTTGTTGATGGTATAGAACTTTAGTATAGCTTTGAAAAAAGCTGTTTGAGCCATAAGCTTTTTGTAACACTCTTATTAGTGGCAGTATCCTGTTAAAAAGAAAAGAGCTCGTGAGACTGTGTTTTATGTAATTAATTTGGACGTTAGGCAATCAAGACAAACCAATGATAGTGCTAGTATTGTAAAGCGTGCCCGAGAAATTTTGCAATAGAAAAATACTAGAAAAAACTCAGCAAGAGGCCAAGCAGAAATGACTCAATTATTAAAAGAGCTTGAGAAAGTAAACAAACTCTTTCTGTCAGCATAACACTGGGTGCTGAGTCTTGATATAAGCAGCCCCTAAGAGATTAATGTGGAAAGAGCTGTGTGCTGTGGCAAGAATTGAAAACTGCTTGTTTTTATAGTTTAATGCACATTGTTCTTTTTTTAAAAGATGCTGACCAATGGCAGAGTCACAGTTCAGTTTGTTGTTGTTTAGTTTGCATAGTCTGTGTGGTTGAGATTAGTGTGGACAAGTCAATTGCTGTCTTAACCATTGCATAAAATGTTGCTTGATGTGACCCAAGATGTTAGTCCTATGTACTGACCATCACAGTGGCACATGTGTTCATGTATGACAAAGTCTTTCTGAGTGGCAGGTAGAATATCCTTGCAGGCTACTGGCAGCATGCACTCTGACAGAGACCAAGCAGGCGCTGACGGAATCATAGCACCTCTTCACAGCAGTTTTGACTTTTTTTTTCTATCCAAGGGACCCTCAAGTACACAAGGCACTTTTCAGGGTTAAATCACTTAAGGGTGGAAAACTGAGCAACTTTCTTGATGATCTGAGGATTGATGACATTTCTAGGGTAGTCATTGTCCAGTAATATTTTGATTCGTTGTATTTCTCCATTGAGTCTACTTCTGGTGCAAATCATTATGGCTCAATGCACCAGTGTAGATATTAGACTTATTTTACATTGAAAGGACAAAAGGGCTCCCAATGTAAATTCTGGCCAATGAAAGTGGGTTTCTAGTATACACTGATTTCAAAGCCAATATCTGTTCTTTCGACATAAACATCAAGAAATGATTGACATTTTTCTTTTTCTTTTTCAAAAGTGAATTTGAGGGATGGATGAAAGCAGTTGACATGATACTGCCATTGATTAGAATGTCACAAAAAGCTTATGGCTAAAACAGCTTTTTTCAAAGCTACTAAAATGCTTCAACTATTTCATGAATCAACAGAGCTGCAATAACACATCTAGAAAAATGTGTTAAACATTGTGCAAACGGTAAATTTAGTTCATAACTTTACTTACGTAGCAGCATTGATTCTTGACAAAATTGGATTTTCTTCTCGAATTTTCTGCTGGTTTTGAGCTTCTATCTCTTTCCACGTCATAAATCTTGCATTTTGTTGATTTCCTGCAAATCAAGTAGCTGCTAAACCATTTGAGAATGATAAGTAGACTTCTAACCCAATGCCATCCTTTCTGCTAAACAATTTGTATAAAGCTAAAACACTTATCATGTCAATCTTGGCAACTTGGTGAAATTGCTTACAGTGGCAATTACATTGGCAGTGATCATATGGTCACATGTTCAAGCTTCATGATCACTGGGTTGTTATATTCCTGCAAAATATATTTGAATAATTATTTTCTGTGTTTAGCAGATTCTAACAGCCCATAAATTTATTTAAAGTAATAATAAACAAACAGAAAGACCCAGTGTTTTTAAATGTGGTTTAGTCTCTGGTAAAAGAGGTGGCTTACATCCAACTCATTTTCCTCAAAAGTTCATACACAGCAATGCACTATTAGGTTCTTTTAATGGCATTTTCCTTTTCCAGTCCAATCTGTTCAATATGTCTTCTCTATGTCATCTTGGGTTGACAATGCCTTTTTCCAATCAATTTAAAATCTAATGCTTTTCTTAAGACGTCATCATTATCCCTTCTCAAAACATGTCCATATCATCACACTTTAATTGCTTTGAATAGTTTGTGTAGAGTTTCTTGCAAACCCAGCAAATTAATAAGTTCTACTTCTTTTCTCAATTAATTTAATTCCACACATTGCTCTAACTGCTTTCTCTGTTCTTTTTAAAATCATCATCTCATTCTCCCTCAGATACCATGTATTTTTCTCACATAACATTGCTAATCTTATGCAACTCTGATAAATCCTTCCTTTTATTTTTTAAAAAAGGTTTCTTCGGTGAAGCAACTCTCCACATTCTCTTAATTTTATCCATTCAATGCTTGTTCTAACTGTCACCACTGCTTCATTTCCACCACTGCCATTCAACCTGTCTTCAAGTAAAAAACTTCACCAACTCCACCTGGTCACAAAGAGAAAATTCTTTATTGATTCCACAATTATTTTTATTGCATCATTTATCACTTTTTTGCACAGTGACCTTGCACCAGTTTTTTCTCTATGAAGCATTTCATGCTGAGAGATATAATAGAGAAAGCTGACCTCATATCAAGCCTGATATCAAAGCATTTCTACAGCTCTATTTTTATAGCAAACAATGTTGAGAACCTGGTTTCACAGTCATAAGTCGTGACAAAAGTCACTGTCATCCAGAGAGGTTTTGTGGTAAAAGTGGAGAATGATTCATAGATGCTTGTGAAAAACTACAAGGGCTGCAAATTACATAAAGCTCTTTTCTCAAAAAACCAGGCACTACACTATAAAAGAAGTCATTGCTTGTAGTCTGCGAGTCCCCCATTGATAGTCTGCAAAAAGTAACCTACATCAAGCACATTGTATATTATAATTTAAGCAGTCTAAGGTTGACTTTTGAAAATATTTTGCAAACACCATTGGATGTACTCCTGCACCCCCAAAAGGTCATGCACCCCAGTTAAGGAACTCTTGGTTTAGAACTTGATAAAAATATTCAAGTTATTGAGGTTGTTATGCATCTTAATGCTTTGGAAGATAAAAATTACTTCTTTATTAAAATTTTAATCTATTCTGTGATATTAAGTATGGAATGTTCATAAAGAGAGCATATTTCCTCAGTCTTTGGAATTCAACAACCCTGTTGTGTTCATCTAAGTAGTGTATTAAAAGGGGGGGGGGGGGGAGAAATTGTGCCTTGCTCCTTTATAGGCCTTGACCTAACTCAAAGAGAAACAAAAGGGTTTACGCCACAAGTTGATGTCCAACAAAACAAAAAGATTTGTTATTGAAGAAACTCCTGACCAAATTGATTCCAAAAAAAAGACCATGACCAAATAAATCTGGTACTGACCCCTACACCCCCTTTAACAATATTTCAGTTTGCTAGTAATTTATCCAATCAAAACTTCAAATCCCTTTTTGTTTGACCAATGTAAGTAGACTTGTAGTCATGACAAGAAACTTCATATACTATGCCTGATATTTCCTGTTTATAAGGTGGATCTTTGCATATTGAAAAGAATATGCCAGCACTAATAGTTAAATAGTGTTTTGTGGCTAGCCCATTTCAGTTTTATTCAGAATGCATACAATTTTATTGGAAGCTTTTTGTAGATTAGTAAATCTGGTAAATGATAAAAATGTTGCGATTCTTTAAGAGACAGGTTCTTTTTACAAGGTTATGAAAACAATTTAGGGGAACTTATTGAGAAATTAAGTGTTTTTAACATGTTTGTGCAATTTATGTTCTAGAGCATAGGTGTCAAACTGGTGGCCCGCGGGCCAAATGTGGCCCGCCACGTCATTTTATGTGGCCCGTGGAGCTTAAATGTTAAACCTCAGCCTACTGAGTGTTTTGGCACAGTAGTGATTTCCACCTGTTTGCAAAGGCGAACGATGATTTTTGCCATGTTATAACTTTGCTAGTTTAGTTATCTTGCTGACCTTACGTCTCTCTTGCTGTACAAAATGTTATTCAGTTTTTAGGCTGCTTTCACTGCAACACCATTATTAGGTCACAGAGCTGCTGGTTAAGCCCCGGCGGAATTGATTGCGGTTAATTCTCATTCACGCACATTTTTGCGTTCCTTTTTAGAAGTACGCGTGAACTACCGCTTTAGCAGAAAAATTAAGCAGGCCTAGCCTTGAGAGATGTCTACTTTTAATCCCAAAATGTCCAGGAAAAGAAAAGTTGATGCAGATGGAAGGAAATTTCAAGAAAGTTGGGAAAGTAAATACATGTTTGTGCTTCAAGCAGAAAAGCCGGTATGTCTTTTGTGTCATGAGGCGGTGTCAGTCGTTAAAGAGTACAATCTCCGTCGGCATTTTGACACCAAACACGGAGGTAAATATGCCAAATTTAGCCTCCAAGAAAAACAACAGATTATCCAAAAATTAAAAGGCGGACTGCAATCACAGCAGAAGATGTTCACAAAAGCTATAGCTAAAAACGAGGCAGCAGTGACAGCTAGCTTTATTGTGGCTGAAGAAATTGCCCGAGCTTCAAAGTCGTTTTCAGAGGGTGCATTTTTGAAGCAGTGCATGCTGAAGGTGTGTGAGCAAGTGTGCCCCGGCCAGATACAAAGTTTTCAAAATGTCAGTTTATCAAGAAACACCATCGCGGACCGAGTTAAGGAACTAGCAGGAAATCTAGCAACACAGCTGGCTGAAGAGGCACGTAGTTACATAGCATTTTCTTTAGCTGTTGATGAAAGCATAGACAACTCGGATACAGCGCACCTATCCATTTTTATTAGAGGCGTGAAGTCGGACCTCTCTGTCACGGAGGAGCTCTTGGACGTTGTTGCCATGCACGGGACCACAACGGGGAGAAACATTTTTGATGCGGTGGAGAATTGCGTCCGTAAAAATGAATTACAGTGGGAAAAGTTGGTAGGATTAACTACAGATGGTGCACCTGCAATGTGTGGGGGAAAAACAGGCCTGGTGGGACTAATGAAGGAGAAAATGCAAACAAGTAACTGTCACATACCTTTGGTAGCATATCATTGTATTATCCATCAAGAAGCTCTCTGTGGAAAGGTTCTGGAGCTAGATAATATAATGACCACGGTTATGAAAACAGTTAACTTCATTCGGGCGCGTGGTCTGAATCACCGGCAGTTCCAGCAGTTCTTGCAGGAGGTGGGTTCGGAGCATGGAGACGTGTCGTACCATACAGAAGTAAGGTGGCTGAGTAGGAGCAAAGTCCTCAAACGCGTGTTTGAGCTTAGAAAAGAAATTGCGCTTTTCATGCATGGTAAAGGAAAACCCTTATCTGAATTGTCGGATCCAAACTGGCTGTGCGACTTTGCTATGCTGTGTGACATAACGGAGCATCTCGCCCAACTCAATCAGAGGCTGCAGGGACGCAAACAAGTCATCACGCAGATGTTCGGTATGATCACAGCTTTCCAGCGTAAGCTTGACCTTTGGAAGTCACAAGTAAAACAGGATAATCTTGCTCACTTTCCTGTTTGCCAGAGCATGTCAACCTCATTTCCAGGTGCTTTTTCCTGTTATCGGTTGGCTACGAAACTTAGCCGGTTAGTGAATGAGTTTGATCGGCGCTTCTCTGACTTTAAAGCACATCACTCAGGCTTTGCCATCTTTACCAACCCTTTCACCACCGACGTCTGCAGTGTACCTCATTACCTTCAGATGGAGTTAATAGAGCTTCAAAGCGATAGTGGTCTGAGAGCTAAATTCCAGGATTCTGCAATTGAGGACTTTTACCGTCTGCTGCCCCCTGGTTTGATGCCACAGCTACGACTTCATGCTGCTCGTGTTCTGTCCTTGTTTGGGAGCACTTATCTGTGCGAACAGATGTTCTCAATAATGAATCTAAACAAGACCAAGTACAGATCACGCATCACCGATGACAACCTTCACGCTGTTTTAGGAATTGCCTCAGCACAAGACCTAAAACCAGACATTGACAAACTAGCTAAGGGAAAACGGTATCAGACATCCAGCTGGAAAACATACAGGTAAGCATTTTTGATAACTTTGAATAAAAAATATTATGAAACCTATCTCAGCCAAGCAAAGAACAGTAGAATATGTGTGGAATTTAATGACTGTGCTTACATATTGTTCTGTTTATTATTTTCAGAACATAATCAATGAATGAGGATGGTATGTGAGGTGTTGTCTCGGACTCAGGAAGGTTCTACTCATCTACTGGGTTTTTTCAAGGACAGGCAGCATCACCTCATCAACTTGCCCATATAGTTATGAACTGAGACAACCATTCTTTTGTTATTTTTATTTAAATACATGTACATACTACTTTGTATGTGTAGCAATGTATTCACTATGTTTGGAGGTTTTTGTGTTTATGAAGACAAAAATCGCATTTATGCTGTCTTAACACTTACAACTGGCCCTTTGAGAGCAACCATAATGCTGATATGGCCCTCGGTGAAAATGAGTTTGACACCCCTGTTCTAGAGTTTGGTTTGTGACAAAACAGTCAATTTTGCAATGCAGAACTTTGTGTGTTTTGGGAGATGCAACGTAATGTATTAATAGTAATGGCATGCGAGGATAGGCTTCTTGAAAACTATGGTTGATAGTGAATTGCTACTCTTACATCCATGTTCATATTTTAAAGTAAAATAGATCATGGGATGTTGTTAAGGTGTTGCTGAAATTCCTTCTTGCTGTCTTTTTTGATGATACAAAAAGTGACATCACCATGTTTGGTTCATATAGTAGGTGGTGTGTAAAAATCGGAGATGGCTCTATGCCCAACGTTTTATATGAAAATAGTTGCAACATCAGAAAAAATCCTTGAGCCTATGGCTGCATCAAAAATTTGGCAAAATAAAACACTTTGAAACAAAACGAGAGATAGTACACAAATATTGAAAGTTTCAATAACCAATAAAACATTAACCTCAATAAAAGTACCCCAAATACTGAAATAAACAGAATTAGTTTGTACTTTAATGCCTAGAGAACTGCTGTATCAAATTATTTTCAGTCAAGAGGAAATTTGGATCAGCCAAGCAAATCTAAACCATTGTTCTATGCTCAGCACCATCTACCTGCAATGTGGGTTTGCAGATAGTAGAGCATTTATTCTTGAAGCTTTTCATCTGACACTTTTCAAGAAAATTTGTCAGAAATAGAGTGAAGAGGTGAAGTGAGTCACTTATATAGAGACACAACAGACAAAAAAGAAAAAAGGAAAAAAGGTCTATCATGATTGGTAAAAGAAGTGACCAATAGAAGGAGCAGAAACTAATGTGTAATTTTTAGACCATAAATGAATTCCTTTTGCTTGCATAAATTTGGTTTGGATGTTTTGATGTACGTGGCTTCAAGGGTGGAGAGATGGAAAAAAAGTACAGCCACAGACCATAGAAAATTTGTTATCATTATATTCACATGCGCATGTAGGGTTTTGTAAAAGATGTTATCCAATAGCAGAAAAGGAAGTTTCAGCTTTAAAGATTCTGATTGGCTTGCAAGAGCAAGGCCAATGTGCTTTGGTCCTGGAGAATGGTTTTAAGCACGTGCTGCTTAATCCTCTGTGGTAGCCTCTATTGGCCACTTCTTTTACCAATCACGATAGAGCTTTTTTCCCTCTTCTCTTTTTCATCAATTGTTTCTTTATATAAGTGACTCCCTTCACCTTTTCACTTTATTTCTGACGAATTCTCTTGAAAAGTGTCAGACAAAAAGCTTCAAGAATGAATACTTTACTTTCTGCAATTTTCAAATTTTGTACCACCAAATCAACTCTTCAAATTTGAGTTTGGAAGATTTTTCATTTTTAGCAGATACAGCTTTGGAGAAAATTATCTAATTTCCATTTCCTATTGATTTCAACCAAAATATTTTCTAGCTTTTGGATAAGTTCTTTTGCTAAAATTTTTAACAGAAAAGCATTATCTTCAAAAACGTTTTAAAAAAGAATTATTTCAATCTATAACTTTGGATATACTCACTTTTGGATTTTGAAGATGCAGAATTATTTCTTTTAATTTTATTAATTGTTGGTAAAGTGGTCATCTTGACATTAGCAATAATTACAATATTATAAGGTTCAATTTTCAAGCAGATCTAGATAGCAAAAAAATGATTGTTAATGACGATTATTATCATTAGCAATACAGCATAACTTTGCAGCATATTAAAAACATATATAATGCACCTGAAATTATATATCAACATTATAAAGTTTATTCAAGTTAAAAACACCTCAACAGCCTGTTTTGCTTAAGGCAGCTCATCAGGAGGTAGTTCTTATTCAAACAGAGTATTTGAATTTCTATACTATTTGAAATACTCTATTTGAATAAGAACTACCTCCCAATGAGCTGCCTTAGGCAAAATAGACGGTTGAGGTGTTTTAATTTGAATAAACTTTATTTTATTGCTCTGATTCAATCATTAAGCTCTCTACTGTCAAATCGACCGACTATGTATCAACATTATATATCAACACAGGGGTGCAAAAACACAGCCATGCTGTTTGACCAAAAAGTTTATGTGCACCTGATGAGGAAATTTACCAATGACATAAATACCAAAGTCAGCAGATGCTTCAGGTTGATCTCCCAAAAAAAGGTCACAGCAGGTTAAACACTGCCACTACGCTTGTCCTGCCTCTCAATTTAGGTAAATTCGGGCACGTCCTTGACTAAAAAAAGGTCAACTCTTGTTGATCGCTGTGGCAATGGAACTTTTGCCTTACGGTTTAGGTAATTTCAGCCATGATTCTTCTTTGGGGAAATTTAATGTAAATTGGGGATATTTTTAGACTTTGTTGGGGAAAACCACCAGCAAACATCTGGTAACACTGGTTTATACAGGTGTGTGCAACCAACAATTTCTAAGCGTTACAAAATTCAAAAAAAAATTTTACACCCTGTATTAACAATCTAATGCATTTTCAATGACTGAGGAAACAATAAAAATATGGCAGCTTAAGAGTGATGAAAATAGAAGTGAAAACAGTTTAGTGGTGGAAGCACCAAATATTACAAAATGCAGTTTAATTAAGGTAAAAACTGGATATGAACAAGACCCGTGAGTAGTTTATACAGCAGAGCAATCACATAATGAAAATTAAAATTTAGAGCCAAACCAAAAAAGAAACCCACATCACTAAAATTACATTTTTTAATATCATTTGAAAAAATTAAGGATCACCTTATTACCTAGTATGGTACTTGAAAATATCTTTTATCATTTTTAACAATTTATCAATATTATTTTTCAATTAACTAAATTGGAGTTTATAAAATCACCTTCAAATTGAAATTATGCACAAGTATTAGCAAGTCTGTTTTTGTTTACTTAGGTTTTTATTGTTGAGCCATTATTTTTGTTTAACATATTTATTGTTTTAAAGCAACTGATCAAAAACAGTATGACTACATTGTTTTCTCTTGTCAACACTACTGTCACCAGATTTGCTTGTTTTTCTTTACTTTGCTTTACTTTTTTATTTGAATAGTACTGACAAAATAAATTAAGGGCAGATTGATTATCCCAAAGATTTAACTACTTTATTAAGGTCTGAAAAACTGCAATGCATTTGTTCCAATAGTTTGCAATGATTTTTCCTCTACTGTTTTAATGTACTTTTACATGCTAAATTTTTTCAGACTTTTTCCATAATTTACTTTTAAATTGAAGTAAAGTTTCATTTTTCAAACTGCCACACATTTATTCACCAGCAAGACATCACACGTCATTTTCAACCCATTCCAATCATTGCCCCATTTTTTTGAGATATTGCATGAAACTGCTAATATTTTTGTGGTAAGGGATTGTTTTTTTGATTTCAGGTCACAAAATAGCATTTAACTATGATTATAACTGTTTGTCTTTTTCCTTTTTGACAGACTCTAACTTTAACGTCATGTTTGTCAAGTTTTGCTAGTTTTATACTTTATATCTGCATTAATTCTTGCAAAATTACTAATCTTGCTGAATTTTTTCACAATGCTAATTTGTATACCTAAAATACATCATTTATGACTTGTAGCTTCTCTGCTACAATGAGTGTGCTTACACCTGATAAATGGGACAATCAGATGTTGTGGATAGTTGTTTACATGCTATCATACAACACAAACACCACAGAAGGTTAATAATCGAAAATATGTTACCAATAAAATACTAATGATTTATATTTTCTACATTTACAATGAATCATACCCAACATGACCTATTGATCCTTTTGGTATCACAGCAAAAGTACAAATTTAAATCTGAGTGCATTCAATTGGTTTTTTGTGCAAATCATTTTTTCTATGCAATGACAGGATTCAGAGAAATTGTAGTTTCTTTATAGTTGTGACAGCTTAAATGCATTTAAAAATTAAAATTCAGTCCTTTTTGCTTAACATTCTTCTACCAAATCACATGATTATCAAAAGAGAATTTTGAAACACATCTCTCAATTGACAAAATGCTGTCGCTGTTAGTGAAGGTGACCACGTTTATCTCATGCTCTTTGCAGTTCTACAAAGCACTGAAGTGACTAATTTTTTCTCTAATCTAATCTAATTTCCTCTTCAATGTCATGTTTGATCATCCTCAATCTTTTCTTCCCACTAATTCTAGTGCATCGTAAACATCTCTTAGAACATTTCCATATTATCACGCACTATTTCCTTGTCTAGTCTATCCACAGTTTCTGCTAAACCCAGCATATCCACTAGCTCTTAGCTATTCTTTTTGGCACAGAGCACATCACCATACATTGCTCTTTTTACTAATAAATTAAATCAAATGCCACCATATTGGCAAAAATCAAACAAAAATTGGCACACAAGTTCTTTGTCACACAATTAGCTTACGCATCAGTTGCAAGACATAGAAAAATAAAACTCACAAGCAGTTGTTTTGACTTGATTAAATGCTAGTGACTGTTTATGACATCGAGGATGGCCTAGTGGGAAATTGCAGAAACAGGGCACTTCATAGAAATTAAATAACTAATCTTCAAGTTAATTTAGTTACTGTAAATACCAAGATATGTAGGTTTACTCAATTTGATAATCTAATTTTGTCAAAAAAGCGTGGTTACACTTGTTTGGTTTGACTTTCATAACTTTCTACATCCTGCATTTTAGTTAAATATTTTTCTACATTTCTGTAATTTAGTATTTTTGTTATTAACTTCTATAACTCAGTAATTTAACATTTTACTGGTAGTATGAATTTTTGTATTACCCATTTCAGCAAAAGTTTCAGGTAAAACTAAAATATAGAAATGCAGAATTATAAAAACAAAAACCACACAAAGTCATTCATTTCCATTAGCCTTCTAAAAGACTGGTCATTGTTCCAAATTATTAGGACAGACCAATCTGCACCGATGCCTCCACTTGCCTCTATCCTGAGCATCCTCAGGAGTCAAATTTTTTCTTTTTACATCAGCCTGCACCATCTTCTCCATATTTTATTTGGAGCATTATGCCACAGTGCCACACATAATCCAAATGATTCTCATTTCCATTATCTGCATTTGCCTTCTTCATTGCCCAAAAACGCATCACACTTCTTAAACAGGCATTACAAAAACTGGCTTTTAATCTGCTAGAAAGCATTCTGACTCAAAGTGTGCCCAACAATTCTTTAACTTTCTTTATTCAGTATATATTCTTGACATTACAGGATTGGCAGTGTTGTCATATTTCACAACCATGTCTCTAAGGTAATGAAACTTTTATAACGATCTTAATATCATCACATCCCAATTACACATATTCATCATACATTTTTATCATTAATGCCTCAATCCCCAGCAGCTCTTAAGGGGACAAGGGGTGCAAAGAATCTCTGAGTTAGAAAAATTTGAGGTGAGAATTGAAAGTCAGAAGTTGTTGTGCAAGAGGTAAAGAAGTGTGTGATCAGTTAAGAAAGAGAAACGTGGATATGTGTTGTCTGCAGGAAGAAAGATGGAGAAGGCAAGGAGCTCAATCTGTTGGTATCAGAGGTAGGAAACATAAGCTGTGGTGGTGTGGAAAGAACAATGGAATAGGTATCAGAATTTTGGTAAAAAACTTTGCAAAAAGTCATAGAAATCTGAAGAAAAAGCAACAGAGTGATGGCAACGGTGCTGGTTTTCGAGAATGAACTTATATGAAACATGTGTGCATATGCTCCTTAAGTGGAAGATTAGAGAGCAAGAAAGATCAATTTTATAATGACATAGCAAGTGAGTAGAATCAGCAAAACCCTGTTGAAGTGATTCTTGATCTGGGGGACTTCAGTGGATATGTTGGGAGATGGATTGATGCTTTTGAGGGTGTACAGACATTTCATCACCTAACATTTATTCACCCGACTGTTAATCACGGACATTTAATCACCAGACGTTTAATCACTTAAGAATTTAATCACACAGACACTTAATCACGCGAAAAAGAAAAAAGTCATAATGACATTATTTATTTATTTGATAGGTTAGGGTTAGGGTTAGGCTAAGTGATGAAATCTCGTGATTAAATGTCTACATGATTAAATGTCTAGTGGTTTAATGTCCGTGATTAAAGGTCGCGTGATGAAATGTCGCGTGATGAAGTGTGGGCAAACCGGTTTTGAGGGTGTGCATGGTGGATACACCATGGGCAACAGAAGCGTTGAGGGAAGAAGACTACTTTAGTTTTGTGATAAAAAAGAGTTGTGCGTGGTAAAAACATGGTTTGAAAGAGCAGAGAAAAATATATTGTATGGGTGGAAATGAAACTGAGATTGATTTTGCATTGGTTGGTAAAAACAACAGAAAGTATTTAAAAGGTGTAAAAGCAATCCCCTGGTAGTTGCAACATCGACTGGTGGTAACAGACATTAACAAAAGAAAGTTGAAAAAAGTGGTGAAAAACAAACATACTGTTAGAAGGAAGGTTTGGAAGTTGAAGGAACACAACATAAAAGCAAGATTTCAAAAAAGAGTCAAGGAGTTGGTAGATGCACCCAATTGGAACACTTTTAAAAATGGTATGCTCCAAGCTTGTGATGAAGTGTGTGGAAAGAAAGGTAAGAGGAACCATAGGGATACATAGTGGTGGAATGAAGAGGTGAAGGAAGCAATTCAACAAAAGAAAGTGGCAAATAAAAAGACATGTGAAAATTGATTGGAGAAAAGCAAGGCAACATATAAGAATATCAAAAAATGAATAGTTGAAAAAGAGTTAACAAAGTTGAATGAAAAACCAAATAACATTTTTACACTGGCAAAGTTTACAAAAAAAGATGGGAAAGATATCGAAGGAGGTAGATGCACAAGATAAAAAGATTGAAGGTTGGGTTTCAATAAAAAAGAGAGGAAAAGAATACAGGAAAATCACATGGAGGAGATCATGAATAAAGAGAATGATTGGGACCACATGAAAGAAGCCAGTAAGATAGAGGAACCCATTAAAAATGTTGCCCATGAAGAAATGGAGATAGAAATAGAAGTAATGAAACCAGAAAAGGCAGCTGGACCCTCTGAAGTATGTGAAGAGATGATATGTGCTAGTGGGGAAGTTGGGGTTAGTGTGATGATGAAACTTTGCCAACCCATGTTAAATGCAAAAGAAATGCCAGATAAAAGCAAAAAAGAGTGATGGTACCAACTTTCAACAGGGAGATGTTAGAAATTGTAATACTTACAGATGAGTACAGCTGCTAAAGCACACCATGAAGATCATTAAAAGAGTGGAGGAAAGAAGTATTCAAGAATTAGTAAATATTGCTTCAATGTAGTATGGTTTTATGCCTGGAAGAGGAATGACAGATGCATTGTTTGTAGTGCAAAGAATGCAAGAGGGATATAGAGATAAGTTGTACATGTGTTTTGTGGATATAAAGAAAGCATTTGATAGAGTTACAAGAAAGGTGATGGAATGGGCGATGAGAAAAAAAGCCTCTCAATGGGAAAGTCTCTCGACTCTACTGCTTCCTTCTGGCCTATTTCTCTCACCTCCTGTGTATCAAAGCTTCTTGAACACATCATTCTCACTCGTTTACTCTTCTTTCTGGAATCTAATTCCATTCTCTCTCCCTGCCAGGCCAGTTTCTACCCTGGATGGTCTACACTAGATCAAATTCTGTGTCTTTCTCAGTCCATTTTGGATGGGTTTAACAAACCCAGGCAGGGCTCTCGAATGATTTTCTCTACTATCGATTTCTCTAAAGCTTTTGCCTCTGGCATCCTGCCCTTTTCCAAAAACTTACTTCAGCTGGCTTCGCTCCTTGCTTTACTTGTTGGACTCAATCTTTCCTTTCTGACAGGTGCATTTGTGTGGCTTATCAAAATCACAAAAGTCATTCCTTTAGAGTCTGTCGAGGTGTTCTGCAAGGATCCATTCTTGGCCCTGTACTTTTCTCTCTTTTCATCAATGATCTTCCTGCTTCTCTGCCTTCTTCTATCAGCTGCTTGCTTTATGCTAATGATCTGGCCATTGGTCCTCCTTCCCCTCTGTCCCTACTGTGGTGGAGGCCACACAAGGAGCTCTGTTTTGATTAGAGCACTGGTCTGAGTACTGGTGTCTTCCTCTCAATTCCGGGAAAATGTGAGACCACTTTCTTCTCAGTGGATCCTTACCAAGCTAACCTGCAGCCCAACCTCCTCTTACTCGGCTATGCCTCTGCTTCAATCCCACTCCAACTTTTGTTAGGGTCACATTTGACTGCGCTCTTCCCTTTTCTAAACATGTATCTTTGCTGAAGGCCAAATTCTTCCCACATCTCAATGCCTGACACTGTATCTCTGCTTCCAAATGGGGCCCCTGTAAGAAGTCCCTCTCTCTTCTGTATAAAGCTTTTCTTCGGCCCCTTCTCACTTATGCTTCACCCGAATGGTTTCCTTTTCTAAGCATTACCAATATCACCAAATTGGAACGCCTCCACTGAGTAGCTAGTTGCACCATCACCAGCTGTCTCTCATCCTGCCTTATCCTACTTCTCTTCAAGGCCTCTCTTCCTCCACTACGAGTCACCCTGACTCATTTCACTCTTTTACCTTAAGAGCAGGCTCTTTGTCTTTCAACCTCCTTTCCCATTTTAGGTTGGGCCAGACTTGGAGTGAAACCAAGACTCTGCAGATCGTCCTGGAGAGCTTTTGCATCCACTCATGCTTCCTTCTACTTCTCCTAGGGAGGCTCTCCTTGCTTGCCCTTCCTCATCTCCTTGAAATCTGCCCTCTTTCACTGTGGAGTCCACCCTTTTCTCTTCATGCACTTGCTCTGATCTTCCTCTCTCTCACCAAGGTGCAGCTCTCACCCACCTTGACTCTCTCCCCTCATGATCTGGTACTCTGGACTGATGGCTCTGTTCCTTTTCCTTTTGGCAAGGGTGGCTTTAGCGTTTTTGCCAACGGCTCTCTCTGTAGCACTGAAGCAACTCTTTCCTTTTCAGCAGGCCCAGTATGTTCAAGTTTTTCCACTGAAGCCTGCACCATTCTGCATGCTCTTTTCTAGTTTGGCAGTACCAATAAGTCTGCTATTTCTCCTCTTTTCTCCATCAATCTGACTCTCGTTCTGTCTTGCCACTTTGTCCTCTCCTCCATCTTTCCTTTTATCTCAATCTCTGTGGCAGATCTGGCTGGAACTTTCTTTCTCCTCCCGTTCTATCAGACTGCAATGGGACCTTGGACACTCGTCTCTCCCAGAGAACGATGTGGCTGATGAGCTGGCCAGACGGGGAGCACTACTTGCACCCTCCACGGTCCCTTGTAGTCTCTCTCCTCTTATCTCTCGTATCCACTCTCGTCTTATCTCAGACTGGAGGTGTACTGTCTCATCTAAATTCTTTGACACACAGCTTCCCTCAATTTCCACTGAGGAACTTGTGCTCCCTTGTCATGCTCGCAGTGTCCTCTCTCATCTATGCTGCAATGAGCACAGTCTTCTGTTAAGTTCTTCTCTAGGATTGGTAGAATTGAGAATCCTTCCTGCAGCGCCTGCAGACACTCATCCCAGGACACCTCTCATTTCATTCTGAACTGTCCAGCTACAGACTCTTTGTGCTGCTGACTCTTTGGCGACTCTCTGTGTCTATGCAACCTTTGGTCCAGGCCCTGGGGAGTTACCTGGCTTCTGGAGCTCCATCGTCTTCCGCCATGCACCCATTCATTGAAAGGGGCCGGGTAATCAACAACAACAAAAACAACATGAGAAAAAAAGGTTCACTAGAAGTAATTGTAAAGAGTGACAAGCTTCTATCATGGGGCAAAAACAAAAGTTCGAGTGAGATCTGAGCTATCTGAAGAATTTTTAGCACAAGTTGGTGTACATTAAGGATCTGTGTTTTCACCACTGTTTTTTGGAATTGCAGTGGATGTAATCTCTGAAAATCCAAAAGAAAGATTGATGAAATAAATTTTGTATGTGGATAACTTGGTTTTAATGAGTGAAAGTATTGAGAATTTGAAAGAGAAGTTTTTTGAATGGGAAGAGATGTTTGAAAGTGAACCTCAAGAAAACCAAAATAATGATGAGTGGTTCGAAAGGTGAGGTACTCAAGAGCAAAGTTGATCCATGTGCAGCGAGAGGGTGATGGCAAATTTAGTGATGCATACAAAGTGTGGTAAATGGGTGCATGGTAGATGTGCAAAAATGAAGAGGGTGACTTCAACTCTGGCAAAGGTTTTGTTTGTGAACTATGTGTTAACACAATGAAAGGAATTGTGGAACCAGGTAAAGAAATATCATTTTTTGACCAGGTTGACTTTGTGAAGTGTTTTTGTTATTTAGGGGACAGGTGGAACGCCAGTGGTGGAAGTGAAGCAGCAGTGACAGCAAGTATGAGAATTGCATGGATAAAATTTAGAGAATGTGGGCAGTTGCTTTATGCAAGAAAGTATTTGTTAGAGATGAAAGAAAGGATATATCAGAGTTGTGTAAGATCAGCAATGCCATATGGGAGCGCTGCATAATGTCTGATGAAGAGCAAGATGGCAAATTTGAGAACTGAAAAAGTAATGATGAGAGCAATGTGAGGAGTAAAGTTGATTAAGAGGAAGCCAAGAACATTTGAGTTTGCTGGGTTTAACGAATATTTTGGATGGACTAGCCAGGGTAAATGGAATACAATGGTATGGGCATATTTTTAAGAAGAGCATTGGATTGTAAAGTGACAGAAAGAAGAGGGTGTGGGAAACGCTGAGAAGACAAGTGGAAGAACATAGTGATTAGGTTGGACAGAAAAAGGAAGATGCCATTAACAGAATGAAGTGGTGTGATGGTATTTACAAACTTTCAAGAAACATGAGCTGAATCTGATCACCTACATTAATGGAGACAAAACCAGATTTCAAAAAAGTGGAATCTTTCAAAACCATCCCCACATCAGTCAGACTTTAATTCATTCCACTCATCAATCTTTCTTTGATATTTGAACATTTTTTACCTATCCAATATTTGCATTTTTAGCATTGGATTTAGTTTCTCATTACTCTCTTCCCACACATTTGACATGAACCACCACCCACATCAGCAACCTGTCTCAGTGATTTTGCACCACTTTTATTGACATGTACTTACAACCCCTTACTCTCTAATACCTTTTCCTAATATTGGCATTTTGTGATTGTGTATGCTCATTCTTATATCTAAGAATCATTATCACATTGCACTTGCACTGAATCTCAGTACCATCAGGAAGCAACTTTAATCACAAAACTTTTGAGTTTTTTGTTGCTTCCAACATATGTTTTACATGATCACTTGCACATCTTGTGGCATTCTAATGAAAAAACATTTTGAATGTGTTGCTTATGATGAAAATCAAAGGCAACCAACCAAATCAACATTGTAAGCAAACTTTAATACATGGAAAAATAGGAGTACTTGCTTCAAACTACCCAAATGTGAAATCAAAGGTCACTTGTTAATAAATTCTATTGCAAATCTACTGGCATCTTTTCATCTACCTCAACAAGGAATTTGAGGATTGAAGAGTGATCTTATGGCCTTTGAGTCAACAGTCACTGATGATGCTGTGGAATATGCAACCTTAGTTTGAACAAGTGGTCATGAAATCAAACTATGGAACACTTTCCCAAGTCAGTAAAATACAATTTACCAATTTTACCACAAGGGATTTAAAAAGTGATCATATCAAAAGTGGTAGAGTTAGCAGCCTGTTTTCTGTGATACTTTAGCAAGTTATGCAAAACCGTTAACTTAATCCAAGAAACACAAACTTGCAAAAATATAAAAAATCAAACAAAAATAAGCTTATAATTAAACTTTGTAAACAAATAGCAAGAACATACGTAGTCTATTCACTAGTCAGGTAATAGATTAAGATAAATACCACAAACTACAAAAATTTTGAGGTACTGACAGTATCACTGTTACTAAATTATTTTCTTCAGTGCATAGCCATTTAAACTATCACATAATAAAAGCTTACAGTACTTGTTCAGCCACAATTATTGAACCAGGACCAGTGTTTCCTCTAAGATTTTAGTGAGTGTGTAACCGTCAGCACAAGTGCAAAATTGCTAGCAAATGTACAAAAACCGCCAGACAAATTTGCAGGGAAAGGAAAGTCAAAACTGTGACAATGTGCTTCTGTGATGTAATAATTAGCGTGGCTATGTGAGCCTCAAAATGTTCACAAACAGGTAGCCTATCGGTTGTTAAGACGGCGGCGAAATACCTGGCTATTTTTCTTCAGTAAGTTAATTGTGGTTAAATTTGGTTTCAAACTTTACAGCCTTTGCAACAGTGATTCGTAAGCACTTTGGAATGACCGATGAAAAGTGCACGTAAATAAAATTAACCCTTTGCTGACGCCTGACATGAGCATGAGAACTAGAACTTTTATGAAGTAATGTGATGTTAGGTAGGTTATTACGACTATGACACAACAAAAATTACTTGCAAACTTTAACTGTTGCTTGATTACAGTAAATAATTAAACAGCTTACATTTCTTTATCGTAATCAATTAAACAACAGTTTTTTGCAATTGCAAGCAAACTTTCAATCTCAGTTCGGAAAGTATTTGAAGGGAATTCAAAACTAAATTGGTTAGAAGTTGTAATCTTTTTTATTTTTAGTGTTTATAAATGGCAAGTAAAAGAAAGTTATTTATTTGTAAAGTACAAGAGAACTGAACCAATCCCTCAAAAATGGTGTTTTTTGTGCTTAACTGAAAGCGAGAACTATGTGCTTTTTTATCTTAACAAGCATGATTGAAAGTTAGTGTTGAAATGTAAAGAAAACATAAGATTTTAAGCAAGTTTAGTTTCAAACTTCCCTTGAAAAATGATGTCTTGAGTTAAAACTGAAGTTTGAGAGCTGTTTGCTATTACTGCTCTTTAGCTACGACTGAAATCGGCTGGGGAAAAAGTAAACAAAAAAATTGATTTTACTTCAGGTTAATTGCTGGAGAGATAATTTGTTATACAAAATAGTGAGGCAAAGGCGTGTGCAATATTTAAGTCGCCGCCATTAGCTGTTGCGTCACAGCCATGCGATGTTTGGGTGAGATGTTGCACTGCTCTGAAAAAACATCTGTCCTAACTTGGATTTCTTTTCACTGTCTCCAATGCATTTAACAGTTGGTTAAGATTTTCCTAACAAAATTGCAAAAATTTTAACAAAATGAAAAAGTTACCAAAAACCGCTAGGCTTTTTTTACGCACTATTAAATTTTAACGGCGAATCTGCCGGACCTAATTTCGCAAATTTGCACTTTTTTTGCATTTGAAGGGAACACTGACCAGGACTATTTTTCAGAACAGATTTATTTGGCACCCAATCACACTTGTAAACTGAAGTCATACTGCACCAGAAGTAAGACAGGAATTCACTAGCTTTATTTATGCTAACCTATCCCACCCATATTAACCTTAAATCCATCCACATTTCAGCCAATTACAGTGGCTATTTTGCCAACAACAGCATTTTAAACTTGGAGGTTATTTTGCTGTGAGATATTTGTGATTGGTCAATTTAAATGACATAATTCAATCAAATCACTTCGTTCTTTCAACAAATTTTCTATTCAAATTTAACGTTTTGCTCCCCTTAGTTACCGGGGAGCTTCTTCAGAACACGGTAGATGTAAATAATGTGACATACAAACTGTACAACATAAAATTACAAAGACTACCTGTATTACTAAACACTAAAAATTATTTATCAACAGGGCAGGCAATCACGTAATAACAAAAACATTGTTACATCACAGATACAGGAGTGGCCAAGTGAAAAGTGTTGTGAGAAACATAAGACATTACTAATTGGAGACGAACACACTATAACAGTCGGAAAATTCGCACCATCATTGCGATTAATAACATTACATGAACAAGCCTTTTGATTTATCAAAAAACTTTCCGCAACGCGACGTCTGTATGCATGTGGTTCTGACTTCAGAATTTTGACATTATCCCAATCTATTCTATGATCGAATTCCATAACAAATAGATTGGGATAATAGAATAGAATAGAATAGAGCTTATTAATGTAAAATCTTGAGTCCAGGGCTCCATACTCCAAAACAGAAAAGTACCGGTATTTGTTCGTAATTATTCGCCAAGTACTTATTTGTGGAACAGTTTCATACAAAAGCAATTTTTTATTAAATTTCATCCTTGTCAATGATTTTTAAAGTGACAACTCGGCAGATATTTCCTTGCATAAAGTTATTTGAGATGGCAATTTAAAGTGCATTTCTTTGTAAATCAAAGAAAGGAATTTCTGCTGAAAATTTGTTGTATAGCAGCGTGTAGATTAAAAATGCTGGTACTCAACTACTTACAAATGAACTTATTCTGCAAAAGATGCTACTACTGCATCAAAAGAAAAAAATTGAAAAATGCAAATCAGCTTATTTTTGTTGGTCCTTCAACGAATTCCGAACTAGATCAAACTGTAGTAGGGTGACCATTTTTAAAAACCATGTAAAATTTGGGAAGGTTCCGCCAAATAATAGATGACTATCTATTTTGGAAGAATGGGAAATTTTGGAAAGATTAAAGATGAAGATTTGTTTGGGAAGAAAATATGAATTTTTGAGATACCGTGTGAATGCAAAATCTTGTTCCCCCCTAAGCAAAAATCCTAGATGTAGCTTTGCAGTATGTGGAACTAGCCTAAAAAGTTTGATCAACTCCAGACTAGACTTCTATACTTCATATTCCAAGAATATAGTTGGTGAGGCATACGCGTTCATGGTCTTCCCACCTTTCTCTGCGAAAAAACTTAATATTTCTGTAGTCCTTTTTTGCATGCAATCAATCAAACAAATTCATTTTGATTCTAAACTTATACAATTAAAAAGTGAACCACTGTTACTCTGCAAAAAAAAGATCTGCTTTTACTCTCAGAAAAATTCCTGATAAAATTTGAGCAACAACAAACAAAGGAAAAAGGCTCCATCGTTTGCATGCATCTAACCCAGTGGTTCTCAAATTTTTTGTGATGCGACGCATTCAAAAAAGCTTGCGAGACTTTGCGACGCACCAGACAGCATCCTACAGTTTAGTATGCCATACTGCAAGATAAATGTGACCCATAATCTACATAAATAACTGCCTCTATGCTCCCGAGATTTTGGATTGGTCTGTTATCTTCAATCGTAAAATTACGTTCTTCTAAGTTTGTAACTCATCTTTCCTGTTTTCATCCAACATACAACCAAATGCTTATATATTTTTTGCCAATTAAGTTAAACTTCTGCAATTTGATTCTTGAACAACAAGTCAACTGTTACAACAGTGTATTAAAAACACTATTGTGAAAATGTCAGAAGAAAGTAAGAAAGGAATCTACGATCAGAGTTCTTTTGACGCAATAAAATCTAGACTTAATGGCACAAAACCAAATTATCCCGCGATGCCTTTGGAAAATTGAAACGACGCACCAAGGCGTCGTGACACACAGTTTGAGAACCACTGATCTAACCTATTACTGAGGTTTTGCAATAGTAGTTTTTGAAACACCACAAATAAAAAATTGCCAACGTATTGCAAATTTTAATAGTGGGGCTGACATGAAACGCTCATCAGAATAACTACAAACTCGTGAGATAATGAATAACCTAGCAAGTTTATATGCCGTAGTTATTCTGATGAGCGCTTTATGGCGATCCCCCAATAAAACTTTGCAATAGGTTAGCAAACTCATATTGTAAAATGTCAAAATTATATTGAAATCAGGTAATGGAAAAGATGTTTAATTTCGCTTAGACTGACCACAAGCTCGACAATATCACTTGAGTTTGTAGTTATTCTGATGAGCAGTTTATGTCAGTCCCACCATGAAACTTTGCAATGCGTTGGCAATTTTTCATTTGCGGTGTTCCAAAAACTACTTTTGCAAAGCCTCAGTAAATGAGTTAAATGCGTGCAAACAAAGGAAGCCTTTTCTTCTCTTTGTTGTCCCTCAATTTTTATCGCAAATTTTCCTGAGAGTAAAAGCGGATCTTTTTTTTTCGGCAGAGTGACATTGTTAAAAATAGAGTGTGAATTTTAGCTAGCTCAATTGAAACAACAAGCTTATCAGCAACTTAGTGGCCAGATTAGTTACAAACTATGTTTATTGCCCGATCGGGCAATTAAATCTGACATCAACTTACATCACGTGATAAGGATTTCCCGATCGAGCAATGGTTTCCTGATCAGGAAATAATTTCCCAATTAAAACAGTGGTCCCTACTGTCTCATGCAGTTAATTTGTCCTTATCTCAAGAAATGTTTAAAACTGCAAAAGTAAAACCAGTATTCACAAAAGGCTGTTCAACTAATGTTAACAATTACCACCCAATTGGTCTGTTACCTGCTATGTCTAAGATTTTAGAAAAAGTAATGTACAAATGCATAATGTCGTTTCTAACTAAAGAAAAGCTTTTTTATGATGGACAATTTGGTTTTAAAAAAAACAAGGAACTAATTATGCTGGCACCCGGCTTGTGGAAAACATTGCAAAAGCCTTTAAAAATAAACAATTAGTACTAGGAATATTTTTAGATCTGTCTAAGGCATTTGACACAACTGATCACACAATACTACTTTAAAAATTACAACATTATGGCATTTCAAGACTGGTAGATAATTGGTTCTGTAGTTTATCTGTGTGGAAGATCTCAATACGTTTAACTGGGCAATACTTCATCTAATAAAAAAATGCTGTAGTACTGAGTTCTTCAGGGTTCAATACTTGGACCATTACATTTTTAATTTACATAAACAATCTCCCAAACTGCACAAACAATAAAAATAATGTTTGCCAATGACATTAACATTTTCTTCAAAAGAAAGTGTTACAAATTACTCTTCAATATGGCCAATCAAGAATTAGGGAATATTGACTCCTGGTTGAATGCCAATAAGCTAACCATAATGTTAAGAAGACAAATTTTATAGTTTTTTATACCCCAAACAGTCAAGCTTCCTCAAATAACCTTAGCCTTTATATAAAAAAAAATATTGCTATTAAAAGAGTATACAGGGTGTCCATAAAGTTCATGTGCACTTTAAAAAATTTATAATTTTATTTGTATCTGTGATAAAAATAATCTGTAAAAAGAATTAGAAAGAAGAAAATCTAGATTTTTTAAGGTCTTAATGTAATTTTATTTAAGTTTCCACATGTCTTCCATCAATAGCAATGCAAAGGGTAATAGAATTTTGCAGTTCATAGAAAACATTTGCCAACTGATTTACAGTAATACCCAAAGTCACATTAATTATTTTAACTTTCAAATCTTGTAATGAACTAAGTTTGGTTGCACACACAATTGTTTTTAGATGTCTCCATAAAAAAATCTAATGTAGTGAAATCTGGGAAATGCGGAGGCCAAAAAAACGGTCCACCCCTTTTGATCCATCATTTAAGAAATTCTAGATTTAGAAACTGTCGAATATGTAGAGCAAAGTGGCAAGGAGCTCCATTTTGTAGAAACACTGTATCAGTTGAAACACTGTTTCTAATTTTGTGGTAAAGAATCATTTAATAACTGCACTTAAAACTAGGTAGATGAAACTTTATAACACTTTTTACAGATTATTTCCATCGCAAATACAAATAAAGTTATAAATCTTTTAAAGTGCATACAGACACTGTATTTAACAAAATTTGTGGGAGTAATAATCCATAAGCAACTGAGCTGGAAAATGCATTTGGAGTGTATTTTAAAACATATTAGAATAAACTTCAGAATAGTAAGGAAGGAGTCTTCATTTTTAAACAAAAATGCATTAATGATGCTTTACAGCTCTCTAATAAAAAGCTACCTCACATACTGCATTTTCTCTTGATATTTTGGAAATACAACTATGATTTATAAACTTCAATGCAGTGTGAACAAATTTGTTCCATTAATTTGTTCAGTTTGAATTATAAAACATCTGCCACTTATATAATGTAAGAAAATGAAACAATGTCAGTTATACAGCTATTTAAATTTGAGATCACAAACTTTATGTATTGACATTTTAATAACTTGTTACCAAGTATATTTGAACATATGTTTAAAGTATATTTGAAAATATGTTTAATCAAAACATCTTAAAAAGCGATACTAGAAAAACTACAAATGGTTCAATTGTTTTTCCAAAATACTGTTGGTTAAATTTAGCCAGTCTTTAAAGCATAACAGACCTTTGATGCAGAACAAAATACCTGATTCAATTAAAAACATTACACCCATTAAGAGATTTCATAAAGCACTAAAAACGTTCCAGTCATAAACAATGTCTTAATTCACTAAGTGGTATACAGGTACCAACAATAAAAATGAAATCAATTTTGCCAGATTTTAGATCATGGTTTTTGCCACATTTATTTTGTTACCAATTTTGATTGTCTCAACTTTAATTGCAATATTGAGAAACATGAACGTTCCTCCTCTCTCCCAGGCCACCACAAAAAAATTGATTTAATTGTTACCCAATGCCCACGATTTCCAATATTTCCTTGAATGAAACTTTTGCATCATCACCATCTTGGCAATACTGGCTTTTGGACATCATCCACTAAGACATTTTTCAGCGTTTTACTATTTACAATAGCAGTTAAAAACTATTGTATGTATACAAGGTAGGCATACACAAAATTAGTTTTCCTTTTTCTATTTCTTTCAGATGCAACAACTACACAATAATTTAATTTAATAGGCATTTTGCAAGTTAAGGTTGTGCATCTTGACATATATCGTTTGTTGGTGTTTCCTATTTTTGGCTGTTGCTTTGATGTGTTCTCTTGCTTAGCAAGAGAATCATTTTGTGAGCCAAAAATAAATGTTACCAACTAATTATTGTAATGATTATCAGATAGATCTCATACCACAGAAAAATTTGGAGATGGCTAATTTGTCGATGATGGCATTTTACCCATAGAGACTATTTCTCTGTCATTATTCATGAGTGTTTACATAGCCATATTTGCTAGAATTCTGGTATTAATGCTGTAGTGTGTGGTGTAGTCAATGGTGCAGCTATCTTGAAATGTGATGGTTATGAGTTCAATCTTTGCTGGTAGGGTATTCAGATAAAAGCAGCGTACACTGGAGTGGAACCCCAGTATGTGAATGTACAGGGTAGTGTACACTGGTGGGAAGTGTACAGTGTGGGGAAGTGTACACTGGGGGTGCAAATTTTATTAATTTGTTATTGAAATAAACCTATCAGAAACGACCAAAAGTCACATGTGTAGTACGTCATTAATATTGACCAATCACAAATGTCTGCTGAAAAAATTAGCCTGTAAGCTATGAAATGCCAGCAATGGACCAGGAACATCTCGTGGTTATGACCTAACAGCTATGATCAAAAAGCTGAGCATCTAACACATAGTTACAATTTTTTAGCAATTCTCAATAGTGGCGTAAATGCAGAATGTACCGTAGTGCTTACTTTTGCTTAAAGTAGACCTAGGTATTGGTATGTACTAGCTAATCTGCTAATAGTAGCCTACAAAACTAGTAACAGCCACAAAAACTACATTAATTGATAAATATACAGGCGATTGAAGTTGGCATACCATGGCAGCTGCATTTTAAAGCAAGTTTCACTCAAATATCAAGCAATTTACTTTGATATTCTCCCAATGATGATCAAACTCTAGTCAGCTAACTCTGCTTCGCTGATCAACAATTTTAGAGATTTTCAAAACCACTAGATTTTAAGCAAAAATTACACCACCACTAAAAAGAATCAAAAACCACTAATCCAGTTGAAATCCACTAACGGTGCCACCAACGGTGGCACATACGCAATCAAAGGAAGTCTTAGCTTGTAGCCATAGTAACATTGTAGTCAATAGTGCGTACAAAGTATATTTTTTACAGGAAATAAAAGAAAAATTGGCATCCGTAGTTTTAGCATAACAGTCATTTTCCAGTTGAATCGGCACGACTGTTATTACAACTTACATCTTGGGCAAAACTGGAAAAATAGTAGCAACATTGTGTTGTCATAATAAGTCTAAATGGCAGTTTTGATGTAGCCAAGTTCTTCTCGATCTTGGAATCAAACTATAGGGATAGAGACGTGCTTTGCTGCATGGTTGGCCTACTGACCTATTGCTTATTGCTTGAAGTTCACCATAAGTTTTTTAGCAATTCGTTTCGTTGTCTAATAACTATCATTGCATTCAAAAGATGAAATTTTGTGACTCACGGCCACGTTTTAATCAAAATAGAGAATAAAGCATATGGTTGCAATATTACAGCATAAAGTGCGTAAAAAGCAAAAAATGCTAAATAGCTGCTACAACTACCTCCCGCCAATGGTGCTAAACAGAATAGGAAAGTTCTGGGCCTAATTGTAAAGTAGAAATTGTGAAATTATAGGGAGCGTAACGGCTACATGGTGTAGAAAGAAAAACACCAAACATAAGTGAATTGTTTTACAGTGAGGCATGCAAAGCAGCTTGGCAACAATTACTACTTGAGATAAAGAGGCACATATTACGGCTGTTCCGAACAGTAGACGATTTCCGGGTGAAAATTAAGTTGATTGACATGATGAGCCTATAGATTTTATCTGAGCTCGAGAAAAGCTCTGCTTAGTAACTATAAGCTTACTTTGAGATCAATGTAATTGTGGGGTAAAGCTGCAAAGAAAACCCTTCAACAGGAGTGTACGGTGTAAAGGGACAACTCATAGACGACGAAATCGAGGACAAACAAAAACACAAAACATTAAGTCAGTACAAAAATACGAACGCCATCGAATTGTACTCGGGACCTGCAGGGAAGCCCTACAGTGTTGCTGATGGAGCTTAATTATTTCCTCAAAACACATCCAATTAAGAAATTAATCACGCGATTGTTGTATTTGATGTGCTTATAATCTAAACTGGGTGGTACCGTACTCATTGATCACCAGAGGGCCACCCACCCATCAGCCCTGTCGATTGGAACTGCAGCAATTGTTTGGCAGATTCATGCGGAAACGCTTATGACTACGACAAATGTAGTGGTCACCAGTCATTGAAAAGAACTGAAAAAGGGCCAGGTATTGAGCGTGGCTTCCTTCAAAGAACTGTGCTTGAGATCATGTTTTTGGATTTGCAGTAGACAGCGAACACTGACTTATTCAAGGATTGACAGAATACTACTGTTATGCGCTCAGCTCGTCAGCAGCAAAAAAGCGCAGTACGACACATGAAAACAAGAAAAATTACACGGCGAAAAAGCTAAAGTATGGTCGCATATGTTGGCATAAGGCATGACAAAAATCTGAAAAAAACCGCATCAATGAAAGCAAGGCAGCGGAGGTTTAGTCTACAAACCTAGGTGGCCAAACAATGCGTCTACCAATTCTATTTACGATTTTTTTCATCATGCTGTTCTTCTTTTCGGGCGTGCTGCGGCGCTGCAAGTAGGCTAGGAAGACTAATGGCAGAGGTCTGGTGGCAGTCTAGTCACAGCGACTAGTCACTTCTATCATGTTAGCTACTGAACGTGGATGGCGATCCATATATAAAGACAAGTGTTGTTGGTAACTTTCTGTTTGTGGTTTGTAGTTGAAGTTGCTTTGGTTGCTACAACATGATGACGTAATTTTTCGAAGTAAGCAATGGCAAAGCTTCCGTATTTTATTTGAATATTTTTGCTGACGAGTCAGGATAATATGTTTTTGTATTGTAGCCAAGATCGGTGGTTGTAGGGCGGAGCCACAGGGGCGGATGGATGAGGAGCTCTAATGGCTTATACTGTAGCTGTCTACCACTTCTATTTGCTGTTTGTTCTTGAATCGTACCTCACTTACACAAAATAGAACTTTCACACTTTTATCAACACAATTACTTTATCGGAGAGAAACTCGACCGACTGAAGAAAGTTGACCAACTGATGCAGGCTATCGAATGAAGAAAGAAACAGATAGAGCAGACAGATTATATACATACGTAGCGGTGACGTCATATTGGTCAGCTGCTACAGTTCTTTTTACAGCACATTGTTAAATTGAGTTGCAAAGGTGAGGGTAAAACATGCGAGACTAGCCACTGCATCAGTTGCAATGTCAACAGAATACCCGGCGCAGTGCCACAGCGCGCGCTACGGCGGAACCGGCCGTGGAAGCTATCGCACCGTTGGAATCTGACGCAGCGTCCATTAACATTTGTTTTTTACTAAAAGCGATACAAAACGAATGATATGTATAGTACACACCAAAAATATATAATACAACCACATTATAAACAGTAGTCGCGAAGCTTTGCGGGGGACGAACAACTCCGCCTTTGGTTGTTGTAGTGATTGAGGAAGAGACACCGAAGAGGTGAGCCGTTTTAATGCGATCTATAGAAACGTTGTTTAGAGCATGCTGCATGTCGAGTTCAAAATACTTGGAAAATTTAGCGAGCACTTTGAAGGTGCCTTGATATACAGGTTGCAAGGGGGAACGATGTGAGTCCACTCGCACATAGACGTGAGTTGTAGCAGGTGAAAACAATTTTTTGTCCAGGTAGGAGACTCTATTTGCTTGGTGTGGTGGCATGAAACGAAAAGACGTGACATAGTGTCCAAACTTTCTGAGAAAAGCATCAGCTTCACGACTGTCGTGGTTACTAACGTCGAAAAATTCCCTGGGAAGTCGTATGGGGTGACCAAGCACAAAATCAGTGGGGGAAAAATTGCCAAGGTCTTCTTTGGGGCTGTTGTGCAGAGCCATCAGCCCTCACGGCAGGTTGTCATACAACTCATTTGCAATATTTTGACATCTAAAGCTTTTCTTTGAAGTTCTGTTAAGACGTTCAATTTGACCTTGGGCTTGTGGATTATAAGCTGTGGCATGGTACTGTTATCCACCCAAATAATTGCACATGTTGAGCCAAAAACGATATCACTTCTATTTAATTCTATGCAAAAACACTGAAACTGGTCAGCCACTTTTCTCGAAAACACATTTTGACAACATTTGATTACATGCGTGCAACCTTCCTCGTGATCAAACGTCATCAAAATGCACATACCAAAAAAGTGGCTGACCACTTTCAGTGCTTTTGCATAGAATTGAATAGGAGTAATATCGTTTTTTGCAAATCAAATGAATAAACTAGACAGTTGTTAAATAAACGTCAAATATGATGTTTTACTGATGCTATGGCATAAATCTGAAGTCAAAGTAAGGTAAAAGGTGCTAAGATTTGCTTGTTATAGCTAATAGTTGGGCTAATTTCATGGGCTAAACATGCAGGCTTATCTGTGGCCAGCTTCGGTTAGAATTTCATATTCGATTAATCAGCATATTTGGGAATGGTGAGTTTAAGTTAATTGTAATGTGCAACTTATAGGCCTACAGTATATTTAGTTGCATAAGCATACTGAAAAGTTGTAAACTTGAATAACACTGTAGCCTAAATGACAGGGCAGACTTCTGTACCGTTTGTCAGGTTGGATTAGATATTGATGAATAAGATCGGTAATTTCTTGAAATTTTTTTGTCAATAGTGCTTGCAGACCAGTTGTATTGATATATCAGATGTAATGTTGTGACCTTAACTATTTTTAAACAATTATTTTGGCTATTACCTAGGCTGCTGGACGAAGGGAAATTAAAAAACTTACAATACCGGTAGTAATAATCAGATAATGGTTGTTTTTGCTAATGTACCTACGAGTATTTAATTGGCATAGACTTATTTTTAACTGAGGAGCAAATGGTATTTAGATGGCACTTTTCTTAAGATCAACTTTTTGGCAATTTGGCACACAGTATTGAGTTCAGACCAGCCAACTGAAAGATCTAATCTCAACCAAATCGCTTTTGATTATATTTATTTATTTCCAAGTCGCAAACTAGCAATAATTCATTACAATTTTTAATTAATTTCCCATTAGTTTTCAAAATAGCCCCAAAAGTTGGTGTTGGCCCTATATCTATCCAACATAAATTACAGCTTTTGGTCAGCCACTTTTTTGACGCTAAATCTGTGACATCACATGTAACCTTGCTATTTGTAAAACGGATTAAGTGCAAGCGCTTTTGCTTGAAAATAGCGGAACAAGAACCTATTAAATTGCGTGTATGAATTTGGGGAAAGGCATGACTCCTTTTCTTGCTACTGTCGAATTAAAGCCGGCAGTGCAGCCAAAGAACTGCATATCACAAAATATAAATGCAAATAGGGGCCCACCAAATCGTCAAATAGGCCTATACTAAAGAGCTTATTTCTTTAATTGTCGTAACAACCACCATTTAGGCGTCGTCATCGTTTTTGACTATGTTTTGCTCCCCCCCCCCTCATGCACTTTTTAAAAAAATGAATGATACTTTGTAGCATCATTTTTCTTGTGAGCATTACCAGTCTTGACCAATAGGCTAAGATGATCACCATTATGTGCGTATACAGGAACTGTGGCTTCTAATTGCTTAAACTTCTCGTAGCTGCTCCCATAAATGTTTGTACGGTGAAGCCGGTGCAGCTGCCTTCGTTGATACGTTTTAACTGGGCACAGGTGATTGCATGCCCTGGTGGAGTAAATTCGCATCATACTTCGGAGAAAGATTTTTTTATATTTTCCTTATAATAGTATTATATAGCTCAAGGGATCAAATCTAACAACTTAGGGAAAGCAAGAGCTCTTTTTACTTCTCTGTGTGCGCCTTAGCAGGGAAAAAGGAATATGCAACATATTGCGTTGTCAGCAGGGATTTGAGAAAGTTTAAAGAAAAAACGTTCCTGTGTGAAATCGCACCACGTGGAAGACATTTTTGCTATTTTGCTTGAAAAAATCTCAATATCAGAAATATCTCTCCTACTTCCAAACAAAGGGAAACGCAAGGCCCCCTTGGCTTGGCGTAAACAATGCACAGAACACATAGACTTAAGGCGTAGCTAGGACCTTGAAACCAGAAATTTCATTAGAAAAAGAAGTCCATTAAGTCGTGAAAACTGGATGTCCAGAAAAAGCATTCTCTTTTCATTACTGTTTACACAAGTTCCCAGTGGGTAAAGCCGGATGAGCCGATATTCATAATCCCGACGTTATTGATGGGGCCCGGTGAGAGACGTGGGCCGGCGTGGCTAATAATACATAAATATAATATCTCTACAACAAAGCGCAATTCTGTCTGTGTGCTTGTATATTTTAACTCCTCCGAAACCACAAGATCTAAGAGAATAAAACTTAAAGGGATTGATCACCATTCCGAGGTGAGTGTCATAAAGGGGTGGGTGACGTCATTATAACGTCAAAATGAAAGGTAATTTTCTTAAAGTTGCATTTTTTGACCGAGGAACGCAATTATTAGTTTGAACAAAAACCAGTACTCGACTTACCAACATCAACAAATCTGATTTCATTAGGATCTCACTTGACGTCATAATTAACAATTTATTGCAAAACTTGTTTTCAGTATTTTCTCAAAAAATACTGACCATAGAAACGCGGTTGAAAGATTTTTTTGATAGATATCAACAAGGTGTCTTCCCTAAAGTAAAGCTTTTGGCGTTTTATGCTTTATTGGCAACGCAACAAGCAATTGAGTACTGAAGCTTTTGACATGACCTACAGAGCCACTAAACCAAGGTAATCAATTGTTACGCGCCGCGTGCATTCTGTGCTATGAACAATCTATGCTTTTAATCATTGTTATCAATCTGAAATTCTGCTTCAACACATTCCAAATTTTTATCTAAATTAAGCAACAGTTATACGACATTACAACTCCAATTCTTGCGAATTCTGGATAATTATGTAAATCATAAATAAAATAAGTTATTTCAACATAGAACGCCTGGAAACCAGGGATGTAGAAGCGGTTATTTTTCAATCGTTTTCGCTTCCACACCTATCACTTCCGCTTCCACTATCAAAAAACGACTGTTGATCTTAGCAAATTTGTCATTTACTACAGTTAAAAAGTAAACATAGATACGAAAGTGGCAAAAACGACTAAAAGAAGGAAAAATAAAAGCAAACAATAAAAAAGACAGCGAAGATAAAATAATTTCATCTTTACACAGATTTATTTGTCTGCATAAACACAATGGCATCAGTTAATTCATTGCCCATTCGGGCTCTGTTTTCACGAAGTACGAGCTTCAAGTGAGAGAACATACGTTCAACGGATGCCTGCGTGCAGAGCAAACAGCTAATGATTCGCGATACTGGTTGTACAATAAGGGGGTATTTGGAAATAATGTCCCAAACATTCGGCAATTTTAATCTTCCGAGCCGCTCTACATCAACAAGTGCATCAGCAAATGCAGTAAGATCAGATTTTGCAGACGCCGTAGCTGATACCTCAGCAGCCGCTGTTGAATGTAAGGAATTCAAATACGCATCAAAGTAAAATACTGATGCTGCAGATTCTGATGCTGCTTCACTTCCGCTTGAGTCAGTTTCTGCATCAGCACTTGCTCTTTCGCTTGAAGTGCTTTGAATACGCAAGAAAATTGACTGAAAACCGCTCTTTGCACGTAGTTGCTCCTAGTTGCTCAAGAGGATTCTCGATCGAGCATCAGCCTATCAAAAAAATAAAATAAAATGATAATATCACGGTTATATAAGTCAGTCAATTCTAATATAACTAATACATTGGTTGTTATTCTCGACTTAAATAAAATCAAGTGCACAAACGCTTACTAGTATTGAGTTGAATATAATATCAACAAAAAATATTGGTAGGTCGTCACAACAACTAAGTCAACAAACACTACTTACCCAAACAGCTACCAGGAAAGCCTCTTGCCGCAATAAAAACTCTTGGCGTGATTGCAGGGCGGTGCAAGAGCAGAAGCCAAATTGTTATCCAGCTTCTACAATTTAAACATGACTTCTCTCCAATGAAGCAGGCATTCTCCCGGAGTGAGATCTTGTTTTTGAAAATAAATTGTTGCTGCGTGAGGTATTTGTAGTACTTCGACCATCATCTTGACCTCAGCCCATTCCCTTTCGGTAAGGTATGATTCATGTGAGCCAAGATCCTGAACAAAAGATTTCAAATCTGCTAATCGTTGAAGCATGAGAAAAGTACTCCCCCAACGGGTAGGCATGTCAATCAGCATTCCCTTGTTAGCACGACGCTTTAGAATTCCATCGGTGTGTGGTGAACGTAGGTGTTGAGAAAGTTTTCGCAATTTTGTTAAAAACTTTTCCGCTCGCCCTTTTTTTAACACGTCACGAATTCCTAACTGCAGGGTGTGCTCAGCACATTTCATGTGGTATATGGTATGGTCGATAGATAATGAATCTTGTATATCTTTAATCTCTTCATCATCGTCTTCATCTCCTTCATCTTCATTAAGTAGTTGCACAGTCCGAGTCATATTTGACGCATTGTCAACAACCCAAGCTAATACTTGATGCTTGCTAATTTTGAACTGCTTCAAAGTGTCCAACAATATTTCCTTCAAATGAGAACTTGTGTGATTGGCTTCAGTATCGACTAAAGCCAACGTCTTTACTGTAAGACCGTGTTCTTCATGGTAGTATTGCACTGAAATACCCAGGAAATGTGATCGAAGTCTAGTGACTCCGTCAAATTTGATAGAAACCAAAGCTCCAGAAAGTGATTCCTTCAACTTTGATTTTTCTTCCTCCGATTTTTTGAGTACCATGCTACGAATCGCTTGACGTCCTAGTTGAATTTCCAAATTTTTTGCAAAGGTACCATTTAGCAATAATTGAAATCCATCTTCCTGAAAAAATTTCTGAGGAACTCCGTTGTAGACAATCATTTTCAATATTCCGTTTATAAAATCTTCTTTAGTGATGGATGCAGTAGCTTTTCGATTACTTGTTTTAAAAAAACTTGTCATACTACTTTGCCCTTTTTCTTTCTGCAATTTTGTTTTTTAAGTAACTTCAGAGTCTTTTTCTTCAACCCTGTCAAATGCCTGTCGATGATGACGCTTTAGGTGCCTTTTTAGGCTAGCCGACGTGCTTCCCTGTTTTAGTTTAGGGATAACTGAATTGCAGGTGTGACATTGATCGAGCATAACTCTGCATTGAAAGTTATTGCCTTCTTCAAAAAAATGTTCATATACAGCACTCCATCTGTTTCAGGACATTATAATGTTATAGAAATTTCAATTGCAATGGATAATATAATTATTATTTTAATGCAGTTAGCTGTAATAAAATACAAAGCCGTCAAAAAAACATACAAAACATTAACTCAATTTAAAATCTATAGATTTTGAATACAAATGATTAGCCTATATATATTTAAATTAGAGGTTTGTTATAGCTGTAATAGAATACAAAACTGTAAAAATCGGAGAAAAAGGCAAAACTGTGACGAATCCACCCAATTTAACCCTTTGCGGTCGCAATAAATTTCCCATTGTTGCTATCGCTGATTGTTATATATCGGCGCATTTTGACAAAGTTTTACTAGCTCAAGGCAGTAGTTGTTACTAAATGTTTGTTTAAGTGAATAAATTTCAACCAATTTTGACAATTTTGGTATCAAAATGATTAGCATGTTTTTTGCCTAAGCAACTGACCCATTAACCTAAAAATTTGTAAGGAATAGGCTTGTAAATAAAACCCTAAATGTTGGAAACCTTAACAAAATTTGTTAATTGCGTTGTGTTTTTGTTCTTTTCTTTGAAGGCCTATTTGAAAAATTTCAGTCAAAACAAGTCAAAATTTCTCCCATCGCCCTCTTTGCTGTGGCCCTGAAACCACTCCTTTACGCATTACGGAATTACAATCACTTTATTGTATCAAAATTTCACAACTTTCACGTCTAAAAGCTATACTATGCAGTTTAATGCTCACCTAAATAAGCATAGGCTCCAGAATGATTTCACCCCCTTACCTACCTACACCGTGGGCCTGAAACTGCCCTTTAGCAAACCACTAGATCACAATCACTTTTTTGTATCACAATATTACACCAACTTTCACTTCTGCAAGCGATACTACGCAATTGCTTTATCGCATGTGCTGTTGCTGACTTGAAAGCTCATAAACTGACATCTGTACAAAATTGCCTGCATTTTCGCGCCAACATCTCTGTGGCATTATTTTTCAACGGTTTGTCACACAAATGTGACGGCAGTTTGCTTTGGTGAACTGCGATTGCCTTACCACCACTCCATTTGTCGATCACTTCAGTCATAAGAACGCATTTAATAATGGTGCCTTAAAGGCTCCTTCCGACCACAACGACAAAATTTGTTTGGGCGACCTATAGACGCCTTATGACCGCAAAGGGTAAAAAGGTTTCAGCTGTAACCTTCGATCCCTCCAAGCGCCTGGACGAACCGAAGTAATCCTATTTGAACAAGTCCGGATATGAATTTTAGCTTCACTTTTCTCGTCTCCCGGTAATTGATGACCTAACAGTAAGCAAATAATTTATTTATTTATCGCAGATTTCAAATACAACATGTGTTTCATGGGCCATAAGACAGAGGGGAGGGCTAAGTGCGAGATAGTGAATATGATGATAAATTCGGCTTATCTTACTTCTACAAAGGCAAAGAATCATATTACTATTTCTATATCTACACATTCGTACAGAGTAGCATTCAATAAACGTACCGGTACCGTACTTAATGCTTTATCAAAGCTGATGTACACTGCAGCATTGCTGTGTAACCAATGCTTTCTTCAATCTGCCGTAGTAGAAATCGGGGCTGTTATTTATAATGATTTTGGGGTGGTTTTTCCGAATTGAAAAAAGTGGTTTGAATAATTTGTTTTCCTATTAATAGTACGAGCCGACTGTAGTCATAGGAGAAAGCAGTATCCATGAGTTGTTTTCCAGGTACAATTCTATCTTGCTCATAATAAATAAACTAAAAGTGATATCGACCTCCTTTGGTCGTGTTAAGTTGTTTTCCATTAGAACTGCGTCTCACTAGTATGACTCGTAGCATTACAGCCACACAAAAACACGAATGTCAATTAGGCGTTTAGATCTACGTCAGTTATAAATGAATTGTAAACTGCCCCTATCGCTTGTTCATAATTCAGGATTTTCTCCTTTCTATGTTGTTATTTGTCAGTTCACGTAACACGAGGAACGTCATACTTTTGTAAGCCTTTGCTCTGTTGGGGTAGATTAAAGACTATATTTTATTTTCGCAGCAATTTTCAAAAACTTAAAACAACGTTTTGTCTCTGGAGCCTGCCATTTCCAACACTTCATCATTTTGAGGAGACAAAAACCTATCTATATACCACTCTTACTTTACCTACTTCGCTTAAACTTATTGTTCCGAACTACTCTATGTTTGTTTTTCTTAGATATTTGAATTCGTGTTGAATGTAGAGTCTAATCCTTGTGAATAGCGAAGTGCGAAATTTTGGTCGTATTCATACAAGGCGAGCAAAATTAAATTACAGACGCACTATTACATAACAAAGGAAGTTAGCAAATTCAGACGTTCTTAAAGTTGAAAATAAGATTACATCACAATCTGCAACTTGCTGTCACAAGATTCCATTACTAACTATTTATATACACGGAACACCGCTACATATAAGGAAGGAATATACTGAAATAAGAAATGAATACTATTAAATAACAAAGAACCTTCGCGATCCCCTCACGGAACCCTTTAAACTCACGGAACACTACTACACGTTTTGTGGAACCCCTGCTGAAGAGCACTGATGTAGAATGATGAAAATTTTTTCGTAGTGAGTAATTTGCTTTTAACGTTTTCAATCCCTTAAACAAAGCCAGTTAAGTTTAATGAAATCATCATTTTATTGGCTACGTTTCATTGTCCAAACTACCTTTTTCTTAAACGTAATCGATATAAAATGTGATGCTAGTTTTTTTCGTTCTCTCGGACTACTGATATTGCAAGTTTAGTCAGATTTATAGTGCAACTTGACCGTTTAATCCACATCGGGAAACGGACAAAACATTTTCGCCTAGTTACTCTTCAAGTCAAATAACCTATGTGGAAGCGGAAGTGGTAGATTTTTCGCGCTTCCGCTTCCGCAGAAAAAGACCGCTTCCACCGCTCCCGCTTCCAGCTTCCGCTTCCGCATCCCTGCTGGAAAGGTTTTTGAAAATACTTGTCTACCATTAAAACCGTATTACATTGAACAGGTAATAGCCTAAGCCAAAGAGTAGGCGCAGATTAAACTTACCGGTACTTGAACTTCCTGCCATCCTTAACTGCTGTAAGCCTATGAAATTATTTACAAAACTGAAAGTTCAAATAATTAACCAGCTAAAAGCTTAACTACTAAAATTAGATTAGCTTATATGTAAAAAAAAAAGACAAGTAATAGACTATTTAATCAAAATCCTACTTCTTCTGCTTCTTCTTTTGGAAGGGTTCCACATTTTCAAATGCTGGCAGTGATGGTACTCAGCCAGCATGGTGTGTCGACATCCAAAACCGTCAGTCCACGTATTCCTGTGGGTGCCCGATGTACGGGGCATGTCAGAATGATGTGTTCTGCGGTTTGTTCTGCAGCGCCGCACTCGCAATTTGATGTAGGAGCAAGGCTCCATTTGTGCATGAACGACTGAAAACACCCAACACCAGCCCGCAAGCGGTTGAGCCTGACCCATGATGATCTGGGCAGGCCCATCCCCATTGGCCTAGTGCTTGTCCTAGGGATGAAAGCACGGAGATCAGATGAACACTCCGAGTATTCTGTGCTCCATTTAAAGTCAGTCCATTGAGCTGCACGAATATCCAATTCAGTTAGATCTTGCAGTAACTTCCGTGCAGCTGGCACAAAGGGGCGTCTGGATTTTAATCTCTCTCTGTATCCGTGTGTGGACCCAGCCAATAATTCATAGAGAATATGGCCAGGGTCCAGGCTGCCACGATATGCCAGAGAGAGCGTTGCTCCTATTCGGCGAAGCTCAGCCGGCTGGATACCTGCGAGGACGGGTAGATAGTCTGTTGGAGTTGGACGCAGGCATTCAGTGACAATGCGCAATGCGTTTTTGAGAACACTATCGATGAGGCGAGTGTGTGCACTGCGACACCAAACTGGTGCACAGTACTCCGCAGTGGAGTAGACCAGAGATAGGGCGGCTGTACGCAGTGTTTCAGCTCCAGCGCCCCAACCTGAGCCTTCAAGTCGTCTCATCAGTGCAACGCGCGTTGTTAGTTTTTTGCGCAATGTCTCAAGATGATGACGAAAGTGAGTGATCTGTCCAGTTTAACTCCAAGATAGGTAGGGACTGGACAGAATGGCAGGCGTTTGCCATTGTTGTAGACATTAAGCTCACGTTTGGCTTCTCTGTTGTTAAGGTGAAAGGCCGACGTCACCGTTTTAGTGTGGTTGAGCTGTAGCCTCCAAGTCTGGAGATATGTTGAGATTGTAGTCATGTCTTGGCTTTAGACTCCCTCCAGGTCCTTCCAGTCATCAGAAGAGTATAACAGTGCCACATCATCGGCATAAGCATACCCTCTGGAGACCGTTGAATGAAGATTGTACACATAGATATTAAAAAGAAGGGGTGCCAGGACCGATCCCTGTGGGACGCCGTTTTTCAGACGTCGCAACCTGCTTCGCTTGCTGTCACCAGTAGCAAGGGTGAAACTTCTATTCCGGAGAAGTTCCATGATCATACGAACCATGTGCTTATCCGGGATAAGTCTCAGCAGCTTGCAGGTGAGGCCACGATGCCAGACAGTGTCATATGCAGCTGTCAGATCTACAAACACAGCACCGGCCTTCTTTTTTGCCTCAAAAGGATCCTCGATGTTTTGTGTTAGTAAGACAACTTGATCCACTGTCGATTTACCATGTTGAAACCCAGCCTGCTCGCCTGGGAGCAGGGGGTCGACAATAGGTTCAATACGAGCGTAGATCAGTCGTTCGAGGATCTTGTAGGGGACACAGAGCAAGGAGATGGGACGGTAGCTCTTTGGGTCCTCTACAGGTTTCTTTGGCTTTGGGATCGCAACTACAAGTGCTCTTCTCCAGACTTTGGGAATTTTCAGTTGGCGCAAGCAGGAAGAGAGGAAGCCACGTAACCAGGACTTCAAAGCAGTTCCAGCATGGATTATAAGCTCCGGACAAATAGAGTCAGGGCCCGGAGCTTTCCCTGGCTTAACGTGTTGGAGAGCGGAAGCGAATTCTCTGGGCGAGAAGTCGCTAGAGAGATTCACTGGAGATGGTATCAAAGCCCTCCAACGGTCAGACACTTCTTGAGAAATGAGTCGAGACGACTCACGATCAACACCCTCGTATTTCCCGTTTCTTACCAGCTGAGCAGCAATGGCGTTAGCTGAAACGGGACAGTTACGGGGGCTGTGTCGCGACCTGCCTGTAAGGTTGTTAATTATGCTTTATGCCTTTCTGCTTGAGTGTGAGAAGTCGATGTTTCGGACTGCCTCCGACCATCGGTCTCTGCGTTTCTTGTCAAGCCAAGTTATTAGGGCTGTAGCAGCCCTGCTTGACTGGTCTTCAGCAGGAGACTGCAGAAAGTTTGGTAGAGGGCTTCACACTTAGCGTCCCAACACGGTACGTAGGTGTTACGACGACCGCGTGGGATAGCTTTCTTGGCTGCTTTGCTGATGGTATTGCAAAGGTCCTGGTAGGCCTGATCCACATTTGTTGAATCAGGTGATGGCAAATTCCTTGCAAGCTTATTTGTCAAGGAATTATAGTGGCTCCAGTTGGTCTTGCGGAAGTTCCATCGCTTTACAGGCCTTCCCGGTCCTGGAAGGGAAAGCCTTGGTGGTGTTATAAGCGAAGGTCGATGCTGTGACCTAGGAAACTTCTCCAAGACGCGTCTATAAGGCAAGCGACTATCAGGACCGACGGTGGTAAAGGCAAGACCCGGGTTAGTGCCAGTGTTCCAGTGCCCAGAATGAAAGCTAGGTTCATCCTTGGGATCGTGGAGAAGGGAAAGATTATTGGAGCTTGCCCAGGCCAGTAGGCAGTCTCCATCCGCGCTGTTGGTGTTATAACCCCAGTCGACATGGGGGCAGTTGAAATCACCCGCATACAGACAAGGGTGAGTGAACACTGGGAGATCGGATACTTGCAACCGCGTTGGTGGAGGTTTGTAGATGTTAACGATTTTATAACCGTCAACATCCACACACAACCACTCAGTCTCCGATGTCGTGGGAGATTGATCGTATAAGGTCCATTTTTGCCGCTCATGGACAAACGTGGCAAGGCCATGCTTTCTGCTTAGGGAGTACCCAGCTAGTTGATAGCACTAGCTTTTCTGCAGATATGCAGTGGGTCTCCTGTAGAAGGATGACGAACGCCTCAAGCTGAGTAGCAAGATGATGAAGAACGTTCATCTTGCTAGCTGTGAGGCCTTCGATGTTCAGTTGTAGTATTGAGGGCCCACGAAACTTTTTGATGATGTGCCCTGAAAAGGGCAGTTTATGTGTAACGCGCTCATCATCCCGTCCTGAAAAGAACGTTTGCTGATTAGCAGGCCCTTGAACATCGGAATGAGTGGATACCCTTCCGGGTGGGCACATTCGGTTTCCACAGAACATTAGAAAAACTTTCCAATTTCTAGGTGTACTCACGACCTGCGCAACGTGAAAGCATGTGCCATGCCGGCCAATATCCTACTAAAACGAAATATTCCTACTAACCTTGCTGCTACCATAAAACTCCTAACTTTTTTACCTACTGTATGTCAAAAGTAATTTTTTTCTGCCTCGGAAACTTGATGTTTTTTGGGGTGGGCAACACGATTGAAATAGTAAAAAAAGGCGCTTTTGCTCCGTTTTTTTTGCGCATTTTGATAGAAAGGTTGCCTATGATGTCACACATTTGGTGCCAAAAAAAGTGGCCGGCCAAAAGCTGTAATTTATGCTGGATAGATATAGGATGAACACCAACTTTTGGGGCTATTTTGAAAACTAATGGGAAATTAATTAAAAATTGGAATGAATTATTGCTAGTTTGCGACTCGGAAACAAATAAATTTGATTGAAAGCGATTTGGTTGAGATCGAGCCTTACAGTTAGCTAGTCTAAACTTAGTACTGTGTGCCACTTTTTCAAAAAATTGGCTCTAAAAGAAGTACCGTCTAAATACCATTTGCTCCTCTGTTAAAAATAAGTCTATGCCAATTAGATACACGTAGGTACATTAGCAAAAACAACCATTATCTGATCACTATTACCGGTACCGTAAGTTTTTTTATTACCCTTGGTCAAGAAGCTTAGGCAATAGCCCAAAAAGTTGTTTAAGTAATAGTTAAAGTCACAACATTACATCTGACATATCAATATACCTAGTCTGCAAGCATTATTGACAAAAAATTACTGATCTTATCCATCAATATCTAATCCAACATATGACCAACGGTACAGAAGTCAACTCTGTCATTTTGGGTGCAGTGTAATTTAGGTTTACAACTTTTCAGTACCCATGCTTATGCAACTAAATATGCTGTGTAGGTTGCACATTACAATTAACTTAAACTCAGTAGTCCCAAATAAGCTGATTAATCGAACATGAAACTCAAGCAGAAGCTGGCTACAAAAAAGCTTGCATGTTTATCCTATAAAATTAGCCAAACTGGTGGGAATAAAAAATAAACTTTGACACTACTTACTTTACTTTGTCGTTAGATTCATTCCATAACATCAGTAAAACAACATATTAACGTTCATTTAACAACTGTCAATTTATTCATTTGATTTGCAAAAAACAATATCACTCTTAATCAATCGAATGCAAAAACACAGAAATTGGTCAGCCACTTTTTTCAAAAGCGCATTTTGATGACGTCCGATCACGTGCGTAAAACCTTCTTACTTAGCTGAATTCTATGATCCTAAGTAGGATAAATGACCCAGATTGGGAGCAGATTTTCCTCCATTTTTCTAATGTGAGCATTTTACATCAGTTGCTATAGTGCTTTCTACCAATAGTCAGCTTTTGGTAGAGTTTCATATTTGATTAATCATCGTATTTGGGAATATTGAGCTTAAGTTAATTGTAATGAGCAACTTTTACAACTTATTTAGTTGCATAGGCATACTGAAAAGTTGTAAACCTAAATTATACTGCAGCCTAGATCAGTATTTCCCAAACTATGTGCCATGGACGATTTGCAGGTGTGCCGCAGTTTTTTTTACTTAATCTCGCTGTCACCTGAAATGGTACTCGTGATCAACATGAATTGTATGATGTGGCTGCTGTGTTGCAAAATTAGTTTAGCTTTTTCACTGTGCCAACATACAAAAATGTTTGCAAAGCACTGGCCTAGATGACAGGGCAGACTTCTATATCGTTTGTCATGTGTTGGATTAGATTTTGATGGATATAATCACCAGTTCTTTAAAATTTGTTAATGATGCTTGCAGACTGTTAACATTGATAGGTTAGATGTAATTTTGTGAACTGCACTTTTCCATAATTATTTTTTGGGTTATTGCCTGGCTGCTGGACCAAGTAGACCAAGGGTATTCGTTGATTTTGCCAATATATTTACAAGTACTCGCATGTAATTGACATAGAATTATTTTCGACAGCGGAATAAATGATATTTAGACGATACTTTTCTTAAGGCCAATCGGCACACCGCACTTAGTTTAGACTAGCCAACTAAAAAGCCCAATCTCGATGAAATCGCTTTTTCATTAAATTTCTTCGTTTTTTTTATTTGCCATATTTATTGTCCATTCACAAGAAAGCAGAAGGTATCGCTGTATATTAGACGGGACGTCTGCACACGCTTGGGAGTTGCCATTTCCGAGGTGTCTGCGCCACCTGTCTTCCACATGAAGATGGGGCACTCCGTTAATTGCCTTGAGACACAACAAGCAAAGTTATCAATTTGTTGTCCACAATCTCCCTAAATGCCGAGTGTCAAGCAGGGAACCTGTGGATATCATTTTCCAAAGTCTTTTGGTATGATTCGGCAAGAAGATTGAACCCCAGGTATACCGACTGCGAAGTGAACACCCTAACGACTTCGCCCTCGCTCTAACCTACTTTACCACTTACGAGTAACTAACTAGCAATAATTCATTCATTCATTCTTTTTTTATTCATGACCACCACCATTACACACGACACTGAACAACAATAATAATGAGAGAAATGGAGTCAAGAAAAGGAAGAAGCGACACAAAGTCAGACGTTAAAACATGCAAATGAAAACAGTGGATCCATAAAACTAGAGCAATAGTTGCATGGCCGCTAAACCCTAAATTCAAGCAATTAAAGGACAGTTTAAAAAAAAAAAAAAAACAACAAAAAAAACAAACAGAACAAAACAAAAACGCAGGAGATTTTATAGTTGTAGATCATATTATTTTGTAAATAAGAAGTTAGAACATTCAAAATAGTAAGGATCAGAAAGATGACCAGTGCGAGACACGGCTACGTAGGTGGTCAATGGGTGGCGCAACCGGCCTATAAGGCTGTTTTTTAGCTCATCTGAGCATGGTGAGGAAAGAAAAACCACCCTGAAAGTGAAACCTCACCGGGTCCGGAAACCCTTTCATTAAGCAACTGGTCGAAAAGAAAAAAAAATTTAATATCTACGAAACACATGTACATTATTAACTTACAAGACACGTAGCTTAGCTCATCTCAACACAAAGGTTTTAATGTGTTACCTGAGAGTAACAGTTCATCAATAAGTAGTACGTCCTACAGCCCCAGTTCTTACGTTTGCATGAATGTTAGTAGTTTGTTACTTGCAGAATTAAAAGAGTAAAATTTTACCTTCACTTCGTGTACCTGTATTTTTGATGAGAAAGCAGTGTTGAGAGGAGCCAAGCGTTAACATACAACACAACAACATAATCATTTAAACAGATGATAATCCTATTTTACATTAAGAGATGATATCTGCAATGCACATACTATACTTGATTATAATAATGTGGTTGTCATGTTTCAAGCACTAATTGCTCTGCCAAGTGGTGTTACATATAAAAATAGCACTGTTCCATAAATTGTGAGTTTAACAACTGCCAACCGTTGTGTTAGAAACTGGCCTATTATGTTGCAACATATTAAAATGTGGGTAGTATTACTATTCTTTTACAGTCGATAGAATTAAGAAGGTGATTATGCTCACAATATAAGGTTAGAGTATACTAAAATATTCAAGTTTAGGTAGTAGTAATTTGGTAGTAGTAATTTCCAATTTTTAATTAATTTCTTATTAGTTTTCAAAATAACCCCAAAAGTTGGTGTTCGCCCAATATCTTTCCAGCATACCTTACAGCTTTTGGCCAGCCACTTTTTTTGGCGCCAAATGTGTGGCGTCATGTGCATCCTTCCTATTTCGAGAAGCACCATGATCCAGCATTAACTTATATCACAAAACACATCAAAGTTGAATTCACCGAAGCCTGACAATCATTTTGTAAGTTGCATAGTATAATATTAAGGCACACTAGGTCAACAGGGGTATAATGAAAATTTGCACCGAATCGGTGCGATTTCACCGATCGCTTCTTGAAAGTAGCTCCAAGATGAGAACTGAGAAGTTTAAGAATACCAAAACTTTTTAGGATGTTGAGGTTCAGTTGAAGTAGCCTGGTTTACAAAAATGAGAAACGCTGATCAGTTGGAGACGTAAGCACTCAATAGGCTTAGACTTTATATAGACTATTAGTTTAAAATAAGAAGTGGCTAGTTTGCTGCTGACGACATTTTACCCTTGAAGGCTATTTTGCCGTAACTGTAACGTGTTGTGTCTCGCACTTTATCGAGCTGCCATGTCAAACATCTTTTTGTCTTTTTTTTATATTTTTTTACTAGTTTGCTTTCGGTGGCTGAGCACTTTGCTGCCGCCGAGGTGTGTGATTCTAGTTGGTTACTGTAAGAGCTGTGCTCGCTATTTTGCAACTTCGTGTGTCCCCAGTTTGACGCGCAGCGAGTGCACTTTTGGTGTTCCATTCTACGATTTTACTAATGAAGTACTATTAACTGATAAAGTATCTACCGTCAGGTTTGTAGCCGCTCGGCTATCTCCACTTAAAGAAATCGTGCTCCTATAGTTCGCACGCCAGGCGATGTAATCTTACGCCAGGATTATCAGCCTGTATGGCTTTCTGGCAGTCTAGCTGTGGACTGATATCTATTATGTACTTATGATGATTGGTTTAAATAATAGTCCTGTATTTGGCGACTAGAGTGATTGTCCGCGCTGGCTTATTGGCGCGAGGTCCCCTGCATAGACTAGATAAGCACAGCAGTGTGAAAATTCACAGATTAATTTTAATCCCTTCGTCGTGGTGAGACAAGAGTTTATTGCGTTTGGTATTGCACTGCGTATTCGTTTATTAATATTGCATGTGTCTAAGATCCCACACATTTGTTTTTCTCTTTTTATTAGGGCTATATAGTGTTTATTTATTTTTCTTTTCATGGTGGCTCGTTGATCGGCTTGCCTTTCCCGCCGTCTTTTGTTGTCTATTGTTTTTTTTCATGTGACATGCGCAGTGACCTGTTTACATGGCTCTGTACCTTTTCCTTCTGTCAAAGGAAGCAATGACAAGTAAACGTGTGAGATTAATAGGACATATAAAGGGCAATCCTAACTTTACAAAGTTCCTTCCAATACATTGCATAATTCATTGTGAACATCTAGCAGCCAAACACTTTAGGTATGAAGATGTCATAAAAGCTGTCCTTGAAATAGTAAATTTCATAAGAGTGAATGGGAAAACCACAGGCTATTCCGTAACTTTGTAGATGAGTTGGAGTTGGAAGATCACCGAGTGATGTCTCTTTATTCTGTGTTGTAAGATGGCTGTCAACAACAAGTAATGTACAAAGTAGGTTTGTTGAAGCCTATCAATCTTTTTCTTGATGAAAAGAGAAATGGTTATTTTCAGCAAAAAAATAATGCATGGATACAAGACCTGATGTTCCTCACTGATGTAATGAAACATCTACAAATTCTCAATTTAGTACCCCTTGATACTGAAAAGATTATATCAGACCTTGCTCAAACCGTCTTTAGTTTCCTGAACAAAATTAAAGTTTTTCAAAAAGACATAATGTCAAAAACTTTCCGTCATTTTCCCAACCTCAAAATGACAGCAAATGCATTTACAGAAGTAAAAACAGACAACAAAGTGGAAGATTATAAAGATAAATTGCAAGAACTGCTGGAAGAGTTTCAAGCGAGATTTGATGATTTGCAGTAGCTTAAGCCATGCTTTATATTCCTTGTAAATCCATTCGACATTGATGTAATCAATGATGGCTCTCTAGTTTGTCTACCTTTCTTCACAGACATATCTGCAGCAAAAATGGAAATAACTGAATTGCAAGAAGATCTGGTCCCAAAAAATTTTAATTAAGTGCCACTTTATGGTGGAGTTCTGGAAACAGGTTACAGAGCGTAAATATCCAGAAGTTAAAAAGACCAGTGCTGAACTTCTTTCCGTTTTTAGCACAACATATACTTTGACATCATATTGCCCAGATTTTTAGAAGCTACAGTAGCTAATACAGTAGAATTCGCCTAAGTCGTCTTCGGCTAACTCGTCGTTTCGCATAACTCGTCATTTTTTGAAAATCCCAAACAAAACTGCTGCGTTTAGTGTACAACTCAATTCGTCTAAGTCGTCATCGGGTAATTCGTCATTTCGCTTGTCTCGTCACCGATTTCGCTTCCCCTTGAAAGAAAATTTCGTTTACTTCGACAATCATCAGCCAATTTAAAGGGACGTTTCAGTCGGTAGGCTACTGCAATTGTTTAGTTGAAGCGCACAACTACCCTGAACACGTAATTTCAAAGCTGCTTATTACGCAACAACCCCTAATTAGAACGCAATAATGCAGCCAGATTAACGATATTTATTCACAGTTTGTGAAACGAGTAGGCTATTTTCTCAAATTAAAATTGTTCAAAATGCCTAAAACGAACAGAAAACTGAAGACTCTCTCATTAAAAGAAAAATATGAAATTATCAAGAAAGTACAAAGTGGTGAGATCAAGAATAAAACGAAGTTTGCTGAAGATGTGGGGATTAAAAGGACAACTTTGAGCTCTATCTGTGCAAATTCCGATAAGATCATTGGTGATTACTAAGCAATTACAGCTTTACGTAATATGCCACGAAACCAATGGCGAAGATTTTTCCGGTGTACTACACAAAATGAATAGTTACTTAATGAAACAATTATTAGATAACAAAAAGCAAAGTACAATTCTGGATTATTTCGGACAAAAATAAACTACTATGTGTACAGTGTTGTTGTGTTCATGGTTTTTGCCGTGTTTTGTACCAGTTCGCCTAAGTCGTCATTTCGCCTAAGTTGTCACTTTTCACTCTCCCCTAGAAGTGACGACTTAGACGAATTCTATTGTAGAATGAAAATCCACAGTTGATTTAATGCTAATAAAATCTTGCAAAAACTGAAATATCATGTATTGTTATTTGTTTCTATTAAATTGTTTTGAGTAAAGCTTGTTTTGTCTGTTGTATTGCTATTAATGCTCCAAACGGAATTTGTGGCTCTCCTGTAGTTCTACATTTTCACACATGGCTCTTCTATTGAAAACTTTGTCCACCTTTGGCATAGATGCATAAAAAGTCGATAAAAGTACATAATGAATGCAACAAGTGAAATTTTAAAAAGCATTTTATCCTTTCTATCACAAAACAAAGCATATCAACTAATGAAAAACTATGAAAATGAGAACTATAAACTACAATAATAAAAACACATCAGTGACAGAATTTAATTAGCAAATTAACACAGTGTTTAAATTGAAATAATTCTACCCACAAAATGAAATATGGTAATATATTTCTTTTCTATCACAAAATTATAAATATTGTATCTCAATGATGAAAGCTTCTCTGCAAACCATGACAGGCATAGATGTGGTTGATCAGAACAGAAGGTTGATACTTTGCTAGCTTTATTATGAACTACGTAGAAGTCCTTACGGATATTTTCTCATTGCAATTTTTACACCTTTTGCAGAGTTTTGCTTTTGGCCTGTCAGATTTTCTAATCAGATGAGTTTAAGAATTTGGTGAGATTGAACCGATTTTTTGTTTCCCACGTATTTTTTCTGTTGGGCGTCAAGTTGTTATGGAAAGTATCATAGACTTAGTGAACGTTTCTCAAGGTCTTCTTTTTACTGTTTGAATATTTTACATAGAGGGTATGGAGATTTACAACAGCTGTACTGCATACAAATTCAAACGCCAGTTTTCTGTACCATTTCTTTGATTTTTATAAAACACTGTAGTTAGAACTAAGTTGGCCTAAAACACTGACATTTTTCTTAGTTTTGTTATAGGATAAAACCAGTGATAGGATTCAAAATTTTAAGAACAGATTCTCTTTTGTATCAAACTCACTAACAACAGGTTCCCTTATTTTAGAAAACCCATTTGCTGCGGTCGTCTAAGGTTTATAACAAAAAACAAGAACGGGTTCGCTGATTATCACGACATTCCAAGAACGGGTTTGCACAAACCCGTGCGAACCTCCTGAATCCCATCACTGGATAAAACACTTGGTGGTTTTGAAACATCTTCATGTCTATTTTTCTTGCTGGCAGGTACAAGGTTAGCTCTGTGTTCAGGAAGAGTTGAAATAGTGAAGACATTCCTCCTATGTTGCCAGTTGTAGAACTTTACTCCTTTATTATTTTCTGCTGCTTTCATTTCTCCTTCAATTTTGCTCTCTTCCCATCTTCCAAAAGATTTTTTCTATTTGTCCTTAATAATCATGCAGTAATAAGTTTTTTCGTCAATATGAACTCAGCAAGAGAGGTAGAAAAATATTAGTTATCACCATACAAAGTCCTGCCATCAATCAAAAGTCTATCACATAGAACTACAGAAAGAGTTGTATCTTGTCTGTGGTGACTGCATCTAACACGGTAGTGTTCAGTATGGTATGCTTTATTGATGTTGAGTACTGATGCATTTCATGGATACTTTCCCATTCTGCAAGTGTTGGAAGAATATATTAGAAAAATAATTACTTTCATGTACAAAAAAATTAATGATTTTTGTTTGCCTCCCATACAAGTTGTAAAAGAGCTAGAAGATGGGCCTCCACAAGCACATAGTCCAAGGACCCAAGAACATGCTTACAAAAAAGAAACTCAATCTGACTGTATTTTTTGGTTAAGTTATTTTATAAGTTTCCAAAAAAATGTCTTTTTTGGAAGCATTTTTTAAACTCAAAAACAGGCATAATGCAAAGGCTCACTTCCTTTGAATGTTGTTTATCAATAGTACAGCGATTGTACTTTCTTGGTATGTTTCTACAATAAAATCATTTTTACCATAAGTGTGTTATTTAAATTTTAATTTTTTTGGTGAAATTCTCCTGGAGTTGCCTCTCAGGATTAAAAAAAATGGGTTACCATTCTGGGGTGGAGTATCAAAAATTGCATATCATGTAGCAATAACTTTACATGTTCCAACTCACTTAGGATTAACTGGAATGAATTCACTGTCCATCCAACAGCTTCATGCTGTGTCACATTAGCAATACATGCTTCATAAACCAATGTGGAATCTCAAAAATATTTTCCAATCAATTGAGTGTTGTTTCCTTAGAGCAATGCCTGGGTCCTGTATCTGGTCACAGCATTTGATAGCTTCAGCAAGTTCATCCACCTAACAAGACTGCAAGACATCATATACAAGACCATACTGTGGTCCATATATAGACGAAGTTCGTTTTTTTTTTTTTTGGAACACAATGTAGTTTCAAGGATTTCCATCAAATGCAACCTTAGAATCGTTTTCGATAAGGACTTAATCAGCAAGAAAGTTGTCACTCACAGCAAAGTTACATTCAGCTTGTAATTGATTTCTGAGATCTCCAACTTGTTCAACACTATTATGTATAGGCATGCAGTATTTTACATTATGACTTCTATGTGACAGCTTCGTGACTCGCATGCTTTCATGCACAACATTGTTCAATGCAGCTTTGTTTGTGATGTCTATCTAACACAACTTTGAGACTTGTCCTGCCCCCATGCAAAACCTTATTCAATGCAGGTTGATTGGCATCATCAATTTTGCTCTGAAGGTGTCTTTTACAATTTGTTGCCTATTGGGCTCAATGTCATCATTATTTGGCGATACTTCTAAAATATACAGGTACGCGAGGATCGCTTGGTACACTAGGTATGCGAGGATCACTAGGATCGCTTGGTACGCTAGGTTCATGACGATCGCTTGGTACACTAGGTTCGCGAGAATCGTTTGGTACACCTTGTTGGATTCACGTTAGGGTTAGGGTTAGCAAAAAGCAACAAGAGTAAGTCAAATTTGCAGGATACCACATTACCTAAACCCTACATCTGTATTTTAATTAACATTTCTCGGTACTTCTAAAATTTACAGGTACACGAGGATCGCTTGGTACACTAGGTAAGTGAGGATCGCTTGGTACACTTCGTTAAATTCGCGTTAGGGTTAGGGTTAGCAACAGGCAACAAGAGTAAATCAAACTTACATGAATACCACCTTTCTTAAGCCCTAGATCTGTATTTCAATTAATATTTCTAAGCCTCAACATATCAAGTAGTGAAGCCTCACCTATTCATCTATTAGCGGAATTAACTACTGCCTATCCCATGTGATTACTAGATTCTGTGAGGGTGGTTATAAATAGGCATAGTACAGGCATAGTACCGGTACAAAGATAGTAGGGGAGATGTGCGACCGAAAACCAGTTGCACCAATATAAAGAAGCCTTACCTCTTTCCTTTCAAAAAAAATTAATTTTATGAGTTTAGATTTCAGCATTGAGGGGGTGCAATAAGATTTTACATTGGAATCTCAAGTTATCATCACTATGCCTACTATTCCTGTACTACGCCTACTATGTTTGTACTATGCCTAATATGCTTACTATGCCTATTTATAACTACTGGATTCTGTGATTGCTAAACAAACCAAGCGATCCCAGCAAACCTTTTGTACGAAGCAATCCTCACGTACCTAGTGCACCAAGCAATCCTCGCATACCTAGTGTACCAAGCGATCCTTGCAGACCAAGCATCCTTGCGTACATGTATATTTTATAAATACCCATTGTTTGGTGTTAACCTCTGGTACAATGTTAGTCAATTTAACTTGATCAGCATTAGTTTTAACATTATTTGCAACTTGTTTGGTATGTCATCAGACATTACAACCACTATGCTCAGCATGAAAAGACATCTCTTTTGATTGCCCCTTATTAGTATTTTGTATAGCTGCCAATCTTCTGGCAAGATTGACTTCAGCAACTTGAAATTGACTCTGCTATTGTAACTCATTTTTTTGAGGTCAAACTTTTAAGGAAAAATAGCAAACTTTTCCTTAATTTTTGGCTCCTCAACAAAGAATAGCTAGTACTTTTACCGTCTTAGTGTTTCTTGAGATATTCTTACAAAATCGTCAGCTAATCTTTCTTGAGACATTTCATATTCATACTTCAGATATAAAGTTTTTTCAAGACCGTTTATACTGTTCATTTATCAGTTTTCGCTTATCAACAAATTTCTCACATTTATTATGGCATTCTAGTTTTTAAGTGCTGGATATAAATTTCAAGAGCTTGTTGTCCTCAGTTACCTCATCAAAGATACGTTTACAGCATTCAAATTTATTATTTTCTTTCCTTAGATTAGTAAACTCTAATTAATTTTATGAGTATTCTATTTTGCTCTCTGAGTTGTCTTTTAGACAGTGCTAGCATCTCAGACGCACCACTAGCATCAGTTTCACTAAACGTACTAGCAGGAAAATCAATCATAGTCAATGGCATTACCTAATATAACTGCTAGTCAGTGTGCTTTATTAGGCTAGTTAATGCTAACCAAAGCATCAGCATTCAACATCTTTAAGTTTGAAGTTGGGCCAACTGTAAAAGCACGCCCGAAAATTGTGCTTTTACGGGAAGTTCAAATGAACGCGTCTCGCCTCGCTCCTGTAAACAAAAAGTCCAATAATAGTTAACCAAAAATATATTGAGAACAAATGAGTTATTGAAAGGAACAAATAAAGGATGATGGCGAAAGAAACGGTTTTCTGCAACAACAAAAACATAAACACTAAATGTACAACACGGTAACAGCGCTAACTGAGTTAGTTATTTACATTTATAGAACGGGGTAAACAGAATCGTTAAACTAAAGGTTTCAAACTCTGAATTTCAATAATACTTCATACAGTATGGATTAACGATACTCAAACGTATAGGACTTACCGAACAATGATCAGACGGTGATACAATTAAACTTCGTAGCGGGACTTAATCTCCACTTGGAGTTACAACTTCACAAACAGGATAAATTCCAATAACAAAATGACAGGCAACTCGCACTGTCAAAAACGCACGTTTTCAATAAAACAGGTCATTAAATTAAACGGGCAAGCTTATATACGATCTTCAAAACTGGTTGATAAATTTGTGGTTTTCGGGTAAATTACACGCAACTGAACACACGATACTCAAAACTTTACATTTTACAACATAACGCTAGATTTGAAGTTATGGGTTTGATTCCCGTGTCGTGCCATTAAAATAAAAAGGCCTTTCAAATAAAATAACGTAAAAAATATTTTACACCAACATTAACATTCAACATCTTTCAACATTCAGCATGTAGTTTTTTATTTCCAGGCTTCAGCTTTTGCAACTAAAAACTCAAGAATATATGTTTTTATATTGTCAATATTCAGATGGTTCTATTTGTTTTATTTGGGAAATTTGCAGTTTCTATTGTTTCCTACAACTGAAACCAGTTTGCAATGCATCAATGCTCTGTTAGTAAATGTTATCAAATATACAAAGTAAAGGAGATAATAAAAACGTTTAATCAATTTCCTGAATATATTAACATCTTACAATTACCAGAATAAGGGTCTGAAGCTTACTAATATCTTGGCCAAAGGTGAATCAACTTTGTGACACAGAGGGCCGTTTTTTTACTTTGATTAATAATAATCAACGGCCATAACCAACAATTATATAAATACGGCATTCAAGTTATTGCATACATAAATTTTATATACAAAAAAATAATAAACACTTCACAAATAATATAACTGATTTGTTACCGTTATTTAGTTTGCTCAATTCTTTTAGATGATGGATCAGGACCTTTTAATCTGTTTTAACTCTTTGAGCAATAGATCAGGGGCGTATCCAGGGGATCCACTCGGACCACGGCCCTCCCCCGATGAGTAAGTGCTTAATAAATTTTCGAGTGAAAAACTTTTAAACTTTTCATCGCTCACGATTTGCCGTTAGCTGGAATATTTTGTGAGATTTGTTTAATCAAATTTATCACTATGACGGAGCAAATGAAAACAAACATGTTAGGAGAGAAATAAATGGACAAACTTGTCACGGTTGCAAGTTCTACAGTGTTCGTACTGCTTTACCGAAGTTAAAATAAAAACTTAGCGTACAGGTCGAGCAGCGATAAGATGAAATAATTAGGTGATTGTTACGTGAACTGACAAATAACATCATAGAAAGGAGAAAATCCTGAATTATGAACAAGCGAATAAGGCCAGTTTACAATTCATTTATAACTGGCATAGATCTAAACGCCTAATTGACATTTGTGGCTGTAATGTTATGAGTGATTTTAGTGAGTCTGCAGTTCTAATGGAAAACAACTTATCACTTTTAGTTCATTTATCATGACCAAGATCGAATTATAACTGGAAAACAAGACATGGATGCTGCTTTCTCCTATGATTACTCTCAGTTAGTACTCGAAAACAAATCATTCATACCACTTTCTCCAATTCGGAGAAATTACCTCAAGATCATTATGAATAACGACCCCGAGTTTTACAGCGACAGATTAAGGAGGCAATAGGGTTCAGAAACCGGGGTTATTGGTGTTTTCATCGAAATTGAGTTTTCTGCAGAAAAAGCAACTTCAGTCTACGTTGTTCCATAATGTGCGGCTGTTTTTGTCAAAAATTGCTCTGAGTTGGCAAAAATGAGCTCTAGATTATAGGGTCCGTGTTTGATTATCCTAGTGGAAAATATTTTCAATCTCGATTTTCTCAAAATGACAATTTTTGAACTTTGAAATGCTCTACTGTCGTTAGTTTTAGGGTTTAGACGATGATATTTCGGCTATATATGTAATTCATGACGTGGGAGGGAACGAATTGTTCACTTTTTTTTTTATAAATCTGATGGTTTTTGGGTAAAAACAACATTTTGGGGGAATTTTGGTACATTTTTCAACATTTTTGATAAGGAATTAACTATTAAATTAATTATTAATTGAGTTGATTAAATTTTACGCGAACAATGCAGCTGGGAATACCATAACGGTACTACTAACTCACAGTAACTTCTTTTTTATAATAGCTATGTGTTTAATCTAGTCCTAGGTGTATGACTTAAAACTACAACTGGCGACAGGGTTTATGTGCCTTGAGACGTAAAGGAGCTGTCTCTTAGCTGTCGTTGCTCCCAGGTCACCCTTGGGCAAGGTGTAGCACCTGATAGCCTCCCCTGTTAGGGTTACAACTTGACAGTTTTTTATTTTTATTGTATCTAGCGACACTTTGTACATACTGTATATGCTTTTCTTCGTGTGTGTTTTTTATTTATCTGGTATCTTGCAGGTGCGATGGCCATGCCATTATCTTCACATTTAATCTAAATTCTATTCATGTGCATGTATTAACGTATATCGTTTTGCCATCGTCTCCTTTTTTTGTCCACTGCTGTGAAATTTATTTCCATGTATGCTGATTTGGGCAAAAATAAAATAAAATTGATTGATTGATTGATTGATTGGAATGTCCACTAAAATTCACAAGCCCTATGCCAAATATTTGTTCCATTTAATCCCTAGCAGAGGTGATTCTGACTTATGAATAAAAAGAATTATGGCTCTAAGTGTAGTACTTTCCCCGAAATTCCATTTTGAAAATAGAGTAAAATTCCAAGATGGTGTCCGAAATCGAGGCCAAAATGGTGGCAAAAAAAAGAAAAAAAGAAAAATTTTTTAAAACCATTGTTGGACTTTCATACCATAACAAACTCAATCCCGTAGATAAAGAAACACAGAAAAAGTAATTTGAACCCTATTGCCACATAAAAGAAGGCATTGGTTACAAAGCCATGCTGCAGTGTACATCAGCTTTGATAAAGCATTAAGTAAGGTACGTTTATTGAATGCTGCTGTGTACAAATGAGTAGACATAGAAGTCGTAATATGATTCTTTGCATTTGTAGAAGTAAGATAACCCGAATTTAACACCATATTCGCTATCTCGCGCTTAACGCTACCCTGTAATTGTTCTTATGGCCCATGAAACGTCTGTTATATTTCAAATATGCAATAAATAAATGAACTGCTTGATTATTGGTTGCGCCATCAATTACCGGGAGACCAGGCAGTGAAGGTAAAATTCGTATCCAAACTTATTCAGATAGCATCACTTCGGTTTTTCAAGGCGCTTGGAGGGATCGAAGATTACAGTGATAGTTCAAGCGAGTTGTTCAAAAAAGGACTTCACACAAAAAGTTTATCACAGGATCTTTGGTTGAAGGAACAAAGAGCCTAAACTACTGTATAACCGGGTGTTAGCCTAGGCTGGAAGCTATAGCCTAGCTACTAGCGATAAAACATATGGATGGCAAGCCGGCTTACTAGGCAACGAGTATTTAGCATATGCTACCGGTATCAGATTGGTGGCGTAGCAAACTGAAATAGGTTCCCTAGATAACTTCAAAAATATTTTTTATTAACCAGTTGTAAGCGCAGGAAAAAGGCTGTTTGCATGCTTTTAGGGGGCTGCAGAAATTTTAAAAAGAGCTTTGAGGCATATTTAAAACCAAATCAACATACGGAAAATATTTTTGTTTTTGAGTAAATAAACATAGCTTAATAATAAGGTGATACTGTTGAAGGCTGTTTGGTTAACCATTTTTGTGTGATTGCTCTCGCTACTGTTCTATGGCAAAACGACAGTCTACAATGCTAATGTTTTTCAAAAAAGCTGACAGAGCAAGTGCCACAGAGTACGCTGTGGCTGAAAAACATTTTTTTACTAGCGATGGCATCTCGGCCAGCGGCGAAGATGTTTTAGAAGATGCTATTCCTGCGATACAGAGCGATGAGAATACCAGTAATGAACAGCAAATTGATATGTGTAAAATTGCTTCCTACAATGAAAGGATTAAACTTTCTGCTGAACAAAAATTTCAAATTTTAACCAATTGCAATACTCTATCGCATAGTTTTCAATTTCCTGGTCGACTAGAAAAAAGATGGCTGTCAACGACATTTTCAAGCGAAATGGTTACAGCATTATAGCTGGTTAGAGTATACAGTAGATTCCGCTTAATCGGGTCACATTGGGATAAGCACCATTTGGCCCGATTAAGCGGCTGACTCGATTATCGGAAGTCTCGCAGTATCTGTGCCAGGGTTGTCCTTGGTACACCAGTTATCTCAGCTGGCTGGCGATGACTAATGATTGGAGGTTGCTCTCCAATTTTTCTTAGGACAACAACCCTTTCAGCAATTGTTAATTCTTTTTGTGGCATCTCTGCTGGGGACTTCACAAAATTTGCAACAAAACACAGCAATTACCATGTCCAAGGGCATGAAATGACAAAATAATTTGCGCCCGTATTTTTCAATTGTTACTTAATATAGTTGGCTTTGTGATATTGAGTTCTATTACATTACAAAGGCGGTTTTGCAATTAAATCAGTGTATGTCTGACTACAGTTGTGGCCCGATTATGCGGATTTAACGTAGTGCATTATCTTTGATTGGATTTTGTTCTTAACAATTTGGCCCAATTAAACGGCTGACCCGATTAACCGGCAGCCCAATTAAGCGGAATCTACTGCAGTGTTATGGCAAATGGAGGATTTTGTGTGCCATGCATGCTGTTTGGTATTGGTTTTGATAATATTGATTTGGGTGTTTTGGTAAGCAGACCACTGATGAATTTCAAAAAGGCTACCGATGAACTTAAAGCATGCAACAAGAAAGCTAGCCACCTTGATGCTGTAACCAGTGCTGATCTGTTTCTTAAGGTTATGAGCGGTAAGCAACCGCCTGTTTATCAACAAACCAACATTGCTCTTGCTAATAGTGTGGCAGCAAATAAAAAAAGGTTGGTTCCTGAAGTTAAGACCATTCTGCTTTGTGGGAGGCGAACTTTTGCTCTCTGTTGCAGTTAAGAGTTGATGCTGGTGACAAGGACCTGAAGTTTCATATGAAGACTGCTCCGAAAAACGCAACTTACTGTTCCACCACAATCCAAAATGAGATTATCGACATGTTTGCACAATTATACGTAAACACATTGTGGAACGTGTGAAGAAGTGTTGTAGCGTGTCGCGCGTCGCTCTTCATCAAGCTGCCATGCCAAACATCTTTTTGTCCTTTTTTTAATTTTTTTGTTAGTTTGCTTTCGGCTGTTGTGTGTGATTCTAGTTTTTACTATGTGCATTCGTGTGTTATTATTGTATGCGTCTCAAATCACACGCACATATTTTTATTAGGGATAGATAATGTTTATTTTTGTCTTCTCTTGGTAGCTCGGTGATCGGCTTGCCTTTCCCGCCATTAGGTTGTTTATCCGTTATTTTTTTGTTAATGTGACGTGTGCAGTGTCCTGTTTACATAGACGTGTGTAGCGACCTAATTCCTGGTGTCGCGTGCAGATTTTGTTACCGACCATGTGGTCGGAGATATTGTGCTTTCTTTCTTCGTCGATCGCCGTGGCAGACGGACGTGTTCTGGTTGTCTGTCATGTTTCTCTTTCGTTGTTGATCGTCGTGGCAGAAGGACGTGATTTTTGATTATCTGCCACAGCTTGCGCGAATTGATGGAATAAAATATTGCTGTAGTACTTTCTTCCTGGTGACTGCCATAGTTCCCAGCAATTGGGATTCAGTCAGCACGTTATTGCTCTAAGGAACTTATTTCCTACAGTGTAATTGCTGACAAAGTGACCAATGCGGCCAGAAGAGAACAACTAAGTTTGGTAATTCGCTGCTTTGATCCTGAATCGAAAACGGCAGCAGAGAGGCTACTGGATTTTACTACATGTCAGTTGGGTGTCACTGGCCATGCAATTGCGGAGTCGATATTAGATCTTCAGAAAAACCATCTTGATCCTAAGCTGTTGCGTGGTCAAGGATACGACGGTGCTAGTAATATGGCTGGAAAAGTCAAAGGAGCAGCAGCTATTATCACCTCTAAACATCCACGTGCTCTCTAATTTCATTGCGCTTCTCACCAGCTCAATTCGGCTGTAATGAAATCAGCAGAGTTAATTAGCATCAAAAACTTGATGGGCACCTGCAAAAAACTACATGATTTTTTTATGTACATTCTAAACGCCAGCAAAAATTGGAGGATGCGATAGATAAATGCTTACCGTACTTCAGTGTAAACAAAGAAAAATGAAGGACCTTTCTCTCACCAAATGGATTGCACGCCTTGAAACTTTGGATGCCCTATGTTATCTTAACCAGCTGCAGTTGAGTGCATGGAGATGATTCTCAATAACTCTGCTTCATGGTCTGCAGGAAGTTTGGCTGATGCAAAGTTATTGCTTTCTGCTATAACTTCACCCGAGTTTTTGGCAGCTTTGATCATCACCAATCGCATTTTTAGTTACACTGCCAACATCACTCGAAGTTTGCAGAGTCAGTCTAGACACATAGTGGAAGCTATTTCAGGCATCGATGTTTTGTGTGATACCCTGCAGAGTGTGCGAGACGATGTAGACACTTACCACCGCCGCTAGATGAATGAAACTAAAAAGATGTGCGAAGATATTGGAGTTGAACTCTGCATCCCCAGACTTTGTGGTAGACAGCAACATCGTGACAACGTTCCAGCTGGAACACCGATGAATATTACAAACGAAATTTTACTATTTCGCTGTTGGATCATGTCTTAATGGAAATGAAATCTAGATTTTCAATCCATGAGCAAAGTGCGACATATGGCCTGTGTTTCGTCCCTGCTACAATGGTTCTCATGGAGCAAGCAGAGGTATTGCAAAAACTTACGTCTGTGGTAAATCTATACAAAGCTGACTTGCCTTATCCAGAGAGCGTTTGGAGCGAACTTCACTGCTGGTACGTCAAATGGCAGACAGAGCTTTGTTCGACAAGCACTTCTAACTCACTGCCGAAGTCTCTCTCCGCAGCACTTGTTCATGCCAGCGAACAACTTTTTACTAATATAAAAACGCTGCTAACGATTCTTTGCATTTTGCCTGTGACGAGCTGCTCCTCTGAGTGAAATAATACAGTAGAATTCGTCTTCGTTTAATTCGTCACATTTTTGTCAGTCCCGGTAGAATTCTTATTTTTACGTGCATTCCAGTTTGTCTAATTCGTCACTTCGCTGAATTCGTCACCTATTTATATCCCCGAAAAATCTTTTGTTCATCTTATTTATCATTTTCAGATTCGATTCAGTGTTTAAGCGGTATTCACAGCTTTGTTGGTTACTGCAGGTTAGATGAATTCACACGGTCTCAGTGGTTATTTCAACACGCGTTAAATCTCAAACAAACAAACATTCCTTATCGGATTAGATCTCAGTAAAGAAAAGCGTCCCTATTGGTTTAATACAGTAGTCTACGGGGAAATCTCGCTGTAGCAACACAAAGGACCATGTGCTACTATGCAGCGTGTCCAAAATGTGGCAGGACATATTGGTAAAGGAAGCCTTTAATAGAGCAAAGCAAACCAAAATCACACATTTTTTTGCGAGTAAGCAATTTTGTTTGCACGGACTTTGTGTATTATTTTCTAAGTACTGCATGATTTGTGTTCTGTGTAAGTGTATTGTATTCAATAATAAACGTAACAAACTGCGTTAACAACAAAATAAGCCCCTTGTATACAAGCCATTGTAGAGTTTTTACCTGTTTGCATAATTAGTCAGTTCGCCTAATTCGTCACTTTTTTTCTAATACCCTTGAGGTGACGAATTAGGCGAATTCTACTGTAGCACATTGAAGATGACGAAGACACGACTCAGATCCACTATGTCCGATGGGAGACTCACTGGCTTGATGCTTATGTCAATTCATCGAGACATTAATATTTCAGTAGATGAAGTGATATCCGAATTTTCAAAAAAGCATAGAAGACGATTGCAATCAGAAAATATTATGTGTTAATTTACTAAAAAATGCCAATAATCAGTAGGCTATTTTCAATGTAACGTGGTAGCCTTATCCATTGGAAGACAGCATAAAACCAGCTACAAAAATTTAAGCATTATTTCGTGCATTAACGGCAGGCCTAGCTACCAGATTTCTTGATAAGAAATTTAGCTGTCATTAGCCCATTTGTCTATGTTTCAAAATATATGACATATTTGCAAACCAAATCGGAAGATAGGCTGCATGGGTACTCGGTCTGGTCATATACACTGCACGGCAAGTACAGCGTCACATGCGCTCTCTTCCTGCCTACACATACACACTCGATCTTTTAGTACGGGGAGGGAGGTTTGACTGACATGATTTCACTTATATGATGTCAACTTTGTTTCTCAGCTTTTTCATTCCAGTGCACTCACACAGTAGAGGCTAACAGCCGCACCCTCAATTTTACAGCATTGTTACCACATTACATTGGTCACAAACTCACCAAAAGACAGAGGGAAACACACTTAGGGCCAGGGGATCAGGTTCTCAAAGGTTATTTTTGTACTGCTACAGCATATATTTTTGCACATACTTGTTAGTAATTTTTGAAGCTGGTTGTGATAATCTTGACCAGGTCCTCCAAAGTCCTATATATATTGCTTCCAAATGTGCATCTGTCATGTGCTTGTTTACAACTTTTTTCTTTTTTTGCTACGTAGGGGAAAGAGCGACATGCCTGTAATTGCCATTTTGTGTCTGAATATCAAGTGATCGCCTAGATTTTTTAAGCTAGATGGGGGAAGAATGTTGCGTTGTTATATTGTTATGAAACGTGATGTACATAAGTTTTTAAATATGCTCAGATTTGAACTTTGATAATAAAGCTTACAGTAAGTTGTTGGTAAATATTCGGCAGTGGCTATTTCGCCGTCGACGGCAATTTGCCCTTGGAATCTATTTTGCCGTGATCATTCACGTGTGTTTATATAGCCAAATTTGCTATGATAACACTAGTGACACTGTGGTGTAGTGGATAGAGCGCTGGTCTTGAGATACCAGGGTTGCAGTTTCGAATCTCAGCTGGATAGGGCTTTAAAAGAAAGGCAGTGTACACTGGAGAGGCAGGCCCGGTATGTAAATGTACGGGGCAGTGTACACTGGAAGGGAGTGTGCAGGGTGGGGGATAGAGGCCTGGGGGTGCAAAATTTTTTTTTTGGTTTTTAAAATTGACCAATCAGAGACGACCAAAAGTCACATGTTTAGTACGTCATTAAGATTGACCAATCACAAATAACTCACGGCAAAATAGTCTCTGAGGGTAAATTGCCGTCGACGGCAAAATAGCCACTGCCTAAATATTCTGAGGCTGAAATTGTGCGAAGAAAAAGAGAAAATTCAAGAAGTAATCTGCTACAATCATACAATACAAGCAAACGACTACAGAGTAGTCTACAGAATAGCAAAAAGGAGGAAACGGTTGCTGGTTTTGTAAGTTGCCTTGTAAATAGGACTTCCTTTGGGATCATTATACTGTACAGATTTATAAAGCTAATGCTGGTTGCACCAGTTGATTTTTTCAGCAGGAGGGGAACTATATGGGGGGTAACTTGATTGCTTGTGTGTGTTTTGTTTTGACGTGTTTTATGACATGGACTATGGAGTCCAAAATAAATAAACTGTAGCTTTAATTTAAACTGCAGCACTGGGCTGATGAAGAAAACTACTGAATGCCTAGCTACACCAATATTAAGAAAATAAAAGTATTAAATGTCGGAATGTAACAAAACGCGCAGGTAGGGAGGCGAAGCCATGCATAACCTGGCACAAGCGAAAAAGCTTGTCCCATCAATAAGTTTTAACTGCCTAGGTTTTTGGATTATGGCCCCCCTTTGAAATTTTTGGATATGCCCCTGTTGATAACATATAAGTTACCCACAAACCAAAAATTAGTTAAGCGAATGAAGAGCGCCACCTAGTGATGGCCCAAATTGCAAATAATGATATCTCGAAAACCACTTGACCAATTTTCAAAATATTTTGTTTTGTTTCATTTTGAAAGAACATCAACATATCAAAATTGCAACAAAAAGTGATGATCCATGATTGCATTTTTTAAAAAAAATTTGTGGTATTGTAATGGAATACCCCAAATGTTAGGAACAGCATATAAAAAAATTCACTTTTGAAAAAATGTTATTCAAAGAAAAAATTATTTTAATCATTTCAATAAGAGCGATGTTTATGTTTTGGAGGTGCTGGTGATTTATAATCGGTTCTGTTTCAGATGTAGACATTCCAAGAAGTTAATACAATTTCGGTAGAGAGGTGACTTTTAGTATCCAAGTTGCTATTATTGCTACTAGCAATACACCGTTGAACATAATAATACAATATATTTATACAATTCAAACGTTTTCGGCGCTACATTTCGCCCTCATCAGGATCTATACACAAATATTTACAGCATTAAAACTTTCGTTGAACGAAAACACAAAAAAAACATAAAGTAACTTGAAATAGTTCTGACAAAAAACAGTAAAGCTTCAGAAGAGCGTAGAATGACAAAAAACAGTAAAGGTTCGAAGAGCGTAGAATGAAGCTTTACTGTTTTTTGTCAGAACTATTTCAAGTTACTTTATGTTTTTTTTGTGTTTTCGTTCAACGAAAGTTTTAATGCTGTAAATATTTGTGTATAGATCCTGATGAGGGCAAAATGTAGCGCCGAAAACGTTTGAATTGTATAAATATATTGTATTATTATGTTCAACGGTGTATTGCTAGTAGCAATAATAGCAACTTGGATTCTAAGAAGTTATTCAAGATCAGCATCTGTTAATGAACTTCTTAATTTAGATTTGATATGTTTCATCGTAGAAAATGTCTGTTCACACATATAAGTAGATCCGAAATGCACAAGTAACTTTTAAACAAACTGTTTTTAAGTTGAAAAAATTTTGATCATTGAAAAATTTCATTCAATTGGCAATTCTCAAAAGCATTGAAATGATGCAAGCTGCTTAGAGGTGTGATTAATTCAAGCTGAAATTCAGGAGAACATTCATCAAAGTTTAAATGAAGTTGGTCAGCCAACAATCAAAAGTCATTGTCCAACATTGAAAAATTCTTGATTCTCTGTGAAAACTCAAAATGTAATTTTTCCATTTGGGAACTACATTTAGTAAAGTTTTCAGTAAGAACTTCATTAATCTGCTGCATTGTTTTGAAATGAAAAAGTTGTTAATTCTTAATTTCCTGAATAAAGGTCATAATTTATTCATGAGTACTTTTACTACAAAATGCATTTCATGTATAAATTTTTCTTTTCCTTGTGACATTAAATTGAACTCAGATAGGTAAGACCATGTCGGGAAAAAACGCAAAGTTTCCTGGAAATCTGTTTTTGAACAAAAAATTTCCCGTGGCTTGCAATGGCGATTATGACATCATAATTGTTTAACACCATTCTTTTCGGCAAAATGTTCACACAAAAGGTTTATAGCTAAAGCATTACTTTATAGTTCTTGATATAGGAGCAGTCCTTAATTGTTTATTCATCGTCTTTTGCTGTATAGTAGGCTAAGGTAAGTTTCACTTGAACAAACAAAAATCATCAACTTGCTGCAATCTACATGCAAACTACCACAAATAAATAGTCCTGCACCGCAGCGTAATCGAACACTTGCGTCATTGGAACAAGCATCGCATGTTAGCATATTGTTATCGACATCAATGGTGAGTTTGGCGATTTCGCTAATTGGTTTTTTCTGATTTGTTGCTTTGAACTAATGTTTTTACGGCTGAAACTTCATTGTATTTTCCAGGTTTATGAGCAACAAATTGCTTGTTTGCTGTTAATGTCATTTCTGCGAGTTTTTTCAGAAGTTGAGAATTGCGTCAAACTTTACATTAATTTCGGAATTTGGTGATACTGATTCAGCTGCTTTACTTCTGCAACAATAAGGTTCTTCAGGTTGTTGGGTATCTGACGTTACACTGTCTGCGGATTGTATTTCAGTGGCAACCTGTTCGACTTGGACTTTGCTAGTAGCAGCAGTACTACCAGATTGTGTTTCATCTGGTCCATCGGCCTTTTTCTTTTTTGCGGTTGGGTTGGTTTCTCCTTCATCTTTTCAATCATGTGGTCTTTTCCGGGATAAAATATCTGTGAGACTTGTTTGACCGCGTTCTTTAATAAGCAAACCGGGATGTTGCTGACGGGTATGTTTGCTAAGCCTGTCCCTTCACATAGATACTTTACAATAACCACACTGAATGGAAATCTTTCATTTAAATCTAGTTTCTTTTGAAGCCATTATTCTACTGGCAAGTACACTGATACAACTAACTTGCAGTAGGCGAACTCGGCAAGCCAATAACTATGAATGAGTCTATGGCATAAACGCGCTAACTCTGATAAGGAGTTGGATACAAGATCGCGCAAAACAGCTTCACTCCTGTTGGTAAAACAAATTTACAGCTTACACGCCAAACACCTTTAAAGTGACAAGGTTTATGCTAAATTAACGGAAACAAAGCGATCTGGCGATGCAAGTTGCTATCAAAGAGATCCGAAGGCAAAGCAACAGCGCTGATAATCACGCTGTTGTGATGTCATAAATATGATTTGCTCATAATGGATGCGCCGACCTACACGATGCAACTTTAAAGTACCGATTGTTCACTAATGGGTGGGCTTCGCTTTAACGTAGCTGGATTGCGGATTTACCACAAAAACTTCAAAAATTTTTTTCAGAAATTTCATTTCAAATTTTTTTAGAAAATTTCCCGCGAACTCTCAAAATTTTCCGGGAATCTCATTTCCGGATTCCCCATTTTCCCGGCCTGGTCATTAGCAACCAATACAAATCATATTTCGCTGTGTTAGATGTAAAATGCGTAATAATTATTTACTACTCTTGCATTGTAGTAGCCTACTTGCATCATTGCTGTCAGTGTCTCACTGCCAAAGCTGAATAATTTACATGATGCTGAATCAATTTCTTGCTTGTTATCAATGGCACTCTGTGAATTCGCTTCATTTGAAAAAAATCATTTTCCTTGTAGGTTTATGTCAAAGCAAGTCTGAATATGTCAATCCCTGATCAAAACGTGACATTACAGCATAAGCGTAACTTTCTTTAGCATGGGTAGACAGGGCTGAAAGCATTTCTGTCTCAAAGAAAGATTGAGGACCTGTGTTTTTTTGGAGATCAATATTTTCAGGGTGGCGTTTTTGTATTTTCTGACCATAATAAAGGTTAAGACCTTTTTTTCGGAAATATACGTTTCAAAAGTGAGTATTTTTTCCCAGTTTTGAAATCTCTATAATGTTGCCAAAAACAATCTGGAGGCTTCAGCCACCAGTCCCCATGCTTTTACCCCTATGTCATCAAGCATATTTATCTTTTGCACTGGTACGTAACTTTTACTTGTTAGTGCAGTTATTGTTGCAAGATTGCTTTGATGTAATAGCATAGCAAAATACTCTTAATTGCAGAGAATTTTAATGATGAAAACTTTAGTAGTTTCTGTGTGGTCAAAATGACTGTTTTCAGTACTTTAAGATAAGGCAGTGGCTATTTTGCCGTCGACGGCAATTTACCCTCAGAGACTATTTTGCCGTGAGTTATTTGTGATTGGTCAATCTTAATGACGTACTAAACATGTGACTTTTGGTCGTGTCTGATTGGTCAATTTTAAAAACCAAAAAAAAAATTTTGCACCCCCAGGTCTCTATCCCCCACCCTGCACACTCCCTTGCAGTGTACACTGCCCCGTACATTTACATACCGGGCCTGCCCCTTCAGTGTACACTGCCTTTCTTTTAAAGCCCTGGCCAGCCGAGATTCGAACCCGATACCTTGGCATCTGAAGACCAGCGCTCTATCCACTACACCACAGAGTCACTGATGCGATAATAGCAAATTTGGCTATATAAACACACGTGAATGACCACGGCAAAATAGATTCCAAGGGCAAATTGCCGTCGACGGCGAAATAGCCACTGCCTTAAGATAAATCCATTCCCATCCCACCCTGTGCTCATTGAAATGCAATGAAAATTAGTATGCTAAAAGTTATCCAAGGTTTTGGACAAGTCAGGAAATTTCAGTGTTATTGAACATACCTAATCCGAGATATAAACGATTAAAAATCAAAAACAGTCAAAATGACTGCTCCGGTAATTCTAGTGTTAAATATTCAATGACTTATCTAATCTGTACGTTAGTCCAACTTCTGTAATTCTGTTGGTGTGTTTTTGTGAATCTGTATTTCCCAGTATCTGTCTAGTGTTTAAAAGGTTGCCACTTCAAGCAGTGATAAAAAGTCAAAACAGTATAGAGTGTGAATTAGCATGCATAGATGTTCTAGTGTTAAAACACTGTTGTTGTTTATCAGAAAGGGTCTCCAGAACTAAAATGTCTAGTAAAAAGTCAGCTTTGTGAGTGACAAGCCTTGTATAAGCTAGCACGTTTAAGTTTGTAAAAGTGAACGTAAATCTAACTTTTATATCTTTGGTGACCTTTTACTGGAACATATCTATTTTTAATCAATCTTTGTCTTTAGAATACGTTTTTCATGCTCAGAGCATATTTCAAATGTTTGTTGTTTTAATTCGTAAGAAGTTATGTATTCCTAAAGTTAGGTTATTAAGAAGAATTCACCATACCTCCATACATAATAATTTTCACAAACAATTCCTTGATGAGCAAAAGTGTCGACCTGTTCGTCGCGCTCTGCTTTATGTTCCTGGACATGACCTAAAGAAAATCAAGAAACTCTCCAGAGTAAAAGTTGATTGTGCTGTACTTGATTGTGAAGATGGAGTCGACTTCAAAAAGTAAGTGAAGTGGTTTGGTACTTGGTAGTAGTGGCAACAGTGCTTAATTTTCATTGAAAGTAGTGTAAATAGAAGGCAGTGGCTATTTTGCCGTTGACGGCAATTTACCCTCAGAGACTATTTTTTTGTGAGTTATTTGTGATTGGTCAATCTAAATGACGTACTTTTGGTCGTTTCTGATTGGTCAATTTTAAAAACCAATTAAAAAAATTTTGACTTTTGGTCGTTTTTGATTGATCAATTTTGAAAACCAATTAAAAAAATTTTGCACCCCCAGGTGCATCCCCCACACTGTACACTGCCCCGTACATTTACATACCGGGCCTGCCCCTTCAGTGTACACTGCCATTCTTTTAATGCCCTGCCAGCTGAAATTTGAACCCGCAACCATGGTATCTTAAGACCAGCGCTCTATCCACTACACCACAGTGTCACTGGCGTAGTTATAGCAAATATGGCTATGTAAACACCAATGAACGACTACGGCAAAATAGATTCCAAGGGGAAATTGCCGTCGATGGTGAAATAGCCACTGCTTAAATAGAAACGTAAACAATAATGGTATACAACATTTCATCAACAAAGAGGATAATGGCAAAACAATTGTAGTGATAGGTAGCCTAGTATTCTAGAGAATGTAGTAATGCGTAATTTCATTTCAATTGGGTTTTAAAAAGTATATATATATTGATCCACTGCATTCATGATTACTTATTGCAGTTTAGCAATTTTGCACTTGCAGTTTCAACCTTTTAGGCAAGGAAAAGTATTTAGGACTGTTGTCAGCTATTGCCTCATATTAAGTTCATTTCTTTTGTCTGACATGTTTTAACAAAATCCTCTCCTGTTGTAGTTTGATGTTTTTCTAGGTTCACATGTATGTGTGCAAACATGTAGTAGATGCATGTGTGTTAACACCCACCCACCCACCCACCCCCACACACACACACGCGTGCGTGCATGCACGCACATTTTTATTATTATTATTTGACATTTGAGACGCAGCTGTATTGTTTGACTTTGATTCCCCAAAATGACATGTTTTGAGTGGAATCAAGTAAAAACTTATTTTCTATTTTCTTTCCACTATTTATGCATCTTGAGTGGAACAAATACCATTCAACAACATGAGCCATACCTTAGAGATTTCATTTCAAATTAGGTGTGTTCTACCATAGTCTGATAGAAAATACTTCTTGGGTGGAATTTTAGCAACAACATATCAATACAGATAATAGGCAGGATGAAGTTTGAATATAATTAGTAGGCATACAGCTTATGAAAAGTGCCAGTAAGTGAATATTGCTTATATACTATTATCTTCTTTGTTGTACCCATCAACATAAAATACCTGACTTAATATATTTTAGTATGGTATAGTACGTTGGCTTAGGTAAAACGTAAGTAGTAACAAGCAGGCCGGGAAAACCAGGGTAGGCATAGGTAAGATACAGGTTTTGTTTACCAAACCTGTAACTTAAAAAATTGAAAGAACTAATTTAATCTGTTGTATCAAACTGGAGAGCCTAAACTGTACCTAAACTATAACTGTACTGAGATAGGTTAGTTATACCTGTGCCTATTCCTGTATTGGATAGGTAAGCTTAGCTAACAACCTATTCCAGCCCAGCTGTGCATATTTTCCTTGGAGGCAATTTTGTTGTCTATAATCATTTGCATTTAAATAGGCATATTTGCTAGAATTTTGGTAATGCTGTGGTGTAGTGGATAGTGCAACTGTCTTCAAATGCAATGATTGTGGGTTCAAATTTTTGCTGGCAAGGTATTTAAACAAAAGAATTGTACACTAGAAGGGAGACCCAGTATGTGAATGTATAGAGAAAGTACACTGGGAGTACAATTTTTTAATTGTCATGGAAATTGATCAATCAGAAATGACCAAAAGTCATGTGTTTAATATGTCTTTAAATTTGATCAATAGAAATTCTCTGACAGTAAAATGGCTTTCAAGGTAGAATGCTGTTGACAGCATAATAGCCACTGTCATTTTTTTTAGAATGCTTGCTTTCTGCTTTTATCATACCTTGCCAGAGCATGATTTTTTGAGTTAAGGAAACAAACTTATGTGCTTATTGCTGTTATATCCCATTGCTTGAGTGTAAATAATACGAGGGGCATTAAAAAAATACGCAAAATTTTTCAATTTTTTAGTGATTTCTATTTACAATAAATTTATTTTTCAACGTAACTTCGGTCATGGTCAGTGCACTTCCCCAGGCCATGTTTCCATCCTTTTATACCATTTTTGAAAAATTCTGCTGACTGATTTCTAAGCCATGTTTTTGTTACATGTTTTGCTTTATTAGTGTTATTGAAATGAACTCCTTTCAGATGTTCTTTAATTCTGCAAGGGTGACAAAAGAAATTTTGAGAGAATTTTGATGGGAATTGCTGCCACATCCACCTTATAGCCCAGATCTAGCCCCATCTGATTTTTTCCTATTCCCAAAACTCAAAGAACATCTGAAAGGAGATCGTTTCAATAGCACTGATTAGGCAAAACATGCAGCAAAAATATGGCTTAGAAATCAGTCTGCAGAATTTTTCAAAAATGGTATAGATAGATGAAACACTGCCTGGGGAAAGTACATCGACCGCAATGGAGGTTATGTTGAAAAATAAATTTATTGTAAATAGAAATCAATAAAAATTGAAAAATTTTGTGTGATTTTTGAATGACCCTCGTAAAACAAATACATGAAAAGATTTTTCAAAGGAGTACAATGATTAAACTATTAAGTGACTATTGCTTGTATTACAGTGTGAAATATAGTAATAAATGAAATATGTAACAAATTGTGGTGAATTACTAAAGTCATTCTTAGATCACAAACCTGTGTAAATGCTAAATGTCTTCATGCACAATTCAATAATGAGATTGTCCCACTAAGGTAGTTGACATAGTATCTGGACATTTTGGTTTCAGGACATTTCAGCTGCAGACGTTTTGACCTTTGGCTTTTATTTAACCTTTGCAAAATGCAATTAGTGTTCTTAAGATTAGGGTACAATTCGAGGAATAACAATGCATGGGAAGGATGGAACAACAGGTTTGCCTCAACATTTGTACATATCAAAAAATCAAGCTGAAATATCCTAGGTCAAAATAATATAAGGCTGAAATGTTCAGGCTGAAACATCCTAAGCTGAAATGTCTTACATTTGGTTGATATACCATTTAATTGATGTCCTATATGCAGTCCTCTTATCAGGGTTCCCTTGTACTCATCTATAGCTTTTTCTACAGCTTGTTTCTTCCACTTTTTCTTGCAGTTTCTATTGACACTGCCTTTAGCAGCAGTGAGCTCTATCAATATTGCGGATATTTGGAACTACGTTGCAGTATTGGTGCTCCATTCTAAGGCGTTACCTGGCCAACTTAGAATTAATTGTTTGGTGGCTTGAGCGTAATAACTGTTTTTCTGTAAGCGTTTTCTAATACCTATAAAAAAGCCATTTGGAAGTTTATGTAAGCCGCATTTGATGCCTATGCCACAAATAAAAGTTTCTCACAACCAAACAGAATACCAATTTAAACTTTAGTGTGTTTAAGTTGTAAACACTTTCTTGTTACCTTACTTAACAATATCTAAACCCTGACTGCTACTAATATTTTATTGTAAGATATTAGAACAAAATTTTATTTTTCAGTAAAGATTGGTATGATGAACTGCAGAACCCTACTGGCTGGTGATGTAAGATGCTAGGCCACTGCTTGGTTCTATTTGATTTTTAAGAGCAATGCCTTTGCCTTAATTTTGTGGATACAAGCAGCCCAGACCATATGACAGAGCAACAAATTCTATTGTTATGCTGTAAAGAGTGCAAGCATTACAGACAACTCGTGCACAGTCTAATACAAAAAAAAACAAGAAAACAAATTTAGAAAAACAAGAGCCAGCTATTTAGCCAGCCCAACGAGTTGATTATACTGCAGCACACTAAAAAGTGGCAGACAGAAAATCTGCTACCAGTTTGCCAAGCATTGCACTTGCACTTAACCAACTTACAATGCTTATATGGTTATAGACCATCTTTGAGTTTGGTAAGGTCAAACATAAAATAGCTTGGTAGTGATCTTACAAAGTTTATCCCTCATTACAACACTACGGTGTAACAAGCATCTCATCAGTTTACAATGAATGATAAATATCTTAAATTATGTAAACAAAAAATAAGACCAAAACTTTTTTGGCACCACTTAACTGCAACTGATGGCATGTTAACTTCACTATTTACTTTTGATAAATCAGAAATTGGCGTCAAATCAATTAGAGATGAAAAAGTGGTAGGCTTGAACAACAATAGGTAGTAAGTAAGTAAATTTATTTTCCTCTGTCAAACTCAAAAAAAACTTTGCAGTAGAAAAAAATATGATGGAGCAAAGATTAGAAATCATTAAATAGCCTTACAGTTTTCAAGTCAAGAAAATTCCTGACAGACAGTCAGTACTTGAAACAAATAATTTAACGCCTTGAAAGGCAAGGTCCAACCAGGTTACTTAGTAGGTTTAATTCTTGCATCAACAATTACAATATTTGAACGATTTTGCGAGGAGCAAAATCATTGCAGTTCTAAAGCTTGGGAAATGCTTGCATGAACCAAGAAACTAATCACCCAATCTCCTTTTTTGCTATACATGCTAACTGCTCTATCGACTAATTTTCAACTGACTGATGCCAATCTGTGTGCATAGCTGATCCCTTAACAGGCTGGTTTTTAATCAGGGAAGTTGCTACTAGCCAAATTTTGAAGCTAACTCAGCATATAGAATATGAATATAAAAATGAGCTTGTAACTGGAGCTGTATTTGTTGATTTTCATGCTAATCGTAACACTATAAACCACTGGCTTCAACTCAAAAACATAACTGGTGACCATTGCCTTACTACAATTAATGCAAGCAATGCTGGAAAATAGACTATTTTTTGTGCGACTCGACAACAAACAAAGTAAGTGGAGAAAACAAAAGGATGGCCTGCCCCAAAGAGGTGTGCTTGCTCTTCTCCTATTCAATGTTAATTCTTGTGATTAACCCATGACAATGCATGAATCTGAATTGCCATTCGTGCCATACCTCCATCCCGAGGAAGAGAAGGGGTAATCACAACAACAACACTTAACTATGTGCTGATGATTTGAGAAATCACTGCTCAGCATAAATGCTTTGAACTAGTTAAAACAAAACTAAATCATGCTCTTCAATTCCTAAGCACATAATATCAGGAAAACCACTTCAAAGCTAAACCAGGAAAAACCCAGGTTTTTACCTTTCATGTACCAAATGGAAATGCAAAAGAGGAAAAAAACTTCTCTCAAAATGACACCTATCTTAAAATACAGTTTCACCTCGTTAACTCGGACAGCTCAGGGGGAAGGGTGTCTGTGTTAGCCGATTGTCTGACTTAACCGACGGCCTATGGGCCATTGCTTACAAACATACCTAGGGTAATGAAGTTTAGTTAAAAATGCCGTTATTATACAGGCTGTTTTGTTTTACTACATTTACCTTCATAACATGCAAAAAAGCAGATTTATTTATTTATATATTAATTTGTTTTTGTTTATTCATGTAAATCACCTGACGAAGGCTATGCTGGGCTAGCCTAGCCAAGCAAACAAACCTGTACCGATATCGACTGTTATTATCGGCTATTACCAAGGTTATTTTGTTTTACCTTACCTTCATAATATGTAAATAATTAATGTACAGTACACCTGTACACTGTAAATGAGATTTATTTGTTTTGTTTTTCTTTTTATGAAAATAAAATCATGGTTCGAGTTAACCGATATCTGGCTTAACAGGTTCCGTGTTAACGAGGTGAAACTATCAATTTTTTGCAGCATATCATTTTGTAACTTTGGACTGCACATTATCTTTTGAAGAGCACATCAAGAAGCTTAGAGCACAAATTCAAACATAAAATGGTTATTATTGAAATTGGCAAAAAAGTGGAGAGCTAATTCACCATTTTACAAACTATTAGTTTGGCTTTATGCTTTTCTGCAATGGAGTGTGCTTATGCATAGAGGAAAAATCTTATGCCAAAACGATCAACCTTGTTCTCCAACATGTCGACACATAACTGGATGTCTTAAGGCAACTTTCTCGCACTAGCTGTATGGCCTTGCTGGAATTGCACCACTCTCTATCTTAAAGGTAGTTTGCTGCCAAGTTCAGGAATCAAGACCCATGGATGACCCCGCTCATCTACACCATTATGATAAACAGAGCATCAGGTTAAAGTCAAGAAGAAGTTTCCTGGTATCAGTAGAACCACTTGGACTGAATAATAAAGCAAGTCAAAAAAGATCGCAATAATACAATCCTTATTGCAAAAAACTAGCTACAGGATTCCACCAGAAATAAACAGAGTGGTGATGTCTGAACAGGCAAAGAACTGGAGTAGGAAAAGCTGTAGCAAAAATGGCAAAGTGGGGACATTCCATGTGGGAATAATGCAACTTGCATATGCGGTAAGCAGGAACAAATCATGGAACATCTCTTGGAATGTGTCAATTTTTCATGAAAGACATGTGAGTGATACCAATACCTATCAAGGTCAAGATGAAAAATGACCGGAGGCAAGAGAAGCAATAAAAACTTGGTAAGGTAATTTTGACAGACACAATATCATTGATTGACACAACAACAAAATACCTCTTTAATAGATTTACATCCAACCATAAATAGTCCTCAGCCTGACACTGAAAATATAATAGAATTTTAGATGGTGGTACATCATCCATATTAGCGGTAGAACATTTGTGGCCTAATAAGTTGAATGATCTTGGGAGACTACACATGGGAGCTGTGGCAGATAGCAAGAGGAGGATTAGCATATCAGGCAAAATAATCGGTACATGGTTATTTTTAACTAAACCAAAGATTGCTTGGTGCTAACTTTTTGTTGTGCAGAAGTTGCATGGTGTACTAGCCAGCTGGCGTCGCCCAGCAGCTACCAGTTAGTTATGTTGGATTAGAGATCACCTGACTGTACCAGCTTTACTTAAATATCATTTGTAAAAGCAGTGATGAAAAATTGTTACAAGTGGTGGTATCACCCCTATGCCCCTAATGCCAATCATCATTCTTTGAATTACGACTGGTCTTACAAATTATTATTTCACTCTTCATCAATGAAGTTGTATGGTGCAGAAGTGCTATGCACAGTGGTCGTGTCGTACAGAAATTTTGTGGTGGTTTTAAGTTGTATGATGCAGAGATTTGATGGTATGAAAGTGAGATGCGAGTTGTATGGTGCAAAAGTGATATGTGCAGAGGTTGTATGGTACAGAAGTTATGTGATGCAGAGGTTAGTTATATGGTGCAAAGGTAGGTGATATGCTTAGTGGTGCTGTGGTGTTGAAGTTGTGTGGTGCAGAAGTTTTATGGTACTGAGGTGATATGTACAGAGGTTTTTGCCAGAAGATGTATGGAATTAAGGCATGTTGCTGAGGTTTTATAGTGCTGAAGTGATATCTCTAGAGGCTGTGGTATGGTTCAGAAGTTGTGTGCTTTTGAAGTTGTATACTGCAGAAGTTTTATAAAGGAAATGTGATACGTTCAGAAGTTGTGTAGTGGAGAAATTGTGTGGGATTGAAGTTGTATGATGCACAAGTTGTAATGCGCTGCTAGGTGTTATGTATAAAGGTTTTATGGCGCAAGGTGATATGTACAAAGAAGTAGTGTGGTACAGAAGTTGTGTGGTGCAGGGGGAAGTGATGTGTACAGAGGTTGTGGCGCAGAAGTAGTGCAGTATGGAAGTTGTATGGTGCTGAATATGTAGACCTCGTATGGCACAAAAGTTGAGCTTTTTTGTTCAGTTTTTCATAAAAAAGTTCAGAGTTTAAGTGGTGCAGAATTTGTACGTTGTAGATCGTATATGCGGTGCATTATCATAATTGTGTTTTTTGCAGCAAGGAATGTGCCAGATCGACGATAGCAGAGAATTATGAAGATGTTGTTTCTTGTTTTCATGGTGAAATTGCAGTCAGAGTGAATTCTCCTTCGTCACGTCTGGCTTATGACGACATTTCAATTATATTTGGTTGTCCTCTTCCACCTACTGCTGTGGTTTTTCCGAAAATACATGATCCAAAAGAGCTTCAGTGGGTTGGTAGTTTGATAATTAAACGTCAATGTTTGTACATCACAGTCTTGTGCAAATTAATTGGATTATTGTTGTTGTTTATCTGTCGCAGAATCTTGTATTTTTGGCAGATAATAAACACCAAAAAACAAGTTTTCTGGAAAATCCTTAATAACGTTTACAAATACGAAGTGTGAGCGAAGAAAGCAAAACCTATTATGACGTCATGCATGCTAATGCTTAAGCGCAAAAATAGACCAAACTCGCAACATGCATTAACACAACATCATTTACTCTCGTAGCTTGTTAATTACGACTGGCCATAATACAGTATAAATAAACAAAAAAATATACATATCAATAAACCAACAAGCAACAGCAATATGACATGAATTGAATAAATTTCTTGCAACCACAATTGCCTGGACAGTGATTCAAAGCGATTCTAAATACTCGTTATGCATCAAGTATTGTTATTTACGTTATAGTTTTTTTGCAGTACTTTTAATAATAAGTATGACCCCCACTTGTTTTTGGGCAGTTTGGCATTATAACCGGGCATATATTCACCTAGTATTTGGGAATTATATATTTGGGGGTCATGACACCAGACCTAAGTTATAGCTCCTGTATTTATTTTTATTGGTGAGCATTCCATTTTATGCAATTGTGCTGTGATGATACTCCATAGATTTGTGATTGGATTTAAATCTGGAGAATTTTCATCCCAATGTTGCATTGAAATCCCATTATTTTGAAATTCTTGCCTTGTCGCAGAAGAATGGCAAGGTGCAAGATCTTGCTGAAAAGCACCTATTTCTTCACCAAATGTTTTTTCGTATCTGGATCATTTTTTTGGCGCAAAGCATCATCATAGGAGTCAGATTCATGATACTCTCTACCGGAAAGAAAGCTGTAACTCTAAAAAAACTGCTTGTTTCCACGAACATTTTGTAGGTTGTTTTCACATGTCATTGAATAGACAAGCTTTAAGTTTTTCGCTACAATTGTGTTGCGCATATACGAGGTGTGACAAAAAAAGAAACGAGACTGTATCTATCACATTTTTGGTTCAATGCCAATCGGCAAGCCACTTGCTCACCATGCAAGGCAACTTCTTAGCTCTATTGTGTTGCAGCATTTTTAAGTTGAGCCATTCCGTTTTTTTGTTTCAGGCTTTTTAGTAACGCTTGTCAGAATTTAGTTGCTTTGTGTTGCGTTTTATTGCAGCCAGTGTTGTTGGCTTGGACGCAACTGTTGGTCACACAAGAATGGAATAGCAAATCAATCTGAAGGTTTTGGTGAAACTGAGGAAGAGTCCAACTGGGTGTTTCAAACCTCTTAAAGAGGTTTATGGAAAAGATGTGATGTCAAGGCTACAAGTCTTTGAATGGCACAAAAGCTTCAAGAGTGGCTGCGAGGTGGAAAATGACCCCAGGTCAGAACGGCCTTCCACAGCTACGGCAGGAAGACATCATCACAGTGAAGCAACTGGTGGGGAGTGATCGCAGATTGACAGTTCGAATGATAGCAGATGAACTCGGCCTAAACGGGGAATCAGTGCGGACCATCTTGCAGCATGATCTGGGGATGCGAAAGATGTGTGCCAAATTGCTACCCAAGATTTTACCGAAAGACAAGAAGCAGCGGCGAGTCAATTTTCGCAAAGGCATGCTTGGAGAAAATAAGTGAATCATCTGTGAAAAAAATACAATGTGTCCATTTCTTGTACTTTCTTGTCTCAGTAACTTTTTTCCATTGTAACTGATGCCAAAACTTGCTTTGCAGGACTCTGTGCCAATTTGCAGGCAATTATGAGTCTTTTGCGCATAGAACTTTTATATAAGTCATCACTCGTCATAGGGTTAATTTTGCTATGTCGGTTGAAAAACGATCCATCTCTGGTAGACATCTTATTTTTGACCTCATTGTTGTTGTTGCTACCCGACCCCTTCTGAGGGATGGGGCCATGGTGGAAGACCATGGAGCCCCGGAAGCCAAGTAACTCCCCAGGGTCTGGACCAGAGGTTGTAGAGAGACAGAAAGTCGTCAAAGAGCGAGCAGCGCAAACAGTCTGTAGCTGGACAGTACAGAATGAGACAAGAGGTGTCCTGGGAAGAGTATCTGCAGGCGCTACAGGAAGAATTCTCGATTCTGCCAATCCTAGAGAGATAAGAACTTAGCAGAAGGCTATGTCCGTTGCAGCGTAGACGAGAGAGAACACAGCAAACATTCCGAGGGAGCACAAGTTTGTAGATGGAAATTGAGGTAACCTGTGTGTCGAAGAATTTTGATGAGACAGTGCGCCTCCGATCCAAGAAAAGAGAAGAGTGAATACAAGAGATAAGAAAAAGAGACTACAAGGGATTGCTGAGGGTGCAAGTAGCACTCCCCGTCTGGCCAGCTTATCAGCCGTGTCGTTTCTCGGGAGAAACGAGTGTCCAAGGACCCATTGTAGTCTGATAGAACAGGAGGAAAGAAAAGACGGTTCCTGCCAGATCTGCCAGAGAGATTGAGATGAGAGGAAAGATGGAGGAGAGGACAGGATGGTGAGGACAGAACAAGAGTCAGATAGTAGTAGAAGAGAAGAGAAACGGCAGACTTGTTGGTGCTGCCGAGACCAGCAAAGAGCCTGCAGAATGGCGCAGGCTTTAGTGGAAAAACTAGAACATACTGGGCCTGCTGAAAAGGAAAGAGTGGCCTCAGTGCCACAGAGAGAGAGCAGTTGGCAAGTATGCTGGAACCGCCCTTGGCAAAAGGAAAAGGAACAGAGTCGTCAGTCCAAAGTACCAGATCGTGAGGGAGAGAGTCAAGGTCGACGAGAGCCACACCTTGGCGAGAGAGAGGGGGATCAAAGTGGGAGCATGGAGAGGAAAGGGTGGACTCCACAGTGAAGGAAGGCAGATTTCAAGGAGGAAATGGAGGGCAAGCAAGAAGAGCCTCCCTAGAACAACTAGAAGGAAGCATGAGCGGGTGAGTGGACGCAAAAGCTCTCCAGGACGATCTGCAGAGTCTTGGTTTCACTCTAAATCTGGCCAAACCTGAAATAGGAAAGGAATTTGGGAAACGAAGAGCCCAATCATAAAATGAAAGAGCGAAATGAGTCAGGGTGATTCGAAGGGGAGGTAGAGAAGCCTTGGAGAGAAGAAGTGGGATAGGGGAGGACGAGAGGCAGCCAGTGATGGCACGACTGGCCGCTCGGTGGAGGCGTTCCAGTTTGGTGAAATTGGTAACACTTAGGAAAGGAAACCATCCGGGTGAAGCATATGTGAGAAGGGGCTGAAGAAAAGCTTTATATAGAAGAGAGAGGGACATCATAGAGGGGCCCCATGAGGAAGCAGAGATACAGCGTAAGGTCTTGAGACGTGAGAAAAACTTAGTCTTCAGCGAAGATACATGTTTGGAAAAGGAAAGAGTGCGGTCGAAGGTGACCCCAAGAAAGATTGGAGTTGGATTGAAACGGAGGTGGGAGCCGAGTAAGAGGAGGTTGGGCTGGAGGTTAGCTTGGTGGGGATCCACTGAGAAGAAAGAGGCCTCACATTTGCTCAGATTGAGAGGAAGGCTGATGGAAGAAAGCAGTGAAGCCAGAAGATCATTGATGAAGAGAGAGAAAAGTACAGGGCCAAGAACAGATCCTTGTGAAACACCTCGACGGACTCAAAAGGAACAACTTCTGTGATTTCGAAAAACCTTGCAAGCGCACCTATCAGAAAGGAAAGATTGAGTCCAACGAGCAAAGCAAGGAGGGAGGCCAGTCAAAATGAGTTTGTGGAAAAGGGTGGGATGCCAGACAGAGTCAAAAGCTTTAGAGAAATCAATAGTAGAGAGAATCGTCCGAGAGCCTGGTCTGGGTTTGTTAAACCTATTCAAAATTGACTGAGAAAGTAACAGAATTTGATCTAGAGTAGACTGTCCAGGGCTGAGAGAGAGAATGGAATTAGACTCCAGAAAGACGAGTAGACGGAATAGAATGATGCGTTTAAAGAGATTTGATATGCAGGAGGTGAGAGAGATAGGCCGGAAGGAAGCAGGAGAGTCGAGAGGCTTTTCCATCTTGTGAATGGGAATAATAGAAGATGCCTTCCAGATGGAAGGAAAGGAATGCAAAGTCCAAGAAAGATTGAAAATGTGAAAAAGAAAATCCATGCCAGAGCGAGGAAAGTGCTTTAGCATGGGATGGGCAACTTTGTCTGGGCCAGTGGCAGTGGATGAGGAAAGGTTGGAGGCAGCAGCAAGAAATTCAGTGGGGGAGAAAGGAGAGCAAAAAGACGAGTGGGACTCCTCAAGCCACGTGGCTCGGCAGAGCTCAGAGAGGTAGCCTCTGGCTCTGCTATGCAGGGCCTTTAGCTGAGAAACGGAAAAGTGGGATTTCAGGTAATCGGCAAAGACCAAAGCTGATTCCCTGGGAGAAGAACAGTTGGGGAAGTTAGGAGAGGAGGAAGACGAGGAAGGAGAGCCAGCGATAGAGTGAAGAAGAGAGTATACAATTTTTGGGTTTGAATTGGGTGAAAGAGGAGAGACAGTCATCTGCCATGCCTCAGCCTTGGCGATGACTGACGAGGTGCGTCAAGAAGCGTGGAGTAAGCCTGACAATCTTCGTCACTTCTGTGAGCGGCAGCAAAAGCCTTGCGTCTTTCACTAACGGCACCTTCCATCTCAGCAGACCACCAGGCTTGGGATGGCATTTGATGCAGCCGAAAAAAATGGAAAATTTGGCCGCATTTAGTGCCAGAGAAGTAAAGAGAGCAGCAGCAGAGGAAAGAGAAAGAGACGAGTATTCCTCTGTAGAAGGACAGTGGGAGTCAAAGTAGGAGACAAAGTAATCCCAGTGAGCTTTTTGAAAAATGAAGGATGGGAGACGCTTGTTGGGGCAAAAGACCGGAGAGAGTGGGGCCGATAAAAAAATTGGTAGGTGGTCAGAACCCAGGTCCTGAATCACCTCCCAGGAGCAAGAAAGGACAAGAGAGGGGGGAGCAAAGGAGAGGTCAAGAGAGGAGCGACTGCCAGAGGAGCGATGTAGAAGGTTCGGTGTGTCAGGGTTATTGAGGAGAGGAGGTCAGAAGAGATGACCCAATCAAATACTCCCTTCCCTGCAAGGGTCGGAAGCACCTCTTGAGTCCCAAAGGGGGTGATGGCAGTTGAAGTCCCCAGAATGAAGAGATTTCTGGAGGAGGAAAAAATGGAGGGAGAAAAGGAGTCGGTTCTGCCATCTGTCGGAGAAGAGCAAATAGGGGGGCATACACATTAAGAAATGACAGTGAGGAGAAGTTGTTTAGAGAGATGTTGACGCCTACATAATCAGAGTAAAGATCAAGCGAAGAAAGAGAGGAGGTAGAAAGTTCAGAGAAAGATAGGCCCTGCCTGATGAAAATGATGTTGCCGTCGCTAGCGTGCCTGGCATCAGGAGAGAGAATGCCAGACCAGGAGTGGGTGCGATCAGAACGCAGAGCAGAGAATCTGGGAATCTGAAAAGAGGAAGATGAGTTAAGATTGGAATCCTGGATACAAGTAAGGTCGACAGGATGGGACAAAAGAAAGTGTAATAGGTCAGTGCTCTTGACTCAAAGACCTCCAGAATTCCATTGAAGAACCCTGAAAGAGTCCGGGGGGGAGAGGAGGCAGGAGCTGTAGAAGGACAGCCAGGAGCAAGGAATGGTGGTGAGAGGGCAGAGCGAGAAGATACAAAATGGGCACAAGGGGGATAAGAGGTTTGAAGACGAGGGTGGGGCGAGAGTGCAGCATTAACAGAAGGGGCCAGATTGTACAGTGGAGGTATACAGGTCGGAGGAGTCCGAGGAGGAAGTCACAGTGTTACGTGTGGGGACCCGGAAGGGGGGGCATCTCCAACAGTGAGAGTTGACAGGAGTTCTGAATTTGGAAAGGAAAAGTTGTGAGCACCTTAAATGGACCCATTTGAAGTAAGTGCAGCACTGCACTGAATTGCCCCGCCAGGTCACATTTCCAGCGTACACAGAGCAAGGAAAAATGGGGCCAGGGTTGGGATAAGCGTTGCTGCTTATTAAGAGAAGGAGGAGAACGAGGAGATGAAGATGAGGTGCTGCCCTTCTGCAGTCGTTCAGGGGGCAGCATAGCAAAAAAATGAAAGGGAGTGCCCAGGATAACTGGAACTCTCGTGAAGGCCAACAGCCATTTCGACCCAACCCAAACGCGGTTGGGACCGTACCACCATGTTGAAGCGGCCGTTGATTGGTGCAGTTCGACCACATTTGTCTATCAATTGTTTATACTTACCGACATTGAACATTCCTTTCTGACAAGATTGGTAATCCTGGAAACTAAGTGATTGTCATGTAATTTGCCTTTTTTCACCACCTTATCTGTAATCCGCCTTTAGGTTTGAATCGCTTTTTTAATAATCACGTGACCAGTTTATGCTTCAACCACAACGTAGAAATTGATTGTCTGTTATACCTTTTCTCTGCAATTGCAGTAAACGAACTATTGTAGTTCGAAGGGAGCGCCTGGGGTAACTGGGACTCTCGGAAAGGCCAACAGCCATTTCGACCTACCCAAACGGGTCGGGGAACGAACCACCACGTTGAGGCGGCTGTTGATTGATGTAGAATCGAGAATCCTTTCTGCAGCGTCTGCGAACACTCTTCCCAGGACACCTCTCAAATTTTGCACTGTCCAGCTACAGACTTTTTGCAGCGCTTGTTCATTGGCGACTTTCTGTCTCTTACGATCTTTGGTCCAGGCCGTGGGGAGTTACCCGGCTTCTGGGGCTCCATGGTCTTCCGCCATGCCCCCATCCCTCGGAAAAGGTTGGGTAGCAACGGCTACAGTAGTGGTTTTGATATTTTGCCACAATTTGTTCCTAGATAAGATGTTGCATGATTAGCCGTTGTTAAGCAGTGAAATTTGTAGTACAGATACGTAACGGTCTATTGTTGCAATGATTTGTTAATAATTATGTGTTGCTCGATTTGCTTACGTTAAATTTGGCCCGATATTATTTGTGGTACTACTCGATTTTCGTTTTGATTACTATGTGACTATGTAAAAGAAGCTAACTCTGATGTATTTCATTAGTAGAAAATGCATAGCCCTCTCTCGCCTTATCTCACTTGATTTCCTATCACCTTGTCATATCAGTGATTTTGATCGGTCATCTAGCAATTTTGGTGGTTTTGAAAAAAAGTGCTTTGTCAACTTTTATGTTATTGTTACTCTCTATTCATTCTTTTAGGTTTGAATTATATTTGTTTAAATCAATTTTGCATTAATTCGGGAATGCCTGACGAGACGGGCATAAGTAATATGAAACAATCCAGTCTTTGCCGTGCCAGTTTGTCACTAGTTTGGTAATGCCAAACCAAGTAGGAAATAATTTGCTACTCCAATGATATAGCAACTTTAGTTACCTTTGCATTACTTTTTCGTATGAACTGATTATGTTGAGGAAGAGCTGGTACTTTAGTTCCTTTTTGGGGTTAATATCCACAATTTTGGACAGACAGCATCAAACGCTGCTTTAAAACTAGATTCTTAACTGAAATAGGGTATTTAAACTTATGATATAATGCAAGACATCCATTTACGTTTTTGACATCATAGTGGGTTTTACTTGCTTACCACAAGCAATGTATTGGTGAAAGATGCAAAAGGTTTACCCCAAAAATTGCATTTCATTGTTTATTTGTTTCTGAAAACGTACGCCCCTTACTTGCATGTGAAAAATACTGTGGCGATCCAAGTAATTTGCTCAAGATTGTTAGAATTGTTTTTATTTGCGTATTGAATGAAAAATTATTATAATGTGATGTACAGTGGCAGTTGGAGTGATGGCGCATGATTGCATTGTGAGTTAGAGCTTTTCTCCCTTGCTGCACTATCAACTGAGTCCTAGGTTGATGAAAAAAAGAAAATGCAGTTGTTGAAAAGGCATCTTTGTGAGTTGAAGATTTAGAGCTGTTAAAACGAAAAACATTTGAAAATGCCTTAAACTCTTTTGCGTAGGAATCGCGTCGAATTTTGACTTAAAAGTATACTAGATTTGTGTGAGCGTTTGGCAACCTTGATTAAGCTCACGGCTCTCTGCGCTGGTCCAGTTAAAGTTATAGAGAAGTCTAGCCGCTCCATCCCTAATGTTTCAAGAGTTGAACAAATCGTTTTCGACTTTCAAAGCCGCTGTTGGCATCAGTATTTTGTTGTATTATCTCAATACACGTTCATACGCCTGATCACGGAGCGCTATGATGAAGTAAAAGATTGCTTTTAATGTGCTCAAAGCAAATGCTTGTGGTGTAGTTGTTCGTATAGTGGTTTGTCCAGCACTGCATTGCCCTTGTCTTTATGCGGCTTGCCGCTAAACTTCATTTGATGTTTCAGGCGTGCAACACATTGAATGATGCTGTCGAAGGATCACTGAAGCGTAACAAGTATGTTCGTGTAATCTTCATGATTGAAAGTGCTCGCGGGCTCGTAAACATAAAGGTAGAAGCATCGTCAGGTGACCACGTCAGGTTACGTACCAACCTGATCTTTATTCAGGAAATCATCAAAGCGGGACTTGCAGCCTGCTCCGAATCGCGATGCCGGCTCGATTCCATCATTTTTGGTTCGGACGATTTTTGTGCCGATCTTGGGATCTCGCGTTCACGTGATGCAAAGGAACTGCTGTACGCGAGACAAAAGATTGTAGCGACAGCGAAAGCGTTTGGTTTGGAAGCGATCGACATGGTTTTCATCGATTACCAAAGTGGGTGTGTTGCGCAAACGAGTATTTTGTTATTGTTGACCGACTCCTTCCTCAGGAAGGGGTATGGAGGAAAGCTCTGGATCCTCCAAAGCGTGGCAACTCATTACGGATTAGACTGGAGGTCGTAATTGCACAAAGAGCAAGCGGCGTAGAGAATGAGATGAATAGTATCTTGAGTTAAGTGACCTCAGGCGCTGCACGAAGGATTCTCGATAGATTAGAAATAACATGTTTTACGAAGAAACGTTTATTATAGCGTCATCTCATTCCTACATAGATAATAGTTTTTTTAAGTTTTTCAGTGAGTTGCTGGCTTCTGTTTTAACCCAAAATAGTTTTCCTCTACGTATTTTAAAGATTTTATTGTTGACGTTATCGATCTATTTTTGACACTCAATCCAGGGCAGCGATCGATGGTGCTACAAAATCATGTTTGTACGCCGGGTACTTCTTTAGGAGTTGAAGCATACATGCGTGCGTGCACACAGACAGAACTTATTAATCTGTGACGTTTTTGATGTGATGTCTTTAAAACTGCTTATTTAAAACGTCGTGTATGTTAGCAATCGTAGATTGTCAAACAGTATCTGATTTTGAAGTCCTCCATTCAATACGCTGTTGTCTGTTTTTAGCACGATAAATTGCTGGCAGCTGTAATTTCACAGTCTTTTCCTGCTGCTTTCACGTAAAAACCGTTGATAACTAGTTAGATTTAATTTTAAAGCATCACAAAAGTCACAGGTATGATTGCAACTTCAATAATGTGAGAAACGCTTGGTGTTTGGCGGCAGCGATTTTCCGTAAGCAACCTAAAATAAATACTCAAATATTGCATTTACTTATCCTAAATTTGAGTACTCATCTCACGAACTGTCCCAATTGCGCGAACAAAATTTCTAACATATGCATTTGTACATGAGTTGCTAGTTGCTAGCCAGCAATTTTCAAGGCAATTTCCTATCAAGAGGGATCTGCCTCCAGCATCAACGAATAATAGAAAAATTTGCGCAAAAATGATCACCAGCATCATACGGTACCATAAAGCAATCTATTACATCATGTCAATAACCCGCGACCGGATTCGACCTTATTGGGTCTCATCAGGCGGGTGTAAAAAACACTCAATAATAAACATGCTAAAAAAAACAAATTTGCCATTGGGTGCCAAAAAAATGCAATACAAAACAATATGACACAGCAATACCTATATCATGGGGGTCACATTCAAGGACACACACACATGACATGGACAACAAGTCACATCGGTAAGCCCTAATAGGGGTGCAGGATCATTTTCAAGACTTATCATTAATACATGAGTTGCTAGTTGCTGGCCAGAAATTTTCCTGACTTGTTGTCCATGTCATGTGTGTGTGTCCTTGAATGTGACCCCCATGATATAGGTATTGCTGTGTCATATTGTTTTGTATTGCATTTTTTTGGCACCCAAAGGCAAATTTGTTTTTTAGCATGTTTATTATTGAGTGTTTTTTACACCCGCCTGATAAGACCCAATAAGGTCGAAACCGGTCGCGGGTTATTGACATGATGTAATAGATTGCTTTATGGTACCGTATGATGCTGGTAATCATTTTTGAGCAAATTTTTCTAAGATGCATTTGTGTGTTTAAACAGTTGATACCACGTTGCAAAACGCATTGCACAAAAAAGCTATTGTACAACATTTTTTATTTTACACTCTGAGCGAGACCACTAGTTCCAGCCATACCAAAAACGAAACGCCTTCTAATCGTTAACCACCTGTCAAAATAAGGATTGCAAATTCGCAACAGTTTTATAATAAAGCCATTCTGAATTATGAAGTCTGCTTTCAAATTGCAACAGTTATATTTCGAAACCTTGTCCAGAATTGAAACCAAAACGGAAATCTTTTGACACCTATCATACTAATTTCTTTTGAAACCATGATAACTGCCATTGTTTGCAGACAGCGAAGGATTACGGGATCAATCGAACGAAGGCTTTCAAATGGGCTTCACTGGAAAGCAGATTATTCACCCCGATCAAGTCGCTGTCGTAGAGCGAGCGTTCACTCCGAGCAGCGACCGAATCGAATGGGCTGAGGCACTGATCGCTGAATTTGAAGCCAACCGCAAAGTACGATTTAATGCAAATTGAAGTAAAATTGTAGAGCAAGTAAGATTGATAAAGTCCGCTCTGAGTTTCGAAGTAACAGGCAGCTCGCTGATAGTCGATTGTTTTGTTCATCAGTGGTGTTTAGGTTCTCTGATTTTTCATTCATGCGTATGAACTCATGCTCGGTTTGCAAGTGTTCAGTTAGACTGCTCGGCCTCACCACCTGTCTGCCACATTAAGGTGGAGGCATCCCGTTCAGTGCCTTGCCTAAGGACAACAAGCAAGGCTGCCGGGTTTTTCTCCACACTGTCTTTATTGTGCTGAGCGCCAAGCAGGGAAGCTGTGAATACCATTTTGTAAAGTCGTTTGGTCGACTTTGGAAATAAACCCCTGGTCTACAAACCAATACGCCATCGCACCGGTTAGGTTCTTTCATGTTTTTTTTTAGGGCGTGTTCACATTCCGTGGCCAGATGATTGACATGCCTACTCTGCTACAAGCGCACAACATCGTTGCTATGAAAAAATTTATTAACGAAAAATCAGCTGTTTGAATTGTATTTAAAACTTCGCAAAGGATCTTTTTTCTGCTTTTTAAATTTCCGGAGCCTGGATTCCTTCGTCGATTGTGCGCGGGAGCGTTTCTTTGTTTTTGTTTCTTTTTGTTTTTTTTTCGTTTTTAGCGAATCAGGAACTGTCAACAAAATATATAATTACGTTCAACGTTTGTATGATCGCATCATTAAAACTGCTTACCGAGATAATCAGGCACATTTCGCAGATGCGGCTGCACGGCGGTCGGTTGTAAAATCACATCGTGACGAAGCATAGCCAGATCACGTGGGTTCTCTTTAAAATAATCTTTGAGTTTCTTTGATTGCAGCATCTCTCTCTTCAACTCGCGGATTCTAGCTTGCTTGATCGACTTTGCAGTCACGCTGTTCTTTGCGTCCTAAAAGTCAAGATGTTAGGGAGTGAGTAACTGAACTCGTTGAACACAAATGAGTCGGCGAGTTTGGGGAAGCGGCATTACTGTCTCCAAATCGGCAGCATCTTGAGCGGCCCAGTTGAGTCTCAGCCCGAGTTAGCGAGTTTCTTTGACGGTAATTCGTTCAATTGTGCCTCACTGCCGACAAATACTGCGCATTAGAGCGCTTGGTTTGATTCTGCCTAATTTTTTAGTTTTACAAATCACGATCGATGAACACTACCACTACCCAAGCGAGTGCGGACGTCCCGTCCAAAGTACAGGGTGGGCCGTAAATAACGCACCAAAGATTTAAAATAAATTGTGATGTGAAATAATGTAAATATCTTTTCTTTGGGTATCTGTTAAATTTAATTTCAATATCAGTTACTATAACTGTTAAATTTAATTTCAATCAAAGTTTTTTAGTTATGATTTGCCTTTAAAAAAAAATTTATATCATTTTTAGGGTATGCACTTAACAATTAAAGAACGAGTTGAATTAGTGTTAATGTCTGGTGCCGATGGCGTTTGTTATTATTATCTGAATTGTTTTATATGCTTTGGTGCGTTATTTATGGCTCAAAACGTTTGTTATTATTATCTGAATTGTTTTATATGCTTTGGTGCGTTATTTATGGCCCTAAACGTTTGTTATTATTATCTAAATTGTTTTATATGCTTTGGTGCGTTATTTATGGCCCACCCTGTATAGCGATACAATTCGCTTTCTCGTGAATGGAGGATAAATATGGCAAATAAAGCAAAGCAAAGCAGGTCTTCCAAAACTTTGTTTTGACCCACCATTTTTCGAAAAAAATATAGGCAGATTTACTAGCAAAGTCAATTTAATGTATAAAACGCAATTCTGTCTGTACACGTGTACGTACGTAGTGCGCTTTAACTCCTCCGAAACTATTGGGCATACAAACATCAAACTTGGCACGATTGATCATCACTTCGGGGTGAGTGTGAAGGGGGTTCATAACGTCATTATCAAAAATAATTTTTAATAATTTTTTTAGATTTACATTTCTTGACGAAGCAAAACCGTTCTGTGCTCAAACGAAGGCTAACACCAAAACTAATACTTTACAGAAAATGCCATCCCTTGCAGTCTAAAATGACGTCACAATCAACGCTTGATTAAGCTACACGATTTGTTAGCTGTATTTTCTCAAAAACTAATGATCATAGAAACGCGATTAAACGCTTTTTCAGATTTCAATAAAGTGATTAAGCTCATTTGACAATGCAACCAGCAATTATTTAAGCACTTCAAAGCATGCTTATTTTCTCTCACACGCCTAACACTCACTGTTGAATTCACACGTATAAATTTTATATGAAATGTTCTGAGTTTTAAACCCGCAGTCTTTCGATTCAAACCGGACACTTAATTCATTACGTCGTGCTGCTACTATTAACATTTGAGCTTTTTGCCCTGAGCTTTCCTGAATTTACGTGTGCTTAATTCGAAGACAAAGTCAAAAATGTATGTGAACCAGTATAATTGAGAATTGACTACGGGGAGAATGGTCGGAAGATTTGTGTGATATAATTGTTGGAGATTGTTAGTGTTGTTTTTGGATCACAAGTATACTGAACGTCTTGCATTTATATTTGGAACAGTTCCGCCATAGTCCGATAACCGTACTTCTTACGCTCCCCCACATTGATACCGCATCAATTACAAATATTTATAACATCGAGTGGAAGTGAATTCTGGAATACGCGTAAAATTCGGCTATATACACCTGTCTCAGCAGCCTCAGTCTTCCAAAACTGATTACAAAGGCTGCTGTTACACTCACCCTGTGATGTCATAATGCTGTCTGGTACGATCAACACAAGTCTTTCGCTACCAGAGATCATGTTTTCAATAATTGCAACATTTTAACAAAATCAGTTTATTTAAAAACTGGTATGTGACCTCATTTCTCAACCGATTTTCAAAACTTTTTAAACAAGTTACAGGTTATTTAAAAATAATTCCCATAGTATAGGGTTACCATATCTGGAAAAGCAAAAATCGGGACAGTGGATGGCCACTTTGCACGAGACCAAATATATGGCCTTTTCATCAATTTTTCTAACAAAATCGGGACGTTCAAATTCAGCTCTAGACCTGATTTTTGAAGAAGAGGACCAGCTTCGAAATTAAAAAAAGGGGTGATCTCCAAAAAAAAAAGGGTCACCACCTGTTTGGCTGTACCGTTGGTGTCATTTTTGGGCCGCAAATGACATAAGAGGCGCCACCAAACTGATGTTGACCTTTTTTTTTTTGGAGATCAACCCCCATGTCCAAATTCCTCAGCTTATCGCGGCTGACAGCTGCATGCCCTGGTTCAATTCTGGTTCACTAAAGGAAAAAGCGGGACTTTCCATGGTTAAAGAGGGACAAGGCCTGAAAAAGCGGGACTGTCCCGCCTAAATCGGGATGTATGGTAACCCTACCATAGTATACCATTTGAACCTTTAATATTTACTTTGCACTAAAAGACTGAACTTTCGCACCAGTAGTGTAACTTTTTACTCCAAAAGTGGTAAGCTAAGTAAAAATAGTCAGGTTTAACACAAAAACATTATAGTAAAGTACCAACAATTACTGTTCTTTGAAAGCTTAGAAAATTTGCTTTCCTGGAATATGTGACTCCGATTACTTAAGGCTAAGAATCAGTTTGTAATAGCTGGTCAAAAATTGGTTGCCATTCATCATGTTCCATTTTTAGTTGAACAATTATCCTACTTGACCTGACCAACTTGCAACCGTTGGACAAAGTTATTTCTTTGGTACATTTTGACTACTTACCATCGAAATCATGGTCCTATGGCACTATCTGCAAGCGCTTTCAACAATATTCAACAAAAAATGAAGTCTCTGAACACCTATAAAGAGTAGCCTACCCGGTTAAAAACACTCAAAATTGTGGTGCCCGCATTTCACAAAGTTGCTATTTCTACAAAAACTAACTAATTCGGTACATTTTATCTAATCATTCTCGATTGCATAAATCTTATCCATCAAATTTTCAAAAACACTTATTGAAAAATCAAGTCTCTAACTAATTTAAAATGTAGCCTACTCCAAACAATCCATTTATGATCAGCCCCCCTACCCCCCGAAAGGAGGGGAACAAAGATGGTACTGTTTACAGGGTTTCCACACAATTTTTGAAACTAAAATCCATGATTTTCCATGACCATTGTTAAAGCATTTTTAAATACATCCCTCAGTTCACATTGAAATAGCTCTTTCGGTCACAAAATCAAATTCTTGTTAATTGCTCCTTGTGCCAACGCTTTCACTTGCCAACATTATTTAACTTGCATTGCTTTATCATTCAATTTTAACATCTAAAAGTATAATATCTGGTTAAACACACTTTACCACCACAATGGTACACTCAGAAGCCATTAAAAAACATAATACCTGATAAGACATTCAGTTAAATTTCTCATTTCTGGCATATTTAACTCAAGCTATCTAAACTAAAGTTGAATCTTTTAATGTTTCGGCTAACTTTCAAGTCTTAAATTATACTTATGCTACTATTTGTTATAAAATGCAACTAGCACATGTAACAACCCTCGACATTGCAATTAAATTCACAAACAACTATAATGAGGCTATGAAAACAACACAATAATTATTTCTTCTGGCCAGAAAAAAGTCCTCCTTTGTGATCTTTAACCCTGCAATTTCTGAGCTGAGCATTTTACTTAGAATAGCTTTGTTTCTAAGCTGGAATATTATTGTTATTAGAATAATATCAAACCAACAATGATATGAAAGACTAGGTTACAAAAAGCCTCTTTACAATTCTCATTTAACTGGATCAAGAAATAGTGAGCACTTTTGATCTTAACTATGACTTTATGCAATCTAGGTACAACATGAATAAACAAGTTAGTTATAACAAGATGAAATACCACATTGAAAATTAACAAGAAAAATATACACAAAAAATTTTAGGGCTCAAGAAAATGACTTCACCATCTAACAGCAAAACATCTCTCAGTAAATTGGGTATAAAAAGTTCACATAACTTCTTTTTTTCCTAGACATGCAAATTACGTGGTGCTGTGGTTGCACTGGGCTGAAAGCATAATAAGAAATACAGTTTGTCAACAACTCCCCCAGGAAAAAAAAACACATCAACTATCAAAGTTCAACAAAAAGTCATGATAGAGCATAGGCACTTTAAATACTGAACCAATGTGATACTTGTTAAGCATACAGAGATAAATGTTAATCAGTAAACTTTAACTTTTTTTTCAAAACACGTACTTGGTCACAAAACTGTTTCTCATTTTTTCACTTTCACGAATCTTCAGTCTGAAAGCATTTGACTTTGCAAGCAAAGTAAAATTGTGCTTCACTTCTGCCTCTGTAGCTGATTTGTCTGCTTCTAGGCTCATAGCTTGGATACTTTTATTTAAAAACTTTCTTTTACATTCGACTTCACGAATTTCATCTTCTACAGCTTTCCTCTTTTTCGCTTTATCACTTTTAGCAGGAAGTTTCCTTTGCTCTTCTAAATACAACTAATATCGCATTCTTGCTGCCCGAACATTTCCTTTCAATCTGAAGGTAAAAGAAAGCTCACTGAATTGATTAGCATCACTCTTGACACTACTGTACACAAAGCGACTCTTAGCTAAGGTTTTCTCTTGCAAGTTTACAACCAAAAGTTCGCTGTTCACTGAAAACCCTCTCTCAACTGCAGCTTTACCATGCGAAAGCGAGAAGATGCCGCTTACCGCCTACCTGAGATCTCACTTTCCCGTTTCTCAGCCAAAGACCCTGCGTAGCTGAGCCAGAGGCTACCTCACTGAGCTCCGCCGAGCCACAAAGCCCTGTGCAGTCTCACTCCGCCGAGCCACGTGCCCTGTGGAGTCTCTCTCCTTTCTCTCTCGCTGAATTTCATGCGGCTGCCTCCAACCTTTCCTCATCCACTGCCACTGGCCCAGACAAAGTTGCCTATCCCATGCTAAAGCACTTTCCTCGTTCTGGCATGGATTTTCTTCTTCACATTATCAATCTTTCCTGGTCTTCACGTTCCTTTCCTTCCATCTGGAAGACATCTTCTATTATTCCCATACACAAGATGGGAAAGCCTCTCGACTCTCCTGCTTCCTTCCGGCCTATCTCTCTCACCTCCTGCATATCAAAGCTGTTTGAACACATCATTCTATCTCGTCTACTCGTCTTTCTACAATCTAATTCGATTCTCTCTCCCCGCCAGGCCGGTTTCTTCCCTGGTCGGTCTAGTCTCGATCAAATTTGGTACCTTTCTCAGTCCATTTTGAATGGGTTTAACAAACCCAGATCGGGATCTCGGACGATTCTCTCTACTATCGATTTCTCTAAAGCTTTTGACTCTGTCTGGCATCTCGCCCTTTTCCACAAACTCATTTCGGCTGCCCTCCCTCCTTGCTTTGCTCGTTGGACTCAATCTTTCCTTTCTGATAGGCGCGTTTGTGTGGTTTTTCAAAATCACAAAAGCCGCTCCTTTCGAGTCCGTCAAGGTGTTCCACAAGGATCCGTTCTTGGCCCTGTACTTTTCTCTTTCTTCATTAATGATCTTCCGGCCTCACTGCCTTCTTCCGTCAGCTACTCTCTTTACACTGACAATCTGGCCATTGGGTCCTCCTCCCCCTCGGTCCCCACTATGGTGGAGCACACACAAGGAGCTCTGTTTCGATTGGAGCGCTGGTCTGAGTACTGGTGTTTTCCTCTCAATCCAAGCAAATGTGAGGCCTCCTTCTCAGTGGATCCCCACCAAGTTAACCTCCAGCCCAACCTCCTCCTACTCGGCTCCCGCCTCCGTTTTAATCCCACTCCAACTTTTCTTGGGGTCACCTTCGACTGCACTCTTTCCTTTTCTAAGCATGTATCTTCGCTGAAAGCCCAGCTTTTCCCACGTCTCGAGGCCTTACGCTGCATCTCTGCTTCCTCATGGGGCCCCTCTATGGAGTCCCTCTCTGTTCTGTACAAATTTTTTCTTTGGCCCCTTCTCACCTACGTTTCACCTGGATGGTTTCCTTTCCTAAGTGCTATCAATTTCACCAAACTGGAACGCCTCCACCGAGCGGCCAGTCGCACCATCACTGGCTGCCTCTCGTCCTCCCCTATCCCTCTACTACTCACTGAGGCTTCTTTACCTCTCCTACGAGTCACTCTAACTCACTTCACTCTTTTTTCTTATGAACGGGCTCTTTGTCTCCAAACCTCTATTTCCATTTCAGGTTTGGCCAGATTTAGAGTGAAACCAAGACTCTGCAGATCGTCCTGGAGAGCCTTTGCGTCCACTCACCCGCTCATGCTTCCTTCTACTTCTTCTAGGGAGGCTCTTCTTGCTTGCCCTCCTTTTCCTCCTTGGAATCTGCCCTCGTTCACAATGGAGTCCACCCTTTCCTCTCCATGCTCTCGCTCTGATCCCCCTCTCTCTCGCCAAGGTGCGGCTCCTCGCCCATCTTGACTCTCTCCCCCCTCATGATCTGGTACTCTGGACTGACGGCTCTGTTCCTTTTCCTTTTGCCAAGGGCAGCTCCAGCCTTCTTGCCAACTGCTCTCTCTGTGGCACTGAGGCCACTCTTTCCTTTTCAGTAGACCCAATATGTTCAAGTTTTTCCGCTGAAGCCTGCACCATTCTGCAGACTCTTTGCTGGTCTTGGCAGCACCAACAAGTCTGCCATTTCTCTTCTCTTCTCCTACTGTCTGACTCTCGTTTTGTCCTCTCCTCCATCTTTCCTCTCATCTCAAACTCTGTGGCAGATCTGGCAGGAACTGTCTTTTCTTTCCTCCTGTTCTATCAGACTACAACGGGTCCCCTGACACTCGTTTCTCCCGGGGAACGACGCGGCTGACGAGCTTGCCAAACGGGGAGCGCTACTTGCACCCTCAGCAATCCGTTGTAGTCTCTCTCCTCTTATCTCTCGTATTCACTCTTGTCTTTTCTTAGACTGGAGGCACACTGTCTATTCAAAGTATTTTGAGACACAGGTTGCCTCGATTTCCACTGAGGAACTTGTGCTCCCTCGTCATGCTCGCTGTGTCCTCTCTCGTCTTCACTGCAATGAACACAGCCTTCTTTTAGATTCTTGTCTCTCTAGGATTGGCAGAGTCGAGAATCCTTCTTGCAGCGCCTGTGGACACTCGTCCCAGGACACCTCTCATCTCATTCTGCACTGTCCAGCTACAGACTGTTTGCGCCGCTCACTCTTTGGCAACTCTCTGTCTCTCTACAACCTCTGGTCCAGACCCTGGGGAGTTAGTTGGCTTCCGAGGCTCCATGGTCTTCCGCCATGCCCCCATCCCTCGGAAGGGGTCGGGTAACCAACAACAACAACAACAAAGCGTGAAGATAATTCTAAAAACTTCCCACACCTTTGCGTGCTTTGCATCTTTCATGTAATTTCAACAGAATTCATCCAATCTGTCTGTATTCATGATGAAACAAAAACTTAGCAAGATGGTTTTGTTTCAATTCCAATACAATGCCTTTGAATTGAGTAAGAATTTTGTCGCAAGCTTCTGTCGAACACCACTTTCCGTTGAGCAAAATCTGCAGAAGTCGCTCAAACTTAACCTGTGCTTCTGCAGAATCGGATATCGACTTATGTGGTACGACAATCACAAAACTCTAAACCAAAGAATACTTTAAAGAAGATCTTTCCAACAGTTTGATAACAATACCAGACAAAAACTTAATGCAATCATTTTTGAAAGATAAAATACATAGTTCACCTGCAGCTTTTTTTTCTGTTACTTTTTTTAAAGTACCTCGATCAGCAAAGCCAATGTCAACATAGTTTGATTTTTTTTTGTCTGCAGGGTCAATAGTAGATAACTTCTTGAACGTATCAGTTTTTTCTTTTTTTGAAAAACGACTCATGATAACCAACAACAAATCTTTCAAAGAAAAAGCCAAGAAAGGAGTCATTAGAGCTTTGGTTTGAAACTTCAACAAAATTCTTGCAGTGGCATTGCTACAGCAACAAAAAATTCTAGCTTAGCTTCAATTAGAATATCATCGAATGCAGATGCGACAGAAACAAAAGAAGCAGAAGCTGGAGCTTTTCTTTCACTCTCCACAGCTTTGACATAGGCCTATTTGTTGACATGAGGCCAAATTTTCAAAGCTTGTTCAGCAACCTTGATATCTTCCACCCATCTATGCTGACAAAACCAAAAGGGAAATAAATCACTGCCTGTAATTTGAATAAAATCTTCCCTTCTAGCTGGAGTATCATGAATAATTTACCACAGAGAACGCAGAGTATTGCCAAGATTTTATCCATATTCTTTTGCTCCCTTTTCAAATCTTCCATGGACAACATGCAAACTACAACTTCAATATATATTCGAAGAACTGCTAAATATATTTAGCAAGTTTGGGATAGAACTTCCAGTTTACATTGCATCCATCCATAGATATTTACACCAAACTACTAGGGTAAGTAAAGACGTAAGTAAAGCCATTTCATGTTTAAAATGAGTCAACTTATCTGCTGCTGCAGCATGACCCATAAACTCCGAATTAAAGCATCTTTTTGTTACTTTATTGCTTTTGCTGTCCCGAATCTAACTACCATATCCATTTGCTTTTTCTGGTTAATTTCATTCAAGCTTTCATCAAACCGTTAAGTATAGTACTTGACTGCACGAATTTTCTTTATGAGCAGCTCATGGAAATAAGGATAAATGCCAAAACATGCTAAATAAGCACACTTTGTAGCTCCACATGAAAATGACTGTGCAATCTGACTATCTGCAAACATTTTAGAAAATACACAGCTAATAACTTTGCAAGAACTAAATGAGTAGGGACGGGTTATTACTTTAATAACCTAAAGAACTTCTGCATGCAACACTTCCTCTGAAATGATCAAAGATGTGCTTGGTAATGATACTGGAACTGTTGACACATTACTGGTTTGTTCAGGACTAACCACAGAGGATGAGACCTGTTTACCAGATTTGTTGATGGTAGGCGCAGATTTATTTGTCTCGCCAAAGAAGTCAGTGATTGATTGTGTGAAAGGACTTTGCTTGTGCTTCATTATCTGATTGTGTTGTTTGCTTTTCATGTGGCTTTTGACAGCACCGATTACCATATTTGATATATCAAACAGTTTTCTGCACAACTTGCAGCACCCATTACTGTCATCTTTTGTCTGCTGCAGCCAAGCAGCAAACTCTGATTCTTGCAACCAAATTTCACGAAAGTGACATCGCTTGGATGCCATACGAAATCCTGATTACAAACAAATTAATTCTTACTACTTACTAGCACTTGTCTGTAACTATTTACTATAACTTGCCTGTAAAGTAAAAGTTTTAATCCATCAAGTTGTTTTGCAGATTTTTGTACATAAGGGAAAAAGATTTGGCAATTGTCCTTCTTGTACAGTTGTAAAATTGCACAATTCTCAGAAGATTGATTTTTGATTATAGGTTAAGGCTCATTTGTTGGCAGTAAAATTTGAGATTAGGCTTTGATCAATGGTTATGTTTTGAATTTTCAGCTAATAAAAACACAAAATTGCATCAACAACACAGTGCTGTTGCTGCATGATCTACTCTTAAATCATGAGATCAAGAAAAAATATTTTTTTGCCAAGAGTAGTTACATTGTAACCGAAAAGCAAGATAAAGGTGCATATCATAAAGATAATTAGCTATAATAGAATTATATAACGTATTGCAGAATGCAAATAGAATTGATTTTTAGGAGATAGGTAAGCGACAGATCTTGATACTACTAAATAGGTTTATAACTATAACTTTGAAAATATAAGTGTTGAATTCAGTGTACTGTACTTTTATAATCTTCCCACCTGACTTGGCGTATCACACTGCCACAGCACTTCACTTGTAATACAAATAAATATCATACATTATCCTACTAAAATTCAAAAAATCAATTAAGTAAGGTATTAAAACCGATTGTATTTGCTAAGTCACTGCTACTGGTATTACTAATAACTTTAAAAAAATTTTCTTTCAGCTCTCAGCAAAATTTCATGGATTCCAATTTTTAGCAAATTTTCAATGACTTTCCAGGAAAGTTTTTTTTCCAGGATTTGCCAGGTTTTTCCATGACCGTGGGAACTTTTATGTTTAATCTTTTGCAAAAAAATTTTAATGTCGAGCTACACATCACACAAATGTTGAAGCAATTTTCATTGCACATGAGTGAGGCTGGTGCAGCCAGCTGATATGATATTCTTAATCTCAACATTATTAATGGAGGTCCTGCTGTGGCAATAACTTAGCTATGCAGTTTCATTTTGGGTTACTTTGCTCTTTGCATGGCGGCGTTTTTGCTAGGACCAAGCAACATGCGCGCACTCATACAAATTCGCCTACAGTAACGAAAAAGTCTTAACATTTAATGGCTTAATTGTGAAAATACATAACAATTACCTTGGCGCCCTCCCACAACTTTGATATGCTTTCAAGCACTTGCTAAATTTAACGGATAAAAGTCTGTTTGGTTTAAGAAAGCTTATGGTAATAACAGGGCAAATAAGTGGTTGCCAGCTTGTGATAAACCTGGAACACATATAGTGGTTATGCACACCCGGCCATAATGTAAAAGTAATTCTATAACACTTAGGCTACATCAAAGTGCAATGGCGATTATTAATGTAAGTGTTTTTTTAAGGTAAAATAAAAAATTTGGCTCAAATAGATCACCAACATCATACGGTACCATAAAGCAATCGATTATATCATGTCAATAACCCGCGACCGGTTTCGAATTTATTGGGTCTCATCGGGCAGGTGTAAAAACACTCAATAATAAAAGTGCTGAAAAAAACAAATTTGCCATTGCGTGCAAAAAGAAGATGCAATACAAAACAATATGGCAGAGCAATACTTATATCATGGGGTCTCATTTAAGGACACACCCAAATGACATGGACAAGTCACGTCGGCAAGCCCTAATAGGGGTGTAGGATTATTGTTAAGACTTTTATCATTTTACCAAATATAGAGATTGCTAGTTGCTAGGTAGCAATTTTCAAGGCGATCTCCAATAAGAGGGATCTGCCTCCAGCATCATACTGAGGTAATATTGTCTTCCAGATGGAAGAAAAACAATGCAAAGATCAGGAATGATTGAAAATGTGTAAAAAAAAATCCATGCTAGAGCGAGGAAGGTGCTTCAGCATGGGTTAGGCGACTTTGTATGGGCCAGTGGCAGTGGACGAGGAAAGGTTTGTGGCAGCTGCAAAAAATTCAAGGGATAGAAAAGCAGAAAGACAAATGAGACTCCACAGGGCACGTGGCTTGGCGGAGCTCGAACGGGTAGCCCCTGGCTCTGCTACACAAGGCCTTTGGTTGGGAAACAGAAAAGAGGAATCTAAAGTAGTCGGCAAAAACCGAAGCCGACTCCTTGGGAGAAGAACAGTTGGTGAAGTTATGAGGAGGAAAATGAGGAAAAAGAGCCAGCGACAAATCAGAGGAGAGAATGCACATATTTAGGAGAGATGAGCATGTTGCCTGCCATGGCTCAATTTTGGCTTTGGCGATGACAAACGAAACATATCGACAGGCAGACATGTAAGCCTAACGATCTTCATTGCTTTTATGAGTGGAAGCAAAAGCCTAACGTCTTTTGCTTACCACTTTTTCCACTTCAAAAGACCACCAAGCTTTAGGATGGCATTTGGCGCGGCTGAAAGGAATTGAAAAGAAAAGGATTTGGCCACATTCAGTGCCAGAGAAAAGAAGAGAGTAGCAGCAGCAAAGGAAAGAGAGAAGTATTTCTCTTCAGAAGGACAATGAGAGTCGAAGTAAAAGTCATCCCAACGAGTTTTCTGAAAATTAGATGAAGAGGGCCATTTGTTGGGGCAAAAGAACGGAGAAAGAGGGACAGTTGGTAGAATTGGTAGGTGATCAGATCCCAAATCCTAAAGCACTACTCAGTTGCAAGAGGGGGGGGAGAGAGGAGGGAGCAAAGGAGATGTCAGGGGAGGAGCGACTGCCAGAGGAGTAATGGAGAAGGGCAGGAGTGTCTGAGTCATTGAGAAGACGTCAGAGGAGATGATCTAATTGAATACTTCCTTTCCATGGGGTCAGAAGAAACTTTGAGTCCTAGAGGAGCTGATGGCAGTTGAAATCCCCCAAAATGAAGAGATTTCTGGAGGAGGAAAGAACACAGAGGGAGGAGTCGGTTCTGCTATCGATCGAAAAAGAGCAAATAGGGGATGCACAAACATTAAAGAAAGAAAGCGAGTTTTTAGTGAGATGTTGACCCCTACATAATTAGAGTAGGGGTCAAGCGAAGAAAAAGAGAAGGATAAGCCTGGCCTGACAAAATTGATGACGCCGCCGCTAGCATACGGGTCATTAGTAGAAAGAATGCCAGACCAAAAGTAAGTGCAATCAGATTGTAGGGCAGAGTATCCAGGGATCCGGAAAGAGGAAGATGAGTCAAGGTTGGATTCCTGGATACAGATAACATCCACAGAATGAAGTGAGATAAAATGTAGTAGTTTAGTGCTCCTGACTTGAAAACCTCAATCATTCCATTGAAGAACTCCGTTGAGTCAGGGGATGAAGTGGAAGCAGGAGGTCTAGAAAACAGCCAGAAACATGCGAAAGTGGGGATTGAGGAGATAAGAAGTGGGTGGAAGGAGGGTAAGAGGTTTGAAAGTGAGGGTGGGGTGGGAGCGTTGCGTTGACAGGGGCAGGCTAGATGGACCCGGTTGAACAGTGGAGGTATACAAGCTGGAGAGGTTCAAAGAGAAAGAAAAGAAAAAAAGACACAGCGTTGGAATATGTGGCCTCTAGAAGTAGGGACACAGCAGGGAGGACAACTCCAGGAATGAGAGCTGCTTAGAATTTTAAATCTGAAAAAGGAGAGTAGTGAGCATCTTAACTGGACCCATCTGGAACAGGAGCAGCGGTGCACCGACCTACCCCTCCAGGTAACATTTCCAGCACAAACTGAACAGGAAAAAACGAGGCCAGGGTTAGGATGAACACTCCCGCTCAACAGGAGAAGAGAAGACGGGCATGAAAAAGGCAGAAGAGAGTAAACAACTTTCTGCGGTTGTTCAGAGGGCAGCACAGCAAAAAATAAGGGGAGTGTCCAGGGTAACTGGGACCCTCCAGAAGGCCAACAGCCATTTTGACCCAACCCATATGGGGTCGGGGACTGCACCACCATGTTGAGGTGGCCCTTGATTGGCTCAGACAAATGATAGTTTGTGAAATCATTCTTTCTAGTATTGATTAATACAGCTAGATCAAGGTGATGATCATTACATGTACAGTAACTATGGCCTATATTTTCTAAAATTTTAATGTTTTCTTCACATTCCCCCTTAAAAACCTCCAGAGAGTCAATTCCTATCCATAATAAATCACAAACAAGATTATTTCAAAAAACCAAGTTCTATCAAGAAATAACGACAACCCTGAGCCGTATTGAATTCGAGTAATCAGTAATCAGAAAAATTTGGGTAGAGCGCGACAGGTCTGCTTGAAGATGTCACTTGTCATAAAGCCGAGCCTTCGTTTTTTTTTAACAAAATGGCCGCAACAGTACTAAAAGCGCTTTCAATTAAATATGTCGGAAATGGTGGAAGTGTTTTGTCGGCTATGGTCGCTAATTTGGCATCCTTCACAATTCCATGGAGACCCAAACATATTAAGTAGCGTTTGAGAGCATGGAGTGGTTTTATGTTGTTGTGTGCAAACCCATGCAAGTTTAAACTCGCTGTAATTCACATTACTAATGTGTGAAAACCTTGGGAATGACACTTTTTGTTGTTGTTACCCTACCCCTTCCGAGAGATGGGGGCGTGGTGGAAGACCATGGAGCCCCAGAAGCCGGGCAACTCCCCAGTGCCTGGACCAGAGGTCATAAAGAGATAGATAGACACCAAAGAGTGGCGCAGAATGAGATGAGAGGTATCATGGGACGATGACGATGGTGTAATGGTTGGAGCGTCCGCTTCGTAGTCGGTAGACCTGGGGTTTATTCCCCAAGTTGAGTCGTACCAAAAGACTTCAAAAAAAGGTATTCACAGCTTCCTGCTTGGCGCTTAGCATAAAAAAGGATAGTGTGGAAAACAAGCCGCCAAGCTTGCATGTTGTGTCTTTGGGTAAGGCACTTAACGGGACGCCTCCACCTTTATGTGGCACACAGGTGGCTCACCTGTACTTCACCGGGTTACAATTGTGAAGTTGCTAACTTAGCATGTCATAGAAGGCAACCCATGGGTACTTGCTGGTGGTGGGGCTACCGGTCACTTATGACTGGTTCGAAATGGGCTGCCATCTTTACCCCAGCTTAATTTCAATTAGGTTGACAGAATAAACGTGAACTGTCGTCCGATAAAGAAGAGAAGTAATCACAACAACAACAGTGTCCGCAGGCACTGCAGCAGAGAATTCTCGATTCTGCCAACCCTAATGAGATGAGACCTTAACAGAAAGCAGTGTCTGTTGCAGCATAGACGAGGAAGCATAAGTTCCTTGGTGGAAATCGAGGGAACCTGCATGTCAAAGAATTTTGATGAGACAGTACGCCTCCAGTCCGAGAAGAGTGGATACTAGAAATGAAAGTAGAGGGCTACAAGGGATTGCAGAGTGCACGATTAGCGCTCCCCATCTGGCCAGCTCATCAGCTGCATCGTTCCTCGGAAGAAACAAGTGTCCAGGGATCCACTGTAGTCTGATAGAACAGGAGAGAGAAGACAGTTCCTGTCAGAAAGATTGAGGTAAAAAGACGAAGAGAAGTGGCAGACTTGTTGTTGCTGCCAAAACCAGCAGAGCTTGCAAAATGGCGCAAGCTACAGCGGAAAACTTGAAGAAGCTGGGCCAGCTAAAAAGGAGAGAGTGGAGTCACTGCCATAGACAGAGCAGTTGGCAAGTATGCCAAATCCGCCCTTGCCAAAAGGAAAACAAAAAGAGCCGTCTTTCAAAGCACCAGATTGTGAAGGGGAGAGTCAAGGTGAGCAAGAACTGCTCCTCTGCACCAATCAACAGCCGCCTCAATGTGGTGGTGCAGTCCCTGACCCCGTTTGGGTTGGGTTGAAATGGCTGTTGGCCTTCACAAGGGTCCCAGTTACCCCAGGCACTCTCCTTCATTTTTTTGCTATGCTGCACCCTGTACAACCGCAGTAGGGCAGCACACAGATTCTTCATAACCGGTCGCCTGTTTTCTCTTTTTCTTTTCTCCTGTCCTACTCTTGCCCTTCTTTGTCTCATCATTCTCCTCCTCTTGATGAGTGGTAACGTTCATCCCAACCCTGGCACCATCTTTCCTTGCTCCGTGTACGCTGCAAATGTGACCTGGCAGGGCAAGTCAGTGCAATGCTGCACTTGCTCCAAATGGATCCATCTAAGGTGCTCACAACTTTCCCTCTCCAAATTCAGGGCTCTTGGCAGCTCCCACTGTTGGAGATGCCCCTCCAGCCGCAACACTGAGACTTCCTCCTCGAACTCCTCTGACATGTATACCTCCACTGTACAATCTGGCCCTCCTCGGCTAATGCTGCAATCTCACCCCACTCTCATCTCCAAACCTCTTATCCCCCATCTGCCCATTTAATATCTTCTCCCTCTGCCCCCTCACCACCGTCCCTTGCTCCAGGCCATCCTTCTGCCTCCTCTCCATCCCCTGACTCTCCCAGGGTTCTTCAATGGAATTCTGGAGGTCTTTGAGCCAGGAGCACATAACTACTTCACTTTCTCTTGTCCCATCCTGTCGACCTTATCTACATCCAGGAATCCAATCTTAACTCATCTTCCTCTTTCCGGAATCCTGGATTCTCTGCTCTGCATTCTGATCCCACCTACTCCCGGTCTGGCATTCTCTCTCGTGATGCCAGGCATGCTAGCTGCGACGGCGTCATCATTTTTGTCAGGCAGGGTTTATCCTTTTCTGAACTTTCTACCTCATCTCTTTCTTCGCTTCATCCCTACTATGATTATGTAGGGGTCAACATCTCTCTTAACAACTCTTCGCTCTCTTTTCTTAATTCGTATGCCCCCCTATTCGCTCTTCCCCAATGAATGACAGAACTGACTCCTTTTCTCCCTCCCTCCATTTTCTCCCTCCATTCTTCCCTCCTCGAGAAATCTCTTCATTCTGGGGGACTTTAGTGGCCATCACCCTCTCTGCGACTCAAGAGGTGCTTCTGACACCAGCAAGGAAGAAGTATTCGACTGGGTCATCTCTTCTGACCTCCTCCCCATCAATGATCCTGACACACCCACCCTTCTTCAACGCTCCTCTGGTAGTCGCTCCTCTCCTGACATCTCCTTTGCTTCCTCCTCTCTTGCTTTTGGGAGGTGATTCAGGACCTGGGTTCTGACCACCTACCCATTCTTCTGTTCGTCCCTCTCTCTCTCTCTGGCCTATCACCTCAACGAGCATCCCCCTTCCTTCAATTTTCAGAAAGCTTGCTGGGACGGCTTTGGTTCCTACTTTGATTCCCGCTGTCCTTCTGCAGAGGAATACTGATCTCTTTCTCTTTCCTCTACTGCTGCTCCCTTTACTTCTCTGGCACTGAATGTGGCCAAATTTTCCATTTTTTTCGGCCGCATCAAACGCACTCCTAAAGCCTGGTGGTCTGCAGAGGTGGAAGGTGCCGTTAGTAAAAGACGCAAGGCTTTTGCTGCTACTCACATAAGTGATGAAGATCGCCAGGCTTACATCTCCGCTTCTCGACGCAGCTCGTCAGTCATCGCCAAGGCCAAGGCTGAGGCATGGCAGACCACTTCTTGCTCTTCTCTTTTACCCAAATCTAACCCTAAATCTGTGCACTCTCTTCTTCCCTCTATCACTGGCTCTCTTTTTCTCGTCTTCCTCCTCTCCTAACTTTCCCAACTGTTCTTCTCCCAGGGAATCGGTTTCGATCTATGCCGACTACCTGAGATCTCACTTTTCCGTTTCTCAGCCAAAGGCCCTGCGTAGCTGAGCCAGAGGCTACCGCTCTGAGCTCCGCCGAGCCACAAGCCCTATGGAGTCTCGCTCGTCTTTTTGCTCTCCTTTCTCTCACGCCAAAATTCTTGCTGCTGCCTTCAACCTTTCCTCATCCACTGCCACTGGCCCAGACAAAGTTGCCTATCCCATGCTAAAGCACTTTCCTCGTTCTGGCATGGATTTTCTTCTTCACATTTTCAATCTTTCCTGGACTTCACGTTCCTTTCCTTCCATCTGGAAGACATCTTCTATTATTCCCATACACAAGATGGGAAAGCCTCTCGACTCTCCTGCTTCCTTTCGGCCTATCTCTCTCACCTCCTGCATATCAAAGCTGTTTGAACACATCATTCTATCTCGTCTACTCGTCTTTCTACAATCTAATTCGATTCTCTCTCCCCGCCAGGCCGGTTTCTTCCCTGGTCGGTCTAGTCTCGATCAAATTTGGTACCTTTCTCAGTCCATTTCAAATGGGTTTAACAAACCCAGATCGGGATCTCGGACGATTCTCTCTACTATCGATTTCTCTAAAGCTTTTGACTCTGCCTGGCATCTCGCCCTTTTCCACAAACTCATTTCGGCTGCCCTCCCTCCTTGCTTTGCTCGTTGGACTCAATCTTTCCTTTCTGATAGGCGCGTTTGTGTGGTTTTTCAAAATCACAAAAGCCGCTCCTTTCGAGTCCGTCAAGGTGTTCCACAAGGATCCGTTCTTGGCCCTGTACTTTTCTCTTTCTTCATTAATGATCTTCCGGCCTCACTGCCTTCTTCCGTCAGCTACTCTCTTTACACTGACAATCTGGCCATTGGGTCCTCCTCCCCCTCGGTCCCCACTATGGTGGAGCACACACAAGGAGCTCTGTTTCGATTGGAGCGCTGGTCTGAGTACTGGTGTTTTCCTCTCAAGCCAAGCAAATGTGAGGCCTCCTTCTTCTCAGTGGATCCCCACCAAGTTAACATCCTCCTACTCGGCTCCCGCCTCCGTTTTAATCCAACTCCAACTTTTCTTGGGGTCACCTTCGACTGCACTCTTTCCTTTTCTAAGCATGTATCTTCGCTGAAGGCCCAGCTTTTCCCACGTCTCAAAGCCTTACGCTGTATCTCTGCTTCCTCATGGGGCCCCTCTAACCCTTCGTTAGTACCCTGGGGTGATTGAACACCCCTCAAAATACTTTTTTATCAAAATTTTGAGTTGGCGATACTGACATGGACTCTCCCAAGTACCTTCCTAAATAAATGAGAACATAAATCACTGAGAATTTCATAATCCCATACCTTACACAGTAGGGGATAGACATTTGGGGTTTGGGGTGTGACATCACCCCATGGTACTAAGCATGCCATTTATTAGTATTCTTGATTTCAGCGTTTTTTTCTCTCTTCAGCTTTTTTAGACAAGTTCATATTTATTAATAATTGTTAATTAACATTGCCTTTGTTGATATGAAGAAAATAAACGTGCTTAATTTATCATTTTATTTCTTGATCCTTGTAAAGGTATGATACCAGCCAAAATTTAACTATTTTCTGAGATTGATCTGATCCCATATAAAAGTATTCTTCAGTATCAGGAAATGGAAATTTTCGTACTTATTGGTAACTATAAAAACGTACAAAAAAAGTTGAATGAACATCATGTAATGATAAGCAACAATACATGAATTTTAAGATTGGGGTGTTCAAACACCTCATGGTACTAACAGTGTTTTAAACTGTGAAGGTACCAACGCAGAGCTAAGGAGTCCCTCTCTCTTCTGTATAAAGCCTTTCTTCGGCCCCTTCTCACTTACGCTCACCCGGATGGTTTCCTTTCCTAAGTGCTACCAATTTCACCAAACTGGAATGCCTCGACTGTGCGGCCAGTCGTGCGATCACGGGCTGCCTCTCGTCCTCCCCTATCCCTCTACTACTCACCGAGGCTTCTCTTTCCCCCTACGAGTCACTCGGACTCATTTCACTCTTTTTTCTTATGAGCGGGCTCTTCGTTTCCCAACCTCCTTTCCTATTTCAGGTTTGGCCAGATTTGGGGTGAAACCAAGACTCTGCAGATCGTCCTGGAGAGCTTTTGCATCCACTCACCCGCTCATGCTTCCTTCCACGTCTTCTAGGGTGGTCTCTTTGCTTGCCCTCCTTTTCCTTCTTGGAATCTGCCTTCCTTACCGGTGGAGTCTACCCTTTCCTCTCCATGCTCCTGCTCTGATCCCCCTCTCTCTCGCCAAGGTGTGGCTCTCGCCCACCTTGACTCTCCCCTCCCATGATCTGGTACTCTGGACTGACGGCTCTGTTTTTTTTCCAAGGGCGACTCCAGCCTTCTTGCCAACTGCTCTCTCTGTGGCACTGAGGCCACTCTTTCCTTTTCGGCAGGCCCAGCATGTTCAAGTTTTTCCGCTGAAGCCTGCACCGTTCTGCAGGCTCTTTGCTGGTCACGGCAGCACCAACAAGTCTGCCATTTCTCTTCTCTTCTCCTACTGTCTGACTCTCATTCTGTCCTCACCATCCTGTCCTCTCCTCCATCTTTCCTTTCATCTCAAACTCTGTGGCAGATCATAGGAACTGTCTTTTCTTTCCTCCTGTTCTATCAGACTACAACGGGTCCCCTGACACTCGTTTCTCCCAGGGAATGACGTGGCTGATGAGCTGGCCAGACGAGGAGCGCTACTTGCGCCCTCTGCAATCCGCACCTAGGCGAGAGAGAAAGAGCAAGAGCAGAAGCATGGAGAGGAAAGGGTGGACACTACCGTGAAGGAAGGCAGGTTGCAAGGAGGTAAGGGAGGGCAAGCAAGAAGAGCCGCCCTAGGGGAAGTAGAAAGAAGCATAAGCTGGTAAGTGGACGCAAAAGCTCTCCAGGAGGATCTGCAGAGTCTTGGTTTCACTCCCAGTCTGGATAAACCTGAAATAGAAAAGGAGGTTGGGAGACGAAGAATCCGCTCATAAGATGAAAGAGTGAAGTGAGTCAGAGTGACTCTTAGGGGAGGTAGAGAAGACTCGGAGGGAGGTGGGATAGGGCAGGACGAGAGGCAGCCGGAGATGGTGCGACTAGCCGCTCAGTGAAAGCATTCCAATTTGGTGATATTGGTAACGCTTAGAAAAGGAAACCATCCGGGTGAAGCATACGTGAGAAAGGGCCGAAAAAAGCTTTATACAGAAGAGGAAAAGACTTCTTAAAGCGGCCCTATGAACAAGCAGAGATACAGCGTAAGGCCTTGAGATGAGGGAAAAACTTGGCCTTCAGCAAAGATACATGTTTAATGCCTGTAAAGAAGTTCCAGATATTCCTAAGAGATCTCGAGCTCGATTTTAAATAACACAAAAATACAGTTATGGTTTGCAAAAAGTCAAACATTTTTGCGACTGGATGAATCCAACAAATGCATGTATAAAATGCATTCAAAAAAGTCCTGAACTTTAAATACACATTTGGCAAAATTGCTGCGTTGTTTAGTTGATGGAAGATTGGAGGGTTCACCCAACGCAAAGAAAAAAGAAAAAATCACACAAAAATTACGGGATTTATTAGTCACGAGAGCAAAAAATAAAATGCAAAAGGTACTTTGTAGCGTGGAAGAAAGAAGTCGCTGATACACGAGCTTGAAGATGGGATTGTTTATTCAATAAAACAAAAAACCGTAGGAGTTTTTTAAAAAACATTCATAAAATAAAAAAATTTAGTATCATAAAGTACATCAAAGACGGACAAAACACCTGTGGCTCTAATAAGATTGGTGAGGAAATGTTGCTCTCGCCGCTATATTTTCCAGTAAAACGTTTTGTTATTTACCCCACTCTCGAACACACTAAACACCCCCAGATACAAAGATGAAAGCACCTTTTTTGATTTTGGTGTTGTTCATTGATGTAGTCTGCGTCCTCAAAAGTCATAAACTGAACACTTAACGGAAGTCAAAAAATGAAACGCTCAGACGCCCACCTGGCAACGATATCGAAACCCCTCCAGATCCTCCATGTTCACTTCGAACGCCCTCAGAGTTTCTCCAGCGCCGGCGACGTGGCTGCGAATCGCGGCCACCACTTCCTCATCTTTATTCGTCACAAACGATATCGCGCTTCCAGGCCGATCCACACGCGCAGTCCTGCCCACGCGATGGATGTAAGATTTCGTCGAACGCGGAAAATCAAAGTTGATGACGTAATCGAGCATTTGAAAGTCCATTCCGCGCGAAGTCGAGTAATTCTTCGCGACAGTTTGACGTTTTCTAAAGAAATTCAATAAAAAGATGCGAAGCAATCCTTGCAACACGAACACGCGAGCCTCACCCTTCTTTCCTCGCTTTCCCATCGCTATCGGCGGCCGGTGCTGTGGTGGCAACAGCGGAGCTTTCATCGGTGGCGATCACGTATTGGTAACAACCCTACAAAAAATAAATCCGTTTCTGCGGATGGCGATCTAAGGGAGAGTAAAAGAAGAGACGGCGATTGCAGAACAATGGGAACAACACAATTCTCCTCACACATGCTGCAGAATAAATTTAAAAGTTGTGGCCGTTGAAGCGAAGATGAAAGGAAATTGAACTAGTTTGGAGACCGAAGGAACAATTCGGTCAAAACGACGCAAAATATTCTCATCTTTTACACTGGCCTATCCAGAAACTAATTACCGCTAAATCCTCCATTTCTTTTGCCAGCAGCGAACATCAACCTCAATGCTGGTGGTCCTCTAAAAGCGAAAAGCACAAGTTAAAGATACAAGGCTTTCGCATACATAAGTAAAAAACGCCATGGTTATGTCGCAGCTTATTTTATCATTGCTAAAACGCGATATGAGCGCATGCATATCTTTCTCCAAATTATAAATCTAACGGTCAATACTTCTACTCACTCTTGTATTGTCGCTGGATCTGCTTCTTCTCTTTCCAACTATTCTAACTCTTCCTCACCCAACGAGCCAACGGCTGTCTTCGACGGTTTCCTCAAATCCCAATTCTCCGCTTCTCATTCGCAACCTTTCCGCGGCAGAGCCAGAGATCATCTGTCTGAATCCGGCCCGGGCTCTGGGAGTTCACTTTTCTTTCCCCTCCGCTCCCTTTCGCAGAATTTCTCGGGGTTGTCACCAATCTCTCCTCGTCCACAGCCACCGGCGCACTTACGATTACCAATATCAAGCTGAGGTGCCTTCCTCGCTCTGGTGTGGAAATTAATCTGCACATTTTCCTTGACCTTTACATTTCAATGATTTCCATCCATAGTGCGGGAAAACCTTGCGATTCTCCTGGTTCTTTCCAACCTATCTCTCATTTTCTGCGTCTCAGCTATTTTATCGCATCATTTTTTTCTCCCAGTCAGCTCAGTTTCGGCTCGGGTCGATATACACTTGATCAAATTCTTTTTCCGACTAGGATAGGTTTTACAAGTCGAGACCTGGCTGTCGGACACTTTTTGCTACTGTCAATATTTCTTTTCGAAGAACTGCGTAAAGTTTCTTGTTTTTTTATACAATTTATTTTAGCTGGCCTTCTTTTTTAATTTCTTGGATAAGTTTTAACCTTTCTGAGGAGCGCTTGAGTATTGTTTTATAGTCACAAATACAGGGTGGTCGCTAGAAAAGCGGAAAATTTGTCAAACAGCTATTTATTTTTACAAAGAATAACTTTTGCAAAGTTTTTCAAAGACTTATCTTACATTACACTCATAGATGCTCAAAATGTTGTCTGTGCACTTCAGAGCAGCGTCTTAGCCTAGAAATCCAAGCTCTTGTAGCATTTTGAAGGGTAACTTGTGGGATATCATTCCAAGCTCTTCCCAAGCACGTTTTCAAATCACAAATAGAGTTTATGTCACGTCGATAGTTCTGAGTCTCTGTTAGTAACAAGCTCCGAAAGTAGTAATCCATGACATTTAAGTCTGGACTTTTTGAGGGCCAATCTTCCGGTTTAATGAAATCAGTAGATTGCCGAAGAAACTGAATTGAAGCCCTTGTTGTGTGAGCCTTGGCACCATCCTGCTGCCATGTCCATGTTTGGTAGTCCATTACATTTCGTATATCGCTGAACATCTGTGGACACATCTCCTCACAATAAAGTTGTTGGTTTACTGTTTTTTTCTTCCTGCCTTCAGGACTCTGATAATACCCTTCCAGAAATCGAAGCTCCGTTTTGCCATACCATGAAACTGCAGCACAACAAAGAACAGATGGCTACAAATTCTCATATTACACAAGCAGATCTTCCTCAGGCATGTTGTGGGTATCAAAATAGAAATGAGTAAGCAAGACACTTCTTCAAACACTTCAAAGAACTAATCAAAGGCACTTCAAAGAACCAATCGGAGGCCAGCAATCACGCATTTTGTCCATGATCTCATCTGACCTTCAAATTTTCCGCTTTTCTAGCGACCACCCTGTAGTATGTCAACCGCACAGCGTACGGCGGCATCGCTAACTATTTTGATTAATCTTGCCGCGTAACGCGCAGTGTCATATACAGTGTATATTCAACATAAATTTTAAAAGCCGAATTCAATGTGGATTGATTGTGATTTTTATCACTTATATGACTCCGAAATTCGAGTGTCCGACAGATGACTAAACTACTAGTTTTGCAGTCATCGGTCCAATCACCGGTTCACTACTCTGCTCAGATGCAGATGGGATGGGGAGGATGCTAAAAAACTTGGCGAGCGTACTAAATTAAAAGGATTATATACTGTAGTTGAGTCAAAATGGAAAAGCTGGTTGTTTAACCTAAATCTCATTCTTTGGAGGATTGCGTGAGCTGGGGTAGCAAGGTTCATGTGAGGACCAAGCTGCTAGAGCACAGACAGCGCCACGGGGGGAATGGGGTAGACTTGTCTCCCACTCCTGTTTAGGGCTATTTTAGTAATTTGTGCAGATCAAGAGTTTTTTTCGAGGGTGGAGGAGGGTGAGCCCCAAAGCTCTAACCTCCTAGTTGGTGAAGCACGAAAAATATTTTGAAAAATCAAAGTTTTATGCGATTAGAGTGATCCGAGTGAGTTTGCGATCTTGCGGTTTGTAATGAAAGCGCAGTGCCGATGCTTTTTTTTGTGAATGAATCATTCAAGATTTTCAAATATTCATTGCATTGTTTCGTCACAAATACATAACTATATAAGTAATAATAGCATTTTTACAGTAGTTAGCTACTATAATTTAGCCTAGGGTAGACGCAGCGAATAATTTTTGCAAGTTACTACTAAGTTACGTGGGGGTCCGTCATTTTATTTGGTGCATGATGGCAATGCAGTACTAGCGCTTAAATTTGGCCCGGCTAGACCTACAGTTTATTTTCCAGTCTATTCTAGGTCTAACCAGAACTATTTTCAATATCTATATTAAAATACAGTCACCTCATTCACAACGTTACTTTATATGTGGTCAGGTGGTTAAGTTAAGATGAAAAACTAACTTCGCCATAAGAAAAAATTGAGGCAATTTTGCTTACGTATACAAGGCAGTTTACGCATTATGGTGAGATAATATAGAGAAATTGATTGGGCTTTTAGATCAACTACTCCGACACTTAAAATTTCAATTCTTAAAGTACTAGGATCAGTCAGATTTCGCCACTTGGCGGCGGCTTTGCTGGCCTGGCTGCGTTTACATCCACAGTGGTGGTTAGAACCTACTAGTGAAAAACATTTTTTAAAATGGTTTAAATCAAGCAATCAGAGTATCTGATAGTGTAACTGATATCATATCAAAGCACAATTTACAGAATGCGTTGACTGCGCACCGATGGAGAATTAACAGTTTGGTTTGGCAAGAAGATAATGGCAGAATTTCGCAAAGCTTAAAGGCAAGCTACATTACAATTAGTTGTCTTAGACTGTATGCTGGTGTAGGGCAGTGAATAGGCATGAACTGTTCCTGTGGAATTGAACAGGGCCTGCTCCAACAAATCATTTGAAACCACCATCTGTAGCATGCGTATGCAGCAGCTTAAGCTAGCCTAGAAGTGGTAAATTCAATTTCAGTCATACATCTTTTTGATTATTTTTTTTGTTAATAACAATTTTTTGATCAGCTGGTGGGTTGCACATGTTTTTATTCTACAGCAGGTTTACCTTCCTCTAAGTCTTTTTAACAAACTAGAAACCAGACACTTGAAGTCACAAATTGTGTATGGTCGAAACTGGTAGCTTCAATTTGCTTCAAAACATCTAGTTTGAAACTTAAAACTAGATGGAGAGTCGTGTTCGTGCGATTATTTTGATCAGATGCGATCATGCTCAATAATCTAAAGTTAAAAACTTGGAAAATAAATTGGCGGAGCTTTTGACCTAGCCCTTTTCACATTGTGTATAATGTATAAAAATAGAGCCAACTAAAGAATCAACCGTCGTGTTTGAATTCTACCTTTAATCTTAATTTAATTCTAACCCTATAATGCTGATTTCGAATTCCGCGTTTCAGCAGCATCTAATTCCACATATCAACAAAACGGCTTATCCTTTAGCAGACCCTGTAAATGAGCTAATCTCAGCAAATTATGCAGCACAGTGCGGTGTAAGCCGCGGCAAAAATTTTGCGAACACGGTGCTTTGTGACATATAAAAAATGTGACTGGCAGCGGACAAAAACTTTTGTGTCCGCAACATCACTATCTGAAAAGTCTTTCCTTTCAATCCACAAGCCGTTCCACAAAAATCCTTTCTTTACCATAACCTCCTTTCCATTACAATATTCCTGTTTCTCCCTCTCCTCATCTGATGCTCTCTATATGCTGACACATTGCTTGTTTGGTGCTTTCCCTCACTTCGTGTCGCTGCAAAGGTGAGTCAGGAAATCCTGTTTACATTCAAGCGCTGGCCCTATTGCGAATTTTAAAGCCGGCCAAATGCGAAACCTCCTTTTCAGTGAGCCTCATCAGGTAGAGCTTCGACCACATTTCTCAATTCCCGTTTCCCTTTTACCCCCATCTTTCTCTTTCTCAGAATTACCTTCAACCGCGCCATCCTCCTCGGAATTATCTCCATCCACACCAAAACACACCTCTTCGTTTCAAGCGCCAATTAACTAACGACTTCGGTACCGAATTTTTTAAACTGAGCGCTACATTTAATTAAAAAAGAATTTCATTCAACACTTTTTCGATATCGCATCAACTTCTATAGCCCAATAAAAGTGGTGAGGTTGCAGCGAAGAGGAGAGTTGCACAGGAAGTTATGGGGTTTAAGCATAGAGGGGAGTAGCATTGGGAAAGGAGCTGAAGATTAGCCAAGTGGGGATATACTAGAAGGCTTCACATTCGCACGGATCGAGAAGAAGATGCCAGTGATCAGACTTCCGCTTTCTGCTTCGCTTCTGCACCAGCAAGTATAGAAAAGCAGAAGGATCAGATGGGCAAGGGTCAGCACAAAAAGAGCAGCTGACGGAGGAAGAAAGCAAGAAGATCATTGATGAAACGAGAGAAAAGAATATAGCGGAAAGCGGATGGCTGCGGAACACTTTGATAGCACAAGTGCGAAGTCAGCAAGAAAGATCGAGTTAACCAAACAAAAGAAGAAAGGCCAGCAAAAATAGGTTTGTAGAAAAAAAGCGAGGTGCCAGGCAGAGTTACATGTAAATGACTCAATGAACTGGCAGTAGTGAGAATTATGCCGGCACCAATCAACAGCCGCCTCAACGTGGTGGTGCGGTCCCTAACCCCGTTTGGGTGGAGTCGAAATGGCTGTTGGCCTTCCCGAGGGTCCCAGTTACCCCGGGCATTCCCCTATTTGTGGTTACACCTCTTCTTCCTCGGGATGGAGGTACGGCACAAACGGCAATTCAAGTTCATGCCGTCGACCTAATTGAAATTAGGCTAGGGGAAAGATGGCAGCCCATTTCGAACCAGTCTTAAGTGAGTGGTAGCCCCTCCACCAACAAGGCGGACTTCAACTGGTGGGTAGCCAAGAGTCGTCAGACATGCTGGGTTAGCAACTTCACAATTGTAACCCGGTGAAGTACGGGTGGGCCACCTGTTTGCCACATAAAGATGGAGGCGTCCCGTTAAGTGCCTTGCCAAAGGGCACAAGCAAGCTTGCCGGCTTGTTCTCCACACTATCCTTTTTTATGTTAAGCGCCAAGCAGGGAAGCTGTGAATACCATTTTTTGAAGTCTTTTGGTATGACTCGACTTGGGGAACGAACCCAGGTCTACCGACTGGGATGCGGACGCTCTCACCACTACACCAAAGCGAGGGTAATCCCCTCGAACAAACCATTTTTTTCGCCGTGCTGCGTGAACGACCGTAGAAGGGCAGCACATAGCTTCTTTAAAATCGGTTGCCTGTCTTCTCCCTTTTCCTGCCTCTCTCTTGCCGGTTTTTGCCTCCTCATTCTTCTGCTACTCTTGATGAGCGGCAACGTTCAACCCAACCCTGGCCCCATCTTTCTCTGTTCAGTGTGCGCTGGAAATGTGGCCTGGTGGGGTAGGTCAGTACAATGCTGCACCTGCTTCAAATGGGTTCATTTAAGGTGCTCACTACTCTCCTTCTCTAAATTCAGAGCTCTTGGCAGCTCTCACTCTTGGAGCTGCCCCCCTTTTAGATTTTTTCCCGATCTTCTTTCCGAATCCCTGGATTCTCTGCTCTGTAATCTGATCGCACACACTCCCGATCTGGCATTCTCTCTCCTGATGGCACGCACGCTAGCGGCGGCGTCATCATTTTCGTCAGGCAGGGCTTTTCTTTCTCTGAACTTTCTACTTCTTCTCTTTCTTCGCTTGACCCCTACTCTGATTACGTATGTGTCAACATCTCTCTAAACAACTCCTCTTTGCTCTCATTCCTTAATGTTTATGCTCCCCCCATTCGCTCTTCTCCAACGGATGCAGAACTGACTCTTTTTCTTCTTCATTCTTTCCTCCTCCAAAACTCTTCATTTCTGGGGGACTTAAACCCCCTCTAGAACTCAAAAGGTACTTTGGACCCCCGTGGGGAGGAGTATTTGATGGGGTCAGCTCTTCTGACCTTTTTCCCTTAATAATCCTGACATACGTACTCTTCCCCATCGCTCCTCCCCTGACATCTCCTTTTCTCTCTCACCTCTCGTCCAACCTTGCTTGTGGGAGGTGCTTCAGGACCTGGGTTGTGATCACCTACCAATTCTTTTAACTGTCTCTCTCTACCCTCTCTTTCGCCCCACGAGCGTCCTCCATTCTTCAAGTGTCAGAAAGCTCGCTGGGATGACTTTGATTCTCACTGTCCTCCTGCAGAGGAATACTCGTCTCTTTCTCTTTCCTCTGCTGCTGCTCTCGTTAGCTCTCTGGCACTGAATGCGGCCAAAGCTTTCATTCCTTTCGGCCGCATCAAACGCCATCCTGAAGCCTGGTGGTTTGCTGAAGTGTAAGGTGCGGTTAGTGAAACACGCAAGGCTTTCGCTACCGCTCACAGAAGTGATGAAGATAGCCAGGCTTACGTCTCCGCTTCCCTTCGTGCTTCGTCTGTCACCGCCGAAGCCAAGGATGACGCATGGCAGACGAATTGCTCTTCTCCCTCGCCCTGGTCCAACCCTAAGTATGTGCACTCTCTCTTTCGTTCTGTCGCCGGCTCTTCTTCCTCATCTTCCTAGTCTTCTAACTTCCTCAACTGTTCTTTCCCAGGCATCGGCTTCCATCATCGCCAATTAAGTGAGATCCCACTTTTCAGTCTCCCAGCAAAAGACCCTGCGTAGCAGAGCCAAAGGCTACCTTTTCAAGCTTACCCAGCCACGTGCCTTGAAGAGTCTCACTCATCCTTCTGCTCTCCTTTCTCCCCCGATATATTTCATGCGGTTGCCTATAACCTCTCACTGTCCACTGCCACTGGCCCAAACAAAGTTGCCTATCCCATGCTAAAGCACCTTCCTCGTTCTGGCATGGATTTTCTTCTTCACATTATCAATCTTTCTTGGACTTTGCAATCCTTTCCTTCCATCTGGAAGACATCTTCCATTAGGTTCCGGCATACTTGCCAACTACTCTCTCTGTGGCACTGAGGCAACTCTTTTCTTTTCAGCAGGCCCAGTATGCTCAAGTTTCTCTGCTGAAGCCTGCGCCATTCTGCACGCTCTTTGCTGGTCTCGGCAGAACCAACAAATCTGCCATTTCTCTTCTACTATCTGACTCTCGTTCTATCCTCACCACTCTATCCTCTCCTCCATCTTTTCTTTCATCTCAGTCTCTCCAGCAGATCTGGCAGGAACTGTCTTTTCTCTTTTCCTGTTCTATTAGGCTACAATGGGTTCCCGGCACTTGTTTCTCCTGGGGAATGATGCGGCTGATGAGCTGGCCAGACGGGGAGCACTACTTGCGCCCTCTGCAATTCCTTGTAGTATCTTTTTCCTCTTATCTCTTGTATCCACTCTCGTCTTTTCTCGGACTGGAGGCGTACTGTCTCATTGAAATTCTTTGACACACAGGTTCCCTTGATTTCCACCGAGGGACTTGTGCTCCCTCGCCATGCTCGCTGTGTTTGCTCTCGTCTTCGCTGCCATGGACACAGCCTTCTATTAAGCTCTTTATCTTTTCAGGATTGGCAGAATCGAGAATTCTTCCTGCAGCGCCTGCGGATACTTCTCATCTTATTCTGTGCTGTCCAGCTACGGACTCTTCGATGACTCTCTGTGTCTCTACGATCTCTGGTCAACGCCCTGGGGAGCATCCCGGCTTCAGGGGCTCCCGCCATGCCACCATCCCTCGGAAGGGGTCAGGTAGAAACAACAGGAACAAGGTGCTCACAATTTTCCTCCTCCAAGTTCAATGCCCTAGGCAGCTCCCACTTGTAGAGCTGTCCTATTTGCTGCGTCTCTGTTTATCTTTGTGGTCTCCAACTTTCCAATGCTGTGACTTCTTTTTTTGGAATCTCCCACACATACACCTTCACTGTTCAATCTGTCCCTTCTGGCCCCTTTATGTCAATGCAACACCCCTTCCATCCATTTGGTAACTCTTGTCACTGCACCTTCCCCACCCTCCTATGTTTTTAGCTGTTCTTCTATACCTCCAGCTCTCTCTTCTTCCTATGACTCACTCAGGGTGGATGCTGGAGGTCTTCGAACCAGAAGTGCTGGACTTCTCTACTTTAACTCGCTCCATCCAGTAGACCTTATTTGTATCCAGGAATCCAATCTTGACTCATCTTCCTCTTTCCAGATCCCTGGAAACTCTGCTCTGCAATCTGATCGCACTCACTCCCGGTCTGGCATTCTTTCCCTGATGATCCGCACACCAGCAGTGGTGCCATCAATTGCGTCAGGCAAGATTTATCCTGAACTTTCTACCTACTCTCTCTCTTTGCTTGACCGGGGTCAACATCACATTAAAAAGCTCTTTCTTGCTCTATTTTTTTATGTTTTTGCTCCACCTATTTGCTCTTCTTAGACGCATAGCAAAAACGACTCCTCCCTCTGCATTCTTCCCTTCTCCAGAAATCGATTCATTCTGAGGGACTTTAATTGCCATCAACCCTATTGCGACTCAAAAGGTACTACTGACCCCCGTGGAAAGTATTTGACAGGGCCAGCTCCTCTGACCTCCTTCCTCTCATTGGCCCTGACAACCATACCCTTCTCCATCACTCCTCTCCTCACATCTCTTTTGCTCAATTCTCTTGCAATTGGGTAATGCTTCAGCATTTGGGTTTTGATCAACCCCCAATTATACTGCCTCCCTTTTTCCACTCTTCTGCCCTAACGAATGGCCTTTTCATACAAGTTCCAGAAAGCTTGTTGGAACGACGCCTTTTACTTTGACCTCACTATCCTTTTGCAATGGAATACTCTTCTCTCTTTCTTCTGCTGCTACTCTACTTACTTCTATGGCAATTCCTCCATCCCTTCAGCTGCGTCAAACGTCAACTTTAACCTCAACCTCAACCCTGGTGGTCTCTTGAAACGAAAGACGCAGCAAGCAAACGACGTAAAGCTTTTGCTGCCGCTCATAGAAGCGATGAAAATCCTCACGCTTACATCTCTGCCTGCCGACATGTTTCGTCTGTCATCGCCAAAGCCAACGCTGAGCTATGGCAAACGACATGCTCATCTCTCCCTCCTAAATCTGATCCTAAATCAGTCTATTCTCTTCTCCGTTCTCTCGTTGGTTCTTCTTCCTCATCATCTTCCTCACCTTACTTTCACAAGTGTTGTTCTCCCAGAGAATCGGCATCGGTCTACGCCTACTATCTAAGACCCCGTTTTTCCATTTCCCACCCAAAGGCCTTGCGTGGCAGAGCCAGAGGCTACCTGTCCGAGCTTCAATGAGCCACATGCTCCAAGTGTCTCATTCCTCTTTCTGCTTTCCCTTCTCTTCCATGAATTTTTCACGGGTGCCACAAACCTTTCCTCGTCCACGGCCACTGACTCAGACAAAATCGCATATCCTCGCATTGGCATAAATTGTCTTCACTTATTTAATTATTCTTGGTGTTTACATTCCTTTCCTTCCATCTAGAAGACATCTTCTATTATTTCCACTCATGAGATTGAAAAGCCTCTCGACTCTCTTACTTCCTTCCGGCCTATTTATCTCACCTTCTGCATCTCAAAGCTTTTTGAACGCATCACTCTGTCTGGTCTACTCTAGCGCACCTTTCTGGAATCTAACTCCATTCTCTCTATAGATTGGCCGGTTTCCGCCCGGAATGGTCTACCCTCGATCAAATTCTGTTTCATTCTCAGTCCATTTCGAATGGGGTTAACAAACCCAGTCCAGGTCCTCGGACAATTTATAGTACCATCGACTTCTATAAGGCTTTTGACTCTGTCTGGCATCCCGCTATTTTTCATGAACTTATTTCGACTGACCTCTTTCCTTGCTTTGCTTACTGGACTCAATCTTTCCTTTCAGACAGCCGTGCCTGCGTAGTTTATCAAAATCACAAAAGTCGCTGCATTCGAGTTCGTTGAGGTGTTCTACAAGGTTTCATTCTTGGCCCGGCCCTTTTCTCTCTTTTCATTATTGATCCTCTTGCGTCTCTACCTTCTTCCGTCAGCTGCTCTCTTTATGCTGACGACTTGGTCCTCCTATTCTGCTGCGGTGGAAGCTACACGAGAAGCTCTAATTCGACTAGAGCGCTGGTTTGAAGACTAATATCTTCCTCTCGATCTAAACAAATGCAAGGCTTTCTTCTCAATGAATCCCCATCAAGCTAACCTCCAACCCTACCTTTTTATTCAACTCCCCCATCCGCTTCAATCCCACTCCAACTTTGCCAGGGGTCATCTTTCACTGCACTCGTTCCTATGCTAAACATGTATCTTCACTGAGGGCCAATTTCTTCCCTTGTCTCAAGGCTTTATGCAACATCTCTGCTTCTTCATGGGGCCTTCTAAGGAGCCCCTCTTTCTGTTGTACAAAGCTTTTCTTTGGGTCTTTTTCACTTGTGCTTCACCCGGTTTCCTTTTCTTAGCGTTACCAAGGTTATCACTTTAGAATGCCTTCACCGAGAAACTAGTGACGCCATCACTGGCTGCCTCGCGTTCTGCCCTATCCCACTTCTCGTCACTGAGGCGTTTCTACCTCTCCTAAGAGTCACCCTGACTCATTTTGCCCTGTAATCTTATAAGCGGGCCCTTCATCTCCCAACTTCCTTTTCCATTTCAGATTTGATCAGACTTGGAGTGAAACCAAGATTCGCCAAATCTTCCTGGAGAGCTTATGCGTCCACTCACCCACTCATACTTTCTACTACCTCTCCTAGGGAGGTTCTTTGCTTGCCCTCCCTTCCCTTCTTGGAACCTGTCTTCCTTTGCCGTGGAGCTTACTCTTTCCTCTCCATGCTCCCGCTCTGACCCTAATCTTTTTCGCCAAGGTTCAGCTCTCGCTCACCTTGACTCTCTACCACCTCACGAGCTATTGATCTGGAATATGACTCCGTTCTTTTTCTTTTTGGCAAAGGGCGGCTCGTGCGTCCTTGCCAACTGCTCACTTGTGGCACTGAGGCCACCCTTTCCTTTTCGATAGACCCAGTATGTTCAAGTTTTTTCGCTGAAGCCTGCGCCATTCTGCAAGCTCTCCGCTGGTCTCGGCAGCACCAATAAGTCTGCCATTTCTGTTCTCTTGCCTTTTCTCTCCACCTGTACTATAAGGTTTTAATGGGTTCCGGATACTCATTTCTTCCGGGAAATGACGCAGCTGATGAGGTGGCGTGCGCTACTTCTGCCTTCTGCAATCCTTTGTAATCTTTTTCCTCTGACCTCTCGTGTCCACTCTTTCCTTTTCTCGGACTGGAGGCTCACTATCTCATCTAAATTCTTTGGCACATAGGTTCCCTCAGTGCCCACTGAAAAAATTTGTGCTTCCTTATCACGCTTGTTGTGTTCTCTCTCATTTTCGATGCAGCGGACACAGACTTCTACTAAACTCTTTATCTCACTAAAATTGGCAGAATCGAGAATGCTTCATCCAGAGCCCGCGGTCATCTGACTCAAGACATTCTTGGAAAGGGATCGGGTAACAACAACAACAATAACATCTCACTTGATTAAATTGTTCCACAGTGTGGTAGCGACTGTTTGCTGGAAGCTCCGAGTTTAAGACGCACGAAGAAATTCCAAATTGTTCGAGAAAAAGTTTTAACCTACAACGAAATGAATGGACAGTAATTAGCTTTTTCTAAGCGTGACAAAAAAGTGAAAGCTGGCCACAGGAAGGCTAGGTGCGAATGTATCTTAGTCACCGCTCGAAAATGTGTACAATGATATTTCATCTGCCGATCTTTGTTGGTTAATGGTTGTATTAGGACCACGGACGCCAACCTTATCTGGCATTTGTAACCCTAAATTTTGTTTAAGAATTTTTCATAATCCTTTATAATATTCAATGAAATTTTTGGTAATGCAAACAAGCAAAAAAATGGAGTTGGAACTCCACATAATCTGCGTACCCACAAGGAGTGCAAGTCCTCCCGGTTGGGGAACTCCGATCTAGAACTTAAGCCCAAGAGAGGAAACAAGCTTCGAAGATTTATTTTTGCATTTTTTACGCTAAATAAACCGATACCATAACCATTACCGTTTGGATACTTGACCCTGAAAAACGATACTTGCATTGAGATCAGCTTCAGACGCTACTGGCGTAGTATATTTCTATCACGGACTTACCAACCATGCAGAGGTATGGTTGTGAATAGTCTTGCTTAAGTGAACAGCGGAGCCACTGCGAAACTGGAACGCGCAAACATGAGGGCGCTGTCGCCAAAAAAAAAAGATGACCCTCTCCAAGGAGTTGCCAACGACAAATGACGCGATAATCACCTGTACGACGCGTTGATTGAATTAACAAACATGAGGCACTTTCCTTCAATCAACTTCAATTTGAGAAGAGAATAAATGAAAAGATATTTATCGATATCTGCGTCACATGATAGGTAAAACTGGCTCAAAGATTGGTTGGGGGTCGCATTCTCCTCCATGTTGATGGACACCGGATCACGAAGCACGAGGTTGCGGAGAGACTCCACATCCTAAAAATGGAATTATTAGGGTTCATTCCATTACTTCTGTATAGAACAGGCGGGTATTCCGCTTCCAAGCGATGGAAGCACAGACATTAAGCCAACCCTTACTAGGTGGTGTGCAAACAGCGTAACTACTCTAACCCATGAAGTTTAATCTGTTAGAATTTTCGTTGTGACGTACTTCAGTTCCAAAAAACCAAATGACTCGGCCTTAAAACGTCAATGTGAACAATCTAATGGGATATTGTGGCACTACTTGCGACGCAGAGCGGCAACGATTATTATTTTTCATGAAAAGAAGGAATTCGTTCTTAATGAAAATTTTGGAATATTTATGGGAGAAATTTCCAATTCGTGCGGTTTACAAGTTATAGTTTCAATTTTACGAATTTTAATTGATGGACAGAGTGGTGCAGAGCACTTCTAGACTATTACATATATTTTGTTGTAGTCAAGACTTACTGGCTGGCACTATGATGTCATAAATGTAAACACATGTAAATGGACGTAACAACCTAACAATTTATTTTAGGGGAGACCGGGTAAAGGGGTTACAGAAGCGGTTTGTTAAAGCCCTCATAATTTTTTTACAAAATAAAGTTCACAGCTAACATTAAGAAGTCTTTTCTTACATCGCACTCTTCCATTTTAGCGAATGTTTCTCACATATTTAGTTTTTCGCTGAAGGTAATTAGGAAAAACGTTATTGAACAGTTATTTGAAAACTATTGGTGGCTTTTTAAAATTAGAAACAAACAAGCAGAAATTTTGTGATTAAAACTTATTTTAGTGTTAGGCAGCAAATTACATAGTTTTCACTAAACAAAATGTAGAAGCCATTAGGAATTAAATTTGTACATAATTTTAGGAAATGCTAGGGCGCCCCACGTAGAGTGAAATATAACATCATGTAACAAGTTGCCCCGTTTCAGCTGTGCAATTTGTATTATGAGTAATGCTTTGGTTTTCAGAAAAATTTTAACTTTTTTAGCCTGTGAGTTATTGTAGACACATTTCCATATTTTTGTTAAGCAATATCTGATTTCAAACACAATGCCAAAAATCCACAAATACGAATCATAACCTTGTTAAAAAGACATACCAAGCTGCTGCAAAACTGGTTATGGAGCATACAGACGTATCAAACAGCTGCAGCAGATATTAAAGCAATTAATATTGTTGTTGGGCTGTTGACTATCAATAAACTTGCTAATTTCTCGAGATTTGTTAAGCCTTCTGGTTCAGTAGGTTATACACTACATAATACACTTCTTACTGACCAGTAATAATACTGGTCAGCAAGAAGTGTGATACGTTGGGTGGCAGGTACGCAAAAGCGCTTTTTAAGCTAATTTCGCTGGCAAGTTCTTTATTGGTTACTAGATCAGAATACCGACTACAGGCTAAACCATAACCACTGCTTACTTGTAACTAAAAACTATCTTTTGGCTGATCATTTTCATGCCTTTGCAAAGAATTTGGAAAAAAGTGCGAGTCTAGATAAAAAACTATCATAAATAAAGTAGATCATCCTGCATGTGAATTCTCCTTAAAACTACTGGCATTTTTGAAAACCAGTTTTATGGGTAGAAATGAAAGCTCCACCTCTGGCATCACCAAATCGCAGTTTCTATCAAATGTTTAAGACCACTTACGAAAGTAGTGGGGTTTCGTACAATCGCATGTTAATTGTTGTTTTGATTATAGACAATCATTAGGCGCATAGTGTTACTGCGGTTAACACTAAGTGGATTTTTGATCAACTTAAAATTTGTGAAAATGGGGCGCACAAGTCTCTAAGTGAGGTTCAAAAACCCCAAATCGTCACCTAATACAGTGAAACATAATCAGAAAGGTATATATCCATCAAAATCAAGGTAAGACAGCAGTTCATCAATCGATCAAAAAATTTATAATGTAAAGGTCGTATAAAGACGTGAAGTGAAAGACCGAGAAAGACTAGCATTCAAGACGATCGACTGATCAAAAGGATAGTCACTAGGTCGCCAATGAGTTCTATCAAAATTCGAGCTGCCTTAACGGCTAAGATGTTGTAGTGAGTGATACGACTGTTTCAGGGCAACTTGCAAAAGATTTCGGCCTGAAATCTTACAAGTTTGGAAAAAAACCCAACCAATACCGGCCAGAAGGGCCAAGAAACACCAGTACAGGACTCGATCCTAATGGGGCAACGTCATGTTGTCTGATTAGCTCACCTTTCAACAATTTGTAGTGAGGAAAAGACACGTTCTTAAGACTACCAGGAAAGCTCTACAATGAGAATTATCCCATTTTCTACAATAAAACCACTTTAAGTCAAATAAAGCGAGGTGCGATTTTAGAAAATGGTGTTGCTGGACTCCATTTTTTGCCTTGTGAAACCAGAATAAAGGTTTTAATATAGCTTTGCAAAAGCTGTTTGAGCCATAAGCTTTTCGTGACGCTCTCATCAGTGGCGGTATCGCGTCGAAATGGAAGATCTAGAGTGGATAAGTGTTTTACCTAAATAATATGGATCTTAGGTAATCAAGACAAGCCAATGATAGCGTTAGTATTGTAAAGCGCCCCAAAGAAAGATTTCGCAATAGTAAAATGCTAAAGAAAGCGTAGCAAGAGGCCAAATAAGAAAGGCGCGATTATCGAAAGATAATCGATTTTTAGGATAACGTTTTTAGGATAGCCTTTGTCCAGTAATATTTTCTTGATCCGTTCCATGACTTATTTTACGTTTGAGAGGACTAAAGGACTCCCAACGCAAATACTGGCCAGTGAAAGTGGGTTTGCAGTATACACTGGTCTCAAAGCCAGCACCTGTTCTTTCGACGTAACCATCAAGAAACGGTAAACATTTTCCTTTCTCTTTTTCAAAGGTGAATCTGAGGGATGGATGAAAGCAATTAAGTTTGGTCAGAAATTTATCTGCTTCAGCTTCGTGATCGAAGATGGCAAACGTGTCGTCAACATATTTGAAGTATGTTGGAAGCTTCTGCGTTTTAGAAAATAACTTTTCTTTATAATATCCAAAACAAAGATGTTAGCCAAAGCCAGACCAAGTGGTCATCCCATAGCTACTTCGTCTGTTTGCTTGTACATAGTGTTATTGAAGTTGAACTCAACTGAAGATGCAGCACTCTTTATCAATTCAACAAACACGTCTTTTGGAATGACTGGTTGGGAATCAGACTGATGATAGAAAGCTTTCGAACAGATTTTGATGGTTTCATCAAGGGGAAAGTTGGTGAACAAGGTGGACACATTAAAAGAACACATGAAGACATTAGCGTCGATGTAAAGATTTTGCATGGTCTTGGCAAAAGTAAACGAATCTGATGTGCAATGTGACGAAAACCGCTCCAATACAGGTTGTAATAGGCCGGCCAACCACTTGCCAAGTTCATGGTGGGACGAACCTGTCATACACAGCATTGGCCGAAGTGGAGTGCCTTCTTTGTGTGTTTTCGGCAAACCATATATTCGAGGTCTTTGCGATCCAGTTGATCGTATTGCGTCATATATCCACCACTTCGGCGCAAGATCGGCTTTGCCTAAGTCAAGCAACCGCTTCTGAAGGCGTGATTCAATGCTGGCTGTGTTGTCATTGCTGGAGACCGGACCAAGTCTTCTAAATTTCGATTGATCATCAAGTATCTTGTTCATTTTATCGATGTAGTCGCTTTTGTTTAAAAGGACAACGAAGCCTTTGTCAGGTTTAGTGATAATGATATCATCATTCTTTCGTAAGCTGTTGATTGCACGAAAGCACTCTTTGTGCACGGTGAAGTCACGTGAATCTATCGTGCTGTCACAGTACAAATGAGCAATGTCGGCGAGTCGAGCTTTCAAAGCAGTGCGTTGTTCAATGCGTTATTCTGGGAACAATAAAGGTTCCCCGATATGTTGAACTGTTGTTGTTGGGGCTAAGCTGAAAAAGCACATGCATAACAACAGCTGCTCGATCTTTACGCAGGCCGGTGCCCTATGCCACCGACCGAAGGTTGTGACAAATTTACTCACAAAAATCAAGGTCAAGGTTCTGAAATAGCCATTTAACAGCCCCCACCTCAACTTAATACAGAATTTGTGAACGGAAATGATCAAGTGCTGAAGATCTGAAAAGAATGATTAAAGGAGTATAGGTGAAAAACCGTTTAAAAGAGCACTGCAAAAGCCTCATCCACAGCACGACAAGGCATGAGAAGGAAGTGATCAAGAGCGGCAGAGGGCATGCAAATTACTGAATTTTGATAAAACATGAACCAATGTATGTGGAAACTGCTTCAAACCAACTCTAGAAACATGAATTCCCTGAGAAAACTTGATTTCTTATGAAATAAAAATATCTGATGCAACATAGACATGCAAAATACTGAATATGAGGAAAAATTGAGGGTGGTCTTAAACTTTTGGTAAGCGCTGTACCACATCATCAAAGATAGTTACAAAAAGCTTAAGATCAAAAAAAGCCACGTCTACATAAACGCCTCTCTGCAAGTATTACTTCACTACACAAGATAAAGCATTGAATAAAATATTGGCATTGCATATTAAAACTATTAACTTCGCGAAACCGGCGCGGTGGTGTAGTGGTTAGAGCGTCCGCTTCGCAGTCGGTAGACTTGGGGTTCATTTCCCTTGTCGAGTCATACCAAAAGACTTTAAAAAATGGTATTCACAGCTTCCCTGCTTGGCGCTCAGCACATAAGGGATAGTGTGGAGAACAAGCCGGCAAGCTTGCTTGTTATGTCCTTGGGCAAGGCACTTAACGGGATGCCTCCGTCTTCATGTGGCAGACAGATGGTGAGGCCAAGCAGTCTACCCGTCGTGGTGGCCCAGTCTGACGAAAGACATGCAAACAGAGCATGAGCTCATACGCGTGAATGAATGAACTTCGCGAAAAAATTTGTCACGTGTCACCTATATTTAAAGCGCTTAATATTTTGCAAATTGAAGATATTTACCAACTGGAACCAGGAAGATTCATGTATCAGACATATACAGGCAACTTCCCACATAAAATTGATAAGGACTTTGTGAAACTCACTTCTGTACATAAATATTATACTAGACCTACTTCCAATAAATTCCACTCACCCCAAGTAAATACTTACGGTTACAAAATGCTGTCATTTGCTGGAGTTAAACTTTGGTCAGAACTAGACCCTGATTTAAAGTCTAGGCTGGCTCTCTTAAAAAACACATAAAAAGGACTCTTCTTAAAAAATATAATGATATAGATCTTGAAAAATATAAAGCTTGCATTTTATTTTGAATCTCCTGGCCGGATCGTGCCTTTTATTTATAGGTTTATATTATTTTGTACCTTTGAATCATAGTTTATTGTTACAGAAGCTGTCTTTCTATGTGCGCGCATGGACATTTGGTTTCATCCAATACACATTTCCTTTGTTTATTTTTATTTTCTTTCCTTTCGCCCTTTTTCTCAATTTTTGTTAGCTTTTTACAAATTGTACATGCCAGCTTTTGCAAGATATTCTCAGGAGATACCTGACTTCACCTAATGGTTTTTTCGGTATCTTCTGGTCTGCAAATACTTTTTTTGTGTGTGTATCTTTCATATTTGTTGTAGTATTTTACTTGCATGCGCGTCTATAAAACTGAAGCTGTAGTGATAGCCATAGGCGCCAGGTTTTCATGATTTTTGGGCGGGCGTAACTGTGGCGTAATGCTTTGGTGATGTAACGATTTGCATAACCACCTCAACAAATGAGCTGGCACCAATTTGGATCGGCAAAGGAGAGTGCACTATTTTTGAAAATACCGAATAGTATCTAATTGCAATATCAATTATTTTGTGTCAAAATAGTAGGCCGGGTTACAAAACAGACCCCATTTGTAACCAAATAGGTTCGCTTGATCAACGGGGGCTACCCGCTAGTAAAAATTTTGGGGTGGGGCAGCACCCCCATACTCGGCGCCACTGGTGACAGGCGTTCAATATCTGCACCAAGTGGGTCTTGATTCAAAGCGCTAAATATAATTGCAGGTCCCAATTTGAGTGCAGTGGATCATAAAAGTTTAATACTTGCTACAACTGTGAATAAAATATGTTTGCTTGAGTTTCTTGAACTTCAATATATTTTAAACTTTCTTTTGCATTGGAGTTTGTCTTTCAAAATACATTTTTTGACATATCAATTTAGTGTTAAAAGTAAAACTTAGAATTTTAAACAATTGCTAAAATTTGCTCACGGTATTTTAGTCTATGCTTCAGGTAAAATTTTGACCAATAAGCTACATCCCACCAAGTGAGGTGGGTTGTAACAGTTGACACTGACTCACTTTACTCACATATCTCAAGTAATATAAAACCAATTTCTTTTTAGTAGATATGAATGTATAGGTTAGTCAACCTGCTACTTGACACTAAAACTTTAGCGTTCTATTTAGTCAACAAACAATATAATGCTAGCTCTTTGCAAAAAATGTAGCAACTCTCCCCGGTCTCCCCTGCCTATTTTTATCCAGTTCAAAAAACAAAACAATGCTTTGCGTTTCTAATTCAATTAATTTGCAGCCTACCTCAGTGAACGTGGCGGACATAAGAATGGCCTGATATGTATTGTTGAAGTGAGATAGCAAAGTTTTCAAGTTTTTTTCGTACCCATACGTAAACAACAAATCTGCTTCATCGATAACCAGCCACTGTAGAGAAGATGAGACGTCGATAGTGCGAGCACGCATGTGTTCAAGGATGCGGCTTGCTGTTCCAATCACGATGTCTGGCTTCATGGTAAGCGCCGGTCTACAACATAACAAAGTCGTTGACTAGAATGCGGATAGATTGTACCGTCTCCCACCTTAGCAATTCAACATCTTGTTCCACAGAAACATCCAAGCTTGTCACGTCTTTCCTACAAAACGTCGTCAGCTGTTGAACTGCAGTGCTAGCTTGCTGTGATAACTCCCGAGAAGGAACGAGAATAATAACCGACACTTGCTGGGCTGAAACAATGACAATTACTATTCTGTTTAGTTCAACGCTATACTTAACGAGCAAAGAAAAACGCAACTTTATGAGACAAGGATGTAATAGCATTGCTGCTTCTTCATTTGCTCACTCACCGTCGTCGGCTGCATCTCTGCTTTCTTTTTTTCGATCAAGCAAATTTTGAATGATTGGAATCGCATAAGCGGCTGTTTTACCAGAACCTGTTCTAGACTGAAGGAGTAAATCTTTCCCATTCAATGCCAAGGGAATTGCTTTCTTCTGAACGTCAGTTGGTTTTGTCCAATTCAACTGGTGTATAGCCTGTCACAAAATTTGACTAAATTAGCAGGTGAAAAATCCCAGATCGAGATGCTATGCATATAGTATAAACATAAATAATTATTCAAATGTAAGCTTGCAAGTTTTAGTAAGTTTACTCGAGCACATCAGCTCAACTGTTTGCTGGTCTTCAGTTAGACTGGGCAACCGCCACAGGTAAGTTGTTTGGCACCATCACTTGTCTGCCACATAAAGATGGAGTACCTTAGCCAAGGTCACTACAAACGAACTTGCACACTTTTCCTCCACACTACCCCTTTTGTGCTAAACGTCAAGCAGAGAAGCTGTGAATATCACATTTATAGTTCTCAGTATGGTTCGACAAGATAATTTACAGACTAAGAAGTGAACGCTTTTACCACTACACCACTGTACCGGCTAACCAGTTTTTATAAGCCAAATTTAAATAAAAAAATGGAGTCAAGCCCACCAATCCATTTATTCGCTGCAAAGACAAACATAAATTACCATGCAAAAGCAACAAAAAATGCTATGGGTGGTATGACAATATTCGACAGGAAGCCATCAAGGGACTAGGCAAGGCCATCAAGTGACAATGCCCCCTTGGTCGCCTCTACAAGTTAGCGACATATATCAGGCATGATAAAAACAAAGAAAACAAAACAACTCCTTTTTGGAACAATTATTGGTCGCAAAGCAATCATGAAGGTACAACATCATGAGGGGGGATCATGAGAGGGTCCAGAGTACCAGATCATGAGGGGAGAGAGAGTCAAGGTGGGCGAGAGCCGCACCTTGGCGAGAGAGGGGGGGGGGTCAGAGCGAGAGCATGGAGAGGAAAGGGTGGACTCCACAGTGAACGAGGGCAGATTCCAAGAAGGAAAGGGAGGGCAAGAAAACGACGAGCCCGCTCATAAGATGAAAGAGTGAAATGAGTCAGGATGTCTTCTGTAGAGGAGGTAGAGAAGCCTCGGTGAATAGTAGAGGGATAGGGGAGGACGAGAGGCAGCCAGTGATGGCACGACTGGCCGGTCGGTGGAGGCGTTCCAGTTTGGTGATATTGGTAGCACTTAGGAAAGGAAACCATCCGAGTGAGTGTAAGTGAGAAGGGGCTGAAAAGATTTGTACAGAAAGAAAAGGGACTCCTTAGAGGGGCCCCATGAGGAAGCAGAGATACAGCGTAAGGCCTCGAGACGTGGGAAAAGCTTGTTCTTCAGCAAAGATACATGTTTAGAAAAGGAAAGAGTGCAGTCGAAGGTGACCCCAAGAAAAGTTGGAGTGGGATTAAAATGGAGGCGGGAGCCGAGTAGGAGGAGGTTGGGCTGGAGGTTAACTTGGTGGGATCCACTGAGAAGGAGGCCTCACATTTGCTTGGCTTGAGAGGAAGACACCAGTACTCAAACCAGCGCTTCAATCAAAACAGAGCTCCTTGTGTGTGCTCCACCGCAGTGGGGACCGAGGGGGAGGAGGACCCAATGGCCAGATCGTCAGCATAAAGAGAGCAGCTGACCAAAGAAGGCAGAGAAGCAGGAAGATCATTGACAAAGAGAGAAAAGAACAAGGCCAAGAACGGATCCTTGCAGAACACCTCGACGGAGTCGAAAGGAACGACTTTTGTGATTTCGAAAAACCACACAAGCGTGCCTATCAGAAAGGAAAGATTGTGTCCAATGAGCAAAGCAAGTAGGGAGGCCACCTGAAATGAGTTTGTGGAAAAGGACAGGATGCCAGACAGAGTCAAAAGCTTTAGAGAAATCGATAGTACAAAGGATCATCCGAGATCCCGGCCTGGGTTTGTTAAACCCATCCGAAATAGACTGAGAAAGGTACCAAATTTGATCGAGTGTAGACCGACCAGGGCGGAAACCGGCCTGGCGGGGAGAGAGAATCGAATTAGATTCCAAAAAGACGAGTAGACGAGATAGAATGATGTGTTCAAACAGCTTTGATATGCAGGAGATGAGAGAGATAGGCCAGAAGGAAGCAGGAGAGTCGAGAGACTTTCCCATCTTGTGTATGGGAATAATAGAAGATGTCTTCCAGATGGAAGGAAAGGAACGTGAAGTCCAGGAAAGATTGAAAATGTGAAGAAGAAAATCCATGCCAGAGCGAGGAAGGTGCTTTAGCATTGGATAGGCAACTTTGTTTGGGCCAGTGGCAGTGGACAAGAAAAGGTTGGGGGAAGCTGCATGAAATTTGGCGTGGGAGAAAGGAGAGCAAAAGGAAGAGTGAGACTCCACAGTGCATGTAGCCAGGCAGAGCTCAGAGAGGTAGCCTCTGGCTCTGCTACGCAGGGCCTTTGGCTGACAAACTGAAAAGTGAGATCTCAGGTAATCGGCATAGACCGAAACCGATTCCCTGGGAGAAGAACAGTTGGGAAAGTTAGGAGAGGAGGAAGACGAGGAAGGAGAGAGTGCACAGATTTAGGGTTAGATTTGGGTGAAAGAGAAGAGCAAGTCGTCTGCCATGCCTCAGCCTTGGCCTTGGCAATGACTGACGAGCTGCGTCAAGAAGCAGAGATGTAAGCCTGGCGATTTTCATCACTTCTGTGAGCGGCAGCAAAAGCCTTGCGTCTTTCACTAACTGCACCTTTCACCTCAGCAGACCACCAGGCTTTAGGAGGGCGTTTGATGCGGCCGAAAGGAATGGAAGATAAGGTCGCATTCAGTGCCAGAGAGGTAAAGAGAGCAGCAGCAGAGAAAAGAGAAAGAGACGAGTATTCCTCTGCAGAAGGACAGTGAGAGTCAAAGTAGGAAGCAAAGCCGTCCCAGCAAGCTTTCTGAAAATTGAAGGAAGGGGGATGCTCGTTGGGGTTATAGGCCAGAGAGAAAGAGGGACGAACAGAAGAATGGGTAGGTGGTCAGAACCCAGGTCCTAAATCACCTCTCAGGAGCAAGAAAAGGCAAAAGAAGAGGAAGCAAAGGAGATGTCAGGAGAGGAACAATGGAGAAGGGTGGGTGTGTCAAGGTCATTGATGGGGAAAAGATCAGAAGAGATGACCCAGTCAAATACTTCCTCCCTGCATGGGTCGGAAGCACCTCTTGAGTCCCAGAGGGGGTGATGGCAATTGAAGTCCCCCAGAATGAAGAGATTTCTGGAGGAGGGAAGAATGGAGGGAGAGAAGGAATCGGTTCTACCATCCGTTGGGGAGGAGCGAATTGGGGGGGGCATACACATTAAGAAATGAGAGTGAGGAGGAGTTGTTAAGAGAGATGTTGACCCTACATAATCAGAGTAGGGATCGAGTGAAGAAAGAGAGGAGGTAGAAAGTTCAGGAAAGGATAAGCCCTGCCTGACGAAAATGACAACGCTGCTGCTAGCGTGCCTGGCATCACGAGAGAGAATGCCAGACTGGGAGTGGGTGCAATCAGAATGCAGAGCAGAGAATCTAGGAATCTGGAAAGAGGAAGATGAGTTAAGACTGAATTTCTCAATGCAGATAAGGTCAACAGGATGGGACGAGAGAAAGTGAAGTAGTTCAGTGCTCCTGGCTCAAAGACCTCCAGCATTCCATTTAAAGAACCCTGACAGAGTCACGGGGGAAGGTGAGGAGGCAGGGGGCATAGAAGAATGGCCAAGAGCAAGGGACGGTGGTGAAGGAGGCAGAGGAAGGAGATATTAAATGGGCAGATGGGGGATAAAAGGTTTGGAGGGTGGGGCGAGAGTGCAGCATTAGCAGGTGGGCCAGATTGTACAGCGGAGGTATACATGTCAGAGGAGTCCGAGGAGGGAGTCACAGTGTTATGGCAGGGGGGCAGCTCCAACAATGAGAGCTGCCAAGAGCTCTGAATTTGGAGAGGAAAAGTTGTAAACATCTTAGATGGACCCATTTGGAGCAGGTGCAGCATTGCACTGACTTGCCCTGCCGGGTCACATTTCCAGCACACACAGAGCAAGGAAAGTTGGGGCCAAAGTTGGGATGAACGTTACCGCTCATCAAGAGATGGAGAAGAATGAGGAGACAAAGAAGGGCAATAGAAAGGCAGGAGAAAAAAAAAAGGGAAAACAGGCGACCAATTTTGAAGAAGCTATGTGCTGCCCTTCTGCAGTCATTCAGGGGGCAACATAGCAAAAAAATGAAGGAGAGTGCCTGGGGTAACTGGGACCGTTCGGAAGGCCAACAGCCATTTTGACCCAACCAAACGGGGCCGGGGACCACACCACCATGTTGAGGCAGCTGTTGATTGGTGCAGAATGTGAAACCTTGTGGTTGGTGTTGCCTAAAATATCACTTTAACCTACTCAATTACCATGCGTTCTGCAAAACAGTCTCAGAGGTATGTGCCTATTCAATAGCATACATCAACACAGCACTTGGCCATTATTGAATGAGCAAATATAACTTGCAAGCCGAGAACTAAGAAACATGTTAACATTTTTAAAAAGTGCATGTTTCAAATTAACTCATTAATTGCATTAACTCGTTAATGTCAACATATTCGAGGGCTTGCTGGAGTTATTGAAAGATGACAGGATATAGATTGAGGAAAATCATAGTAAAAAATTTAACCTTTAACAACCGATCATCGAGTCCCATTTCATGAAACTGAACATCATCAAGAACATCATCATCCATCCTTGCACAAAAATGACGACTTTGCTATAAGAATATCATGCAAAAACCTAACCCAAATGTAGATCTGAAAACATAAATGCAATATGACACCATGATCTTGAAAAAAGAGTAATCCATGGTTTGTGAGTAGTGCTTTGCTGTGCTGTTCATGTGCATAGCCTCGCCAAGTGCAGCAGTTCAATTTGGACAACACAAGTAGGAACAAAGTTTTATCAAAAAATAAGACTCGGTGAGTGTAAGGTGATAAATTAAGAATGAAACTATTTTTAAAAAAAGACCACTACTTTCGTCACTTGCAAAATTTACTTACTTTGATAAAACCCCCCAATTGGTCAAAAAGATTAACTAGAAAGACTATTCCACACCGTTTGCTCAGCCTACTTAAAACATTGAATACAGAAAAAATTACTGATGCATATCGTACTGACGTGTCTATTATGCTCTTTTTGTTCACCTTTTGCTTTTTAAACCACAAAGTGTAAACAACAGCTTTTGAGTTGTTAGGTAGCAGGAAACTAGCTTGTTATTTTTTGCACTTCTTCACATTGTTTTAAACTTTATAGTTTTTAACGTTTAGGTCAATTCAATTATTATTGATTATGCGTTTTATGGCAGAATTTTAGTAGTCAAAACCAAATCTCTGACAAAGGAGAATGTTTCCAAAATGCTTTTCTGTTCATTTTTCCATTTATTATATTCAGTTTAAATTCATGCTGCTGTCATCATATATTGTTTTAAGATAGTTAAAAAGAAAGTTACTCCGTTACAATTTTACTTGCTTTGTAAATCACTTGTCTTTACTTGACTAAACTAAGCCAATAGGTTAATATCTGGGCTCTACTGATATTTCTGATCTTGTCTCTCGATATTTTGGCAGTTCTAATTTAATCCAAGGAGTGTGCAACTTCTTTAGCAGGCATGTTAATTCCAAAGTAGTTGAAAATTCAGCAGGCCAGTCAGAGTTTGTGATCCAAGCCGTTTGTATGTAAAAACAAGCTTTGAAGCACTGACTGGTAGCATTTTTCACGTTAAACAAAGACCATTTTTTTCAAAGATCAATATTTTCAAAGCATGCTTTTATACCATATTTAGCATGGAGAACTTTTTTTATTGAAAGGTAGTTTTTTTCAAGATCGAATTGATAAGTTTGATACCCACTTTGTGCTACAAAATCCTTCTGCGGGCAACAGAATTTCACATTGCGCAGGTAGCACACCCCTGATTTAATCAGTCATATGAATTAAAAAGTGACAGGTGGCTGCATCCTTTGATAACCCTATGGTGTTTCAGGGGTCTTTTTGTCAAGTGGCTGAAGCAAAAACTTTTTGTAATTTTTATTATTAGTTTAGTGTAGATAAATAGTCAGATACTAGTAGACAGTTTATTTCACTGTTTTATTATTAGTAATATACAGAAATGAGATGTGCAACGCCTGACAAAAAGAAACAGAATTGTTTAACGGTTTAACATAGTACATGCAATCTCAAAAGGGATATAAGCAGTTTCTCATACATCAGTTTAGATGTAATTATAACCTACTACTTATTTGCGAGACTTATTTTAATAATATTACATCCTCCTGTCACATGAAAACCTTTGTGGTTATTGATAAAACAACTTATTGTAAAAATAAGTCTGTCAGAACAAATCACATCAAACTCTAAGGAAAATCACACTAGGAAAGTGTTGGCAATTACGGCAAAAATAAAGCACAGAAACAAAAATACATGCAGTAACACTGAAATACAAAATTACAAAAATACACACAATACCCTAACCGAATTACAGAAATATGGATAGCTATAAAAATCAAATGGCAAATCATCAAACCAATTTAGTTGCTACTATAGTGAAGTTCTTATAATCTGCACCTGCACATTACAAATTTACAAGTAGCACTAAACTTTTGACAAATAATAACTGGGCAAAAATTTTTTAATCAAAACACTACCAGAAAGAAAAAACCAAACTGAGCAAGCTATCATGTGGTCTCCTTCCACTATTCAAGGCATAGAAAGGGCACAATTGAACTAAACAATAAAAGAAAATAATTCTCTTTCACTTAGGGGCAAAGGGAGAAATCAAACTGTCTTACAATGCAAAACCAACTTTTATCTTAAGTCTTGCTTTCTTGAGAATATGTCAAACTCTTAGTTTTGCATAGACCCTTACACACCAAAAAATACAACCTATATGAGCATAAATAGAGTACATACTGGGGATCCATAGTAGAACTCAATTCAATTATCTAATTTTACTCATTTGAGAGTACGCAAATTTTTGATCACAAAAGATTTTCATGTTTCTGTGATTCCCTACTTCAATTGATAGTTTATCTGTATTTTCATAATTTAATAAGTCAATATTTCATCATGGATTTCTGCAATTCAGTAATTCCAGATGTTACTGTGAGTTTCTGCATTTTTGCGATTCAATATTTCAATACTAATTTCCATAATTAAATGATTTTATCTTTCAATATAAATTTATGGATTTCCATAAATCTGTATTTTCATATTTTAGTGTTGCCCAAAACATATCAAACTATGATGTGCATGTACTGTATATTTACAAACCTAATGGCAAAGCACACTATCGCAATCATTTATGGTATACTTGAACACTGCTGTAAATGTTTTGTGATTTTTCACTAGGAAATGATATTCTTTCTCAAAAGCATTCACACAAAAAACCAGTGCTGCTTTCACTTCCAGAGTTGTCTTCCTTGCTGCATTCCTGCTTCTTCTGGAGGTCCCCAACCATCCAGCACTGTGACTTCTTCTTTGGGGCCCCCAGTACATATACCTCCACTGTTCAATCTGTCTCTTCTAGCCCCTCTCTGCCAATGCATGCCCCTAATCTACTATCTCTGCCAATGCAACACCCCCACACCACCCGTGCCTACAAACATCCTATCCTTCTTCCATCCACTCGTATCTTCTCTCTTTGCATCTTCCCCACCCTCCTATGTTTTTGGCAATTCATCTACACCTCCCGCTTTCTTTTCTTTCTGACTCACTCAGGGTTCTCTAATGAAATGCTGGAGGTCTTTGAAACAGAAGTGCTGGACTTCTCCATTTTATCTCACTTCATTCAGTGGATCTTATCTGTATCTAGGTATCCAACCTTAACTCATCTTCCTCTTTCCAGATCCCTGGACACTCTGCTCAAAATCTGATCATACTCACTCCTAATCGGACATCCTTTCTCCAGATGATCAGCAGTGGTTTCATCAATTTTGTCAGGCAGGACTTATCCTTTCCTGAACTTTCTAACTTACCCTCTCTCTATGCTTGACCCCTACTCTGATTATGTAGGGTGTCAACATCTCACTATGCAGCTCCTCCTCTCTCTCTTTCCTTAATATTTATGCTCCACCTATTTACTCTTCTTTGACAAATAGCAGAACCGACTCCTTCTCCATCCAATGCAATCTTTATGAAAGGCCTGAACAGTACACACCTCCAGCTTAAAACAGAGAAGAGTTTCTTCAATTTTCCGTAGTTGTTGCAAAGCAGTATGTTTAGTTCCAAAGTTTTCTTACAACCCAAATTGATGTTGGGGAAACAATTTTTACTTGTTTATAAAAATACAATGTAAAACTAAAGGGTTTCAGCTCAAATTCCTACCTCAGTCAGACATTTTGTTGGTTAATATTTAGGTAATCCTGTACTTTAGCGTGGTAAATTATTTAAGCTGAAAGGGCAGTGTACACTGTAGGGCCAGGCCCGGTATGTTAATGTATGGGGCAGTGTACACTGGAACCCACCCTGTACACTCCCTTCCAGTGTACACTGCCCCGTACATTTACATACTGGGCCTGGCCCTACAGTGTACACTGCCCTTTCAGCTTAAATAATTTACCGCGCTAAAGTACAGGATTACCAATATTTACTGCTGCACTTGATTCAACAAATTGATACACAATTAACACTTTTGCTGTGTTATCACGTTAATTCACATGATGTGAGATTTTGCGCAGGCTGTGGTGTCACGTGAATAAACGTGATTCAGAAAACTGTCTACATTCACTGCTATACTCACGCAATTTAACCATCTACAGGACTTTGCATACAGCACAATCATTTGCACCCACACTCCAGATGCTTTGATGTCACAAATTAGTTTTGTGTTGGACTTTTGAACTTTTTTCTCAATTGCTATGCTACCTAGAATATGGGTGGGAGGAAGATTTGTTTTGCTATTTCACTATAATATCAGTTTAGGGCATTAGTTTTCTTCTTCACTGTGCTTTGTTGTAAAAGCTTTTGTAAAACTTGTTGTAAAAAGTACCTTTTGTAAAAGATTGCAACTTTGCAAATATCCATGCTTTCTTGAACATTTGTGATATGTTTTGGGTAGTATAATTAAATGTCCTATTTTGAACAACTAATCAGAATTTTCAAATTGTAGACCAGGAAATCAATCAATAAAATAGAAGTGGTAATAGCAGTGATTTTATTTAATAATGAATTAGATACCGTATTTTCAGGCTAATAAGCCGATCATCAAATAAACCGAGATCAATTTTTAGATCTAAAAATGAGGGTTTTTCCAAATTACCATTCAATAAGCCGAGGCAGAAAAATTGCGTCAACTACCGGTTCCTTTTTTTGCAACATTTTTCCGTCAGTTATGCGTTCTATTCATTATGCACCAATGCACATTTTTTTTAAATAACATTGATTCTATTCACTCTTTTTTCTGGAAATGAAGAAAATTCAAGATATTTTAAAGCATCTAACAGCAAGTGTACCCGCTTCATGAATTGACATAACCTTGTGCTTTGAGAAAAAACTAAGATAGCACAGAAACTTCTAAGGGATTTGGATGATAAAATCACATCCTTTCATAAATTTGTCATTAATCATCGCCGAAAGCACCAGTACCCTTTACAAATGATCAGGAATATGAATGAGACTCCAGTATTTTTCGATATGGTCGGTAACAAAACTGTAAATCAAGCTGATGAGAAAACCGTTTGGGTCAAGACAACAGGCCACAACAAACAGCGTTTTACTGTAGTTTTAGCTTGCCTTGATGATGGGACGAAATTGCCGCCTATGGTAATTTTTAAAAGACTGACATTTCCAAAGAAAACAAAATTTTCTAAAGGAGTGATTGTACATGTACAAGAAAACGGATAGATGGATGACAAAGGATGCATTAAGTGGATCAATGAAGTTTGGGCACGTCATCCAAGCAGAATGCTGAATCGTAAATCATTGCTCGTTTGGCATATGTTTAAATCACGCCTATGTGAAAACGTTAAAACCACAATAAAAAGATTCAATACTGATATTGCAGTTATTTGTGGTGGGCTGACATCGATTATACAGCCATTAGATGTATGTCTAAACAAACCTTTTAAAGACAGCCTTTGTAAATGCTAGAATGAATGGATGGTTTCTGGTGATCACATTTTACTGATGCTGGAAATATGCGCGCTGCATCACTTACTACCATTTGTGAGTGGGTCGTGAAATCATGGGAAAACATTAGTATTGAATTGGTGCAGAAGTCATTCAAAAAATGTGGCATCTCCAATGCCATGGATGGTACTGAAGATGATTTTCTGTGGTTGGATGACAAGAAGAGAGCAATGTATTCGATCAACTACCAGTAACAACAACAGAAAATGACCCATTCGACAACCAAGTATCTTCTGAAGAATGGAATTTGTTATTCGACAATTCCAACAATGAAGACGGTGAATTTAAAGGATTTTAATAAATTTGTGTTACCGATATTGTTTTATTGCTGTTTATTTATTTAAGTACATACTTTTAGTGAATACATGTTTTTTATTTACCTTTTTTATTTAACTCTAGCACTGAATTGACGTGTGGTGATATCGTGCTATTGTGAGATCAAAGGCGTGATTTTGTGATTAATTTTGACCTCCGGTAGTTTCTGGTCAAAAGCTATATTTGCCCAATAAGCCAACCCCAGAAAATAAGGTAAAAAATTAGGTCCAGATAATTGGCTTATTAGCTGGAAAATACGGTATGAATAACAAATGACATAAAGTAAAACTGAACAGTATTTGCGATGCTCGTCGCTATAAAACCAGACAGCAAAAACAGTGCCACACACAGGCATCATACAGCGCACAATGCTCAATGCAGCAAAAGTGTTAATAAGAGCTATTATTTCCTACAATCAAAATTATTGCTAACAATTGTGGCCTACTGGTTACAGAAGTTACTTGATTCACTTCTCCATGAGATCACATCACAAAATAAAAATCAAATGCATTAGACAATCCACTAAACACTGCAAAGCATACTGATGAATCAAAAGTATTTTGTTGATTTAAGCAATTCAAAATCAAATTTGACCAGGTATTTTATCTATAAAAGGCACATTTATTGCCATTACTAACAATGCAAATATTACTTTTCGTGCACATTTGTCATTTTGCCTAAAACTAAATACCAGCTTAGTCGTATTTAATATCTTTACTTTCAGTCAACAGAAAACCTTAAATCAGTAACACCAAAACAACTTTGTATTTAGGTTCAAGTCCACTTCAGAGTTACCATATACTACTGGCATAGCACTTATTTGCTGCAAGTAGTGCAACTAGACAAGAGATATTGCCTTAAAATAGTTTCCCAACACACGATAGAAAAGTGAGCTTGCGAAAGTTTGAACACTTGCTGTCATAGATCAACATCAAATTCAATCCATTTGACATCACCATCAAACATGATTAAGTAAATCACACCAAAATAGAGTAAATCATGTGTATGTATAAATATAAACCACAAATAAAAATAATACCATGTGACTGGGCACAAATAAATGTGCATAACAGTACACATATGGTATTAAAAAACTATTGAAACATGTCCTCGTACTGGTACATACAATGTTGTAAGTGATTCAATATTTCCTCTGGCTTGCCTTGTCACATAGATACAAATATTGAAAGACAAGAAAGATTTCATTTGATGCCCATAGGGCAAATGTCACACAGATTTAGTGACAACAAGGCCAAGCCAAAACTGCAGAATTATACATAGATTTCGATAATTTCCAAAATTTCCAATGTATGGCATTATCTTGATATCTTGGTTTTGAAACAAGAAAAAAACAAGCATTTAAATGATGGATGTCGCCACCTAAATGTAGGTTACATGTGATTAATGTTGATAACAAGTAACACAAAAATAGAACTCAATTACACTTATGGATGGGCAATTCAGAATACTGAATCTGAAGGATTTGAATTTCAAACTATCCGAATCCAAAATGTCAATTCAAACCAAATGATAGGATTCAATTTATATCCTGCTTACAAGCTTTATCACGTTGCTTGGTCACAGATTTTCTTTTTGTAAAAGTATCAATTGCATGCAATAATTCAAAAACTAACTTGTACACACAGCCAAAGATGTAGAAAGCTTAAATATAATGCTATGCAATAAACTTGTTCTCTGATTTTGCTTTTGTTGTTGCAAACTTGTAATAAATGCTTTCATGTTGATTGTGCTAATTGCAAAAAAGGATTCGGTTTAACTATTCTAGAATAGTACAATATTCTGAATTGCTCATCCCTAATTACACTACATCATTTTGCTAATTATACATCTTCTAAGGTGAACATAAATGCAATGCACTGACTTCAACGGACATTTTGCACAGTGGAAATGAGCTTCTTGCTATACTAAAGAATTAAAGATTATGTACCAATTATGTTAAGGTCTGTGCAGAGTGACAGAAAACGCAAAACATAACTTGCATGTACAAAGTAGGGACCACTGTTTTGATTGGGAAATCATTTCCTGATCAAGAAAAAGTTGCCTATTTAGAACCATCAAAAACAATAAAACTGATTTTTGCCTTACAAGCTGCAAACATGCCTTTTTCAATCATTACTATCGTAATCCTTGTCAAAAAAAATAAAACTGACCAAGGCGGCAGCGCGATGGTGTAGTGGTTAGAGCGTCCGCTTTGCAGTCGGTAGACTAGGGGTTTAATCCTCTTGTAGAGTCATACCAAAAGACTTTAAAAAATGGTATCCACAGCTTCCCTGCTTGACGCTCGGCATTTATGGGAGGTTGTAGAGAACAAGCCGGCAAGTTCACTTGTTGTGTCCTTGGGCGAGGCACTTAACGGGACGCCCCCGCCTTTATGTGGAAGACAGGTGGCCCATAAACCTCGGAAATGGCAATTCCCAGGCGAGTGCGGACGTCCCGTCCAAAATATAGCGATACAATTCGCTTTCTCGTGAATGGAGGATAAATATGAACAATACAAAAAATAAATATATGAACATATTGATGATGGTGTACATATTGATGAGCACTTAACTTGGACAGGACATATTAGACATCTTCAAAATAAATTAAGGTCCACTCTTGGCGTGGTATGCAGAATCAAACCTTTTCTAAGGCAAGGCTCCATGTTAACTTTGTACCACTCTCTAATCAACAGTCACTTACAATATTGTATTACTAATTGGTGCATTGGAAATAAAACATTGATAAATAAACTACAAAAAACATGCAACAAATTCATAAGGATGGCATGCAACCTAAGGCACTACAGAGATGTAACTGATGTAAGAAAAACTCACCAGCTACTTACTATAAACCAGTTACTAACTAAGGAGATAGCAGTATTTATGTTCAAACAGAACTCTGGAAAAAATCCTGACGTATTTTGAAATGTATTTGTAAAAAGCATTTCACAATACAATACCAGAAATAGATCTAAATTAATACCAAAACCTTGCTCTAGCAGTTTATGTCAGCAGTCTATTTCGTATCAAGGTCCCGCCATCTGGAGCAAATTGCCAATTTTTTTCAAAAATGAAAAAATATCTGTTGTCACATTCAGCGCAAAGTTGCGAAATTACTTGTGCACAAACTCCATTGGTATTTGAACAGATTGCTGGTTTGCTTCTTTTGCTTACAGATAATGTATGCGGTGCGATCGAAGGAAGCATCATCATCATCATGCAGGGGCGATTCTTCTGAAGGCTTCCATATACAACAACCAATCATCAACAACTTCTTGTAACATTGGACATTGGGCAGCAATAGATTATAATAATAACAATCTAAGAAACATCGCCTCCATACGAAGAAGAAGATAACAATCGAAACTCATGTTACCAAATTACTACTACCTAAACTTGAATATTTTAGTATACTCTAACCTCATATTGTGAGCATAATCACCTTCCTAATTCTATCGACTGTAAAAGAATAGTAATACTACCCACATTTTAATATGTTGCAACATAATAGGCCAATTTCTAACACAACGGTTGGCAGTTGTTAAACTCACAAATTATGGAACAGTGCTATTTTTATATGTAACACCACTTGGCAGAGCAATTAGTGCTTGAAACATGACAACCACATTATTATAATCAAGTATAGTATGTGCATTGCAGATATCATCTCTTAATGTAAAATAGGATTATCATCTGTGTAAATGATTATGTTGTTGTGTCGTATGTTTACGCTTGGCTCCTCTCAACACTGCTTTCTCATCAAAAATACAGGTACGCAAAGTGAAGGTAAAATTTTACTCTTTTAATTCTGCAAGTAACAAACTACTAACATTCATGCAAACGTAAGAACTGGGGCTGTAGGACGAGCTACTTATTGATGAACTGTTACTCTCAGGTAACACATTAAAACCTTTGTGTTGAGATGAGCTAAGCTACGTGTCTTGTAAGTTAAGAATGTACATGTGTTTTGTAGATATTAAATGTGCTGTGCTGTTTTTTTTTGTTTTTTTGTTTTTTCGACCAGTTGCTTAATGAAAGGGTTTCCGGACCCGGTGAGGTTTCACTTTCAGGGTGGTTTTTCTTTCCTCACCATGCTCAGATGAGCTAAAAAACAGCCTTATAGGCCGGTTGCACCACCCATTGACCACCTACGTGGCAGTGTCTTGCACTGGTCATCTTTCTGATCCTTACTATTTTGAATGTTCTAACTTCTTATTTACAAAATAATATGATCTACAACTATAAAATCTCCTGCGTTTTTGTTTGGCAGTGGCTATTTCGCCGTCGACGGCAATTTGCCCTTGGAATCTATTTTGCCGTGATCATTCACGTGTGTTTATATAGCCAAATTTGCTATAATCGCACCAGTGACTCTGTGGTGTAGTGGATAGAGCGCTGGTCTTGAGATACCATGGTTGCGGGTTCGAATCTCAGCTGGCCAGGGCTTTAAAAGAAAGGCAGTGTACACTGAAGGGGCAGGCCTGGTATGTAAATGTACGGGGCAGTGTACACTGCAAGGGAGTGTACAGGGTGGGGGATAGAGACCTGGGGGTGCAAAATTTTTTTTTTTGGTTTTTAAAATTGACCAATCAGAGACGACCAAAAGTCACATGTTTAGTACATCATTAAAATTGACCAATCATAAATAACTCACGGCAAAATAGTCTCTGAGGGTAAATTGCCATCGACGGCAAAATAGCCACTGCCTTTTTGTTTTGTTCTGTTTGTTTTTTTTCAATTCAATTAAACTGTCCTTTAATTACTTAAATTTAGGGTTTAGCGGCCATGCAACTATTGCTCTTGTAGCGTGTTGCGCCTCGCACTTCCAGCTGCCATGCCAAACATCTTTTTGTCTTTTTTTACATTTTTTTTTATTAGTTTGCTTTCGGCGGTTTAGCACCTTGCTCCCGCCGATGTGTGTGTGATTCTAGTTCTTTACTGTTACAGCTGCGTTTGCTAGTTTGCAACTTCGTGCGTCCCCAGTTTGATGCCCAGCTCACGCACCTTTGCTGTTTTACCCTATGATTTTACTGTAATATTAACTGACGAAGTACATACGGTCAGGTTTGTAGCCGCTCGGCTATCTCCGTTTAAAGTACATCGTGCTCCTATAGTTCGCACGCCTGGCGATGTAACCTCACGCCAGGAATCTAGCCTGCATGGCTTTCCAGCAACCTAGCCGTGATATTGCAACGCCTATTGTTTATTGTTATTGTATGGTCTAAAATCACACACATTTATTTTTCTTTTTTTATTAGGGCTAGATTATGTTTATTTTTATCTTCTCTTGGTAGCTCGGTGATGATTGCCTTTCCCGCCATTAGGTTGTTTATCCGTTATTTTTGTTGGTGTGACGTGTGCAGCGTCCTGATTACATAGACGTGTGCAGCGACCTAATTCCTGGTGTCGCGTGCAGATTTTGTTACCGACCATGTGGTCGGAGATATTGTGCTCTCTTTCTTCGTCGATCGCCGTGGCGGACGGACGTGTTCTGGTTGTCTGTCATGTTTCTCTTTCGTTGTTGATCGTCGTGGCAGAAGGACGTGATTTTTGATTATCTGCCACAGCTTGCGCGAATTGATGGAATAACATATTGCTGTAGTGCTTTCTTCCTGGTGACTGCCATAGTTCCCAGCAATTGGGATTCAGTCAGCACGTTATTGCTCTAAAGAACTTGTTTCCTACGCTCTAGTTTTATGGATCCACTGTTTTCATTTGCATGTTTTAACGTCTGACGTTGTGTCGCTTCTTACTTTTCTTGACTCCATTTCTCTCATTATTATTGTTGTTCAGTGTCGTGTGTAATGGTGGTAGTCATGAATAAAAAAATAAGAATAAGAAGAAGAACAATACAATACAAGGCAAAAAAAATTTACCTTTTTCCACTAGGTGAATTTTGATTACAAAGAAGGAAAAAGGAGCACAAATAAGCGCTAAATAGTCTTTTGCTGGGTTAGTGTCTTAGTGAAACCACGTAAGTAAACCCAATCTCATCCATCAATACAATGACAAATACTCCAGGCAAGAATTAAAATTGTGAAGTTTATAAGATCATTAAGTTGGGCTGTTGAAATAACGCGATGAATAGACGTAAAATCTGTATGATTCAAGCTTTGTTTTAGTGGATCTAATATACTGTTGGCTGCTGGTAGTGTGATACGCATATATCAATAGAAATATTGATAAGAGACAGTTGAATATGTGCTGACTCTTACATAACAATGTTTGATTAGCAGAGTTACCTATAGGCCAACGTCACTATCACCAACGTCAGTGACGTTGCTATAGCCTAAGTTCAAGCCCCAGGATATAGCTGGTTCAGGATATTAGTTCCTAATTTATTCCCAAATCATTTTATATGTGGTTTATTCTATATTTTAGGTATATCTGGCTATGAGGATCATTTATTTTTGTAAACGACTGATCTTGGCTATGCATAGTTTTTTTTCATGCTTTCGTTGTCTGATCTTGCAAAAATCTTTGTCTGTTATCCTAGAACAACTTTTGTTTAAACCAAGGGTGCAAAAACACTGTCGCGCCATGGGACCAAAAAGTATTCGCTCACGACCAAACGTCTACGTGCGCGACCAGAAAAGTTTACGTGCGTGACCAAAAAATTTACGTGCACCTGATGAGGAAGTTTTGCAACAATATGAAGACCAAAGTCAGCAGGTGCTTCAGGTTGATCGCCAAAAAGCCGTGGCAGGTTAATCGCTGCTGCTATGCTTGCCTGCCTCTCGGTTTAGGTAAATTCGGGCATGTCCTTGATATTGATCTCCAAAAAACAAAGGTCATCTATTGTTGATCACTTCGTCAATGAAACTTTTGCCTCCGGGAAATTTTTAGACTTTGCTGGGGAAAAGCATCAGCAACCATCTGGCAACATTGATTTATGCATGTGTGTGTGACAAATATATTCCCCCGCGTGACCAAATTCCAAATAAAATTTTGCATCCCTGGTTTTAACCTTTACCGTTTTTTCCAAAGTAGTGCAACCAAGCAGGATAATATCCATATAGTGCCTTTCTCAAGTGCTTCACAACAAAGCTTTTTTGGGGTTCTAACTCATAATCTCGTCACCATAAACACTGAACATTGCTTAAACTCACTAGATGACGTTACCAAACTTTTTTATTTTGTCAAAATACTTCACAACTTAAACATCTCAGTGATTTCAGAGAACCCCCCTTTAACCGACGCAATGGCGTAGTAACCGACGCGATGGCGTAGTGGTAACCGACGCGATGGCGTAGTGGTTAGAGCGTCCGCTTCACAGTCGGTAGACCTGGGGTTCATTCCCCTTGTCGAGTCATACCAAAAGACTTTAAAAAATGGTATCTTTAGCTTCCCTGCTTGGCGCTCGGCATTTATGGGAGGTTGTGGAGAACAAGCCGGCAACTTCGCTTGTCGCGTCCTTGGGCAAGGCACTTAACGGGATGCCCCCGCCTTTATGTGGAAGACAGGTGGCCCATAAACCTCGAAAAAGGCAATTCCCAAGCGAGTGCGGACTTTCCGTCCAAAGTATAGCGATACAATTCGCTTTCTCGTGAATGGAGGATAAAAATGGCAAATAAAACAAATAAAACAAACTTCAATGCTTGAAGATAAAACCTTCGATGAACCTATACTTCAGCAGTTCAAAATTGTATCAATCATTAATTTGGTGTTGAGGGGAGCTAACGATTCAAAAAAATGACTGAAAACACCCATGTCCTTGGCGATTGCCGAAGGATATCCTGGAACAAATTGACTTTTTTGTTTGATGGAAAGTCGTAGAGAGATCGCTCTCAGTGTCAGAACCATCCAAAGTGGCATCAACTTTATTGCTTTTAGTCATTTGGGTTCGAACAACCAACTCTCACACACTCCAAGCAAATAATTCAACAACGGTGAGCTACAAGTTTATTTTTACACATAGATAGCACCAAGTTCCTTTTTTACATCTTTTCTAGACTTCAAATTGACTAAACGGCTGTCGTCAGATATGTGAAGAATAGACTGACCCTAGTTTTTGTATTGGCCTTTTTTGGTTCCGGATCAGCTTTTTTAAGTCTTGTTTTCATTGTGTATTCTTAAATAATAAACTAGGTTGAATTGTCCCCATGTAATCAATACTTTCAATGAAATATAACTGCAACCACAATTCAGTAGCTATTACAGCATTTATAGATCGGACCTAAAAATATGCGCTTGTATTATTTACGAAATTCCAGTGGAGACAAGAAGTCTTGAATACCAAAAATTTGTGATGTGCAGATACAAATGCAAATCGTTTCATATAACAACAATAAGTTTTTGTTTTTTTATTCCTCGAAAAGTTTCTGAGATATAGACTACTTGCCTCATACGCTTTTTTTACTACCTGTTTTTATTGGCAAGTTAAGAGCCTAATAATTTAAAATCTTGAGTCCAGGGCTCCATATTTCAAAACAGAAAAGAACCGGTATTTGATTCGTAATTATTTGCCAAGTAGGCTACTTATTTGTGAAATGGTTTCATACTGAAGCGATTCAATTTTTTATCAAATTTCATCCTTAACAGCGATTTTTAAAGTGACAACTCGGCGGATATTTCCTTGTTTTCATTTCATAGCGTAAAGTTATTTGAGATTGCAATTCAAACTGCGTTTCTTCGTAAAACAAAAAAAGCAATTTCTGCTAAAAATTTTTTGTATAGCGGCGTTTAGCCTAAAAATGCTGGTACTCAACTACTTACAAATGAAGTTAATACTGCTAAAAATGCTACTGCTGCATCAAAAGAAAAAAATTGAATAATTCAAGTCAGCTTGTTTTTGTTGGTGCTTCAACGAGTTCTGAATTAGATCAAGCTCTAGTGGGGCGACTTTTTTTGATAATCATCTAAAATTCGGGAAAGTTTTGCAAAGTAATAGATGATTACCTATATAGGAAGAGTGGGAAATTTTTGAAAGGTTAAAGATGAAGATTTGTTTGGGAAGAAAATATAGTTTTTTTTTGAGATACTGTGTGAATGCAAAATCTTGCTCCCTCAAAGCAAAAATCCTAAATCCAGCTTTGCGGTACGTGGGACTAGCCTAAAAAGTTTAATCATCATTGGACTAGACAGCTATTCTTCACATTCCGAGGATATGGTTGGTGAGGCGTACGCGTTCATGGCCTTCTATCTTTTCTGTAAGGAAAAATTTGATATTTCTGCACTCCTTTTTTGCATCTAATTAATCGACCAAACTCATTTTAATTCTAAACTTATTCAATAAAAAAGTACACCACTATCATTCTGCCAGAAAAAAAGATCCTCTTTTTGTCTCAGGCAAATTCGCGATAAAAATTGAACGACAACAAACAGAAGAAGAAAGCTCCTTCGTTTGCATTCATCTAACCTATTACTGAGCTTTGCAAAAGTAGTTTTTGAAACCACGCAATGAAAAATTGCTGACGTATTGCAAAATTTCATGGTGGGACTGCCATGAACCCCTCATCAGAATAACTACAAACTTGTGTGATAATGAATAACCAAGCGAATTTACATAGTAACTCTCATTAGCGGTTTATGGCGGTCCCACCATGAAACTTTGCAATATGTTAGCAAACTCATATTGTTGTAAAATGTAAAAATTATATTGAAATCCGTTAATGGGAAAGGTGTTTAATTTGGCTTAGAGTGACCACAAGTTCTTCATGGTTGGCCACCATTCTGTTTAAAAAGCATCCCTCCCCCCAACCATTATCACGCGAGTTTGTAGTTATTCTGATGAACGGTTTATGGCGGTCCCACCATGAAACTTTGCAATACGTTAGCAATTTTTCATTCGCGGTGTTCCAAAAACTACTTTTGTAAAGCCTCAGAAAGAGGTTAGATGCGTGCAAAAGATGAAGCTCTTCTATTTGTTGTCGCTCAATTTTTATCGCGAATTTGCCTGAGAGTAAAAGCGGATCTTTTTTTCTGGCAGAATGACGGTGGTAAAAAATAAAGTCTGAAATTTAGCTAGCTCAATTGAAACAACAAACTTATCAGCAGCTTAGTGACTAGATTAGTTACAAACTATGTTTATTGCCCGATGGGGAAATCAAATCTGTAGTCAACTTACCTCACGTGATAAAGATAGCATAATTGGGCAATGGTTTCCTTATCAGGAAACGATTTCCCAATCAAAACAGTGGTCCCTAGAGTTAAGGACTCATGCAGGCTTTTATCTAGCCAATTAAAAGCTCAAAATTTGCTGAATAAAAGACCCAATAAAGTTATAACCTTCCTTCTGCCATCCTTCAGCCCACTTTTCTTTCAAATCTCCTCTAATAGCTGCAAACCTCCTTAACTCCAGTTTTCAGCATACATATTTTCCCATTGATTTTTGTACAAATAGGCCTATATCGGGAGAAAAGCCAAATGAATGGAACCGTGACTTGTTGCTCCGCATTTACTCCTAGAGTATTACCCACTAAATTAGTAGTATTAATAGTAGTAGTTAGTAGTAGTTAGTAGTATTAGTAGTAGTAGTAGGCAATTTATTTTGCTTCTGTTTTCTCAACACATAAAACTCGACAATCAGACAAAAACAATGAGCGAAAAAGCATTGTATGTGACAAAACAAATTGACGTTAAACATACCCAAGTTTTTTGAGGTCACATTAAAAAGATTGCAGAAAAGGACATGGTCACCGCCAGAGGTGTGGAAGCGGTGATTTTTTTCAACCGCTTCCACACCTATTGCTTCCGCTTCTGCTTCCACTTCCACCGCTTCTGCTTTCACAAACAAAAAACGAGAAAACGACTTTTGACCTTAGCCGTGCAAAATTTGTCACTTACTACAATCAAAAAGTGTAACCAAAGATACAAAAGTGGCAAAAACGACTAAAAGAAGGAAAAATAAAAGCAAACAATCAAAAAGACAGCGAAGATAAAATAATTTCAACTTTACACAGATTTATTTGTCTGCATAAACACAATGGCATCAGTTAATTCATTGCCCATTCGGACTCCGTTTTCACGAAGTACGAGCTTCAAGTGGGAGAACATACGTTCAACGGATGCCTGTGTGCAGGGTATACAGCTAATGATTCGCGATACTGGTTGTACAATAAGGGGGTATTTGGAAATAATGTCCCAAACATTTGGCAGTTTCAATCTTCCGAGTCGCTCTACATTAACAAGCGCCTCAGTAAATGCAGTAAGGATCAGATGTTGCAGACGCCGTAGCTGATGCCTCAGCAGCCGCTGTTGAATGTAAGGAGTTCAAATACGCATCAAAGTCAGATGCTGATGCTGCTTCACTTCCGCTTGAGCCAGTTTCTGCATCAGCACTTGCTCTTTCGCTTGAAGTGCTTTGAATGCGCAAGAAAATTGACTGAAGACCGCTTTTTGCGCGTAGTTGCTCCTGGTTGCTCAAGAGGATTCTCGATCGAGCATCAACCTATCAAGAAAGAAAATAAAATGATAATATCACGGTTATATAAGTCAGTCAATCCTAATATAACTAATACATTAGTTGTTATTCTCGACTCAAATAAAATCAAGTGCACAAACGCTTACTAGTATTGAGTTGAATATAATATCAACAAAAAATATTGGTAGGTCGTCACAACATCTAAGTCAACAAACATTACTTACCGAAACGGCTGCCGAGAAAGATTTGTTTCGCAATAAAAACTCTTGGCGTGATTGCAGGGCGGTGGCAAGAGCAGAAGCCAAATTGTTTTCCAGCTTCTACAATTTAAACATGACTTCTCTCCAATGAAGCAGGCATTCTCCCGGAGTGAGATCTTGTTTTTGAAAATAAATTGTGGCTGCGTGAGGTATTTGTAGTACTTTGACCATCATCTTGATCTCAGCTTATTCACTTTCGGTAAGATATGATTCATGTGAGGCAGGATCCTGAACAAAACATTTCAAATCTGCTAATCGTTGAAGCATGAGGAAGGTACTCCCCCAACGGGTCGGCATGTCAATCAGCATTCCTTGTTAGCACGACGCTTTAGAATTCCATCGGTTCACTCTTCTCGTCTTCCGGTAACACTGTGCAACACGAAAAAAACTCAAAGACAAAACGAGTTGATTTTGGTAAATTTGGGGCTGCTGAACACGAATATGAAATTTATTTTTTTCTATCACGTCAGGTTTTTCAGCATTTTACATTTTAATTTGAAAAAACAAACCTGAATTTTCTCTGCTTGATTTATGAGTCATCATTGGCACTATTGCTGACAGTGTTAAATGTATACCAAAAATAGCGATTCTTATCAACCACAATTCAGTCAGTTAAATAGGAATAGACTCTTACAGTTGCTTACAGATTGTTAGAAATCAACAGTCCTTGTGATTTAGCTACAGCAGACATTCTTATAATCATAATTTTTGCATTTAGGTATGTTGTAAGCAAGCTATAAGACAAGTATACTCATAGTATTACACATATATACAGTTAGACATAAGAAAGTTGATATAAGTTATACAGTTGATTTTGCCCATAAGGAGCTAAAATGCCAAAACAGAGGCGATCTTGTATAAATGATCCTGATAAATTCTGCTACATTTGTGGAGAATTGACTCTGCTAAAATATTGAGGAAGCTTGACTGACAAGATCAAGCGTTTATATTGTGCTTATTTTGGATGTGCGGTTGGAGACCAAGATAAAGTTTGGTCTCCGCACTATTGTTGCTTAGATTGTAGTGGTAAACTAAACAAATGGTTTTCGGGAAAAAAGGTAGATATGGGATTCGCTGTGCCTATGATCTGGCGAGAGCAAAAAGACCACATCACCGATTGCTATTTCTGTTTAACCAAAACAAAAGGCTATAACCAAAGAAACAGGAAGAAAATTTTGTATCCAAACCTGCCATCTGCTATCCGTCCTGTCCCACATTCGGCTGATCTACCCGTTCCCATTGCTCCACCGTGTTTACCTGAACTAAAGGACGAGTCTTCAGAGAACTCTGAAAACTCGAGTTGTGATTCTGATGATACCATTCAACTCAGTCAAGAAGCTACCAAACCACATTTGATTAGTCAAGAAGATTTAAACGATCTTGTGCGAGATTTAAATCTGACCAAGTCTAATAGCAAACTCTTGGCTTCACGCTTACAGCAATGGAATTTGCTTGCTCCAGACACAAAGGTAACTTTCTATCGTCAAAGAAGTCGAGACCTAATTTCCCATTTCTCTACTGATGGCGAACTGTGCTATTGCAACGATGTTTCTGCATTATTTCAAAGTATTGGCATGATCCACGATCAAACAAACTGGAGACTTTTCATAGACAGCTCTAAGGAAAGTATCAAAGCTGTACTTCTGCATAACGGGAACCGCTATCCATCTGTGCCAGTAGCATATTCAACCACCCTCAAAGAAACATACTACAACTTGCAACTTATTTTGGATAAATTAAATTACCATTCTCATTTGTGGTATGTGTGCGCAGACTTAAAAGTCGTGGCTTTATTACGAGGCCTTCAACTTGGTTACACTAAATACTGCTGCTTTTTATGCCTCTGGGATTCCAGAGCTCGTAATAAGCATTACATTGAGAAAACCTGGCCACAAAGAATAGAAGAAGAGGAAGGTCAACATAACGTGGTAGCTTTACCTTTGGTCCCCTCAAAATAAAATCATTTTGCCACCTATGCACATTAAGCTTGGGCTATTCAAACAATTCGTTAAAGGCTTACGAAAAGATTCTCCTGCATTTGAATTTTTGCATGAATGTTTTCCCAAATTGTCTGATGCCAAAATAAAAGAAGGTGTGTTTGTTGGGCCTCAGATACGAAAACTTATCCTGAATGACATGTTTGACAAAACGCTTAATGAAACCGAGTTGGCTGCATGGAAAAGTTTTAAACAAGTATGCCTAAATTTTCTTGATTTACATAAGTCTGATGACTTCGAAGATGTGGTGGCCAACTTGCTGCGCAACTACCACATAATGGGATGCAAGATGTCACTCAAAGTTCACTTTCTACATTCACATTTACCATTTTTTCATGAAAACTTGGGAGCAGTTTCAAATGAGCACGGTGAGAGATTTCACCAGGACATTGCTGTTATTGAAAAGAGGTTCAAAGGAAAGTGGTCAACTGGAATGCTAGCTGAATACTGCTGGTCACTGAAACGGGATAAGCCGGGACAAGAACACAAAAGACGACGACGTTGAACTTCTGTTCAGTTTTTGCACATAGTGTGATTTTCTTGTTGAGGTTTTGTGTTGCTCCATTTTAAAGCTTCATTTACATATTAGATAGTGTTGAAACTTGTAATAGGTGGGCGAGCAAAAAAAAACTATACTAAAGACTAACAATGTTGCTGTAAAACCATAATTAAATTGCTTTGATAAAATACAACTAAGTGGTTAATACATTTTGGTCGAAATTTGAATATTTTATCAGCAACTATGCCAGGTTTTCCTAAACTTGCTGGGGAACTGCGTTCTTTACAAATATAATAGACTTGTTGCAATTCATAAAAAGACCTATTGGAAGTAATATCAGATAAATTTTTTATGAGCAATAGTGCTTCACAATGTAAAAAAATCTTTTATCTTACAAAAATTCAGATGCTTTTTTCAGAAAATCCTGACGTCTACGTAAAAAAACAAGTTCAAATTCGGACTCAGCGCCCGCAAATTACCCTAAAACACATCTGTTTGTTCTTGAGTTTTTTCAAAGTAAAAATTTGTTACACAGTGTAATTGATGGCCCAACAATAAGCGACCAATTCATTTATTTATCGCAGATTTCAAATACAGCCCATGTTTCATTGGACATAAGACAAACAGAGGGGAGGGCTAAGCGCGAGATAGTGAATATGATGTTAAATTCGGCTTATTTTACTTCTACCAGTGCAAAGAATCATATTACTATTTCTATATCTACACATTCGTACAGAGTAGCACTCAATAAACGTACAGTGCTTAATGCTTTATCAGAGCAGATGGATACTGCAGCATGGCTTTGTAACCAATGCTTTCTTCAATCTGCCATAGTAGAATTCGGGGCTGTTATTTATAATGATTTTGGGGTAGTTTCTCCGAATTCAAGGAAGTGGTTTAAATAATTTGTTTTCCTAGTATGAGCCGACTGTAGTCATAAGAGAAAGCAGTATCCATGAGTTGTTTTCCAGGTACAATTCCATCTTGTTCATAATAAATAAACAAAAAGTGATATCGACTGCCCATGGTTGTGTTAAGTTGTTTCCAATTAGAACTGCGTCTCACTAATATGACTCATAGCATTACAGCCACATAAAAACACAAATGTCAATTAGGCGTTTAGATTTATGTCAGTTGTAACTGAATTGTAAACTGCCCCTATTGCTTGTTCATAATTCAGAATTTTCTCCTTTCTATGTAGTTATTTGTCAATTCACGTAACACCAGCATCGTCATACTTTTGTAAGCCTTTGCTCTGTTGGGGTAAATTGAAGAATGCATTTTATTTTCACAGCAATTTTCAAAAATTTAAAACAACTTTTTTGGGTCTGGAGCCTGCCATCTCCAACACTTTGTCATTTTGAGGAGACCAAAATCTATCCATATATTGCTCTTACTTTACCTACTTCGCTTAAACTTTCATTCATTCACGCGTATGAGCTCATGCTCGGTTTGCATGTCTTTCGTCAGACTGGGCCACCACGACGGGTAGACTGCTTGGCCACACCATCTGTCTGCCACATGAAGACGGAGGCATCCCGTTAAGTGCCTTGCCCAAGGACACAACAAGCAAGCTTGCCGGCTTGTTCTCCACACTATCCCTTATGTGCTGAGCGCCAAGCAGGGAAGCTGTGAATACCATTTTTTAAAGTCTTTTGGTATGACTCGACAAGGGAAATGAACCCCAGGTCTACCGACTGCGAAGCGGACGCTCTCACCACTACACCATCGCGCCGGTGCTTAAACTTATTGCTCCGAACTACTATGTGTTTGTTTTTTCTTAGATATTTGAACTCGTGTTGAACGTAGAATCTAATCCTTCTGAATAGCGAAGTGCAAAATTTCGGTCGTATTCATATAAGACGAGCAAAATTAAAATTACAAACGGAGTCAGCTGCACCAATCAACAGCCGCCTCAACGTGGTGGTGTGGTCCCCGACAGTAGTATAACATGCGTCATTTGGTCGCTCTGCGGCAGTGCTGGTGGCGGTGCTGGTCTCTAACCCTAACCCTAACCCTAGCCCTAGCCCTAGCCTTAACCCTAACCCTAACCCCAACCCTAATCCTATGTAAGGGAGCTAGTCTTAGGTCTATTACTTTTTGTGAGGAAGATAATCCTAAATATGAGGGTGTTAACCCTAAGTCTATTAATTTTATGCGAGAGAGCTAACTGTAGTTTTTAGGGAGCTAACCCTAGATCTGAGGGTCCTAACTCTAGGTCTATGTGAGCTAACCATAGCTCTAAGGAAGCCAACCCTAGGTCTGAGGGCGCTAACTCTAGGTCTATTTTTGTAAGAGAGCTACCTCTAGGTCTGAGAGTACCAACTCTAGCTCTAAAGAAGCCAACCCTAGGTCTGAAGGTACTAACGCTAGCTCTATGTGAGCTTGCCATAGTTCTAAGGAAACTAACCCTAGAATTTATTTGAAGGAGGTCGGAGGGAGCTAACCCTAGATTTTATTTGAAGGGGGTCGGAAATAGATAACCCTAGGTTGATTAATTTTAGGTGGGGGAGGTTTGAGGAAACAACCTGAGGGAGCTAGTTCCAACACGGTATCATTTCAAAAGTTTGATGTCATTCTTATGACTTGTTATTACACAAAGGTTTTTTGATTCTGTATTTCAATGACGTAAGTGTTTAACTGGACTGTGGGAATGCAGTTGCATCACTATTGCACAATCCATGACGTATTCTATTTTTAACCATGATGCAATTTTTGCTTTTGTGTAGACAGGTCCAGACTTGTCTGTCAAAAAATTTAGGATATAAAGTAGAAAGATTATGTTTTATTCAGCTGTTTGTTAGGATATATTGTCTCCATCTTGTCCAGACTTGCCCAAGCTGGAATCTTTTTCTCTGTACTGTGTTTACACGATGGAAAGTTCCAAGGAAGCTAATTTTATTTGAAGGAGGGTGCTAACCACAGGACACTAATTTTATGTGGAGGAGGTATGATGGTGCTAACTCTAGGTCTAAGAGAGCTAACCCAAGGTCTGAGAGTACCAACTCTAGGTCTAAGAGAACCAACCCTAGGTCTGAGGGTGCTAACTCTAGGTCTATGTGAGCTAGCCATAGTTCTAAGGGCTAACCCTAGATCTAAGGACTTTTATGTGAAGAAGGTTGGAGGGAGCCAACCCTAGGTTTATTAATTTTATGTGGGGGAAGTCTGAGGGAGTTAACACCAATCTGAGGAAACTAGCTCTAACACGGTGTCATTTCAAAGAGTTTGATGCAAAATTTATGATTTGTTATTACATAACGGTTTTCAGGTTGTGCTTCCTTATTGTAATGACGTGAGTTTTTAACAAGACCGTGGGAATGTAGTTGCATCTCTATTGCGCAATCCCTCACGGTAGAAGTGATGCTTTAGAAAGCAGATAAGTGAGAATGGTGATAATATAGCATTGTGTGATTCTTTGTGTCCAAAAAATCGCTACCGTTCAAAAATCTATGTATTATCCATCATTTATTTAACAAAGAATGTGATAAAGTCACTACCGTTTAAATTCTTAATGTAGAAATAAATTTCAATGTTATTTGCATTACTGTTTATTGAGACAGTACTATGAATATATACATTGATTTTCTAAATTCATTACCTAGATATCCAACATTTTAAATTTACAACAATTTCTCATTTTCTATGTACATAATTCATACTTTATAGTTTACCCAGTAAAGATGGTTGATACAACGTTTGAATATAGAGTTCATAAACAGTGTGTCCAAAAATCACTACCGTTCAAAAATCTATGTATTATCTATCACAGCGTTTCTCAACCTTTTTTCCCTTGCGGAACCCTCAAAATATATCCCATGTCTCACGGAACCCTTGTGCAAAAAAATAATAAATACCATTCTTTCTCATCTTATTTTCATCGTAGTTCACGTGGTGAATATTCCATTATTTTTGAATAATTAGGTTAAGGAAAAATTAATACTTCTTCGTCAATTTTTTTGGTAATGTTTGTTTATAATACTTTGTCAGGGAGATTTCATTCTCACAACAATTCTAAACTTAAACGTGAAGAATAAATATACAAGTAGCCAACGAACATCATATAGCTACCTACTCAAATGTATGAAAACAAAAAGAAAACAGACAATTGCTGCATCAGTTTATCATTTATTCATCCGTGACTGACAATGTTGAGAAGACATACGAAAATCAAGCCAAAATGTCCTGTGAAGCAATAAATGGGCTATGAAATTGTTACTCTCAGAACTATTTGATAAAGTGAAACATGCTTCTCTAATGTGAAACCTGTGCCTGTCTTTTGTTACACAAATATTTAATTCGAGGTCGAACTTTAGATAAACACACCCGGATTTCATTTTCAACTGAAAGAAGACGATTTCTGTCTTTACTCTTAATACTCGTTAAACAAGAGAAGGCTTGTTCACACATGTAAGACGTTGAAAACTGCAGCAATATTTTACTTGCTTTCCTATGAATAGTAGAAAACTCTTCTTTCACAGAAATCCAGAACTCGTCCAAAGACAGGTCTGTAAATCTCATCTTTAGTGTACGATCACACTGCAGCTCACAAAGTTCTTCCTCTTCTTTTAATGTCAGATTCTCAGGATGACAAGCAGATTCTGAGAAAGGATCCCGTATCCAATCATACGCCTGTGTTGAAAGGGAAGGAAAATAATTTTCAATTCTGATATACAGCTCCTCCAGATGGGATTCAATAAGACATGAAGTTTTCTTACATCCATCTCCACTTTTACTTTTCAAAAATTGCGGAAACATATCAAAATTCCCTTTTGCAACATGGCTTTTCCACAAATCCAGTCTTTTTTAAAATGCAAGAATCGAGAATTCTTCCTGCAGCGCCTGCAGACACTCGTTTCAGGATACTTCTCCTCTCATTCTGCACTGTCCAGCTACGCACTTTTTGCGCCGCTCACTCTTTGGCGACTCTCTGTCTCTCTACAACCTCTGGTCCAGACCCTGAGAGGTTGCCTGGCTTCTGGGGCTCCATGGTCTCCCGCCATACCCCCATCCCTCGGAAGGGGTCGGGTAATCAACAACAACAAGAAGAATAAGGGAGTTAGCAAATTCAGACTTTCTTAAAGTTGAAAATAGGATTACATCACAATCTGAAACTTGCTGTTACAAGATTCCATTACGAACTATTTATATACACGAAACACCACTTTATATAAGAAATCAATATAATGAAATAAGAAATAAATACTATTAATAAACAAAGAACCTTCGCGGTCCCCTCACAGAACCCTTGAAACTCACGGAACACAACAACACGTTTTGCGAAACCGCTGTTGAAGAGCACTGATGTAGAACGATCAAGTTGTTTCCGTCTTGAGTAATTTCTTTTCCAACGATTTCAGTCCCTAACCAAGGTCAGTTAACTTTAATCAAATCATTTTATTGGCTATGTTTTATTGTTCAAACTATCTTTTTCTTACCCGTAATCGATATAAAATGTCATGCTAGTTTTTCTCGTTCTCTCGCGCTACTGATATCGCACGTTCAGTCAGACTTATAGTGCAACTTCACGGTTTAATCCACATCGGGAAACGGACAAAAATTTTTCGCCTAGTTACTCTTCAAGTCAAATAACCTATGTGGAAGCGGAAGCGGTAGATTTTTCGAGCTTCCGCTTCCACAGAAAAAGGACCGCTTCCGTTTCCGCTTCCAGCTTCCGTTTCTACTTCCTCTTCCACATCCCTGGTCACCGCACCTGACAAAAACATCCTACAAAACAACTGAAATAAAAAAACAAAACAAAAAAGAAACTAAAAAAGCAGTCAGCCAAATAAAACAAAACTTTACCTCATGTAAAAACACCTGATAATAGCTAAAAGAAATACATTCTTCTCAGTGCCCGACTGTTGTTACCCTAACGAGGGGGCTAGCAGGTACTACACCTTGCCCAAGAGTGACTTGGGAGCAACGACAGTTAAAGAGTTAGCTCCATCAACAATCTAGGCAGGTCACTGTCTCAATAATCAATAACAGCGGCTCCCAACCTTTTACACCGGGGACCGGTAATTTTCTATAAAAAGATTCACTGACCGGTACGCAAAATTTCCCCCACCAATCAACAATAGATATATATCGACCCCCTTCGGTTGTGTTTTGCTTTCCATTAGAACTGCAGACTCACTAATATGACTCACAGCATTACAGCCTCACAAAAACACGAATGTCTATTAGGCGCTTAGATCTATGTCAGTTATAAATGAGTTGTAAACTGCCCCTATTAGCTTGCTTATAATTAAAAATTTTCTCCTTTCTATGTTGCTGTTTGTCAGTTCACGTAACAGAAACTAATAATAAAAAAGGTTTCAAACAGTCGCGTAACAATAACTAATGTTGATACAATATAATGTGAGATGAACTTCCTCGAAATGAAAATGAAACTGCGGACCGGCAAAATTTTCTCGCCGACTGGTGGTTGGGAACCGCTGATCTATAATTTATTGGAAGGTTGCACGCACGTGATCAAACGTCATCAAAATGCGCTTTAGAAAAAAGTGGCTGGCAATTTCAGTATTTTTCATTGAATTGAATGGGAGTGATATACTTTTTTGCAAATTAAATAAATGTTAATATGTTGTTTTACTGATGTTATAGAATGAATCTGACAACAAAGTGAGGTAAGAAGTGTCAAGGTTTATTTTTTATTGCTACCATTTTGGCTAATTTTGTAAGCTAAACATGCAAGCTTTTTTGCAGCCATGCAGCTTCTGTTAGAGTTTCATATTTGAATAATCAGCGTATTTGGGAATACTGAGTTTGAGTTAATTGTAATTGTAGCGCTTCAATAAAAATTTTTTTTGATTCTTTCTCAATCTTAATTTACTTCCTAAAATTGAGACGACGTATAGTATCGCTCAAATAATAAAGTCTGGTTGCAACTTGATAAATAGGAAAAGATTGGCATCCACTAAGATACTTTAACCCGCGCACTTCTCGATCACGAACACAACATATACAGGGTGTCCCAAAAAGATGTATACACTCTTTGAATCGTTATAACTTAATCAAGTTATTGATTTTTGCTTTCAAATAAATTGATGCAAAAGAAAGAATAAACATTTAAAGAATTTGTGAGAAAAAATATACAAAAACATATCAAATTAAATCTTAATAACACAAAAGACACTTGGGGCAATTTCAGAATGTTTACAAATTGACGAGTTCACATATGTACTCAAACTGGTGGCAGTTTTGCTCAATACGCTTTTCATATCTTGAAGAAATGGACTTAGAAAAGTCCAGCAACATTTTCTCTGGTATTTTAGCACATTCTTTTTCAATTGCTACTCTCATTTTAGCAATTGTTTTAGGTTTCCTACTGCAAACTTCGTTTTTTAGAAACAGTAACACAAAGAAATTTACCAGTGTCAAATCTGGTAAACTAGGTGAACATCCTAACTGTTTCTTTTCTTCCAACGGTTTCTAAAAAACGAAGTTTGCAGTAGGAAACCTAAAACAATTGCTAAAATGAGAGTAGCAATTGAAAAAGAATGTGCTAAAATACCAGAGAAAATGTTGCTGGACTTTTCTAAGTCCATTTCTTCAAGATATGAAAAGCGTATTGAGCAAAACTGCCACCAGTTTGAGTACATATGTGAACTCGTCAATTTGTAAACATTCTGAAATTGCCCCAAGTGTCTTTTGTGTTATTAAGATTTAATTTGATATGTTTTTGTATATTTTTTCTCACAAATTCTTTAAATGTTTATTCTTTCTTTTGCATCAATTTATTTGAAAGCAAAAATCAATAACTTGATTAAGTTATAACGATTCAAAGAGTGTATACATCTTTTTGGGACACCCTGTATATTCACAAACCACTTTAAAATTTCGAATCCTTCGCTTGTCAAATACAGAAACTAAAGCACTTTACTATACAAATATCAGACCAATCAAAACTAAAACCACCAAAATAATCGCTTGATTCCTGTCACAAAAATCACCACAGAGCAACGCCTTTCTACTACACTCTACTACCTCTACTGAACTACACTCTCTCTGAATGAATAAAGAATCTCGCCGCCTTATATATACGGCTGGAAAATAATCTAGAAATTGCTAGAACATCACGTGACACAGGAACAACACGGTTAATAAATTACGTAATCGGTAATATTAAAAAAAGAGAAAAATCTTCGAGAAGAAACAAGAATCACTAGAATACACTGGAACTTAATCACGTGGTCAACCACTGTGAAGTCAGAAAAGCGTGTGAGTTACAAATCTGCTTATATATGCAAAAGAAAAAGTCTTTTTTTGAAAACAGCTTAGCAAGTTTAGGGCTTCAGACAATTTCAGATTTACAAATAAAATAATCACTGCAAAATAAAACAACAGATTACAACAACTACATATTTATAAAAACCACTCCTTCAAGGCAAATTTACTTATTCGTGACATACAACCCCCCAAGAATATTATAGTAATAATGTTAAAAACTACGAATAACAAAATTTTTGAGTCCCATTCACTGCAAAGATCCTTGATGATGCATAAAATAAATTCGATTACCGTATCTCACACACATATACAATTAAAACATAACACAAACAATACACATAAATACAGCACGATTAGTTTATCACACGACTAAGATAATCAGCCGCTACATTATCCTTTCCAGAAATGTCTTGTACAGTATAATCGTACCCTTGTACAGCCAGGGCTCATCGCATTATGCGATCGTTCTGATACTTGGTCTTCTTTGTATATGCTAGGGGCTGGTGATCAGTTTGTTACATAAACGGCTTACCAGCTAAATATAGCCGGAACTTTGTTATGTCCCACACAATACCCAAACATTCTTTTTCTAAAGTTGAATAATTGGTTTCGGCTGATGCGAGTTTCTTGCTGGCATACGCCACTGGATATGGTTTCTCGTCATGCTGTTGCATGAGGGCGGCATCCAGCCCGCAGTTTGATGCATCAGTTCGTAGTATGAAAGGCTTGCTATGGTCTGGAAGCTTTAAAAAAGCTTTAAAATTGGTCGCTTCAACAAATAGTCTTGCAAGCTGCAGAAGTCCTTTTCTTGAGCTTGCCCCCATTAAATCTTGTTTGGTTATTCCTTGCGCGTTAGATCAGTCAAGGGCACTGCAACCGGCGCAAATGTGGGGATGTGGGCACGGTAATAGTTCGCTAACCCCAAAAATGATCTTACCGCTTTCTTCGTATTCGGTCTTAATGCTGTACGTATCTTCTCTAAATTGTCCTCATTAATTGTGATACAATCATGGCCGATACAATGTCCAAGAAATGCAACGGATTCGGCCCCAAATACACATTTAGACGGTTTTTCTGCGAGAACTGCTTTCCGCAAACGTCGAAGCAATTCTTCCAACACTTGTAGATGCACTTGCCAGTGATTGGTATGTATTATGAGGTTGTTAATGTAGCTATCAACGTTGCTGATTCCGGCTAAAATTTTCTTCATTCCGCGAACCAACGTTGCCTCGAATTTTTCATCCCAAAAGGTATCCTCAAAAAATGGTATGTACCGTCGGGCGTTATAAATGCAGTTTTTTCGATGTCTTCTTCCGCGACTTCCTTTTTGCCAGTATCCCTTGCTGAGATCAATCATGGAGTAATTCTTGCTTTTCCCCAACCGCTGGAATAAATCTTCTGCTGTTGTCATAGGCTCCGGATCTGCTACTGTCAGCTTGTTTAATTTCCGATAATCAACGCAGATGCAATCTGATCCATCTTTCTTCTTCAGAATTACAATTGAGGATGCAAATGGTGAGTTCGATTCTCGAATGGTTCCAAGGCTAAGCATGTCTTTTATTTCCTTTTTAAGGTTCTCCCTCATGACGTACGGCAAAGGATAAGGCCGAGACATGACTGGATTATTTTTAGTAAGCTCTATCTTATGTTTGATCATCTTAGTTTTACCTGGGATGTCCGAAAGAACTTCTTGGTTTCTTGACAAGGTGTTCATCATATCTTCCTGCTGTGTTTTAGTCAGTTCGACCCAAAACTTGACGTCCTGTACTGTTTCCTTTTGATGACAATTACCAATTCCATCATCTCGTCGTTGTTCACACTCAGATCTTCATTTCCACCTACAATCCCAGTACAAACATCATAAGACATTATTTGATCATCGTCTGAATTTTGTTGTGGTGCTCCGTCCTGGTCAGCTCTTTCGATGCACTTCTGCAGCATGTTTGCATGAAACGTTTTCACCTTCTTATTCACTTCTATCCGATAATTATTACCTTTTCCACATCTGCTCATTATTTCATATGGTCCTTTTCATTGCATCAGAAGCTTATTTGTGTCCGTCGGCAGTAGCAATAGTACCTTGTCGCCTTCCTGAAATTCTCTTCTTTAAGCTCTTTTGTCATACAGCGTTTTGTTCTTCTTCCGGTTCTTTAGAAACACCTCCTGGGCGATCTTCATGGTGTTGTCCAAATGTTCTCGTAATTCCAAAACATACTGGTAGCTCGTCTTGATTTCTGTCCCATCTGTCTCCCCTATCCACAGCTCCTTGATGATTTGTACTGGTTTGTGCACTGTCCTCCCGTACAATAATTCAAACGGTGAAAATCCGGTGGCCTCCTGTGGCGCTTCTCTGTATGCAAATAGTAAGGGATTAACAAAACGATGCCACTGGCGTGGCTGCTCGTTACACAAACGTCTTAGGATTTTCTTGAGTGCACCCTTAAAACGTTCAACCAATCCCTTGCAAGTAGGATGGTACGGTGTAGTTGTTAATTGCTTTATGGACAGTATTCTTGATATTTCCTCCATGCACTTCGATACAAATTGCGTGCCAAAATCACTCAAAACTTCTTTTGGTATTCCTAGACGACTGTACATATCCAGCAATGCTTCCACCACTGTCTCTGTTTCACTGTCTTTGTTTCACTGTCTCCTTCTTGAGTGGGACAGCTTCAGGCTATCTGGTCGCATAATCTACCAAGGTCAGGATGTGTAGATGTCCCTTCTCAGTTGGAGGTGAAATTGGCCCAACCAAATCTACGGCGACTCTCCTAAACGGCATATCAATCAAAGGCATATCTCCTAGTGGCACATGGGGAACGGATCCTTTAGCAGTCGTCTTCTGAAATACATCACATGATCTACAGAAACTAGTAACATCACCTTGCATGCCAGGCCAAGGCCAGTAGAAGTTTGTCCGAATGCGGTCTTTGGTCTTCTTGATCCCAAGATGTCCTCCGAAAATAGAGTCATGGCGACTTCCATAACCTTCCTTCTCAACGTTTTTGGTACCATAATCTACTTTGAGCACTCACCCAATCCGTCAATTCGGTTTCGAACCCTGTATAGGATACCCCTACCCTTTTTATACTTCATTTTGTAGTCTCCTTTTCCGACAGCATTCTTCAGGTTGACGTATTTTTCCAGATTAGTGTCTTTCTGTTGCAATTTTGCCAATTCATCTTTCGTGATGGAAGCCTGAGCCGTCACGTCTTTTGCAACTAACGGTTTAATCGTGTCATCCTTCCAAGCTTGAGCCCTCGTAACCGCAGCGGCACATGTCTCCACACCAGGAACAGGATCATCCGGATTCAGTGCCACAAGAATGCTTCCAATAACCAGGTCGAACAAAGGGTCTTGCAAACATATCGCTTGGGTTACTCCCGTATAGTAAGGCGTGTCCACTTTAATCTCAGCAATAGGTGCTTCTTTCAATGTCCGGTTGATAGCCATCACATAACCCATGCTACCAGTAAAATCATCTTCCTTCACCAACTTTCTCCTGACAATAACACCATTGCAGCCCGTATCACGAAGGACCTCAATTACATTTTCACCCACTTTTCCGGTCGCAACAGGCATACACTTCCTATTTTCCTTACTCAAGCAAGCGCCATTATGCACGACTTTAATTTTCTCTCCAGATTTGAGCTCCAAATATTCTTCATCCTTTGCCTTGGCATCATCCGATAATCTTCCAACTTGCGCAGTGCATCCAACTCGGTACGGTTGTGATGTAGGCCTAGGGGTGTTGCCTCCAACCCGAGCAGCAGCTTGAAGTAGGGGGGTATTCCGACGGAATCTCTTCTCATGTCCAATTTCGCCACATTGGTAGCACGTAAATGCGTATCTAGATGGCCTGTTATACTCATTACGTCCTCCTTCTGGCTTAACACGACAGTCAATCGCCCGGTGATCAACGCGATTACATAAGAAGCACTTTAGGGTACTCGCAGAAGAGAATCCACTATGATTGTCTTTCACAGCGGCTCTTGCACTGATTCTAGGACAAATACCCCCGGACAAATACCCACCGGACAAATACCCACCGGACATATACCCACCGGACAATTACCCCCCTTGCAAAATACCCCCTGGACATATACCCACCACAAGATGAAATGTGAGGAAAAACCCTAACCCTAACCCTAACCCTAACCCTAACCCTAACCCTAACCCTAACCCTAACCCTAACCCTAACCCTAATCCTAACCCTAACCCTAACCCTAACCCTAACCCTAACCCTTAAACAAAACAAAAAAAACTGGTGGGTATATGTCCAGGGGGTATTTTGCAAGGGGGGTAATTGTCCGGTGGGTATTTGTCCGGGGGTATATGTCCGGTGGGTATTTGTCCGGTGGGTATTTGTCCTGATACCTCTTGCACTATCACGTTTGATCACTTCCTTACTTGACAACTTTTGATTGCGCGCTGCCAAATGTTGATTAGCCAACAGTGACAGTTCATCTAGAGTTTTTGGGTTGCTCTGCTCCAGCCATATGGATAGATTCTTAGAGCAGTGAACTGCTCGCGTACAATCAAATTAACCACGCTTATGAAGATCTGCTCCACTTCGACCAACTCTATCCACTTGGTGAAATAATTTTTTAACCTGAATATAAATTGACTTAGGCTTTCGTGTCCTTCTGGTCTAGCTTCTCAAAATTTCTCGCGGTATCCGCGCTCAGTAAAATCATATCTTTTCCAATAAAGCAACTTTAAGACGCTCATAATCCATTGCTTCTTCTGGCAACAGTCTATTATATACTTCTACCGCCTTGCCTGTCAACAGCGGGCTTAACTGGGTTGCCCAAGTACTTCTTTACCATTTAGCCACACTAGCGTACCTTTCAAATCTCAGAAGATATTGGTCCAAATTATCCTTCCCGTCCATGAAAGATGGTAGCGGTGGCGTCCTCACAATATTTTCAACCAATCCTTGATTCAATTGCTTACCATTATGAGATTGGGAGAGCCTCCTCGCTTCCAATTCCAATCTTAGTTTTTCAACTTCGAGCTCGGCCTTCCTTTTCTCAGCCGCTATTCGTTGTTCTTCAGTCGCTATTCTACGTTCTTCAGCCTGGGCTGCTAACCTTCGTTCTTCAGCCGCTATTCTCCGTTCTTCAGCTTCTCTCATTCGGCGCCATTCTTTCGTTATGAGCTTATTCTTCTGCTTCTCATCCAAGCCCAACGATTCTACTTGTCTCTTCAAGTCTTCCAACTTCTCCATATTAAGTTCTTCCGCAGCCATTTTCAATTACCAACCGATATAAAGATTTCTTGGACGAGCCCCCAGATGTCGCGTTTAAATAGAAATTTGATTCTATTTCAATTTGAATTTACTTCTTGAAATTGACGCGACTTGCAGTATCGATCGAATAATTAAGTTTGGTTGCAACTAATAGACAGCAAAAGATTGGCTTCCATTAAGATAATTTAACCCACGCACTTCTCGATCACGAACAGAACTATGTATTCACAAACCACTTTAAAACTTCGAATTCCTTTGCTTGCCAAAACACAGAACTAAAGCACTTCAATAATTAAATATCAGAGACTACCCAAAACTAAAACTACCAAAATAATCGCTTGATTCCTGTCACAAAAATCACCACAGAACAACGCCTTTTTGCAACACTCTAATCTTTACTCTACTCAATAAATTTCTGAATGAATAAAAAGAATCTTGCCGCCTTACATATACGACTGGAAAATAATCTAGAAATTGCTAGAACATCACGTGACACAGGAAAAACACGGTTAATAAATTACGTAATCGGTAATAATAATAATAAAAAGGAAAACCTTCAAGAAGAAACAAGAATCACTAGAATACACTGGAACTTGGTCACGTAGGCACCCATTGTGACGTCAGAAAAGCGTGTGAGTTACAAATCTGTTTACAAATGCGAAAGACAAAAGGTCTTTTTTTAGAAAACAGCTTAGCAAGTTCGGTCTGAAAAAAATTTAGATTTACAAATAAAATAATCACTGCAAAATAAAACAAACAGATTACAACTCTATACATATGTAAAACTATTCCTTAACACAAATTTATGTATTCGTGACATATTTCATGTGATGCGATTCGACACAGTGACGTTGTTAATTTTGACTTCCCCTCAAACATTCTGAAGTCTTTGCTGGCTACGTATTATGATCCATATTCGTTTTTTCTTGCTTAGGTATGCTTCGAGAAGTTAAAAGAGTCCTTGCTTTTCCCAAATTTTCAGATTTGATCGCTGTAGCTCTAAAAAGCTATCAAACAAAACAGAAAAATGGTTCTGCTAACTTTGGTACGATTTTACCTGGGCAGGGCGTGCCATCACCCGCGCCGATTTAAATCGTATGAATTAATGCAGCTGCGCCAGCTTCACCGTACAAACATTTGTGAGAGCAACAACGAAATCTTTTAGTAAATATAAGCCATAGATCCTGTACATGTCCTGGTTGTCATGTTGTTATATTAATCAAGACTGAAAGTATTAAAAAAAGAACGATGACACAAACTTGTTAAGGATTCACCACTCGAAGGGGATGAATCTTCTATTATAGTTGTCACAGGCGGACGGCCAGGACCTTCCTCGCACTGTTCTCTATCCAACCACCAGTTTAAAATCAAACAGTAAAATCAATGGGTATATTGACAAAATAACAATAAAAAACTTCGAATAGGCCAGCTCGAGATAATTGCTTATAATCGTATTATGGGTTCGGCTTGATCACGCTCGACAAGCGCTTGGTCGTAGTTGAAATTCAGCTATGTTGAGCGTGAAGTCTTACTACGCAGTGACAACTGAACCTTAAAAAAGCTCACGTGTGATCAATATCCTTTGTTTCGTGTTGTCTACATCACAGCTGTACCAAGAAATTATATTGTTCTTTCCCTCGATTTATTCACGTCACACTACTTTAATTTTTGTGAGGAGTGTCACTGAGATGGACCTAAAGATTAACCTTGACCGATTTCAATGCAAGGATCGAAGATTGGAATTTTGCAATAATAAGATTGATCTTAGTTTTAAACATAGGCCGTCTAACCACAAGCGTCTTTATCACGGTGTCACCTTTAACTTGAAGAGCGGACAAACTTATTGTCCTAATAGCTTCATATCAAAATTTTCAGTTCATTCATGTTTAACACAATGACCGCGAGGGACGTATTAATACGTCCTTATTTTTCCTTTTTGTACGCTAAGGACGTATAAATACGTCTTTCAGCCAACTTTGATTTCGATTGTTTCAGCGTCTGGTATAATCGCCGAATCTTTTCCTATGAAAATAACTAAGCTAATTTCTTTTTTCTCTAGTTTCTAAAACTTTTTATGACGTTTTACTGAAGTTCTAAGCCCTTGTATTTTTCTCAGAAAAACCAAACAACCTTGGTAGAAATTACCGCACAGTATCAAAAAGAAATAGACTTTATTATTATTATTATTTTTTCAATGTCAGTTTATTTGAAATCAGACACAATGATAGAAAAGTGTGTACTCCGCAGTTCTTATGTTTGAAAGCGATTTCGGATAGAAGATGACTTACAATTAGTTCGATAGACTGTTTACAGTTTACTGCGGTCTTACATTATCTTTATATAGCCGGAAGTTTTTATTTCATATTTTTTTTTATAGAGCTACTAAATGATCATGGCTACTAGAAAAAGAACTAAAAAGTATTATTTGAGCGATTTGGTAGAAAATTTTAAATTGGTAGATTTATCTGAAGAGGAGCCCAAAGACGATAAAGGTTCGGATAGGGAGAGCTACTTTAGTGATTCAGAATTTAAAAATGACGCTAACACTGTTGCTCATTTGCAGTCAACAGCAACAGCAAACACCAGTCATGACTCTGTTCAGTCTGCAGGCAATACTAGTGATATTTCAACTACCGACGCAACTCGCAATGAGAGCATGTTAGAACTGTTTAGCAGCAATGATGATTCTGATACTGCCTCAGCATCTAATTTCGCTGACCACAACTGGAAATCTGTAGAACCAACTTACACATCTCCATCAGATATAAATTTTTCTAAATCAAGTGGCATAAGCAATTCTGTCACTCTCAACAAAGAGTCATTGCTAGTGCAATTTTTTTTGCTGTTCGTGACCGAGCATATCATAAAGATTATGGTCACAAAAAGAAATAGATATGCTGAGCAAATAATAGCACATTCAGTAGTAACTGCAAAAAGCAGAATGAAACGTTGGGTTGCCACCACAAACACAGAAATGAAGAGGTTTCTAGGAATTCTTTTTACAATGGGTTTGGTAAAAAAAGCATGCATAGAAAATTATTGGTCTACTGATCCTGTGATAGCGACTCCCATGTTCAATTCTACGATGCCACAAGACAGGTTTGAGCTACTACTCCGTTTTTGGCATTTTAGTGACAACGAATCTGCAGTTGATGGCGATCGTTTATCCAAATTGCGAAAAATATGCAATGCTCTACTTAAACGATTTCAAGCTTTATACATCCCAGGGAAAGAAATATCTATAGACGAATCAATGGTTTTTTCGAGAGGCCGCTTGATCTTTCGTCAGTATATTCCTGGCAAAAGACATAAATACGATGTGAAACTTTACATGCTGTGTGAACATACAGGATATGTATGGAATGACCTGGTATACTGCGCAAAAATGAATCCTCTCCTTGGTTTCGGTCACGCAGAAACTGTTGTTCTAAAGCTGATGGAAAAATTGTTAGATCGTGGTCATGCTCTTCCTACGTGGATAATTTTTACACAAGCGTGCCTTTAGCGAAAGCTCTACTAAATCGAAAAACGTTGATTTGTGGAACATTGAGGAAAAACAGAAAACAGCTCCCATAAAATATTGTTTCTACCAAACTAAAAAAAGGACAGCACATTGCAAAACGAAAAGGGCGTATTGTTGTAGAAAAGTGGCAAGACAAAAGGGAAGTGCTAATGCTCTCAACACATCATTCCGGAAAAATGGTTGAGAGCAACAGACAAACAAAAGGAGGGTGGAAGAAAAAAAAAACCAGAGTCTATTATATCGTATAATAACTTTATGTGCGGTGTGGACAGAATGGATCAACTGATGTCCTATTATAGTCCACTACGAAAAACGCTAAAATGGTACCGCAAAGTTGTGTTACAGCACCTCGACATGGCTATGGTAAATGCTTTCATTTTGAACAAAAAGGTTGGTGGTACAAAGGCGCAGTTGAAATTTTGAAGGAGTGTAATTGCTTCGCTGTTGAGTTCTGATATTAGAATAAATGAAGACCTCCCACAAGCATCAGATACAGCCGCATTTCATCATCATAAAAGTTCTGATCTTTCTCGTCTGTCTGGCCAGCACTATTTGGCTCACATCCCTTCAACAACTTCAAAGAAAGATGCTGCTTGAAAGTGCATTGTTTGCAATCATCAAAAGCAACGCAAAGAAACTCGCTACATGTGTCAAACATGCCCCTCAAAACCAGCTTTGTGTGTGGTTCCTTGCTTCAAAAAATTCCACAGTAAAGCCTGCATTTGAATGCGATAAACCAGTCAGCGTACTATTTCAAACAACACAGTACTGATTTCTTCATATTGATTTTGCGAACTTAAATTGCTTTCTTTACCCGTCATATTTTGCTTGATTGTTTCATTATTGTTTGGACACAATTTTACGTTTTATTACAAACCACGTTTCGCTTTATTCAGTTGTCTGACATATCGGCATAATATGCGAAATATGCGCTTTTACGATAAAACGCGTTAGCGTGTACCGAGAAAACTTCGCCGCGGTCAATGTGTTAAGATTTATCCTTTTTTCTTTTCTTCAATTGTGATTTGTATTGTATGAAGTTGATGATGACTTTATATCCATTAATACAATGTTTTATAAGATTTAGAGCATTGAAACTATAGCGCTTGATCGTTAACTAAACTAATGTACAAAATATTGGAGAATGCAAGAGGCTATATGCAGAAGCCCGGCATTAAATTACCGATATAAATTAGCTCACGATCTCTTAAAAAAGTAGGTTTTCAGGCTCGTTTCGAAAAAATATTGGGGGAAGGCGAGGCTATGCCTTTTTTTACGTCTCCTGTAGCGCAACGGCAGCCATTTGACTGTAGTCCAAGTTAAAATGAGTGCACTCTATGTGGCGACTAGTCACTTCTATCATGATAGGTACGTTCACAGATTCCGTTCGATTTATAAGTTAAGATTGCTGCTGGTGACTTTTGGTTTGTGGTTTGTAACAGTAGTTGAGATTGCTACATCTCCCATTTGAATGTGCCATCAGTATTAAAGCAGGGGAAAGTTAAATCCCCTCTCAAAATATCGCCAGTCTTCCCTTCCATAAATTTCTAAAATAGCCAAAAAATGATTTTCAAAAGATAAATTTCCGAAAAAAGGATCTTCACCTTTGCTTGCTTGGAGCAAAATAGGAAAAAAGTGGCTCAAAAAAAAGATCATCTTTAAAAAAGTCTTTAACTTTGTTTTGAGACAAGCATGCTTTCAGCCCTCCAGAATTTTGAAAATTTGGCAAAATATGTAAAAAAAAGATCACCTTTGTTTGCATCAAAAAATGGCAAAAAAACGATTCAGTAAAACTTTACTTCCAATAAAAGATCCTAAACTTTGTTCTTAGACAAAAATACCTTCAGCCTCCACAGAGTTTTCAAAACTGGAAAAAATATGAAAAAACGATCTTCATATTGGTTTGGAGGTGAAAAAGGCAAAGTCTCTCAGAAAAACTTAATATCCAAAAAGGTACTCAACTTTATTTTGAGACAACAATGGCTTCTCTTCATACAAAGTAAAGCGTTACGTCAATAAAAGAAGCCTATTTCTGGAAGTGTTGACGAAACAGTTTGTTTCACCATGGCGCAGAACAACACTCTATTTGTGAAAAAGGCTGAAAAGTTTTGCTGAAAACGGATAATCTTCGGAAAAATTTAGTTACAGATTTTTTCTCAAAGGTCCCGAAATAATTTTTTCGACAAGACTTGATGTGCAGGTACAGGTTCTTCAATAACTCTAGTTTCTCTAAGAAAACCCAGTTTGTGGGGAAAGCCTAGACCCTTCTCAACGAAACTACCAACGAAAGATTGTCGCAAAAGTCAATTTAACTAAGCTACGTTGTAGGCCTATCTTTGTAAAAGTATTTCACATAGATTTTTTTCTCTTTGGCAAATACGAGGTTAGTTGAACTTTAAAAACTTCGCAACAGTTTAAAACGGCTGTAGTTTTTGTCCGTCGCTGTTGCTTGGACAAAAACAGCTTTCCAGAAAAATAGGTCTTGTTTGCCTTTTTAACAATAATGTTGAAGATGTTACTTTTGGTACCTTGATAGTATTGTGACAAAAGCTTGGGAGTGGTTTGGATGACGGATTTCATACCAGCAATTGGTTTAGACCAGTGCTTTTCAACGTTTTAAAGTACCATCCGCACTTGCTCATTTTGCAAAAATTTCATCCGCACAAACAAACATTGTGTTAACGGACGTTTCTGTTTTTCCACTTGTTTAATATGACGTGCTTTTGCTTTTTTCCTCGCTACGTGATTGTCATGTCATCATAACGTTTTTCCGTAATTCTGAGTTCAGATTTAACGAGTTAACATGCACCTGTTCTATTCGCATAAGATTCTATGTAAGACTGACCTTTATCAATATAGATTGATAAATAATAATTGACTAAGCTGAGTGAAATCAAGCAAGAGGACATGAGGAAGACTTAACTGACGGTGCTAGTGTCCAGTGACAGACGTTCATTTTTGTCACGCGGAGATTAGACTATTTCTCAAGCACATCCACAAACAAGAATCAAATGAGCTCAACTACTAACATTAGCGGCTCGGAGAATACTATACGGGTGCTAGTTAGCCCTAATTGAATTGTTGTTGACGTTCCACTAGTGACGTTCGCAACACTAGTTTACAGCTATTAGTTTTTATTCCATTTGCATAATAACAATGGAAGGGTCAGACGTAGGAATAACAATAAACGAGTAATTTTGTTTAATTACCAACACATCAACATAAACGAAAATTATTACACACAAAAAGAATTAACAGTTTTTTATTCAAATATAGAAGTATATTAATGACTCGTTTGCTGCTGAATATTTCGGGAAATTTCATACCAGTTTGGTTCAATGTCTTGCTCCAAAGCTCCCCGCATTAGGTCATCAAGTGTTTCATTAAGAACACAACTCCTTTTTGACGTTTTGATGTCAACTAGTGCACTAAACCCCTTTTCGGCCAAGTAGGTAGTAGGGTTTTGCACAAGAACTTTGAGCGCTTGAATCGCCAGGTCTTTGTATGCTCCATCAAGAGCTCCGACCCAAAATTCAGCATGTTTTCCGCGATTAAAAAATGCCTGTTGACAGATATCGTTTTTAAGAATTTGACCCAAAGGTCCCGGAGGCTGTTGTTCACCAAAAGGATTCAAAATCCACAGCTTTGATTTAAATTCTGCTGCCTGATGACTTGGAAAGTAAGCTTCAAAACTATCACGCAAAATGTTCACATGAGAGCTTGCTACTTCAACGATACGCTGCTCCAGATCCTGTTCTGTTTCTTCCCACTTACATGCAGACATGAAGGACTGAAGCGTCTTCAAATTTTGTAAGTTGTTACTGCAGATTTCTTTTTCCAAACTTTCAAGTTTTTGTTTGAATGATGTAATTTTGGAAGTCGCTTCAAATATATCAATTCCACATCCTTGTAGGGTGATGTTGAGCACGTTAAGCATACCGAATATATCAACAAGATAAGCTAGCCTGGCAAGCCAAAACAAATTTTGAATCATATTAGCTCTGTGCTCTTCTCGCCCATTGAACCACACAACAAGTGTCTCTCGCAAATTCCACACTCTTTCTAGTACCCTTCCACGAGACAGTCACCTAACTTCAGAGTGATAAACAAGGCGCACATCATCTCCCATTTCTCTGACAAGTTCATGAAACGCCCGATTTGACTTTGGTTTCTTTAGTATTGTAGTCACAATTTTAGTGACATCACAAATCACATCGGCGAGTTGACAGTTCTTTTCTTCATTGGCAATTTTTTTGGCTACCAATGCTTCACGGTGTAGGATGCAATGAATGCTCACAACCTCTGGTGCGACTTGCTTTATGAGAGCAACAACTCCGTTACGAACTCCGACCATAGCCCGGGCACCGTCGGTGGACACAGACTTACATTTGGACCACATCACTTCGTGTTCTGAGAAGTAATTGTCCAATTTTAAAAACACACTTAAGGCAGTGGTTTCTATGCCAACAGGAAAACAAAACAGATAGTGATCCACAATTTTCATGCGTTCTATACTTGGAAAGCGAACGTAAACAATTAATTGAGCTTTGCTTGTAATATCAGTCGTTTCATCTAATTGAAGTCCGAAGCAGGGCGCAAGACGAAGCTTGGCTAGAACAATTTCTTTTAGTGAGGCAGCGATCATTGAACATCTCCTTTGCATGATATTATCAGACAATGCCAGCTTTTGGACTTTGGTGACAGCGGTGGCTCCTCCATGAATCTCCTGCGCTACTATCTCCAGACAGGGTTTTACGACGCTTTCTGCCAAGGTAAATGGCTTCTTTTGAGACATAAGGACATGAGCTATTTTTAATGATGTTATGACGAGAGGTTGATCAGAAGGTGCCACCATCAATTGTTCGAATCGTTGCTGTTGTAGAGCATATTGTCGTGTTTGTTGTTTGAAAAATGTTGCCGACTTGTTTTTGTGTTCAGAATGTTTAGTGTCTCTGTGCCTTTTCAGTTTATACTTCTCCATTGATGAATTGTGGTATATGACCTGGCAGAAAACACAGCGAGCGGAAGGATAGTTTTCGTCTGAATCTTTCACAAATCCCAGCTCAGTAAATGCTTCGTTCCATTTTCGTTTTTTGCTCAATTGCTGTTTTTTCGTTTTATTAGCTGTAAACTGTTCATTAATTTGTAATTCTTCCGTTTCTTGCTGCACTGCTGCATCTTGCTTATTAGAAGTAAAGCCATAATTCACAAGACTCATGTTATAAAAGTAAAAAGTAACAGTTAAAATTTACAAAGTAGCAGTTAGTAACAGTTAACAAAAAGTAACAGTTATGCACATCTGTAGTCAAATGCAGTATTTTTCATAAATAGCTTCCACCTCCTCTACTAGTAGGTGACTAGCAGTCTATTAGTATTAGCCTACTTAATGCGTTACTTACTAGCCTACATTATGAAATTTATTCATTATGCAACAATTAGTTGCATTGTTACGTCACCATTAAATTTTCGTTCGGGTTATTTCCAAACAAACAGTAGTTATGAAAGATTGAGATTTCCAAACAAAAAAGCGCATACGAGCAGATCATGTAATAGCTCCCCTTCGCTTATTCGTGACAGTAAGACTTGTGAAAACATCAGCAATTAACTAGCAGTTAGTTAATTGCTAATGTCATCCGCACTTATCCGCACTACTTTTGTCATCCGCACTACAATTTTTTTCATCCGCACAAGTGCGTACCGTCCCACGGGTTGAAAAGCACTGGTTTAGACCAATATAAGTTTTTTGGTAACGCCAGCGACGATCTGCATTTTTTACACCTAGAAAAGATAGCCTACTTTTTATGCAGTCATCCAGCACTGCGATTTCAAACAATCGTTTTAACCTAAGAATCCGCTGTAAAGTAAACGCCAGATATCAAACAAATGGAAATGACTCGTTAAAATTTTACGCTTACGCTATGCGCTCACGACGAGAAACTCTACGTCTGGTGGAAGCCAGCCTTAATTTTTTAAAGTCAATTCTGTGAAGGAAATCATTTTCAATGCTGAGAAGTACCAGTGCACCGGGATGTTGTTGACCCATCATTGATCGTTTACATCTTTGATTGGTTTCAATTGCGAGAAGATTTTTGAGCAGTTGGTAGCCATCCGACAAATAAATTTGGAGTGCTTCTTCCGTGTTCAGAAATGCAAGACAAACTCCACCGTACTAGTGTGCAGCAATTGAAGCATCACCTGGGCACTTCCGGTTGTTAAAGATTCACCACTCAAAGGAGATGAATCTTCTATTATAGTTGTCACAGGCGGACGGCCAGGACCTTCCTCGCACTGTTCTCTATCCAACCACCAGTTTAAAATCAAACAGTAAAATCAATGGGTATATTGACAAAATAACAATAAAAAACTTCGAATAGGCCAGCGCGAGAAAATTGACTAGACTTTTATCCACAACGATTGAACCAGCAACATTCAAGAACCAAAAATAGAATTTGAAGTAACTTCTTTTTCTTTATATACGTAATTAGTAAGAGCCTGAAGCCACGGGTTTTGTGTGCTTAGGTCCGAGTGTAGAAATAGATAATTGTAACAAAGTAAAGTGCGACAAAACAATACGTGCAATAAGACTCTTGTTCTCAGGGCTGCAGTTCGATTATCGGTGAGTTAAAAAATGGGCATTGGTGCGATAACACCGGTTGCTGCTGTTTCAAAGGGTCTCTGCTCTTTATATCAGCATCTAAATTGATAAAATTCTGCTGGGAAATCGGAAGACAAGTCCTTCGGAAATACACCAACAAGTTTGGAAATACCAACATCAGTATCTTCATTAGATATATCGTCATACTCTGTCAAAACACCAAACCCCTGAAGAACCATAGAATAAGTCTCTGGGCGTTTCCATTTTGTTCAATTCTCGGTTGATCAATGATCATATGAAAGTTACTGAATCTTTTGCCCGCCAGACATCCCTTCCGCATCATCTCCATCACTGATATACAGGTGAAGACTATAGCTTACTGGTGACTAGGCAACCCAGTGACTAAGCCAACACAAGTGGCCTATTAAGCTAGGCTACCGTATTCTAATGGTCCAATGTGGGCTCATTGTATAGGAAGAAGTAGGCTAAAATTATTTTCCCAATGGCCAGTTTGGCGTAGGCCTAACGTATATACTCCTATCCTAGGCTATACCAACATACCTCTCAATGACATCAGACTACGTCACAAGTCTTGATATGTCTCAATCACTCGCTGATAAAGGTGTTGCCACTTGGAATTTGTAAAAATGAAAATAGCGGGGTGAGCTGTTTTTGGAATATCATTAGCGTACAGTCTGTAGACTAATAAGAATGCCAGTAAGGCTTACGGAGTCGTACATCAAAACAAAACAAAGGTTTTTGTAATCATGGCAAAATTATCAAAACATTTTTTGCTTTATTCCTCTGTGGCCTGGATTACTGGCTGGCCCAAAGGCACGTGCCTTGTTTGCCTAATGGTCAATCCAGCTCTAATAGAAGGATACCTATTGCAAGTTTTTCCATTCGTTGGCTTTCACTTCCTTTTGGGGAGGGGGCAGATAGCTTTCAAATATTGCAGGGGACGATATCGCACGGTAATGCAATCTTTCGCTTTCTACCCAAATTAAACCGTGTTTTCAATTGGCAGTTTTACCTTGGGTCGAAAATAGGCCCCGCTGTTTTTTTTCTCTGATCCAATTTACTTGGATTGAGAGGAAGAAATCAATGCTCAGAACAGCGCTTTAGTCGAATTATGGTTTCTTGTGTGCCTTGTAGCAGCAGATACTGAGGAGGAGGAGAATCAAATAGTCCAGGTCGTCAGCTGAAAGAAAACCGAATTCGTGATCATCTGCTTGGTGGATTGTTTACTTTAGATCATAGCTCCAACATTGCATTACAGCAGCTAAGCCTTTCAAATTCAAAAGCAGCACATTGCTGGATATAAACTGCGAAGTGATGCTGTGTGATGCACACTGAAGCTGCCGACCGACTGAAAGCAAAAATCAAATCGCGTCGTGTTGCTACCCGACTCCTTCCAAAGGATGGGGGCATGGCGGAAGACCATGGAGCCCCAGAAGCTGGGAAACTCTCCAGAGCCTGGACTAGAGGTGGCAGAGACACAAAAAGTCTCCAAAGAGCGAGAGGGCCAAAAAGTTTGTTACTGTACAGTGCAGAATGAGAAGAGAGATGTCCCAGGTCAGATGACCACAGGCTACATTCTCTCCTAGGCGACATTGTTTAAACAATCCAAATGTGTTTTGCTACACGTTGCAATCTAACAGGAAAGGGATCAGTGAATTTGTGAAGTGTGCTTATCTTGCTTACTTCAAAGTAATGCTGGGTGATCAAGATAAAGTGTGGGCACCCCATATTTTATGCAAGCAGTGCGTTGAGCATCTTCGACAGTGGACAAAAAAGGATAAAAAGTCACCCCGCTTTGGTATTCCAATGATCTGGCGTGAACCGAAAAACCATTTCGATGGCTGCTACTTCTGTGCAGTCAACACGAAGGGAATCAATAGGAAGAACAGGAATTTGTTGGTTTATCTAAACTTCGAGTCTGCAATTAGGCAATTCCACACTGCAATGAAATTCCTGTTCCTGTATTTGAGGGCTTGCCCGAATTGGAATTGCCTGGTTTTGAACAAGACCAAGCCTCCATTTTGTTCACTGACAGTAGTGTAGACACTACTTCAGATGTCGGTTTTCCTCCTTCTTTACTACCACAGCTTTTTTCTCAAGGAGAACTTAATGATCTGACTAGAGGTCTCAACCTTTCCAAAGAATCTTCTGAACTTCTAGCTTCAAGACTCAAAGAAAAAAACCTACTTCAGCCTGGAACTCTCATAACCTTCTATAAAAAACGCCATATAGATTTCTTGCCATATTTCACTCAGGAAAACGACAGTATATTGCAACGACGTTACCGGCCTGCTGCGGCAGCTTGGTGTCCAAAAGTATGATCCCTAAGATTGGCGCCTTTTTATAGACAGTTCCAAAAGAAGTTTAAAATGTGTTCTTCTTCAGAATGGCAACTTATATGGATCAGTTCCTCTAGGCCATTCAACGACCCTCAAAGAAAAATAGAATGAAATCAAATTTGTTCTGGAAAAAATTTCATACCGACAACACCAATGGATCATATGTGTCGTTTGAAAATGGTTGGGTTTCTTCTTGGGCTACAAGGTGGCTACACAAAATTCCCTTGCTTCTTGTGTTTGTGGGACAGCAAGGCAAGAACAGAGCACTGGATAAAAAAAGATTGGCCTGTGCGCAGATTCCTGGCTCTCTCAATGTTCTAGCTCCTCCTTTGGTGGAGCATTCCAAAATTGTGTTTCCTCCTCTTTACATAAAGCTTGGCATCATGAAATAGTTTGTCAAGGCTCTTGAAAAAGATGGCGACTGTTTCAAATATATTTGCATGAAATTTCCATGCCTAACCATAGAGAAATTAAAAGCAGGAATTTTTGATGGACCCCAGATTCGACAGTTAATGAATGACCCAAATTTCTGTAATTTTATAAATTCTGCATAATTGAGTGCCTGTACGGTTTTTATGAATGCATTAAAATTCTTCCTGGGAAAAACAAAGGCGCCCAACTACAAAGAGCTTGTTGAAACAATACTCACAACTCTCCATTAACTGGGTGCGAATATGAGCATCAAGTTACATTATTTACACAGCCATCTTACCCGTTTTCCAGAAAATCTAGGTGACGTGAGCGACGAGCAAGGGGAGCGCTTTCATCAAGACATTAGCGATATGGAAGTTCGCTATCAAGGTCGTTGGGATACCATCACGCTTGCAGACTACTATTGGTCTATCAAACGCGATGATGCCGGAGCCTCCTATTCTAGAAAATCAGTAAAACGTCATTTTATAGCTGATGATGTCTATGCTTAGCATTTTTTACAACTTCAAGCTTTAATTGTAAATATTTTGGTGTCATTCCATGAATATGTGCCATCAAGTCACATAAAAATATTGTTACTTCGACTTGCCTGTCTTTGTTGTAGCCAGAGGTGGGCACTTCCGCAAATTGCGGACTCAAGTTTCTATTTGCGGATTTGCGAACCTAATTTCCTACCGCAAATATTTGCGGATTTGCGGTGAAAAATTGAAATTTACCGCAAATCCGCAAACCAATAGGCAGTGTTGCCTGATCCGCGGTAAAACCGCTCGGAAAAAGTGGATGCTCTTATTTTCTGGGTTGGAGGTTGACGACCGGGAGTTGATGACCTTTTTTTTTTTTTTTTGGAGGTCAGCGTCTGGTCGATGGCAAAATTTGACCTTAAAAAATGAAAAAGGTCATCACGAAGATAAAATCACAGTAAATATTGCGGTCTAAGTTTGCGGAAGTGCTATGTGCATTTGCGGTTGCGGAAGTGCGAAAAGTCACCGCAAACCTATCGCAAACTTGCGGTTGCGGAACACCTCTTGCAGTTTTGCGGAATTTGCGGTTGCGGAATTGAGTTTAAATTTGCGGTGCCCAGCTCTGGTGTAGCTATCGGATTTCTGCAAAGAGGGATATACCACAGCAGAAAAACTAGACCTGATAGAAAAAAAGTCACAGCGTTTCTGGAATCAGCGTCCTGAAATTACGTGAAAACAGTTAAAATACCTTAGGCACCATGACAAAAATTTTTTTTGTCGGCCAGTGTTATTGATAGGAAAGTACAGGGTCAAAAACGAATCCTTGCGGACACCTTTATAAACTCAAAAGGAGCGATAGATGTGAATTTGATGAACCTCGCAAGCGCATCTATTAGAAATTGAGTAGGCCTACAGTGAGCAAAGTAAGAAGAGAGGCCAGCCGAAATAAATTTAAGAAAAATAGCGAGATGCCCGAGTCAAAAACCTGAGAAGTCGATGGTACCAAGAATCTACAGAGAGCCAGGCTTTGGTTTGTTAAACTCATCCGAAATGAACTAAAAAAAAAATAAAACTTGGTAGAGAATAGACCGTCCCGGGCCGATGAATGGGAATAATAGAAGATGTATTTCAGATGGAAGGAAAGGAATAAAAAAAAAAGACCAAGCATGATTGAAAATGTGTAGGAGGAAATCCATGCCAATGCGAGAAAAGCGCTTTATCATGGGATAGGCGACTTTGTCTGGGCCAGTGACAGCGATCAATGTGACGTTTGTGGCAGCCGCGAGAAATTCATTGAATAGAAGAAAGAGGAATGAGACCCCCAGGAAACAAGACTCGGCGAAGCTGGGACAGGTAGCCTCTAGCTCTGCTATGCCAGGCCTTTGGCTGGGAAACAGAAAAGTAGGATTTCGGGTAGTCGTCGCAGACCGATGTCGGCTCTCTGAGAAAAGAACAGTTGGGGAAGTCAGGAGAGCAAGATGATGGAAGAATAGACTAATTCATGAAAGAGAGACGAGCATGTCGACTGCCTTGCCTCAGTTTTCACGATGACAGACGAGGCAGATATGTAAGCGTAATGATCTGCATCGCTTCTATGAGCGGCAGCAAAAGCCTTACGTCTTTCTTTTACTGCATCTTCAATTTCAGGAGACCACCAGGGTTGGGATTCGACACGGAGAAAATGGAAAATTTGGCCGCATTTAGTGCCAGAGAAGAAAGAGAGGAGTATTCCTCTGCAGAAGGACAATGAGAGTCAAAAGTAAAAGGCAAAGTCTTCACAACGAGCTTTCTGGAAATTGTAGGAAGAGAGCCGTTCGTTGGGGCGGAAAAAAAGGGACAGTTAATAGAATTGGGAGGTGATTAAAACCCAAGTCCTAAATCACCTACCAGGTGCAAGAGTGAAAGAATATTTTAGGAGAGAGCAATGGAGAAGGGTAGGAGTGTCATGGTCATCAAAGGGATGGAGGTCTGAAGAGATGGCCCGTTTGAATACTTTCTCCCCATGGACAGAAGTACCTTCTGAGTCACAAAGGGGGTGATGGAAATACCCCAAAATAGATTCTTGGAGGTGGGAAGCCGGTTCTGCTATCCGTCAAAAAAGAGCAAATAGGGAATCAAGAAAAGAGAGTGAAAAGGAGTAAAATGTTGATCTTTACATAGTCAGAGTTGGGGTTAAGCAAAGAGAGAGAGAAGACAGAAAGTTCAGAGAAGGATAAGTACTGCCTGACAAAAATGATGACGTCACTGGTATCGTGCGAATCATCGGTAGAAAGAATGCCAGACCAGGAGTGAGTGCAATCAGATCACAGGAAGACGAGTTGAGGCTGGATGCATATAAGGTTTACATGATGAAGTGGAGAGGTTCAGCGCTTTTGGTCTGGAGATCTCTGGTGTTTCATTGAAGAACCCTGAGTGAGTCAGGGAAGGAAGCAGGAGGTATAGGAAAACAGCCAAAAACAAGAGGGGTAGGGAAGGAGCAGAGAGAGGAGATACAAAGTGGGCGAAAGGATGTTTGTAGATGAGAGGGAGCAGGAGCGCTGCATTGGCAGAGGGACCAGGTTAAACAGTGGAGGTATACAAGCTGGGAGAGCTCGAAGAGAAAGACACAATATTGGTAGGCATGGGACTTCCCGGAAAAACAGGGACACAGCAATGAGGACCGCTCCAGATATGAGTGCTGCCTAGAGTCTTAAATCTGGAAAAGGAGAGTAGTGAGCATCTCAAATGGACCCATTTGAAGCAGGTGCATCATTGCATTAATCTACCTACTCCTTCAGGTCACATTTCCAGTGCACACTGAACAGGAAAAGACGGGAGCAGTGTTAGGACGAACGTTGCCCTTAAATGAGCATAAAGGCATGAGAGAGGCAGCAGAAAAGACAGGCGATCGATTTTAGAGAGACTGAGTGCTGGCCTTCTGCAGTCGTTGAGAGTCCAGCAGGGCTAAAAATGGGTTTGTTTGAGAAAAGTGCCCGGGGTAACCAGGACCCTCGAAAAGGCCAACAACCATTTTGACCCACCACAAACGGGGTCGGGAACCGCACCACCACCGCGGCTGTTTCCGACGCTGATAAAGGCGATCGTGAAAAAAGAATTTATTTTAAGACAAAAATCACATGTCTGTCACAAACAAATAGGACTTTCCAACAAAACGCAAAGGTTCACCAAACCATAAAGCCATTTTCTTCCGCAGTGCTTCTTGTGCAGAAGCCTACAACACCAAGAACACTGCAGCCGAAAACAATAAATAGCAGAACCCATCACAACGATAAAGGATGGTGCAGAATTAAGAACTTTCCTGGTCAATCATAGTTCGCGAGGATTATTAGTGGAATAATACAATAATGACGTCATAACCGCTTGCGCGAAGGCAGAATACTGAATATGCAGTGGGCGAAAGCTGCAGGTAGAGGCATCAAGCGAGTGCGTCCGTTGCGTTTCGTGGCGCCTCCAGGGGCACAAATCCGTTATGTTTAGAAATTTTTCTGAGATCAAAAACTCGATGAATCGCTTCTTGTAGGCAAAGAATGTTGAAGTCGATGATGTCTGCAAACCATAAATAACATTGCTGGCCTCACTCGCAATCACCACTAGCAGTCATATATCTCAAAACACTCAATAACTGCCTATGGAATTTTACAATCGCTTATGCATAAGCCCCGGTTTATCAAATCGTAGCAATGCTAGTGTTGTTTCACAGTTTGAATAAGAGCGACAGAAAGCCCATTTTGAGCATCCATGTGATTGATATTGATAACGAGCAACAGAAATTCAACACCTCATTATTAAAAGCAAGGGTCCTCAAAGTGTGGCCCACCACTAGTCTTGTGAAAACTGCCTGCAACGAAATTGAGATGAAAATGCTGATTTTGTATTTTCAGATATGGTAACTCCAACTGTGGTTCTTTGAGTTCCCCAAAAATAGCTCGTTAGCGAACCGTCAAGACTTCACATCAGCGAAATGTGACCCAAACCGCCAAGGCTTACGCATTCTGATTTATAACAAAAACGTTTTAAGTTTGCATTTACTATTGTTTTTTCTGCTGTTTTAATTTGTTACTGCTACGAAACCTGGCGCAACACTGTTTCTTGTTCAACAACTCCTGACCCAGTACTGTTCTTTGCAACAAAACCCCGCACAACACTGTTCTCAGCCAACATCTGACATATCACTGTTCCTACAACAAAACCTGGCACAAAGTGTTCTCAGCCAACAACCGCAGCATCGCACCGACCTCTCTTATTAAAAGCTTCATCTCTGAGAATGCAAACGAGCACGAGGAAGCGGGTGACTTCGCGGAGGTACAGAATGCTCGAGTTGTTGAGACGGATGACGCAAGTCGAGTCGTGTTCGCACGCGCACTCACTATTACCATCCCTACAAACAACCAGCGTTAGTTGGCAACCGTTTCCAAATCAACAACACGTCACTCACCCGTAGATACACGTCATATCGATCATGACGTCAATCATTTCGCAGCACAGTTCGTAAGACTGCATGTCGACTGCGGATCCGTCGGTGGCTATGTAGATCTTGCTAACCACATCGAAGAGGAAAGCTTTCTCTACGGTCGAGTTCTGCGCAAGAAGTTCCACGTATCACGCAAGCTGTAGCTCAGATCCTCTTTCATGTACAAGACCTCACGGGCATCCAGCATTAGTTTTTTCAAAGTACGGGATCTCACCTGCACAAAACTACTGAGAAGATTTTCCAGCGTCGAAAGCTGAGGAATCAGTTTCTGAACGACTTTACTGAACGCTTCGAATATTGAGTGGTCATAGATAGAGGTGAGATAGTAACTGGAAAAATACAAAGATAAATGCTGAGACGTGTATAGCTTTATGTTATAGTTGATGACCATGCATTTAATGTCAGTTCAATGAAGTTCAAACTATAAAGGAAACGTTGTAAAATATCATCCACCACGACAGAAACCTCGAAATCCACCCACATGAAGTCACGAGACAACCATCTCAAATCAAGTCACGAAGATACCGACCTCATTTGAAGTCACGAGACAATAATTTTATTTTAAGTCACGAGATTCCAACCTCAAATGAAGGTCATGCAGCCCAGCTTCATGCAACTCCTCGTTGGCGCGTTGGGAGATATCTCGTTGAGTTTCGATCTTGTGGTCATCTGATAAACCATCAACTTTATGAATGAATACTTCAAACATGATGTGGGGATTCACCTGAAAATTACTAATAAACGAAAAGAAGCTGTTCTATGACATCAGTGCTCACTTGGTAAGCCTTCGACACAGTATCATGGAGGCAAGACAACGCGTCCATGTATTCGTCCTAAAATCAAACACCGGTGTAACAATTGCGAACAATGCTCTGCCACAAACATTACCTGAGCGTCAATTACAAATATGAGGGCTCCGGTTCCACCAAATATGACATCCAGATCAAAATTGTGATCAAATAAAAAGTTGGGTTGCCCAGGAACATCCCAAATTTGAAAGTTAATAAATGAATTATTTGATACATCATCTTTGAAAATCTTCGCAGTGCTTTCAAGAAACAAGGTTTCATTCGGAGACATTTTGTGAAAAACAACCTGGAGACAAAATAATGAGGATTCATCAAAATCGGCACATTGACACTTTACTTTTTCTTATTATCTTAACTATAAGTTCTAAAAAACAATAAAATACTCTTCACACAGACAACTCACTAATAATATGGTGGCAATACAGAACCTTAGTGCTGTTTTCTAAAAAGCTTTTTCGCCAAAAGCTTTTTTGGCCTCAGTAGGTCCACGCCTAATCAGATATTGTGTTATCTTCCTAATTTCTATTTATTGTGGTGGGTCGAAATGGTTGTTGGCCTTTTCGAGGGTCCTGGTTACCCCGGGCACTTTTCTCAAACAAACCCATTTTTAGCCCTGCTGGACTCTCAACGACTGCAGAAGGCCAGCACTCAGTCTCTCTAAAATCGATCGCCTGTCTTTTCTGCTGCCTCTCTCACGCCTTTATGCTCATTTAAGGGCAACGTTCGTCCTAACACTGCTCCCGTCTTTTCCTGTTCAGTGTGCACTGGAAATGTGACCTGAAGGAGTAGGTAGATTAATGCAATGATGCACCTGCTTCAAATGGGTCCATTTGAGATGCTCACTACTCTCCTTTTCCAGATTTAAGACTCTAGGCAGCACTCATATCTGGAGCGGTCCTCATTGCTGTGTCCCTGTTTTTCCGGGAAGTCCCATGCCTACCAATATTGTGTCTTTCTCTTCGAGCTCTCCCAGCTTGCATACCTCCACTGTTTAACCTGGTCCCTCTGCCAATGCAGCGCTCCTGCTCCCTCTCATCTACAAACATCCTTTCGCCCACTTTGTATCTCCTCTCTCTGCTCCTTCCCTACCCCTCTTGTTTTTGGCTGTTTTCCTATACCTCCTGCTTCCTTCCCTGACTCACTCAGGGTTCTTCAATGAAACACCAGAGATCTCCAGACCAAAAGCGCTGAACCTCTCCACTTCATCATGTAAACCTTATATGCATCCAGCCTCAACTCGTCTTCCTGTGATCTGATTGCACTCACTCCTGGTCTGGCATTCTTTCTACCGATGATTCGCACGATACCAGTGACGTCATCATTTTTGTCAGGCAGTACTTATCCTTCTCTGAACTTTCTGTCTTCTCTCTCTCTTTGCTTAACCCCAACTCTGACTATGTAAAGATCAACATTTTACTCCTTTTCACTCTCTTTTCTTGATTCCCTATTTGCTCTTTTTTGACGGATAGCAGAACCGGCTTCCCACCTCCAAGAATCTATTTTGGGGTATTTCCATCACCCCCTTTGTGACTCAGAAGGTACTTCTGTCCATGGGGAGAAAGTATTCAAACGGGCCATCTCTTCAGACCTCCATCCCTTTGATGACCATGACACTCCTACCCTTCTCCATTGCTCTCTCCTAAAATATTCTTTCACTCTTGCACCTGGTAGGTGATTTAGGACTTGGGTTTTAATCACCTCCCAATTCTATTAACTGTCCCTTTTTTTCCGCCCCAACGAACGGCTCTCTTCCTACAATTTCCAGAAAGCTCGTTGTGAAGACTTTGCCTTTTACTTTTGACTCTCATTGTCCTTCTGCAGAGGAATACTCCTCTCTTTCTTCTCTGGCACTAAATGCGGCCAAATTTTCCATTTTCTCCGTGTCGAATCCCAACCCTGGTGGTCTCCTGAAATTGAAGATGCAGTAAAAGAAAGACGTAAGGCTTTTGCTGCCGCTCATAGAAGCGATGCAGATCATTACGCTTACATATCTGCCTCGTCTGTCATCGTGAAAACTGAGGCAAGGCAGTCGACATGCTCGTCTCTCTTTCATGAATTAGTCTATTCTTCCATCATCTTGCTCTCCTGACTTCCCCAACTGTTCTTTTCTCAGAGAGCCGACATCGGTCTGCGACGACTACCCGAAATCCTACTTTTCTGTTTCCCAGCCAAAGGCCTGGCATAGCAGAGCTAGAGGCTACCTGTCCCAGCTTCGCCGAGTCTTGTTTCCTGGGGGTCTCATTCCTCTTTCTTCTATTCAATGAATTTCTCGCGGCTGCCACAAACGTCACATTGATCGCTGTCACTGGCCCAGACAAAGTCGCCTATCCCATGATAAAGCGCTTTTCTCGCATTGGCATGGATTTCCTCCTACACATTTTCAATCATGCTTGGTCTTTTTTTTTTATTCCTTTCCTTCCATCTGAAATACATCTTCTATTATTCCCATTTACGAGATGGGAAAACCTGTCAACTATCCTGCTTCCTTCCGGCCTATCTCTCGAAGCTTCTGCGTCACAAAGCTTTTTGAACGCAACATTCTATTACGTCTTCTTTTCTTTCTGGAGTCTAACTCCAGTCTCTCTCTCCGCCAGGCCGGTTTCCGCACGGTATGATCTAACCTCGTCCTTACCAACTGCTCACTTGTGGCACTGAGGCCACCCTTTCTTTTTCGGTAGACCCAGTATGTTCAAGTTTTTTCGCTGAAGCCTGCGCCATTCTGCAAGCTCTCCGCTGGTCTCGGCAGCACCAACAAGTGTGCCATTTCTGTTCTCTTGCTTTTTCTCTCCACCTGTACTATCAGGTTTTAATGGGTTCCAGATACTCATTTCTTCCAGGAAATGACGCAGCTGATGAGGTGGCGTGCGCTACTTCTGCCTTCTGCAATCCTTTGTAATCTTTTTCCTCTAACATCTCGTGTTCACTCTTTTCTTTTCTCGGACTGGAGGCTCACTATCTCATCTAAATTCTTTGACACATAGGTTCCCTCGGTGCCCACTGAAAAAATTTGTGCTTCCTTATCACGCTTGTTGTGTTCTCTCTCATTTTCGCTGCAGCAGACACATTTAGCCTTCTGCTAAACTTTTATCCCCCTAGAATTGGCAGAATCGAGAATCCTTCATGCAGCGTCTACGATCATCAGACCCAAGCCGCATCTAGACTCATTCTGCGCTGTCCAGCTACGGACTCTTTGCGACACTCGCTCTTTGGCGACTGCTTGTCTCTCTGCGATCTCTGGTCCACGTCCTGGGGCGCCATGATCTTCTGCTACGACCCTATCCCTCGGAAGAGGTCGAGCAACAACAACAAACATCACAATGGCACTGGTATTCTCATATAACAGAATTTTTCCGAATGGCAGGTACACATCTGAGCAAGCTACATGTAGTATTTGTATTGACGCTAAAATCAAACGGGTGGCAACAAAACGTCAACTTCCCACAGCAGTTCTGACATGCTTTTTGTGAAGGTTTTGTGGGAGGTGTGTGAAGGATTCGACTATTCACGAAACTCTTATATGTATCGAGCACTTTTCCGTGCCAAATGGCTTAGAAGTTGGAAAGTGAGGGATCTTTTTAGCAACCTAAGCCTGTACGATTTCACCTTGGAAGGCGAGCATATGGCAAGCATCAAAGTTCTATAAACCAGAGTAAATATCAAGCCGTTTCATACTTTCCAAAACTAGAAGACTCCTAATATGCACGTAAAGATTATGGTCGATATCGAGACTTTGCATGCTGTTAGCAAGAATAAACGAATCAGATATACAAAGTGACGAAAACCACTCCTAATGAATCAGATACAAAATGTGACGAAAAACGCTCCCAGCTTCCAATGTCAGACAGCTTGCAATATACCAGCTAGCTAGTGGCGGGAGAGACGGAAAATTAATGCAAAAATAGGAAGCAATATTAATAATAGAAAAGTAAGTACATCTCGATCACTAGGCTGGGTCGAAAAGGTTGAACTTTGAACCGTAGTATTTCTAAAACCTTGCTTGCATGGGCGTGAAATGATGAGTTTAATTCGGATGGTTGTACTAAACCGTGTCTGTCCTCAAATGTGGTCATTTAGGGTCAAATATTAAAAAAACTCTGTATCTTATGAACCCAGTGACCAAGAAAACCAAGTCTAGTGTCAAAAGATAAAAAACATCAAGTTATATTTGGCTTAAACAGAACTTTAGGCAGTAAAATGCTTAATTTAAAATATAATTTGAAAAAACTGATTTTTGATACATTTGTTTATTGACGGTAGTCAAACTTACAATTCACTGCTGTAACTCAAAATTTGTATTAAATTAATTGGGATTTTATATTTAACAATTAGCCACTGCATAATGTTTCATGCTTCTACACACGACAAATGGCTCATTCAAATAGATTATTATTAAAATATTTATTTATTTCTTCACTGGATAAAATTGCCAAGTAGTTCTACAAAGCAAATCATTTACTATTTTTAAAGCATACCACAAAAAAGAAACGAGCAAAAATTTAACTTAGAGCAAAAGTTAAGTCACATGATTGGAGACTAAGGCAGTTCAGTTAATGACTCACACATAATTTGTTGCGTTCATTTTTTTTTCTTTGCGCCGCAGTAGGAAAAAACTAAAAAATCCACACAAATGTTGCATCTCTCTCTCTCTCTCTCTCTATACATTAATGGCTATACTGTATATATAGCGCGATTCTGTCTGCTCGTGTGTACGTACGTACATATGCTTTAACTCCTCCAAAACTACTTGACATACGAACATCAAACTTGGCACAATTGACCACCACGGCAGGGGGAGTATCATAAGAGTATTCATGGCATCATAGTCAATGACAACTTTATTAAATTTAAATTTCTTCACAGAGCAAAACTATTTTTGCTCTAACAAAAGCTAGCACCCAACTGATCGCTTTACAAAAAATTTCATCGTAGAAACCAGGGATGTGGAAGTGGTTATTTTTCAAACGCTTCCGCTTCCACCAACAAAAAACGAAAAAACGACCATTGACAATTTTTTAAAACTTTTGTGGGTCTGTAGCCTGCCTTCTCCTACATTTTATCATTTTGAGAAAACAAAAACCTTCATTTATTGTTATTACTTTACCTACTTTGCTTGAGCTTATTGTTTCGAACTACTCTGTGTTTCTTTTTCTTAGATATCAGAACTCGTGTTAAATGTAGAACAGTGCTTTTCAATCTTTTTGTCATCGCGGAGCCCCTAATGTACTTTCACGTTTGTCACAAAACTCCCACTAACAAAAGTTTAGAAATTACGAATTGCTTGCAAGAAAATCAAACATTTCATTACTACAATTCAAAAAATAATTAAACACTTCAACAAATAGACAGTTATTACAAGTTCCTTCACTACTTACAACTACTTTTACAACAGTTAACCTAATGCTTTTCAGATCTAAATCGTATGACCACATATCACAGCTCTCGACAATAACCTGTCGTCACAACAACAAATTACACCGCATAGCATTGATTTTCCCTCTTTATTCTTAACTAACTCTGACTTTGAGTTCACTTTAACTCTAATCATTATTACAAACCTTCTGTCAGTCCTGAAAACACGTATTGTCTCCGATCTTTTTGGATAGTGAAGTGCGAAATTTCTGTCGTATATATAGTATATACATGTAAAGCGAGCAAAATTGAACTACACCAATCAACAGCCGCCTCAACGTGGTGGTGCGGTCCCCGACCCATTTGGGTTGGGTCAAAATGGCTGTTGGCCTTCCTGAGGGTCCCAGTTACCCTGGGCACTCCCCTCACACAAACCATTTTTTTGCCATGCAGCCCCCTGAACAACCACAAAAGGGTAGCATGCAGCCCCTTTAAAATTGGCCTGTCTTCTCTTTACTCCTGCCTTTCTCTTGACTGTCTTCTCATTCTTCTCCTTCTCCTGATGAGTGGCAACATTCATCCTAACCCTTGTTCTGTCTTTCCCTGTTTAGTGTGCGCTGGAAATGTGACCTGGCGGAGTAGGTCAGTGCAATGCTGCACATGCTCTAATTAAGTTCATTTAAAGTGCTCACTACTCTAGCATGATACGGAAAGCTGAGCCACCCATGCACTGATCATGAGAACCAGCAGCATGATACGGAAAGCTGAGCCCACCATGCACTGATCATGAGAACCAGCAGCATGATACGGAAAGCTGAGCCCACCGTGCACTGTTCATGAAAACTAGCAGCATGCTGTAAAAGGCTAAAAGCTAAGCTCACAACCATTGAAATTTGGCACAAATTTCTTCCATGCTGAAACCCATTGTTAAAACCATGCAACTACAAACACTACATATCAAATATTTAGTTGATATACGGTAATAATTTTTGGCATTTTTTGTGTCCTGAAATGGATTTCTACTACGTCTTGTTCCAGAATATTGCAGTTTGTAATTGTGACATAACTTTCTTTTGTGTGAACGATTATGCATACATTGGTATTGGCTTGCTTTGATTGCCCCACAATTTAAACTCTCAAGATAAAAGATGTTAGCTTTAGCTCTTTGGAGTTGATACGATACAGCCACTGATATGAAAAAGCTTTTGGCAAAACATCCTTAACGAAGCTACTGTATTTTTCACTTAACAAGCTGAACTTCACGACCTTAATTTTGGACCGGATTTGCTGGGGTCAGCTTAATGGCCAATAAGCAAAATAATAATAAATAATAAGCAAAAAACCCCCATTTTCAGAGCTAAAAATTGGCCTCGGTTTATTCAGCGATTTGACAAATTAAGCAGAAAATACGGTATGTTATAAACAACCAAAGATCACTATGTACTTTTTGTATAGAAGACTTTCCGCTCCGTCTCAAACCCATCAACAAAATTCTTGGCTTTACTTCACGAAGCACATGTTCGTCCTCATCACCATGGTAACCAAACGCTTTTGGCAATGATCCAACCGAAAGACTATATCCATCTTGTGACGTCATTGCCCTGTGCATGGAGTAGAAAAAATATCAACAGACAAGCAAGCAATGCTTATCTACTGTGAGAAACGTCAAGAAACGCAAATACAACTATGCAATCTTAAATGTAAATAAAAGTTCTCAAAAATCATCATAATTTGAAATTAATATGATCACCAAAATAATCTTTTACCCATCATGTGCGCCAATCTCCATAATCGTAAATTCTCAACAATAAACCATTAACCCTACCAGTTGGCCAAGAGGTTCTTTTGCAAAGGCTCCAAAGATTTTCAAACAGTTATAATTGTTCAAAATTAAATTAAAATGTTATTGGAAAATTACTAGATTTTATATCATTTTCAGTAGATTAAGTTTTTCATTATTACTTTTGCTGTAAATATTGTTTCTGTCCTAATTTTTTCATTGTCGTTTTGCTACAATATTTGATAGTGGTCTATTAAAAGCAGCATCAGCAAACCTGGGTTGCAAGTTGATAAAAGTACGTAAGCACTAAAAGAATTTTGGTAATAACTTAAAAGAATTTGTAAATGCTTGCATTGCTTTAGTGACATTTCAAATAAACAAGCATACTGAATTGAAATCAAGATCCATGCAGCAAAAGAATGTAAGGAAAACTTTGTTTCAAGATTACAACATTAAAAATAATGCTTATGCAAAGATCGAGTTAGAGTACTCTCTAAGCCCACATACATCAAAAGAACGTGAGAAAAATTTTGTTCCAAGATAATAACATCAAAAATAATGTTTACACCAAGTCAAGTTTGAGTGCTTTAATCTTACCTACTTCAAATGCAGAAAAAAGTTTATTATTGGGCTGGATTCTTATTTCTGCTGGGCCAAAAATATAATGGTGTTCGTAACAAGCAAAGACTCAATTTTGCAACGCTATCATACTTTGTCCCTTGATGAATAAATACTGCTTGACTTCAAAATAATAATAATAATAACAACAACGGTACTAGATGTATGCGTTAAGATAATGGGCAGTACAAGCATTTCTGACAAAAGCTTAGAAATGGCAACTCCACTTTAAAACTAAAACACCACTTAATCTATCATACAAACAACACTAGATTATTAGCACTTCTATACTTACCTGATGATGAATTAGCAATTGTAGTTAAAGCGACTTCTCATTGAACTTGGAAATAAAGTTTGCTGCAATTACAAAATCACTTTACATCAATCAGACACACTAATTAGTCTGAAACAAAACGATAAGAGGTTTTTTGATTCATTAACACAAAATACTGTATATGTAATAGAACTTGGAAAATGGCGTAGCACAGTTTGTTCACAGGCTATTTTTTTGGCAAACTGCAGATTTACCTGCAGACCTTTCAACTTAGTATCACAATTCAAATTTCTAGAAACAATAAAAGACACGCTTTCTAAACAACATGAAAATGCTTTCTGATATACTAGTTACCAAACACACTGAACAAATATTTAAACAATAGTCAAAACAACATGGTTGGAAAATATGAAAACTCCCAACTTTAACATTTGAGTGTCATTCATAGTGCACAATATAATCATAACAGCAAGGAACAAAGAAATACACATACCAAAATCAAAGCAAATTGTGTTTGTTTTAAAACAAAGAAAATGACAACCTGTTCTTCCCTGTGATGCCATGGAAAACTGCATTTTATGCTGAGCTGATCACATCCTAGGTTTGCATGCAAGCTTTAAAGTGGCGGCCAAATCAGCCAACTACCAGTCATGAAGAAACTCTTTAGTTACAAAACCAATCAAAGTAAGCAACCAGACTGCCCTTGCAGCATGCCACCATCTTCACTGGCTTGGCACACCCTCTATCTCCTGCAAGACCACCCTACACTTTAGATCTGCAAGTTTGATCCATAAGATGCAGGTGGAACCACTCTTGTGGTGTTACCGATGCAAGCTGGCTCAACGTTGTCATGAAGTACTTGAAGATATCAACCTCATCCAATACCATGCATTTAAAATTGGCTTTGACTGAACAGCATGAGGAAAGACCATGAACTTGGCTGGTTCTATGCTTAACTCATTACAATGAAATGTGATCATGATGGCTTAGAAAGAGAACTGAAATTCACGATATCATTTGGCAACTTATTCCACAACGATATAACTCAAGCAGCATATCAAATTTCATTCAATAGATTTAGATTCTACCAGAAAGTTTTAGACGTAGAGTATAAGACTGAAAATAGTGACCCATATTTGACTTTCCTTAAATGAGAGCAACTTGCAAGCATGCAGACACAAACACAAGCATGCAGAAGTTCATGTATTAGTCACTAGACAATGACTGTGAGGTCAAGCTCCTTCACATAATTTTGTTTTTGTCTTAATATTCTTGAGTGACTGGTATATTTTATCATTTTATTACATAATTTTGTTTTGTCCTAATATTCTTGAGTGACTAGTATATCTTATCATTTTAACCTATAAACCAGTTGGGCAATCATCAACAAATAACACAAGGCACTTAAAATTAGGGCCATCAGCCTTATAACAATTGCAACTAGGGATGACCATTTCACAATAATATCAATTCTAGAATACCAAATTTGTTAATATTCTTGAGTGAAATTTGATCAAGACAAACTTGATCAAAATTGTTGAATCAAGAATCTTTTCAGAATTTTAAATCTTATTTTGATAGTAGTGAAATATTTTTGAATATAAGCACAGTAATATTTCTTTGCACTTACCTTTGCACACACATACATAAACACTATGCAAAAGAACAGTTTGATAACCAGCTTACTGTTCTTTTGCATAGTGAACATTTAAAGCTTGCATAGTTTTGATGCATCCTTCTCCTATTGATGCACCCTTCTTCAAACCAAATACAAAATTTTTTCATCCTGGCATCACGTAAAACTGCATCTGAGGATGACGCCCTGGGCAACATATTTGTCCTGGGCATGATGTAAAACTGCATCTGGGTTTATGCCAGTTTTGATGCACCCTTCTGCTATTGCAATTTCTTCTAGTGTTACCAGTACGGAGTTTTATGTTTTCAATGTGGGTAAAATGTTGTTTTTCATTCATCAGGCACTTTTGGGTGCCACCCTTCTTTGCTCTGGAGACTTTGGTTGGCATGCAGAAAATTGCTGGACAATGAGAATGACCGAATCTGCCCTCTTTCCTACAAATAAGCAGTGCGCATTCTTTTTCATTGTTTTTTATAATTCACATATTTTTTATATTGCAAAGCCTGTCAAACTATGTTGGCACGTTGCTCCACAGTGAGTCCAAGCCTGGGTTATCACACTGGCAATTTTTGTATTTTGTTTATCATATTTTATTTTGTTGTGAGTCTGGCAGCTCGTGGTGGTAATCAACGCATGCTCGTCTGCTCCCCCAATCCCATATCATGACCACTAGGGCTGGGGAGCCAGAGCTGGAGCTGGAGCCATCAGAATTTTTGGCAGTTTCAGCTCCTATCCAATTATGGAAAAGATGTAGCTGTAGTATTGTAATTCTACTGATTTTTCAGATACATTTCAATTTTATGTTCACTGATCTGAGTGTTTATCTAAAAACCATTGCTATTTCATAACTATTTTTGGATATTCCTTTACCATATAGTTTTATTATCGGTAAAATCCATGGCCAAAAGTATATTGCATTTGACTACATTAGTAAAACCTTGAAAACTTGACTGGAGCTGGAGCCAGAGCAGGAGCCATAGATTTGAAAATTGCTAGCTCCGGAGCTGGAGCCTGGTCTATATTAGGCCAGCTCCCCAGCCCTGGTGTCCACAAATTTAGCATTTTTGGGAAAGTCTTCAAAGAAGGGATGATTAGCTGCTTATATAGTAATGGATAGATTTTTAATAAAATTTGCTGTTATGCTTCCACTTCATTCATCCATTACCTTGTGTTACCCTTGTATTTGCTTTCGCTTTTTGCCTGTTCTTTTGTTCCCGCCTTATGGCCTTTTCGTGCTTGCTTGCATCACACCTGTACTGTCCTTCACTGCAGACTTCATGCCCTACTGATTATTAACTCGTTTTTTTGTGTGGTCGATTTCTGAAACTGCTGTGTCTGTTAACCCACAATTTTCAAAAATCTGGGGTGTAGATATGTGGTGATTATTTGGCTTTAATTTAATTTGTATTATGGCTTCATTTTTAATATCAATATCAGTACAGTCGAATCTGGTTAATTGCATAGTCAATTTTCCAAACCTTTTGATGCGATTAAGCGAATTATGCATTTATGCAAAGTCAAACTGAAGCGCATCGGTCGTCACGCATAAAAACGTCTGCACGTCATACTTCAAAGCAAGCGCAATGCGATTGTCTTATTCTTGCTCAGAAAGTAAATATAACATGCAAATAAAGGATTTATTTGAATTTTATTTGTTTCAAGCGAAATACTGTGCGATTGTTGTTTGTTTAATTTTATTTTGCATGCTATCTTGCATCTTTTTTTTCTAGTTGAAGGAATGTGTCCATATTATTCCCTTCAAATTGCAGTCGTCATCTAATTATATCAAGTGTGTAAAGCACTTCTTAATTTTTTGATGGAATCACAGCAGTTGCATCGGCAAAGTTTTCTTCATTAGTGTCGTCATTCTCAACTTGATTGTTTTGTAAAACTTTTTCAAATAAACGTGATATACAAGCGCAAGATTTGCATCACTGAACATCAATCACATGGCACGTTGCGTTGTTTTTGATCTCTAATCGGGGGCGGCCATTTTCATTTTGTGACGTTGGCAATTGTCATTGCTCTGTACCTTTCCGTTTGTTTCTGTTAAGATTTTGAAACAATCGTGTTTTTGTCTCGGAAATTATGCAACCTTTTGTTTAGTAATCGAATAATTGTTTTCAATGCTATTCAATTAAGTGGATTATGCAACAAACCGCTATGCAATTATTCAAAATATTTTCTTAAGAAATGATTGGCTGTGGTTTGGGATTTACGATTTTAATGCAATAAAACGGATTATGCGATTATCCGATATGCAATTAACCGGATTCGACTGTATTTCCTATACCGGGTGTCAAATATCAATGTTGACATTTGATATAGATAATTGCCTTGCTTTGATATCAACACTACATAGCCTTATCAATAGCGCCTTGCTTTGTTGTGTCATGTGATTTGTGTGCATATATATGTTTGCATTTCGCCACTTATATGATTATTGCTGGTCATTCAACTGCTTCACACATGTGTTAATTTAAGTTACTGCTACTTTGCTTGCTTTGCCCTCATGGCCCGATCAATAAATTTATTGATTGTTCGTGTGACCAAAAGAAGTAATTTTTGTATGAGCAAGGACTAGCATTGTTTCACTGGGAAATTAAAATAATGAACTTACAACAAACATTTAGTAAATCATTGACCACTTGGCAACACCACATGTCTCAGTAATTTTTGGATTGGCAAATACAAATTCTTAAATTGAGCAGCTACATTGTACAAAATTACCCCATAAATGGCGTACTAACATGCCCATAAACTATACCTAAACAAGTATAGTAGGCACAGTAATTCCTGACCACATTTGTAGTAGTAGTTATTCAGTTTTTATCCGGTGTTGTCTCTTTAGCAGAGATGGCCAAATTTACCTCATTCCTTCTGCAATTGCTTGCACTCTGTCTCTTCACTTGTCTTGTCTCAGGGCATCCTCCTTCTTCAAACCAATCATCCCTGTCTCCTCTTCCACTTGCTTCTTCCAGGTCTTCCTTGGTCATCCTCGCTTTCTCTTGCCAGTCACTTCAAGATTCAGAGCAAACCTCAAAATACTATCATCATCCCTCCTCAGCACATGCCCATACCATCTAACTCCATTTGCTGTTGCTAACTGGTCTATATTTTCCTTCAACCCCAACATGTCCATTTGTTCTTCATTTGTCTTCCTGTGAACAACTTTCTGACCGCACATGGTTCTCACCACAGGTCTCTCCATTCTCCTTAAAATTGCTTTTTCATTTTCTTTTAGACACCATATCCCACTTCCATACAGTATTGCTGATCTTACAAAAAAAAGTTAAACTTTACCTTTCATCCTCAAAGAAAACCTATTTCCAAGCAACAACTCTCCACATTCCCTGTATCTTACCCAACCGATTCTTACTCTTGCAGTAACTGCCGCTTCACAAACATTACTAGCATTTAGTCTGTCTCCCAAATAACAAAATCCATTCACTGTCTCCACTTCATAGCACAACTTCTCGATTGAATATATCATCCCTTCCATCATTTGTTTACATTTCAAGCAAACAAAATTCATTGCCAACCTAGCAGTAGCGCTCTTTATTTTTGCACATTTGCCATGAACCCAGTTTCCACATTTTGTGCACAACACTGAATTGGCCATGACTCTCCTCTCACAAACTCCACATGAATCTATCTTGCTTTTGAATAGTTTGCCTTCTGACTCACTTACCATCAATTTTGTATTTTTGGTGTTGACCTTTAAACTTTACTTTCCAGTGCATCCTTCCAATTCCAAAATCTTTCCTTCAAGTCTTCCATGTCTTTGCTCATGATAACAAAGTCATCTGCATATAGTAATTCATTAACCACAACCCTCTTGCATTTTCTGTAATAACGTCCACCACTATTGCAAACAATAGTAACAACAGCACAGATCCTTGATGTACATCAACTTTTACTTTAAATTCCTCTGAATATGCAGATCCCACCCTAACTCTTGTCTTTGCACCATCATACAGGCTCATAACTGCCTGAACTATTACTTACGATTTCCTTGAAGTAAAATAGCTGTTGGCTTTTCCTTAGGTTATGAATACCCAATACACTTTCTCATCAGTGTTCCCTTTAAATGCAAAAAAAGTGCGAATTTACGAAATTATGTCCGGTGGATTCACAATTAAAATTCAACAGTGCGTAAAAAATGTTCGGCGATTTTTGGTAACTTTTTCACTTTGTTAAAATTTTTTGCGATTTTCTTAGCAAAATCTTAACCAACTGTTAAATGCATGGGAGACAGTGAAAAGAAATCCAAGTTAGAACAGACGCTTTTTTAAAGCAGTGCAACGTCTCAAGCAAACATCGTGCAGCTGTGATGCAACAGTGGGTGACGGCAACTTAACATATCGCGCGCGCCATTGCCACTGTTTTGTATAACAAATTACCTCTCCTGCAATTAACCTAAAGTAAAATCAATTTTTTTTGTTTACTTTTTGCAGCCGATTGCAATCACAGCTAAAGATCAATAATAAAAAACAGCTTTCAAAAAAGTTTTAACACAAGACATCATTTTTCGAGGGAAGTTTGAAACTAAACTTGCCTAAACTCTTTATGTTTTCTTTACGTTTCAACGCTAACTTCAATCATGCTTGTTACGAGTACAATAAAAAAGCACATAGTTCTTGCTTTCAGTTTAGCACAAAAAACATCATTTTTTGAGGGAATGGTTCAGTTTTTGTACGTTACAAATAAATAGCCTTCTTTTACTTGCCATTTATAAATACTAAAAATAAAAAAGAATATGACTTCTAACCAATTTTAGTTTTGAATTCTCTTCAAATACTTTCCGATTTAAGATGGAAAGTTTGCTTGCAATTGCAAAAACCTGTTGTTTAATTGATTACGATAGAAAAATGTAAGTTGTTTAATTATTTACCATAATCAAGCAACAATTAAAGTTCACAAGTAATTTTTGTTGTGTCATAGTCGTAATAACCTATCTTACATCACATTAGTTTATAAAAGTTCAATTTCTCATGCTCATGTCGAATGTCGGCAAAGGGTTAATTTTGTTTACCCGCATTGTTAACCTGTCATTCCAAAGTGCTTACACATCACTGTCGCAAAGGCTGTAAAGTTTGAGACCAAATTTAACCACAACTAACTTACTGAAGAAAAATAGCCAGGTATTTTGCCGCCATATAATAACTAATAGGCTACCTGTTTGTGAACATTTTGGAGCTGACAAACTCATGCTAATTAATTAAATTATTACATCACCGAAGCGCATTGTCAAATTTGTCTGGTGGTTTTTGTAGATTTGCTAGCAATTTCGCACTTGTACCGGCAGTTACGCACTTACTAAAATCTTAAGAGGGAACACTGTTTCTCATCTATCATTTTTTTGGTGCTGCCCTTTGAATGACCACAGAAGGGTAGCCCACACTCTCTTTAACATTGGTTGACTACCTCTTTGTTCTTTTATTTTAGCTTTTTTTTAGTAAGCAACAACATTCATCCAAGCTCTGGCACTATCTTTTTTGTTTCTGTTCTGTTGGAAATATAACCAGGAGATGCAGGTCAAAACAGCAATCTTCCTACTTCCAATGCACCTTTCTAAAATTTATTTTTTTTCCTTGTAGGAATTCTACTTTCTCTCCTAGTGCAACTTCTTTAGTTGTCTTCCTTTGTCCAAATGCAGTTTCTACTGGAGGTAAAATTTATTTTAAACTGTCTCTTTTGTTTTGCCTTTCTCACCCAAGCATACTTCTAGTGTGAGCTGCATCTCAAATAACAGTTCTACTCTCAGGGTAGTTCATTTTTTGTGCTCACGTTTTGGTAACCTCCTATATCCTCTTTGTGCCCTGTCTCTAAACACTCCTCCAACATGCCCTCCTTTTTTCATTCTGCTTATCTGACTTTCTTTCTCTACCTGCTGCTGCAAAGGCTGGTGAAGGAGCCCAGATTTGAATGGAGTGTTGATCTGATCACTGATGTGTTCCTTCTAACCAGAAAAAATGTGAAACCTTAATTTTTAATGGGTCTCCAGCAAAGTTATCTTCAACCCTAAATGCCGACGCAATGGGATAATGGTTTAAGTGCCCACTTTGCAGTTGGAAGACCTGGGGTTCATTCCCCTTGTCAAGTCATACCAAAAGACTTTGAAAAATGGTATCTATAGCTTCCCTGCTTGGCGCTTGGCATCTATGGGAGGTTGTGGAGAACAAGCCAGCAAGTTTGCTTGTTGTGTCCTTGGGCAAGGCACTTAACTTTGAAAATAGCAACTCCCAAGTGAGTGCGGACATACCATCCAAACCATAGCAATACAATTCGCTTTTTTGTGAATGGAGGATAAATATGGTAAATAAAAAAAAAACACTGTGTCTTTTTTCCTAACTCCCCTCCCTGTATCAAACTCATATTATGCCAGTACTATGCCAACTGTGACTACACTATGTTTGTGCTGCACTTGATTGTCCCTCTACTATACATGTTTAGTATAATCATTAATTCAGAAAAAAATTCAAAAGCACAAAAAAAGTTGAGAGAAATTGAGGTAATATAGCAATAGTCAAAGATACTGGTTTGTCAACACTGTGGTTTGCTATGGTTTGTAGTGTTTTTAAAGACAAAATGATATATCATTATAATTGCTGTAGCATAAAATTGATCGATTACCCAAGACTGAAGTCAACATATTTGTTTTGATAATAAGAAGCATAACTTGATTCATACCAACGTGTCACAAATTACCTCATTTTACCTTAAATAAGTCAAACTGTGGGCAACAATATTCTAAAATTTTCATGCCCTATAATGTAATGCCATTAGTACATTCTATTCATGTTGTTTGTTTTACAACAACAGTATCACAACACACACATGAAAACCACAACTATACAAACGCAATCAAACAAACTTGATACTGTTGACAAAAAGCAACAAAATCACCACAGTCAATCGCCTCATTTGCAGACAAAGATGTAAACTTAAAGTGCAATAACAAAACTTAATTGACAATAGCACACAAACACTCACGCTCATTTTAATGTCTACCTTTTTTACTTTAATGTCATTCATTGTTTCAACAGCTTAAGCAGCAAAAAATGAATTTTAGCCTTAACTCACAGATATTCAGGTGCTTTTTTGTTTGTTACCCAGGCTGTTTTGCCCCTAAAACTTTGCTACTAAAACTAAAACTCCTAAAACAGAAACTTAGCCACTAAAACTTTCCAGGCTTGCAATCAATCCAGTCCGGGGTAACAAATGAAAAAGTGCCAATATTTGGACAGTCTCAGTAGTACAGTAAGGTGAAAAATTTGACGTTTTTTATAGTGACTTGACATAACAATTTTGCACATTTTTGACAAGTGTAAAATTTTGTTTTAAATATAGATTCTAAACATACATATTCTACTGATATCAGCCCTTAGCAATAAGTCAAACAAATTTGAAAAAAGATGGTATCTTTTTTGGAAATAAGCTATAACTAAAAGATGGGTACACTTAACCCAGAGCATAAAACAAGCACATCTTTGGGCACTGGCAAAGTTGCCAAAAATATGTAAGGAAAACTACTACAAACCAGCTAAATAATCTTAGTCTCCAAGTCAAGCAGTTGCCAATTTATATCAACACGGTCAATGTGGATTATACTTTTAAACCTAAAAAACGTGCTTGAAATGAAACGAACCACTTAATCATGCTGCCTCTAATGTCACACTTAGAGCAATTAACACACACTAAAGTTTAGCAGCCAGTTTAACAAGCCAAGTTGCTGACCTGCTGTATCTACTACTTTTAACAATGGTCATTATAGACTTTCATCATATTTTGAAGTGCAGCTCATCATAGGCCTAGTAGCATAATGCAATGACTAAGAAGTAGCTTGACAACAAAACTTTTGGGTACTTCATTCATTGCTTCTTCACTTTTGTATTTTGCTGCTCTCTCACTTCCACTGTTATTTGGTATTTTACTAACGTATTGTATTGCATGTTACATATGATTGCAATAAAAAGTCAATCTTATAGACCCACATAATCAGACAAATAAATCATTGTTCAAACCTAGCCAGCAGTGTAAAAATTGTCGCAAATCTTGATTTTAACAACGCAGTAGAAATTTGCATGCTAGACCTACACTGAGCTAGAACTGCCACGACAATCAAACCTTTGCAGTCCAGTCACATTTTCTAAAACTGTGTAGCTTTTTGTTTAAAAAAGCTAGAACTACACAGACAATCAAACTTCTGCAGTCTAGTTTCATTTTCTAAAACTGTGTGGCCCCTTGCCTAAAAGAGCTAGGCCTACAATTGCAATTCCACAGATCAACAGACTTCGCTTTTCAAACACCTCAATTCTTGTCACAAAAATTTGGTCTCGTGACTTCTAATTTGTACTGCCATCAAGCGAGTTTATAAAATTGTTTCTAATGCCGCACTTTCACAATTTCGCACATACCATGGCCGATTAAGCCTAATTGCGCAGAATTTCTGATTCCAACCCGACCACACCAAACTGCATTTGTTACAAAAAATTTTAGGTAACTTTGGTTTACCCTGCAGCGCTACGGCAAACATCTGGTGGTGGACTGGTATCAAAAGAGCACACAGTGTTTTTGTGCAATACTGGTAATATAGCTTACATGTACCGGTACTGTATTAATTAGCTATAACAGTGATACCGTGAGCTTATTTTTGATTTACTGCACTGGCCACTAGTCACTTCAATCATTGTAGTCACTAGTATTTGCTGTAGATTTCGTTCTGTACATAAGTCCAAGGTGTTGCCTGCAACCGCATCCACAGAAAGTTTTTCAATGGAGCGGAAGGGCATAGCGACATTGGCAAGTAGAAAATTTTGCGGGCCGCTCACAGTTTGTTGCCAAACTTTTTTACACAAAAGAAAGATTTGAGCACTAAATCGTTGCATTTTTAATCCAAAAAGACGGAAAAGACAGTTATCGGAGATCAGCATTTGTCAAGCGAAATTTAACGAGTTTTTGATCCATCTTTTACATCAACCGCCTTTCTTTTGAAAATTGGTTTTCCAAGATTAAATTGGCACTTTGGCATGCACTTTACGTCACTGGCCGCAGATTACACATTCTTATTTCAAATTTTAGTAGAGATTTACATCTCCCCCTGCCCCTTGCGTAGAACGCATCGTGTCTGCTGGTTAAATAATTGTTGAGTTATGGAAAGATGAAGAACTGTAGGCAGCTATGGGCACAAAAGCGACGGGTCGTGGTACATAAGTAGGAAATACTAATGTGTAATATTTGTACAACCTGTGCCTAAATTAGGGGTGTGGCAGCTTAAATTTTCGGGGAAATATTTTGTGCAAGATTCTGCGGCTTTATGCCATCCCCTGCAAGGCAGAAGCTTTAGATTTCATAAAGAGTTTGTTTTCAACTTCAGTGTAAATAGAAGTTTAGAGTTAAAATGCGATTTTATTTGAAATCATTTCAGGACAGCAGACATCGTGGGAGATCGCAAGTCATGTTGAAGTGCCATGAGACATCTTGGGATATCACGGACATCATTGATAGGTCGGAGATCATTGAATTGTCTTAGGCCAGCAATGTGCGTCATCAGAAATACCACAACCAATCCATATTGATAAGCATGATCAAGTCACAAAACCAATAAATTTTTTGGAGAAAAAAATATTTTCTAAAACCGACATCACCCTGATAACAACCGAAGATTTGTCTCCTCCTCTTGATGACTCAATTACGCTTAAATGTCTCACAACGCAGAACAAGGCTGCGCAGCAAGCATGTTCTTTTATAGGTGTAATCGCTACTTTGTTGATTTATTTAGTTTCGACCTAGAGTATTGAGTTCCTTATTGTGTTTTGCTTATTAGGTAGGCCTATGCCTTAACCTGCCCGTTCCTATCCAAGCTTGAAGTTTCTTTGTTTACTTTTGTTTCTTGTTTTTCAATTATCGCCAGTTTGAACTCTAGGCTACATATATTACAGTTTGGCCCTCTTTTATTACGTTGAAATTTGTTCTGCCTGCTTCAAAATAGGTAGGCCTACCGGTAGGTAAGTTTTTGGCGTTATTTGTAACATAGAAAAGTTTGCAATGTATTTTTGTCATTAGAAAACCGTGGTTTCATTTGTGAATTGGTATTGCAAATTTGTAGGCTACAACTGTTTGAACAATCTCATTGCAATATGTATTTCTTCTAGACTAAGAGGTAGTTCATGCCGAGGACTATGTGCAACACGAGAAGTTCAAAAACGTAGAAAAACTCATTTTTGTGTCTAAAACCCGGCAAAGATGAATATTTAACAAGACAAATAAAATTAGGGGAAGTCAAACAAATAGGCATGGCAACGTTAAAAGTCTTGCTAAAACTAAAGCACAACTTTTTCCTCAAAATTAGAAAAATCATAAGTAGACATGTAGTTCGGATGTATGCGACAAATTTCTTATATAGTACACATTGAAACAACTAAATCAACTAAGGGTTATGTCAACAACAATCAAAATTTGGCAGTTAAAGCTTTTTTTGTTAGTTGTCTAAAGCGTTTATTCAGTTTATTATTTAATTCGTCTGTGAAAATGCGGATGCAATACAAAATAACAATGAAATATGAAGATGTGCACACAAAAACAAAAGTATTTACAGACCAGGAGATACCGAAGAAAACCGCCAAATTAAGTTGTCAAGTCAGGTATTTCCTGAGAATATCTTACATCAGACATGTGCAATTTTCAGAGGCAATAAAAGATTGAAAAGAGAAAAAAGGTAAAAAAATGTACAAAAACAAAGAAGATATTTATTGGATGAAACCAAAAGCCTTTTCAAGCGTATAAAAAGACAGCTACAGTAACAACACAAAATGATTTGACCTGGCAATAAAAGGTACGACCGAATCAAGAAATTTAAGATAAGATTAAGAGCAAGCTCTAATCATCATACTTTTCCAGAAGTTTTCTTTTGAAATATTTTTTAACACTAGAACGGCCGTTACGGTCATTTTGACCGTTTGGGAATTTCAAGGTGGGATATGTTTTTTACGAAAATCGCATTGGTGTGAAATTTCTTGACTTTTCCTAATTAATAGGCAGGAACTCTGATACTGAGTATCAAGCCGAAAGCTGGTTTTACAAATATTTTAGAAGGTGGTTTACCTCCAACGGCCACTAACGGTCATTATGACGGCTATACTAAAACCATTATTTCTGAACCTCCTGCTGTGCTTTATTAGACCGTATCGTCAATATGACACGTATGACTCATTTTCAAACATTGTCTTTCTATATTTTGATAAATTGAATTTTATTTGTGACATCATAGAGTCACCAGAAAGAAATGCACAGCTCAGAAAGCATACATAATAAATTTTTTCAGTTATCAGTTAGCACTGGAAGTAGACTTACGTCAGGTTATGAGAGAGTTTATGAAACAGAAATAGATTATTCTATATTGTTGAGAACTGCGAGCTTTCATTGGCATTCAGGCCACGGTGCTAGTTGGGTATCCTCCCCAAACAACACCCAGCCCACTTCCTCAGCAGCGGAGCACACAGGCAATTAGCCTTTAGCATGAGTTAGTAAGTTGATCACAACCTTTTGTTATAAAAGCATTGTGCGCATCCCCAATTAGTGCTAACCTATTCTGGTTCCACAGGTGAAGTAAGCTGCTTGACCAAAAAATATAGCATAGTCAAATCTATTACATCATGTCTAAAACGTCAAGACGTTTTACTGGACTACAAGTTGTTGCTAGGCTCAGGTCCATAGACGAAGATGATTCTGGAGGGGAAAGTGAAACTGAACAAGGCGACGTGTTAGATTGGGAACTCTGCTCTTCAGATGAGATGAGCGACGATGAAGAAACTGAGCAATTTAATGATACGCAACCCATTGTTCATTTAGGTGATTTACAAACTGCTGATACTAACGTTGAAACACATTCTGCTACATGTTTTGATGATGCTTCTGATTCGGGTGCTGCTGAAAGTTCGAGCACACACGAGACAGCAAGAGATGGCACAAAATGGGAATTTATGGAATTCGACGTAGAAGCACGAGGAAGGCGTGCAGCTCAGAATGTCCTAACTGAGCAATCAGATTTATCACGCTTTGCCCTTAGAATGGCAGACTCCCCTGTTGGTGCTTTTTAAGTTTTATTTGATAACCATATGCTCAAACACATTCAACAATGTACCAATGTAGAAGCTCAAAGAGTCTTAGGCAATGAAGAATGGGAGGTTTCACTTTGTGAGCTCAAAGTATTTATTGCACTGCTATATGTACGAGGAGCGTATGGTGGCAAAAACTTTCCCCTTTACAATTTTTGGAATAAAGAATGTGGCGTATTATTTTTTCAACAAACTATGTCGAGGAATCGTTGTCGTGAGATTATGCGTTTTCTACGCTTTGACTTGCGCAGCACAAGGTCAGCACGCCTGCAAACTGACAAATTTGCTCTTATGTCGGATATTTGGAATAGGTTTGTAGACAACAGCATCAGTTGTTACAAACCTGGAGAAAATATTACGATTGATGAGCAGCTGTTTCCGACAAAATCTCGTTGTAGGTTCACCCAGTACATGCCAAATAAACCAGATAAGTTTGGCATTAAATTCTGGTTAGCGGTTGACGTGGAATCCAAGTATATCCTAAATGCCATTCCGTATCTGGGCAAAGACGAGTCACGTCCATCCACCCAAAGGCTTAGCGACAATGTTGTCATGACTCTCATGGAACCATTCGTGGGTAAAGGCAGAAACGTTACAACCGATAACTTTTTCACGTCGTTCTTACTTGCAAAAGAGCTGAAAAAGGAAAACCAGCCTTGTTGGAACTATGAACAAGGTTAGACGTCAGCTGCCTGCATCTGCAAAATGCTTGCAACAACGTTATTCCAGTAAGCTGAAGAAGGCAGGCGACATGGCAACTCTAACTGTGGATCAGTGTAAGCCCAAGAAAAACGTTTCAGTTCTTAGCTCTCTGCATATGTTTGTTGAACTTGGCGAATCGGAAAAAAAGAAACCAGAGACTGAGGAATTTTATAACAAAACCAAATGTGGTGTTGACGTGGCTGATCAAATGGCCAGGCAGTATTCAGTCAAAGTAGGTACCCGTCGGTGGCCCGTTGCTGTTTTCTACAACATTCTGGATTTAACAGGCATCAATGCCTTTATGCTCTATAAAAAAACGAACAGGCGACAAGGTTTCAAGACGAGATTTCCTGTTCAAGCTTGCTATAGAACTACGTGAAGACTGCATCGTTGAAAGATTAACCGGAAACGCTTCTATTGCTAGACCTCATTCACTATCGACAGCTCTCAAAAAAAGCGAAGCCGAGAAGCGTAAACAGTGTCAAATAGGAGCAAACTGTTCTCAAAACAAAACTAGCAAACTTTGTTTCAAGTGCAATAAAACTGTATGTGGCAAGTGTACTGCCAAGGAGTTTTCCGAATGCGTTACATGTGCGACAACACAAATATGACAACACAATTTTCAATTTTGTGTCCTGGGCTTGCCCTTTTTTCAAATAAAACTATTTTTTTGTAAATAGATTAATTGAGTTACATGACCTGAGTATTTGTTCAACACTTAAGTTGCATCCACACCACGCATATACTAGTAAAAACGCGTTTTCGTAGAAGCAGTCAAAATGACCGTTGCTGGCCGTTGAGAGCTTGTCGCAACTCCGGCCGTTCTAGTGTTAAAGGACAGCCAGCCAAGACTTTTTCAATCGGGGTCTAATTTAGACCAAAGCTTAACTCCAGCATTTTGTGACCCTAGCAAGTATTTAGTCGGGGTAAGTGGAATTTATTGATGGTATGTCTGGTATAATGTTTATGTACAGAACTGAGTTTTATAAAGTCCTTATCAATTTTTTGTGGGATGTTACCATTAAATGTCTGGTACATGAACTTTCCTAATTCCAATTGGTAAATATCATCAATTTTCAAAAGATTAAGCGCTTTGAATATAGGTGATACGCGACAGAATTTTTTTGTGAAAGTAATAGTTTTAATCCTTTTATTAAGGCGAGTAGACAAAGCTTCTAGCTCATTTTTTTAGCTGAACCCCAAGTTAAAATGCCATATTGTAATTTAGAGTAAATAAAGGAGTAAAAAAAGAGTAATCATTGCATCGATTTTAAGGTAACTTCTTATTTGGTAAAACATTCCAGTATATTTTGCCAAGTGTGTTTCCAAGTGTTGAATATGGGTATGGAATTTTAAATCATCCTCAACCCACAAACCGAGATACTTTACGTATTTACTGCGAACAATTTTTATATTGTTTATGGATATTTTGAAATCAATATCGATGGACTGTTGTGGAAATTTGTCTATTACCAAACACGAAGATTTTTTGTAGTTTAAGGATAGTTTATTGGATCGAAGCCATTTGTCTACTTTATTTATTTCATTATTGACTTGAGTTGTAGCTCCTTCGCTCACGCGATCATTAATTGATGACTTTTGCTTCTACACCCTTTCGCACTTGCGAGAGTTGAAAAAATCAGTTTAATTTAAAATTGATTTGTGACTTTATTTCTCAACCGATTTCTACAATTTTTTTTAAATTAAAGGTCATTTCAAGGCAATTTTGATGATATTTTATATTTGTCTTAACTATTTGTTTTTATTCTGAAACATATGACCTATATTACCTCTTGTCAAATTTTTTTACCCCCCTAAAATTTGGTAATCTAGTATAAACAGAAAAATTTAATACATAAACAAAGTAATAACCTAATAACTGTTAATATATTTAGAAAGCTCAGGAATTTTGATTTTCAGCAATACATAATTTTAAGTAGTTGAGGCTTGGAATTACTTTATAATGGCTGATAAAGTAATAGTAGGCATACACAATTTTTCATTTTTTGTTGAAAAATTTTTCAAAGGTACTTTAGAAAATTGCAATTTGTCGAAAAACTAATTCCTCTGATACATTTTGGCTATTTTTCCTGATATCCATAGTCATTTATCTGTCTGCATCTAAGTTTTCAAACAGATTGATCAAAAATGAAGTCTGTGGAATTTTTGATAGATAGCCGGTACCAAGCAAAAAATTGGTAATTCCTACACCAAAAAGGGGGTCAACATGGTCCTGTATCATCTTTAGCGACAGCATTTTTATCTCAAACTACATATTAACAGAATGTTGAAGAAATTTTCTTTCCAAAAACATATTATAGCTGCTGCTCAGGCTATATGGTTTGGGATAGGGAAATTCACGACAAATAGCCGCAAACTCAGTCGCTAAATCAAGTGTCCACAAAGTGATGATGTTGAGATACGAAATTTTATTACAGCTCCGATATCCAAAATGACCACATGGTATATTTGATAGGGCGACAGGTTTTCTAAAACACAATGCAAGTGTAAACAAACAGCTACGATAAACACTTAACTAACTTCATAATGTAAACATATTAAAAATAGGGATTTCGATGTAAATTCGAAGATCAAAAACGGCGTTGCGACGGTGTAACATATGTTGTGATGGAAAATTTACAAATACTACGTCGCAAGCCAACAATTCACATTCAAACTTACTAAGTACATGCAAGATACATACAAACTTACTGAACTATTTGAGGTCCCACGCAAATTATTAATTTTCAAGATTGTCGTCAGCAGCAAAACACTGTTATTTCCTCTGGTTCAAACTTTTTACAGAACCGAAGAACTACGCTCTTAGGCCTTATATACGGTAGCAACAGCCAATCAAAATTCACGATACAGGCCACGTGTAGTAAATTTTCTAGAATAATCAAGCCGGAATTTCTCAGATCTTGTTCTATAGATTCCAATTGTCACATTTCGCAAGTTAAACAGTAGGATCACAGTTTCGAAATTAAGTGGTGCGTAGAGCGAAAAGTAAAGACACGATTAGATTGTCTGGTGGCAGAACAAAGCATTCAATTGTTACGTAAGTCCAAATTTGATGAAGGCAGTTACGGGGGTTCGTCTTTGTGCAAATAAATACTCCTAAAACAAAGCGAACAGACAAACGGCGAAATAGTTAATTAGCACATTCGGTTTTTCTTTATAGTTAAAAACAAATATCCAACAGCTGGCAGACAGTTTTGGACCACATAAACTAAAGGTCTCCAGCAGAGTGAAAATCAAGCATTGAATTCGAGCAAACAGCACATTTGCCAAAATAAAAATTTAAGAAATGTTCGATCCGTGACACACCGCCCCCCTTAAGCCGATGAGGGGTCACAAGGCTTAACACAAAGGCGCAAAAATGTACACCAAAAATACAATTTAATTTACATAAGAATCATACACTATCACATTCAAGCAATGCGCACATCTTAGAAATTGGACGAACACTCACAGAAAACTGGGTTTGTAATTTGGCGCTTCTAATCAGACCCTGTTTGTCTGGAAAGGTTTCGATTACTCGGCCCATGACCCAAGAGCTACGAGGTGAGTTATCCATTATAAGAACTATGTCCCCATTTGTGACATTGCGTGAAGTGTTGACCCACTTAGAGCGCTTTTGCAACAATGGCAAATATTCTCTAGTCCAACGTTTCCAAAATATATCTGCAAGATACTGCACTTGTCTCCAACGTCTCCTAGCAAAATTGTCCTTTTCTGAAAAGTTACCAGGAGGTAGGGAAACTTGTTCCTTTAAGAGGAGCAAATGATTAGCTGTTAATACATTTAAGTCTCGAGGGTCATCCGTTAAAGTGGTGAGAGGTCGACTGTTTATTATGCCTTCGACCTCGCACAAGAGGGTGAGTAAACTCTCGTCAGTTAAAATTTGTTCGTTGCATATGCCAGTCAAAATTTTTTCGAGTAGACCGAATGAGTCGCTCCCAAACACCACCATGGTGAGATGCTCTGGGCACATTAAACTTCCATTTGATGTTGCGTTGCAAAAGGAAATCATTTATCTGGGCTTGATTCCAATCATCAATGGCTTGGGTAAGTTCCCGTTGGGCCCCCACGAAATTAGTCCCGTTGTCAGACCAAAGTTCCGCGACCTGGCCTCTGCGTGCAATGAAACGTCTCAGGCTTTGAATGAACGAGCTGGTTTCCAGGCTATATGCCACTTCAATGTGTACTGCCCTGGTGGTGAAGCAGGTAAACAGTACTCCATACCTCTTTAGTTTAGATCGGCCCTGCCTCACCAAAAATGTTCCAAAAAAATCCACTCCAACACAGGAGAAGGGAGGTTTATCAGGAATAAGTCTTTCCTCGGGTAAATTAGCCATTTTTTGTGTAAGTGCCTGTCCTCGAATCTTGCGACACTTTACGCACTTGGACAGCACAGAGCGCGCCACAGAGTTAACACTTACTATCCAAAACCTTTCCCTTAGCTTAGCAATGACGTGTAGGCGTCCCGTGTGGCCTAGTCTTTCGTGTTGCTCTCTGATCATAAGCTCACTCTCATAACACTTAGGCAGAATGATCTGATGCTTGTTGTCATGTGGAAGACTTGACTTTTGTAGTCGCCCACCAACTCTTAGCATTCCATGTTCCAAGTACGGATCCAAATTGCGCAATGAGCTTGAAGATGAAATTTGTTCACCTCTTTGCAACTTCTCGATCTCTTTTCCATAGTATCGCCGCTGCAAGTGTCGAAAAATTAGGTACTCCGCCTCCTGAATCTCTTCAAGACTCAGAAGATCCTTCGCATTTAAATGCGATCGACCAAGCCAAATGTTTTTGCAACGAATCACCTGAGCGCAAACTCGCTTTATTTTATGCCAGCTTGAGTAGTTCCTGCATAGTCCATCCAAAAGGCTGATGTCTGGTTGCACCTTTACGGCATAAATAAGGGTTTGGTCTCTTCTTACTTCCGGATCGCTTGTAAACTCTGGTGTGGTAGGATTTTGAGGAATTGTAGGCCAGTAATTAGGTGGCTGCCACAAAAAAGCTGGTCCAATTTTCCACCGATTACATTTTAAAAATTCGTCGATGGTCAGTCCACGTGTAAGTAGATCGGCTGGGTTATCTTTGGAGGGAACATAATGCCACTGTGAGGGGTCACACACGTTCTTGATTCTCTGAATTCGATTGGCCACGAAGGTGTGGAAGCACTTGCTTTCATTGTTTAGGTAGCATAGAACAGTCACGCTATCTGTCCAGAAAACGGATTGGACTTCCAACTCTGGCATTTGTAGTTCTCTGCGAATCATCAAGTCATTCTGGGAGGCCACCACTGCAGCGCATAGTTCCAATCTTGGAATGGTTAGTGGTTTCAGAGGGGCTAGTCGACCTTTTCCAAAAATGAGGGAGCAGTGGATTTCACCGTTTTTGTTGATCATCCTCAAGTAAGTGGCCGATCCATATGCTCCCTCTGATGCGTCTGCGAAGTGATGTAGTTGTGCGTGAACGATATTGCCAAATTTGGGAGGCTTGAAACATCTTGGCAATGTGAAGAGCTTCAATTTAGGAAGTTGCTCGAGCCAGTTTAACCACTTCCCCTTTTCATTTGGGGGAATCGGGTCATCCCAGCCCAACTTGTCACGGCAAAGTTTTTGTAGCAATACTTTTATGGGTAAAACTGCCACTGCTCCAAAACCCAGTGGGTCAAACACAGAGTTTATCATTGACAGAATCCCTCTTCTAGTACATGGCTTGTCTCTTCTTTGAACCTTAAATGTCAATGAATCTTTTTCCACGTTCCATTGCAGGCCTAAAGCTCTTTCTGTGGGTAGCTCATCACTAGCTAAATCCAAATCTAAAGCTTCCTTAGACCACTCTGACTTAGGGATCGAACCCATGACCTCTCGACTACTGCTTATCCATTTGTTCAAGCAAAAACCTCCTTTATCCAACAGATCGCGAAGCTCATGTACCAGTTTAATGGCTGTTTCGACCGTGGGAGCTGAAGTTAAGCAGTCATCAACGTAGAAGTCGCGCTTCACTGTTTCCACAGTTCTCTTGTCAAATTCTTGCTTGTGATCGGAAGCTGCACGCTTCAAAGCAAAATTGGCACAGCTAGGTGAACTCACGGTTCCGAAGGGGTACACGGTCATTCTGTACTCTTCAATTTCTTCATCTATATTTCCATCTTTCCACCAGATAAAACGAAGCAGGTCTCTATCTTCAACCGGGATTCTTACCTGATGGAACATGGCCTTGATGTCAGCCTGAACTGCCACTAGCTCCCTTCTAAATCTCATCAAAACGCCCAGTAAGCTATTTGTGAGGTCCGGTCCCTGCAATAAGTTACCATTTAAACTAACCCCATTAAACTGAGCTGAGCAGTCGAAAACCACTCTGATCTTACCTGGCTTTTCAGGGTGGTAAACTCCGTGATGCGGTAAGAACCATGTTCTACCTTCGGGCCCTGGCTTCTCAACCCTCTCACAGTAACCTTGGTCTATCATGTCGCTAACGAACCTTTTGTAGTCATTGTAGAATCCATCATTCCTGCTGAATTTCTTCCTCAGATGACTCGCTCTCTGCAGTGCTTGAACTCGGTTGTTTTGTAGCTTGAGATTTGGATACTTGATCGGGAGTCCGATTTCGTAATGGTGATCCTCCAGTTGTTTGGTAGATTCATTGACGGCTTTCATGAATCGCTGTTGATCGACTGACATCTCTTCCTTTCCGTTTACCAAGGAATCCATGATATCGGTGCAGAGAGAGCACATAGGGTGGTTCTGACTGTCGAATGAGGACCTGACAAAAAGGCTAGTCACGTGATCCGAACGACCGCCTGCGCAATTCAATGTCCATCCCACAGGTGTACGAATCGCATAGCTGCCAAACGGTTCTCTTATGACCTCTTGCGGTTGCATCACCATTCGATTGTTATTGCCAATTAATAGACCAACTTTGCATTTCACTTCCGGGATGTAGACATCTTCAAATTCAGCGTACTGGTCTGCATGAGCTTGAGTTGGGATGTCCTTATGGTTAACTGGCAGTTTCTTGCAGGAGTAAAGTGAGCTCAGTGGAATGCAGCAGATTTCGTCCATGTCAGTCACTTCCAGATTAGACACAATCTTTGTTTTTTGATGTCCTTGATCTTTATTGAGCGTGATGGTGCGAATTCCGACCTCCTCACAGTCTTCTATCTTTAGCTTTTTTCTAAGATCTTCAGTGACAAAGGAGTGTGTGCTGCCAGTGTCCAACAAAGCCTTGGTGACAACTAACTCAGCAGACCCTTTTCTTCGTATCTTCACCGGTACTACGGGTAGCAGGCTTTGTTCCATCTGCGGCAGATTGATGAGTCCATTTTTAACCACTTGCTTAGGTGTCTTGGAACTCTCGTTCTCACCATCCTTTACGGGCTTGCTAGCAGGATTTGATTCATCTTCGTCTGGTGGATGCAGCAGTGTTGTGTGAAACTGCTTACAATCACGCTTTTTGCAAGCCTCATTTTTGCGGCGGCAGAACTTAGCAAAGTGGCCTTCCTTTAGGCAGGCTCTGCAGAGTTTGCGTTGACTGACAAACTCTATCCTCTCGTGGTAGTTAAGGTCTCGGAACCTTTTGCATTGGTTTAGGAAGTGCTCCTTTTCACACATGAGACACTTGGCTGCGTGTGTGTCCTTGCTGTTCTTTACTTGTGTGGAAAAGTTCTTCGTTTTTCGGCTGGTACTGTTTTCCTGACTACTGTACGACTTGGAGGAGGTGGGTATTTGAGAAAGATTGGTGCTCTCTCGAGTCTTCTGTCGCACAAAATCACCGAGATCATTGATACTAATATCTCGGTGTTGTTTGTGCAATATTTGGTCCACCTCGTGGTTCCAGGCAGGTATCCAGGGTTGCGGCAGGCGATTCATAATTTTTGTCACCATATCCATGTTGTCCATCCGATTCAAGCAATCCATTCCTTGCAGAGTTATCAGACAAGAGGTAAAATCCGCTGAAAACTTAATCAGGCTTCTATGGTCATTCTCGCTAAGCGCTGGTCCTTTAACAATAGGTCTAATGCACGCTTCAATGACCTTATGCCTCTGACCAAAATACGACTGCAACAACCCTCTTGCTTCCTGATAACCTCGTTCTGCTGTTTGCATATGTTGACACCCCTTAATCAGAGAGTGCGCTATATCCTTAGTGTAGTGCAACAAAAAGAACAGCTTTCTATTCGAGTCGGTCAGTTGCTGATCAATTAAGACGTCGAAGGCCTTAATGAAGCTAAAATAGTCAGCTGGGTTACCATTGAAAAACGGAGGTTCTACCTTAAGGGTAGGTAATTTAGTAAAATATGAGTTATGTTGGGAATCGTCGGAATGTGCCAAAACATTAGCTGGATTAATAGGATTAGCATTGTCGGACAAGGTAGGTGTCTGCATAGCGCTTTGTGTGGGCACGTAAGCCCCTGGGTGTATTGACGCATCACAATTAAATTGAGACATTACTCTAGTATTCCCAGTACCATTAGAACCAAGCACGTTAGTATTAGAAGCCTTAGGGACATAAAATGTCTTGGTTTCAAACGGCTTACTATATGGGTTAAGGTTTGAGACCATTTTAGCACAATTTACGTTAGCATCGCCATTAACTTTAGGCGAAGTACAAGGCACTGCCACTGGTACGGAAACGGAACTCGACACGTCAACCACAGGTCTTAAAATTAAAGATTCGTTATCAGGCACGGTTTTCACGAGCGGCACTTCAAATTTAGGTTTCAAATCCACGGGCTTATTAATATCAGTGGGCATGCCGCTACGAGCATTCCTAGTGAGGCCTGATTTAATTACGTCACTTTTCACACGATTATCATGCAAATTGGTGAGTGCCTTATTTGAGGCATTAGCAGTGCTAGGTATATTTATTGCAGCGTCCGCATTGTTTCCGACCATATCAACCACTGTAGATTTGCTTTGTTCGGGGTGGTCATGGGGGACGTTATCGTTAGCAACAAATGTTAGCACATTAGTATCACATTTACGTTTATCCGCACAACCAATATTAGAAAGTTCACTACTTAGCTCCGCATCGACCTGATCCAATTCGGCTTGTAAATGAGCATGTTCCAATTGTTGTTGGAAGATCATGTCTTGATGCTCTCTTTCTTTCATCAGTTGAAACTCTCTTTCCTCTTCATGACGTCTTTGGGTAAGCTGTTTTTCTTCCAGGCGAAGGCGCTGCTGCATTTGTTGCTGCTTCAATTCGTCAATGTGTTTCTGCGACTTGATTCTGGCTTCCAATGCTGCCTTGCGAGCCCTTGCGCTGCTTGTAGATGATCTCGACCAATTGCTCCGGCTTGACGTTGAACGCCAGGAGGTACTTGAGTGGTGGGATGATGGTGCGACCGAAGGAAATGTCGAAGAGCCAGCCATCTTCTTTGATTTGGATCGAGTCAGGATTTCGCTTTTGGGCGCCTTTGACTTGTAAGCTGATTTGTTGGAACGCTCACTTCGTTCATCATTTTTGTCGACTCGATCCTTGGTTGTTGAAGGCGTTGGTGCTGCAGGCGACATACTTTTCTTCGGTTCATCCTCTGGGGTTGATTGGGTTAGTGCAGTTTGGGCAAGATCTTCCTTTTGCATTGCAGAAGCCATTTTATGACGTCGCAGATTCAAGAACAAGAGAACTGGGGGGGGGGGGGGAACAGCAACCAATTTTGTTCACGAAGAATTATTCAATGTTCAAGATTAGCTTTCCAAAGAGTTCAAAAACTTACATATAGCTGCTGCTCAGGCTATATGGTTTGGGATAGGGAAATTCACGACAAATAGCCGCAAACTCAGTCGCTAAATCAAGTGTCCACAAAGTGATGATGTTGAGATACGAAATTTTATTACAGCTCCGATATCCAAAATGACCACATGGTATATTTGATAGGGCGACAGGTTTTCTAAAACACAATGCAAGTGTAAACAAACAGCTACGATAAACACTTAACTAACTTCATAATGTAAACATATTAAAAATAGGGATTTCGATGCAAATTCGAAGATCAAAAACGGCGTTGCGACGGTGTAACATATGTTGTGATGGAAAATTTACAAATACTACGTCGCAAGCCAACAATTCACATTCAAACTTACTAAGTACATGCAAGATACATACAAACTTACTGAACTATTTGAGGTCCCACGCAAATTATTAATTTTCAAGATTGTCGTCAGCAGCAAAACACTGTTATTTCCTCTGGTTCAAACTTTTTACAGAACCGAAGAACTACGCTCTTAGGCCTTATATACGGTAGCAACAGCCAATCAAAATTCACGATACAGGCCACGTGTAGTAAATTTTCTAGAATAATCAAGCCGGAATTTCTCAGATCTTGTTCTATAGATTCCAATTGTCACATTTCGCAAGTTAAACAGTAGGATCACAGTTTCGAAATTAAGTGGTGCGTAGAGCGAAAAGTAAAGACACGATTAGATTGTCTGGTGGCAGAACAAAGCATTCAATTGTTACGTAAGTCCAAATTTGATGAAGGCAGTTACGGGGGTTCGTCTTTGTGCAAATAAATACTCCTAAAACAAAGCGAACAGACAAACGGCGAAATAGTTAATTAGCACATTCGGTTTTTCTTTATAGTTAAAAACAAATATCCAACAGCTGGCAGACAGTTTTGGACCACATAAACTAAAGGTCTCCAGCAGAGTGAAAATCAAGCATTGAATTCGAGCAAACAGCACATTTGCCAAAATAAAAATTTAAGAAATGTTCGATCCGTGACACATATATTGTTGCATGATTCAAGTTAAGAGTTATTCTATAATGACTGATGAAATTGGCAAATTTCGTAGGCCAAATCTGTTTTCAATACCGGCGAAAAACATTTAAAATTTGGATTTTTGAGCTTAACAAAATTGCAATTTGTAGAAAAACTAATTCCTCTGACACATTTTGGCTATTTTTCCTGATATCTATGGTTATTTAGCTGTCTGTATCTAAGTTTTCAGCAAGATTGATCAAAAAATATAGTCTGTAAAATTTTTGATAGATAGCCGACTCTAAAAACATTGAAAGCAAAAAAAATTGGCCATCCCCAAACAAAAAAGATAGGGAAATCAACATAGCCCTGTATCATCTTTAGCAACAAAATTTTTCTTTCAAACTACAAATCATCTGAAAGTTGAAGAAATTTACTTTCCAAAAATATATATTGTTGCATGGTTTAGGCTAGGAGCTATTCTATAATGATTGATGAAACATGATACCTATAGTTATCTTTAGTACCGACCCAAAACACTCAAAATTTGATAGCTGGACCTCAGAAAATGCAAATCACATAAAAAGTATTCCCTTTCCAAATTTAAATTTATGTTTATGCGTTTACATAACTCATTTTTGCGCCCTGTATCAAGTTTCCACGGAGCTGGTGTATATCAAACACTTTTTATAAATTTTGCAAGGTAGGGTATTCCACGTGATAATCTGGTTCCTCCAACAAAAAAGGAGGAGTGCAGAAATGGTCCTGTTTCATCTTTAGCAATACAATATTAGTTCTAAGCTTTATATGATCTGAAAGTTGAAGAAATTTCCTTTTTAAAAATATATCATAATACATATTTTAGGCTAAGTTTTGATTGGTAAAAAAGCTAGCCTACACGACAAACCCTAAATTATCTTCGGTACCGGCCAAACCCCCCCAATTTTGGTGCTAGACCTCATAAATTTGCAAATTGTGAAAAAAGTACATCTTTTAAAATTCTTAAAACATTTTTATTAAATAGCTCAGTTCTTTTACCATGTTGTATCAAGTTAACAAGGAGAAAATGCAAACAAAGCACTTTTTATTTACTTTAACAGGCGGTCTATGATTAATTAAAATTAGGTTTCTCCCAGCAAAAAGGGGGTGGGAAAGAGTTGCTTATGTTTCACCTTAAGCAACAAAACAATCTATTCAAACTGCATATCATTTGAATCAGGAAGAACCAGTTTTTTCGAAGATAGGCAATATTAGATGGTATAGGCAAAGAGTTATTATATAACGATTGATGAAAAGGGTAGTTGCAGTAGATTCCAGAACCCCCAAAAAGGCCACAAATTTGGCTGCCGGGCTTTAAAAAAATTGAAAATAGTACAAAAAATTTGTCCTTTAGTAATTTTTGACATTTTACTTCAAAAGTATGATTCTTCATTCTTATTTTTTTTTTCATTCTTATTTTTCGTTCTTATATTGATTCTTTTACGTCATCTAGCGGCCATTTTCAAAAAAAAATTCATCTACACGCGAGGCCTGTAATATCTTTTGAACTTAGGATAACATTGGTTTTCCCCACCAAAAAAAGAAGGGGGTAAAGATGTTTTTGTTTCATTTTGATTCACAAAGCATTGTTTTTAGAATGCACATCATGCTAACTGGGATAAAATTCCCTTTCCAAAAATATATTACACTACGTAGTTTGATTATATCTTGATTTCATTTTGATCGATCAAAAATGCAGTTCCAATACACATCTTTTTGTTGTAGCCCAAAAAGATCTTGAAATATCAGTGGCTCTGGGTCTCAGAAAAGTAACAATTGTAGAAAAACTAAGTAACTTGGTGCATTTTGGCTATTTTTCCTCAAAAGCATGGTTCTTTAGCATAATGTGTCTAAATTTTCGAAACGATACATCAAAAAATGAAGTCTCTAAAATTTTTTAAAGCTACAGTACCTTATTTTGAAAGTAATTTACTCCCCCAAAAAGGAGGGGGTTAATTTGCATAAATGATATTTTTGGGCAAAAAAATTTTTTTTGGAGATCAGCATATTTTAAATCACAATGAAATTTCTTTTTCAGCGATACAACATGATTGATATAATAGCCAATGGCCAAAAATCAGGGAATGATAAAAATAAACATAATTAATGTTTTTTTTATGCAAATAGCCATTTTTTGCATCTGCTACAAAGAATTCGAGGACTGCTTCACGGGAGCGAAAGAGTTTAGGCGAATCAACAAACTGCTACTTAATGATAGATATGTGTCATCAGCAAAAAGAGTGGTATTAAAGCAAGTAGATTTTGGTAAGTCATTTATATACATCAAGAACAATAGCGGGCCTAGGTTCGACCCTTGAGGAATCCCATAAATAATTTTTGCCTTTTTTGACCTAGAGTTATTTAAACGCACGTACTGAAAGCGGTTTGACAGATAACTTTCAAAAAATTTATTTGCCAATCCTCTGATTTCAAACTGGTCAGACATTTTTCGTAGTAAAATATTATGGTCCACAGTGTCAAACGCTTTTGATAAGTCCAAATATATGCAGCAGCAATAACACTTTTTATGTGCATTGTTAAGTAGGTCATCATACACGGCACTTATTGCGTGAGAAGTTGAGACACCGCGTTGAAAGCCAAATTGATTGGGTGAAAGTAGTTTAAATTTTAAAAGATAACTGTAAACACGTTTGTAAACAATTTTTTCAAAGGTTTTACTGAATGAGGAAAGAAGTGAGATTGGTCTGTAGTTAGAACAATTCATTTTACTGTCCCGTTTAAAGATTGGAATGCAGGTCCAAATGCAGCTGAGAATACCATAACGGTACTACTAACTCACAGTAACTTCTTTTTTATGATAGCTATGTGTTTAATCTAGTCCTAGGTGTATGACTTAAAACTACAACCGGCGATAGGGTTTATGCGCCTTGAGACGTAAAGGAGCTGTCTCTTAGCTGTGGTTGCTCCCAAATCATCCTTGGGCAAGGTGTAGCACCTGATAGCCTCCTCTGTTAGGGTTACAACTTGACAGTTTTTTATTTTTATTGAATCTAGCGACACTTTGTACATACTGTATATGCTTTTCTTCGTGTGTGTTTTTTATTTATCTGGTATCTTGCAGGTGCAATGGCCATGCCATCATCTTCACATTTAATCTAAATTCTTTTCAGGTGCATGTATTAACGTATATCGTTTTGCCATCGTCTCCTTTTTTTGTCCACTGCTGTCAAATTTATTTCTATGTATGCTGATTTGGGCAAAAATAAAATAAAATTGATTGGAATTACTTCAGATACCTTCATATTGTCGGAAAATACCCGGGTTTTAACGCATAAGTTGAATAGATCACTAATAATTGGAGAGATAATTGGGCAAGCCAGTCTAATAACTTTGGTGTCAATGTCCCATGATAAAGTTGCTTTTTTAATTTTAATTTAATTTTAGTTTTAGGACGCTTTAATTAGTTAAAGCGGCCTAAATTACATTTGTGAGCTCAGCAGCTGTGCTATGTCCTTGATCTAAATTTTTAATCTTGGGTAATATTTCACTTTTTTCATGAGTTGCAGTTTAGAGAATAGCAATAACTTCTTTGAGTGTACTTGTACTAAAAACTGTACTAATAACTTCTTGTACTAAAAACTGACCGCAATTGAAACAAAAAACAAATACTTAAACAAAGTATTTACTTAGTGTGCACACATCCAAATGACACATTTTCTGGATTTAGAAAATGCAAAGCTCTTAATAATGTCATTGGTGTCTATTTTTTCCAAAAGTTTGTTTTCAATGCAGAATAGAGCTGAGGAATTCAACCTTTTCTGGCCCATAGACGAAAGCAGTTAATTCTTTACTCTTTTTAGAACTGAAAATGAGCGCTCGCCCGAGCAATTAGAAATCATCAGACAAAGATACAGCCTGAAAACAACAGATACTTTAGGAAATGCATGCATGAATTCATTTTCATTTATGAACCCAAACATCTGAATTTCTTTGCATTCGCTGTTAAAATGGTGTTTTTATCAGTGTACAGAAATAAATCATCTCCTCAGGCAATGACTCCTCCAGATCATCTGGATAATAAAGAAGTAATGTTTTCGCACTTGCTTCAATTTTGCAGTTAGACATAGTATTCAATTTCATCGGGAACGAAAATTTTTTTTGAAGATGGTTGCAAGCTTCTATTCGGATTTTCATAGACGAAAGAATTTGGTCAATGATCGGCAAATATGAGTCTAATTCGAATCTGCTTGATGGATCAAGTGATGAGTCTTCAGATTCACCTTCGCAATCCAACCTTACTTTTCTTCTTTTCTTTCTTGAAATTTCTTCAGTGTAATGATGACAGCCACTTAATACTTGACCTCTTCCTTCGAATTTTTGAAATTGGAGTCTTGGAAGCTTAATAAATCATGTAGACCCTGAAGCAAATTCGTTGCCCTATTCAAAGCCATTTTGCTGTCCTGCAGAGCCCGACTGGTCTTATGAAATCGTTCCATTATGCACGACCATACCTCGAGTAAAATACCAGTTTCAAACTTTTCCGTTAATAAAATAAAATCCCTGGCTGTTTTTTTAGTTTGATATTTTTCATCATTGTCATCGCACATTGCCTTCAAGACTAGAAGAATCGCTTGGTAACTTTTTCCTAGTGCATGTAGAGCATCATATCGCACCCCCCAACGTATATCAAACTAAGGCTTAATTGTTGGACATTGAAGTGGTTTCAATGCATCGGCAAGAAGATTCCACCTATGTGTTAAAGCTGAAAAGAACATATAGAGTCCTTGAACAAACATGAAAAAACGGACCACGAATTGGCAACACTCAGCAGCACATTTCCCTACAAGATTCAAGAAATGTGCTACACAAGGAATTATTCCGCTTGGTAGTTGCGTTCTTTTATTATAGCTTGCATACCTTTACATTTTCCACTCATGTTAGAAAGGTTGTCATAAGATTGTCCTCTGAGATCTTCCAAACTGATCCCATTGTCTTCTATAAACTCAAAAAGTAAATCAGCCAATTGGTGACCAGTGTGTCCACGGGAGGGTATAAACTCAACAAATTGTTCCACGGGACCATCAGGTAAAACATACCGAAAAATTATTGTTAAATGGTCAACATTTGTGATGTCAGGTATTGAGTCCATGGACACTGAATAATACTTTGCTTGTTTTATTTCAGAAATAATAATCTCTAACACTTTTGTTGCAATTACGTCAATGAATTCTTCGCATACAGTTGATGAGAAATACGAAACATGTCTCTTGTTAGTAAAAAGAATAAAGCCAAAATGCTGGTAAACATTTTATTAAAACGTTTCGCTTTTACACTAAAAGCATCATCAGTTACATAAATGGTCACCTAAGGCTAGGCTAAATAGATACTGCATTGATAACTAACCGCTGTACAACTAAATTTAGTAAGGTATCAAAATTATGACATCACAAACTGATAAAACAAACAACTGCCATCAATTAGCAAGGCAAGGCTAACTTAAAAAGCGCACTGCAGATATACTTTCTATAACTATTACGTATTAAACAAATAAATTGGTTGTGATGCTCCATCCAAGTTAATTTGCGGTTGAATTTTTTGAATAAGTAAGGTTTCTTTGATTCGTAGCTTTCTGCGGTTGTTGCTATGACCAAGTATTTCAGGAGAATCGAAATTCATCTTGTGGTTAGGATTGCGCACAAGGTGCTTTGCTACATCTGATTCTTGATTTAGTTTTCCGTTTGGTACATGTTCTTGAATTCGTGTGGCTAGATTACGGTGAGTTTGGCCAATGTATGATTGTCCACACGAGCAATTTAGTTTATACACAACTCCTGCATTGTGTAATAGGGCTTGACGATCTTTAAATTTGAAGCATTTGCCAATATTGTGAGTGTCGTGTACCAATCTGAATCGAAATTTTGTAGAAAGATTTTTAATTAAATACTGCCGAATTTCTTTTTCAATTTGCAACGATATATTGCCAAAATAAGGTAATCGCAGAAAAAGGGGAATTTCTTTGCTTTCTGACGTTTTTAGACTGCGATTACCTTACCTTGGCAATATATCGTTGCAAATTGAAAAAGAAATTCGGCAGTATTTAATTAAAAATCTTTCTACAAAATTTCGATTCAGATTGGTACACGACACTCACAATATTGGCAAATGCTTCAAATTTAAAGATCGTCAAGCCCTATTACACAATGCAGGAGTTGTGTATAAACTAAATTGCTCGTGTGGACAATCATACATTGGCCAAACTCACCGTAATCTAGCCACACGAATTCAAGAACATGTACCAAACGGAAAACTAAATCAAGAATCAGATGTAGCAAAGCACCTTGTGCGCAATCCTAACCACAAGATGAATTTCGATTCTCCTGAAATACTTGGTCATAGCAACAACCGCAGAAAGCTACGAATCAAAGAAACCTTACTTATTCAAAAAATTCAACCGCAAATTAACTTGGATGGAGCATCACAACCAATTTATTTGTTTAATACGTAATAGTTATAGAAAGTATATCTGCAGTGCGCTTTTTAAGTTAGCCTTGCCTTGCTAATTGATGGCAGTTGTTTGTTTTATCAGTTTGTGATGTCATAATTTTGATACCTTACTAAATTTAGTTGTACAGCGGTTAGTTATCAATGCAGTATCTATTTAGCCTAGCCTTAGGTGACTATTTATGTAACTGATGATGCTTTTAGTGTAAAAGCGAAACGTTTTAATAAAATGTTTACCAGCATTTTGGCTTTATTCTTTTTACTAAGAATTGCGAATAAATCCCATTTTTATGTCTCTTGTCTTTGTTCACTCTCGTTTGAATAAACTCAGCAAGGAAAGTATCTTATTCTGCCAACAACTCCAAAATTCCGAGGAAGTTACCGTTTTGTGGAGAACCAACCAACTCACTACTTTCGCGGAAGGCCAGCCCTCTCGACAATAGGAATTTTATCACACTTAAAACTCGATCCAATACTTTGTACGAATATTTTCTGTCAGATTCTTTTTGCTCTTCCAAATCTTTGCAAATGCTTACTTTTTTTGCTCTTCGAGAGATATATGTTGAAAGATAACTTAAGTGTTTGTTGGAAGATTCGTGCCTGGCCAGGTCGCGTGGTGCATGCTTCCAGTCGCCATAACCAACTGATGCCAGCATGATTTTTTCAGAATCAAACGCAAAAAGTTTGCAAACAAAGCAGTAAAGTATTTTGATGAAGGTAAATAGCACAATCATTCGCGTTTTTACTTTTTCGCCGTTCAATTCAATTGTTCTCGCCAAAATAGCGATATAGAACAAAGTCGTTTGAATTTATCGCCAGTAAAACCTACCTCTGATGCAGAAAAATCTGCATCAAGATGTTGAAACTCTAAACTTCCTACTTGGCCGCAGTAATCTCTAGATGGTCAGAAATTACATCCAAGCATCCATTATCCATGTCGTGTTAAATAGTTTCTTTTACCCTATGCGCTTCATCCTCAGCAACATTAGATGACTTGGTTTGTAAATTTGGTTCCCATGAAACAATTTTTATATTTGGCTCTGCAATACAGTCACTAGACGATGAACACAAAGCAGTTGCATTACTGGAGGTCGTTTTTACAATGTTGCTTTCGCTTCTATGAAAAAAATCAGTCACTTTTTTGGTTTTGCTACAACTTTTTTCAGTTTATCTTCTGCTTCTCTTCTACATTTCTCCTTTTCCCAACCGCTTTTATACATCTTCATTTTTATTTTTAAATTGACTAAAGTTTTAAGATTAGAAACGTTTAGATTAGTTAATATTAGTAAAAGTGTAGTTGGCTATCTCCCCTAAATTGGCTATTCCCTATCGATTTCAAAACAGCCATTTCAGACCTTTTTGATTTCAATACACAGAAATACTCAAATAAATTTCTGTTGTAAAATTTAGACCTACGTGTACTCAAGAACGGTCTGAATTTATACACTTAAAATTTAGTTTTGAGTGAAATCCCAATTCAAGGTAATTTGCTCCTTGAATATACTTTTCTAATATATTTTTTTCTTAAGCAGTAGTTTCGAAAAACTAATTATTGAAGGCGCCCTTGAAAAGTTATAAATACTTGCGGCGCACTATTTAAGCAAAAGATACCAAGAAATTGTATTTTATCCATTTTCATTTTTTAAAATGCAAAAATATTTAAATTAAAACAGGTAAAATTTGCAAGTAATTATTATTAAATGTGCCCCATTTTATATCAATATCGATGTATTTTTCAATAACAAAAGAGAAAAAAATAATTATTTTCTTTTATGTTTTTAATATTGAAAGAAAATGTCTTGTGGAATCAATATAAATTTTATTTAGCTATTGTAAATTAATTTAGAAGTAATTTTTTATTTCATATTTTAAGGAAAAAATTTCCTTGAATTGAGATTTCACTTAACTATTCCATCTGCTTCCTTCTGGTCTAAACTATTTGGTAAAATTTCATGTGCTTCCTTCTTCAAATACCGGATTATAGAAAATATACTTGCTTTCATTTAGACTTTTTCTAGCCCCACTTTTCTTACCCAGCATAAACCTGTCTGCAGATTTTTTCAAAACTTTGAAATAACTGGCAACAATTGAACATGTCAGAGGCTTAGAAAAAAACATTGTTACGGAATAATGACATATTTTGTATTATGATTTTAAAATGTGTTTACATTTTGATTACAATGTTTTATCCAACGAAAACACAATTAAAATATTGATAGTACTTCCTACTATGACACAGTTTCGCTTGTGCTTTGCACGATGACGAGGCCTCTAAAGGAGAACGCCTTGCTCATGATACTTCTAAATTACACCTTCACTATCTTTTGAAAGTGATCGTATCAGTAACTTTTGTGACTTCATTGACTTGGTATAATGATGGGCCTATTTTTGGGTGGGCCTGGGGCTGCAGCCCCATTATCCCCCGCCTTAATCCGGCCATGGTCACATGAACAAAAACAATAGACAACAAAAGACGGCGGTAAAGGCAAGCCGATCAACGAGCTACCATGGAAAGAAAAATAAATAAACATTATATAGCCCTACTAAAAAAAGAAAAACAAATGTGTGTGATTTTGGACACATACAATAATAATAACAAAAGAATACGCGGTGCAATACCAAACGCAATAAACTCTTGTAACACGGCGACAGGTGGATTAAAAATAATCTGTAAAACGTCATGCTGCTGTGCTTGACTAGTTAATGCAGGGGACCTCGCGCTAATAAGCCAGGACGAACAATCACTCCATTCGCCAACCTCAGGGACTATTATTTAAACAATCATCATAAGTACATGATAGATATTAGTCCACGGCTAGATTGCCGGAAAGTCATACAGGCTGAGATTCCTGGCATGAGGTTACATCACCAGGCGTGCGAACTATAGAAAAAGGATATTCTCTAAGCGGAGATAGCCGAGCAGTTACAAACCTGACGGTAGATACTTCGTCTGTTAATATTACTTCATTAGTAAAATCGTAGGGTAAAGCAGCAACGGTACACGAGCTGGGCGTCAAACTGGGGACGCACGAAGTTGCAAACTAGCAAATACAGCTCGTACATTAAACAACTAGAATCACACACATCGGCGGGAGCAAAGTGCTAAGCCGCCAAAAGCAAACCAACAAAAATAAAGACAAAAAGATGTTTGGCATGGCAGTCGATGAAGTGCGAGACGCGAATGTTACCACCACCAGAGTTAAGAACAGCAGACATTACTTCTGTTAACCCTCTGTGGCTTACATGTTGTTTGTCCTACAATGCTGACTGCTTTGCTTCACTGGGTTGGATCAAGATTTGAACTAACAGCAGGCCGCTTTTCTTGCAGTTGTTTCTTTCTTTTACTAGATATTTCATGTAAAAGAAGTCAGCGTCTTCTTCATCAGCGTCCCTTGATGAACATCTTTACTGTTTTTTTCCTGTTTAGCAGTAATAGATGATTTCATTGTGTAATCCATTTTTCTTTGTTCATCATTGTGTTTTTTTTTTTTAACTGCAAAATCTTTTCGATTTTTTGTTTGTTTTTAGCCACTGTTACTGTATCCAGTGATGAAACCTCATCTTTTCTGCTGCCTTTCATATTCTCAGAGACGTAGCAGCCGCCCCCCAAACCCCCCAATTGGGGGGGGGGCAGTCCAACTTTGGGGGCACAAGTTAGTCTGAAATTGCTTTTTGGCTACGTGACTATTTTCAGTTCAGCACACTTGTTTACAACCGATTTAAACTGTAGGAAGAAATTGGCTTGTGACATCATAAGTGAATGCAACGTCATTTTATCTCGCAGAATCTAGAATATTTCGATTGATTTTCTGGTAGAATCTTGAATATTCGATTGACGTAACAATGCCGTTGTTACGCAACAATCATAGAATGGTCTGGAATTCTGTTTGGCTATAAATACCGGGACAATATATATATACACTGCAGAGTGCAGATAAAGTATTTTATTGACATTGTATAGAATGAAACGTTCAAAAAGTGGTGCTCAAAAGAGAAAAGAAGCAGCCACTGCTCGAGATGCTGTAGCGAAATTGCCCAAGATGACAGATTTTTTCAAGATTACTGAGCAGAGTAGACCTGGCACTAGTACCGAGAGGGATGAAGAAAACTATAGTGTACAAGAAAAAGAAGACTATGACGATCAGCATCAAAGTGATTGTGAATTTCCACAAAATGTAAGTTGTGATTTACCTGCCAATACGCAACCTTCAATATCAAAAATAACTGAATCTCAATTTACCCCTATCCCTGATGACCCATGTAAATGGCCTGAAAGTATTTCTGATGCTCAACGATGTGATATAGTAAAGCGTGGACCACATCAACTAATAATGAATTTTCCATATAATAACACAACTCCAAGGCGACGTTTTTCCTCCAACCATTATAAACGTGTGTTACCTAATGGTGAAAGTGTTTCACGGTCGTGGCTAGTTTATTCTGGGGAATCAGATCAAGTTTTTTGCTTTTGTTGTAAGCTATTTGGAAAAACACTAAGCCCCTTTTGTAGTGGTATAAATACATGGGAGGGTTTTTCGAAAAAACTGAAAGACCATGAAAACGGCATTTCCCACCAAGAATGCTGCAGTCAATGGATGTTGCTAGCTGAAGGGATAAGAAATTCATCCACTATCGACAAACGCGAGATGAATATTTTTTTCAATGAAAGACGTTTTTGGAGAAATGTTTTGGAGAGACTTATCGACATTGTCTTGTTTCTATCGGAAAGGAATCTTGCTTTTAGAGGATCTGAAGAAGTCTTAGGATCTCCTCACAATGGAAATTTTCTGGGTATATTTGAGCTTTTGGCAAGAAGAGATCCGATCCTAAAAGAGCTTCAAGACAGAATCAAGAATAAAAACACTAAAGATCACTATTTGAGTCCTACCATACAAAATGAACTAATTGAATTGCTAGCGACAGAAGTTGAAAAAGAAAATTTACAGCAATTGAAATTGGCAAAATATTTTTCTATAATTTTGGACTGCACTCCAGATATGTGACATCATGAACAAATGTCTGTCATTCTCCGTTACGTACTATGTAATGAAGAAGCTGCTGTTGTTAAAGAAACATTTTTTGGCTACTTGAGAATAAGTGACAGTACTGGGAAAGGCTTGTTGGACGCTTTCTTAGAAAAAGCGACCGAACTGCAACTCGAATTGTCTGATTGTCGAGGTCAGTCATATGATAATGGTGCTAACATGAAAGGAAAACATTCTGGGGTCCAAGCAAGAATGCTAGACATCAATCCCAAAGCTGTTTACGTGCCCTGTGCAAACCATACCCTTAACTTAGTTGTTGTTGACAGTGCTAATTCATCGACGGAAGCATTGACATTTTTTGGAGTACTTACAAGGTTGTATGTGCTGTTTTCTTCCTCTGCTCAGCGTTGGGAAATTTTGAAAAAACATGTGGAGCTGTCCATAAAGTCACAATCTGATACTCGTTGGGAAAGCAGAATTAAATGCATCAAACCTCTTCGATACAATTTAAAAGAGGTGTTGCTGGCACTGAAAGACTTGGAAGCCATTTCCATAGAAAGAAAAGATGGAAGAGCTGCCTCAGAAACAAAATCGTTGATAGCTCATTTATCAAAATGGAGTTTTCTTTTGTCGGTGTTTATTTGGTATGATATCCTATTCCAAGTCAATAAAGCAAGCAAGATTCTTCAATCGTATGGAGTCTCCCTTCATACAATGGAAACGGAAATCCAGGCAACTGAAAAGTTTTTGCAAAACTATCGCACAACGGGTTATGACAGTGCCGCAACATCTGCTGTTGAAATAGCACAGGAATTGGATATTGATCCTTCTTTTCCTCCGTCAAGAAGTGGAAAGAAAAGAAGATTGTTTGATTACCAAGGTGAAGAGGAACAACGAGCTACTCCTGAACTGAAATTTAAAAGCAACTTTTTCTATCCATTAGTAGACCAGGCTATTATGTCGATAAAGGAGCGCTTTAATTTGTTACGTGAGGTTTCTTCCGCCTTTTCGTTTTTGTACACACGAGACAAACTTTTGCTTGTGCAACAAGAAAATGCTCTTCTTACTTGCTGTGAAGAGTTCCAAAAAAAGTTCGGTGACATTGATTCTGATGAAATGAGCGCTGAGCTACAGCGGTTTGTTTTAATTTTACAAAAAAAACGCAATCTCAATACGGCTCAAGACTTTCTGAACTATCTTCTAAAGACTCATTTATTTGAATTGTATCCGAATGTGTACATCGCACTTCGAATCTTACTAACTTGCCCCGTGACTGTTGCCAGCGCTGACAGAAGCTTCAGCAAATTGAAACTGATCAAAACTTTTAATAGAACGTCTATGACAGACAGTAGACTATCTTCATTAGCCATGTTGTCAATCGAAAATGACTGCGCCCGATCTCTTGATTATGACAATGTCATAACAGCATTTGCGAACAAAAAGGTTCGCTCGAGACTATTTAAAAGATACTGTGTTTTTATAACTTTTTCATGTTTTTCAGTGTCATTGCTTTCGTTTCGCAGTGTCTGCATAAATGTCCTACTGAACTCTGGCATCGGTGCCGAATTTTTTATGACTTGCACCTTCGGTATCGGCATGCTTTATTCTGACATTAGCCTGTTTACTTATGTACAAATTGTGGTGTATTTTCTTAATGCAGCTTTTCAATTTTACACCTCTAAAGTGATATGACCTGTGCGCAGGGGCTCTTGCGCTTACTTTGGGGGGGGCCCGAAGTTGGAGTGCTACGGGACTGCATATTCCCCAAAGCTATTTCTTTTGTCCAGTTGTTGTTGCGTTGTTTTTAATCGTTACTTAAACAATATTGTCCAATCTCTGTGAATTTTTAAGATCATGTGAATAAGAGTGTTATTACATTTTGTGGGGATGACAGCTTTACATAAACACCATTGCTTTACATTTTCAACTGCAACTTTAGCAGAGTCTCTCAAAGATGTTCCAGCTGTTTTCTTGCAGTTCAGAATGTAAGCATCGAAAATGCAGGCACACAGTTTTGCTTATTGGTGGTTTAAATCCTCTGATATCATTCACAGCACATTCATCAAAACGCCATATCTTTAGCTTTCCTTTTGACTTAGTTGTCAATTTACGCAAATTAATTCATGAACTACTCATCAAACACCTTACAACTTTTCTCGGTAAGAAACAGAACAGTCAAATCCTATCGCTTGTAAACAGTTATTTCATATTTTCAACAACTTTTGTTGGCAGATCTACTGGTCCAGTTTCAAGCTTTATGGTTACCAACAATGACTGCCCTCATGTCATTCCTGCACCAAAAGTCTTACGCGCGATGGCGTAGTGGTTAGGGCGTCCGCTTCGCAGTCGGTAGACCTGGGTTCATTTCCCAAGTCGAGGCATACCAAAAGACTTTAAAAAATGGTGTTCACAGCTTCCTTGCTTGGCGCTCAACACTATAGGGATAGTGTGGAGAACAAGCTGGCAAGCTTGCTTGTTGTGTCCTTGGGCAAGACACTTAACGGAATGCCTCCGTCTTTATGTGGTAGACAGATGGTGTGGCCAAGCAGTCTATCCGTCGTGGTGGCCCAGTCTAACTGAAGGCTCGCAAACCGAGCCTGAGCGCAAATCAGTGTGGTCTACATATACATATCTTCCTGCATAAAGCTCACAATAAATAGCTCAAACGACGAAGAAGAAGAAGTCCCACGATACGTTGGATAGCCTACTTTGTACATTTAGCAACAAGTAAATCCACAACTGTAGTTTTCAATTTACAACTATGAAAGCCACTGCCTAGAAGCTTTTTCTCTGTCCACCACCTTGTGAAGAGTGATACTAAATGCTGGAGAAAGATAACTCCAGACTTTACCTGGCTGCAGGAGGTTGCAGAATGAACTAAAATAACACAACAAACATTTACTATTTGACATCATTCACACTTGAACAGAGTAAAGATATTCTAAGTGGAAGTTTAAAGAGGAAATGACGTCAAAATTATGAGGTTTTTATTCATGCGTATGAGCTCATGCTCTGTTTGCATGTTTTTTGTCAGACTGGGCCACCACGACGGGTAGACTGCTTGGCCCCACCACCTGTTTGCCACCTAAAGATGGAGGCATCCCGTTAAGTGCCTTGCCCAAGGACACCATAAGCAAGCTTGCCGACTCGTTCTCCACACTATCCTTTTTGTGCTGAGCGCCAAGCAGGGAAGCTGTGAATTTTATTTGTTAAAGTCATTTGGTATGACTCAACTTGGGGAAATGAACCCCATGTCTACCAACTGCGAGGCGGACGCTCTGACAGTGTTGCCAGATTTTTTTTAAGTTTCCAGCCCAAGTGGTATCTTAAAACTAGCCCAAAATAGCCCAACGCTTGCCTGTTGAAAAATAGCCAAAATTTGCAAGGTTAGTTTATGCAGGGCCTTTGAAAGAACAGTGCAGGCCCGGCATCAGCCCGGTGTTTGGTTTCCCATTGATGACCATAGTCAAGTCAGCCTGTTCTTCAACATGATTTCCAAAGAAAACAAGCCAATGCGGCTGCCGTGATCGTTTTGCCCCACGGTTTTGGTAATCTTGCAGTCAGCTAGACGTTGATCTCCTAAAGAAAAAAAACAAAGATCATCTTCTAGACGATGTCAAATCAACCTGGTGTTTGGAAAATAATGCGATTTAATGCCAGTTAAGCCTATTTTTGAGCAGTTTTTCCCACGAAAATACGTCAGTGACGATAACAACCTCCATATCACATACCGTTGTCTTATACTTTCACATTTGTTGTCACTCCAAACACTAGCCCAAAATAGCGGAACGGGATGGCAAAAAATACTCCAAAAAAACCGCAACCTGCGACTGCTAAATTTTTCCCCCCAACGCCTAATCAAAACGAGCCCAATTTCGCGGTTTTACCACGAAACTGGCAACACTGCGTCTTAACCACTACGCCATCGCGCCGGTCCATTATGAAAACAAAGTTTGGGAAATCTCCTGATCAGATAGTGCTGCAGACTAAAAATTTGACCAATTTTACGAAAAATTCTACATTTCACCTTGGGTAAACCAGGATCAAAGATTAAACTCAATCAAAATTTTTTTGTAAATATCAGGAAGCAAAATGGAACACTTTTTTTAAACGAACGAAAAATTTAAAGAATATTAAGGAAAATCAGCCAGCCTAATGACCAACCGAACCAAATCCAATATAAAAAGCGCGATTCTGTCTGTATGCACGTGCTTCAACTCCTTTAAAATTACCGGACGAACAAGCATCCACTTGGCACAATTGATCATCACCTCAGGGTAAGTGCCATAAGTGTATTCGAGACATCATCATGGTATCGTAATCAAAAATAATTTTTTAAATTTACATTTCTTGACTGAGCAAAATCGAAAGTTAGCACCCAACCTATCACTTTACAAAAAATTTTACCCCTTTGGAGTCTATGATAACGTCTCAACGCTTCATCACACAATTTGTGAGCTGTATTTTCTCAAAAACTATTGGTCGTAGAAACGCAATTAAACGTATTTCAGAAGATATTGATAACCTGCTTTTGATAAAAATAACTCTCTATCATATCAATTATATGCTCATTTGACAATGCAACGAGCAATTCTTTGTTTAACTGCTATAAGCTTTCTTCGCATGCTTCTTTTCTTTTCTTCTGGCATGCTAAAAACTTACTCTATGATATCACAATGTCATCTGGTATGATTAACACAATCTTTCGCTGCCAGACATCACAATATGATGAGTTTTTCAAAAACTGCAACATTTTTACAAAATTAGTTTATTTAAAAACTGATTTCCAACCTTATTTCTTAACCGATTTTCAAACTTTTTCAACAAATTAAAGGTTATTTTGGAGCAATTCTAATAATATGAAATATGTGTCTTTATTGTTACTTTTTTACCAAAAAATTGAACATTATTACCGGTAGTGTAACTTTCTACTTAAAAAGCGGCAAGCTGAGTAAAAACAGATAAATTTAATACAAAAAAGGTGATAATAAAATACAAACAATTAATGTCGTTTGAAAGCTTAGAAAATCTGATTTTCAGTAATATGTCACTCCAATTAGTTAAGGCTGAGAATTGCTTTATAACGGTTGATCAAAAATTGGTTGCCATACATCATGTTCTATTTTTAGTTGAACAATTATCCTACTACACCTAACAAACTTGCAATTGTTAGACAAAGTTAGTTCTTTGGTACATTTTGACTACTTTTCCTCGAATGCATGGTTTCTTTGCATTATCTGCTGACATTTTCAAAAACTTTTATCAAAAAATAGAGTCACAAAACGTTTATCAAATGTAGCCTACCGATTAAAAACACTCATAATTTTTGTGCCTCCATTTCACAAAATTGTTATTTCTACAAAAACTAACTACTTTGGTACATTTCGTTTATTCTATCTCAACTATTTGGATCATTGGCAATAACAATCAAATACTCAAAAACATTCATTTAAAAGTCAAGTCTCTGAAAACTTCAATATGTAGCCAACACCAAGCAAAACACTTGGTGATCCCCCAAGAATAAGAGGAGAGGGAGTAGTGATGGTCCTGTTTAATTTTTTGCAACAAATCTTTAATGTCGAGCTACATATTATCTAAATGTTCAAGCGATTTCCTTTGCAATTGGGTGAGGCCGGCGCAGCCAGCTGATTTGATGGTATTATTAACCTCGGCGTTATTAATGGAGCCTTGCTGTTGCAATAACTTAACTGTGTGTGCTTCATTTCGGCTTAGTTTGCTTTTTTGCACGGCTGCGTTTATGCCAGGACCAAGCAACATGCGCGCAGTCAGAAGCATCAGCTCATACAAATTCGCCTACAGTAACGAAAAAGTCTTAAGTGGCGGTCTTAAATATAATGGCTTAACCGTGAAAATACATAACAATTATCTTGGCGCTCTCCCACAACTTTGATATGCTTTCAAGCACTTGCTGAATTTAATGGATAAAAGTCTGTTTGGTTGAAGAACGCCTATTGTGATAACAGGGCAAATATGATGTTGTCAGCACGCGATAAACTTGGGAGAGATATAGTGGCTATGCACACTCGCCTATAATGTTGTTTTTAATGAGAACAGCAGCAGGCAGCATAATTATCCACTATCATTTTGATAGCAAACATAAATGATAAAGTCCATTACTAATATTTGTAATTGATAGACTCTTTGTATCGGTACGAAACACTAATCTTCATTAAAGAGAAAGGAGGTATGGATTAAGGGGCAAAGTTAAATGTAATAAAGTCACAAGTTTAAGAAAAGATCAAAATAAAACAATAATTGCATCAATTTGAATGATTGCAACTGGATGGAGCGTTTTGTTTGAAAAGAGCGTAAAAAGCGCCTATTGCAATAAGTTTTATGACTTTGGGGAAAGGCTCGGCCCATTTTCATGCTATGGCTAAAGCAAAGAGCGCAGCCAAAGAACTTAATGTCACAAATATAAATACGAAAGGGGGCACACCAAATCGTCAAATACGTAGGCCCACCACTACATGCCTCATTTCTTCAATTGTTAAAACGTTCACTACTTGGGTTATTTCTGTGCAGCTCAGGAATGCGCTGACTTCTCTTGGCACAGAAACCTTTGGCGGTATTTATCCTTTCCAACTTCACTGCACCCTTACATTACAATACCATTACATTATCACAATCTTATTCAAATAGAATAATACGGTAGCATGCAATACAAATAATAGGTTGTAAGTAGTTAAAACTATCCAAAAATTTAGTTAAAGCTAGCAATCACATAGAGGAAACACTAACTGATGCATCAACTGTACAACTAAATACCTAATTCAGCTAAAAAAGACTAGTTAAACCAAATTACCCAAATACAAAATAAACAACTAGAGCTTGCTGATAATTGTACCGCACTAAATCCGGGTTACTGATATAAATGAAGGTAATATTGCCAACTAATTCCCAATTATAGCTAAACAGCAAAGGCGGATCACAAACATGAAATATGGCGGATCACAGACGTGAAATGCAGTTATATACAACAAAGTTAAGCAGAGTGACAAGATAAGCGAATAAAAGTGACAAACGGCAATACTGGCCGTGGCGATGGTGTAAGCCAGGGGTGTCAAACTCATTTCTGTTCGGGGGCCGCATGACATAAAAATTTATACAAGGTGGGCCGCTGACATAAAAACATAAAACACTGGTACATTTACTGGTATTATTAAGACAGAATTGCTATATGCTTCCATTGTGATAAAACTGTACAAAAACTACAAAACATTTAAAGTTAAAGTTACCAGATTAGCTTTTGCAACAAGTACAATTAGGAGGTTTTCTTTTGAAAAATTACAATAAAAATTGACAGTCACTACTATGGAAAGTTCTAAGTTTAACTTGTGTAAAAGGAGTAACACCATCTTAGTTTGACCCAGACACTTGGCACCTTTTTTCTTTGACAAGTGTATCAATGTTAGGTGATAGTTCTTGTGAAGCAGCCACTTTAAGAATGTCATTTAGATTCTTGTTTGTCAGCCTTGAACGAAGCTTATTTTTGTTGATGGCCATCACTGAAAACAATTGCTCACACAGGTAAGTAGTTCCAAACATGCACAAAATTTTGGCAGCTAGGTCTCTCAGTTTAGGGTACCCAGGAAAAAGATACTTATAGATATCCAGGCCAACAATGGTAAACTTTTCTTTTAAATTTGAGTCACACTGCAAATCAATTATTTCCATTTGCAATTCTGTTGGTACATCAGAAGATGACACAGTAAATGGGCTGCAAAAAATTTTGAACTCTTGCTCCAGTTCAGAAAACACTTGAAAGCGACGCTCAAATTCGTGAAGCAAACTGGAAATGCTTTCTTTGTACCGGCCCAATTCAGTAATCGTTCCTGTGTTGTACAACTCTTTCAGAAATGGGAAATGAGCAGGACTATTCTTTGAAAACTGCATTTCCCACAACACAAGTTTAGACTTGAATGCCCTTATGTTGTCATAGTACTATGTGACAACCTTATTACGACCTTGCAACATTTTATTGAGGCAATTTAAGTGGTCAGTTATGTCCACCATAAATGCAAGGTCTTGCAGCCATTCCGGGGACTGTAGCTGTTCCACAGGCTTCCCTTTCATGTCCATGAAGTCAGCAATCTCCTTTCTTAGTTCAAAAAAACGTTTCAGCACAACTCCACGACTTAGCCATCTTACCTCAGTGTGGTATGGTAAACCATGACTGATATCACCATCATTAAGAAGTTGATCGAACTGACGATGGTTAAGACCTCTTGCTCGAATAAAGTTAACCGTGTTAAAAACAACTTCCATAACATGCTTCATTTTTAGTGTCTTGCAGCATAATGCCTCTTGGTGGATGATGCAATGAAAAGTATGAAAGTCATGACCTCCATTTGCAGCATTTACCTTTTCTTTTAACTTAGCAGCCACACCAGCCCTTTTCCCAGTCATGGAAGGAGCACCATCTGTGGCAATGCTGACAGCACGAGCCCAGTCAACTCCAATGTTGTCCAGTGCACCAACCAAAGAACTGAAGATGTCTTCACCCGTTGTTGTGCCAGTCATTGGTACTAATTTAATAAATTCTTCAGTAACTGTTAAACTAGCATCAACACCACGGATGAAAACAGCAAGCTGGGCAATATCAGTCACGTCGGAACTCTCATCAATAGCAATTGAAAATGCCACAAATGAAGCAACTTTTTCTTTCAATTGGTTATCTACATTGGCAGATAGATCTGAAATACGGTCAGCAATAGTGTTCCTTGTCAAGCTAATGTTGGCAAAAGCCTGACGTTTTTCTGGGCACACAACTTCTGCAGCTTTTAACATACAGTTTTTCACAAATTCTCCGTCAGAAAACGGCTTGGATGCCACTGCAATTTCTTTAGCAATAAGATAGCTGGCTTTCACTGCAGCGTCACTAACTTCCTTGGTATCAGTGAAGACTGACTGTTGTTTTTTTAGTCCAGACAACAGTTCCTTCACTTTATCTGTCCTAGATTTACCTTGAATGCTTTTGAATTTCCCGCTGTGTTGAGTTTCATAGTGCCGGCGAACATTGTATTCTTTCAACACAGAAACTTGTTGCTGGCATACTAAGCACACAGCCTTTCCATTCACATTGGTGAAAAAGTAACATTCCGTCCATTTATCTTGAAACACTCTGCATTCTGCATCAATCTTTCGTTTTTTTGATAAAGACATGTTGAAGGCTAAAATATACTGAAAAGTTCACAGAAAATTTTTACTTTCAAAATGACGCCTAGATCTATCACAGTATCAGTTTTTGTTAATCTTCAAAATATAAAAATATTAAAAGTGAGCAACCCCTTGAGGGGCCACATTCAAGCACTTGGCGGGCCGCATGCGGCCCGCGGGCCGTATGTTTGACACCCCTGGTGTAAGCGAAGGCAAAATGGTGGGGTTGGGTTGGAATAAATAACGATTGTGCATTTCCGCCTTTATGCAAATTAATCACAAAAACGCAATGGTAGTCTTATTGATCGGCCTCTTCTCGTAGCACCTCTAGGCCGATTTATTTTCGGTGACGTCGAAACTTGGGTGCCGCCATCATTATTGACTATGCTTCACTCCCTCCATTTCCAGTTTTAAAAAGTGCCAACGATAGTTTGTAACCTTTTTCTTTTATTTTGAGTACTACCAGTTATGATTAATAGATCAAGGTGATCACCATTACATGTACAAGACCTATGACCTATATTTTCTACAACGTGTTGTTGCTGTTCTCACAAATGTTTGTACGGTGAAGCCGGTGCAGCTGCATTGATTGACACAGTTTAACACGGCACAGGTGATGGCATGACCTGCCGAAGTAAAATTGCACCGTACTTAAGGGAAAAGATATCTTTTATTTGGTTGATAATACCTTTATAGAGCTACCGGGATCAAACCTATAAATTTTGGAAACGGCAAGAACTCTTCTGACTTCCCTGAGCATACCTAAGCAAGGAAAAACGAACATGCAACACGATGCATAGCCAGCAGGGACTTGATAAAGTTTGAGGGGAAATCAAAAGAAAACAATGTCACTGGGTAAAATCTCACCACATCGAAGACATTATTGCTATTTTGCTTGCAAATGGCTTAATATTAGAAATGTGTTTCCTATTTCCAAACTAAGGGGGACTCAAGCCTCCCTTGGGTTTGCGTAGGCAGTAAACAAAGCACATAAACCTAAGGCTTAACCAGGACCTTGAAATAAATTCTATTAGGAAACGAGTGCACCAGGTCATGAAAATCTTATGTAGAGAAACAACATAGCCGAACATTTTCGTCACTGTCTACACAAGTGCCCGATGGTTGAAGCAGGCTTGGCCACCTGAACCGGCTTTTTAATCCCGACCTTACTGATGGGGGTCATGTGGGCGACGCTGACATATGCTATAGAGAAAGGATGCTTTTTTGCTGTTATGCTGCCAGCAGTATATAATAGCTTATTTGGCGTCAGTCCTGGAGGTGCTGACGGGGACGGTGTTTGACCCTAGCTTTGACTCCAACCCTAGTCCTAATCCCAACTCTAACCTCAATCCAAAGCTCAACCCTAACCCCGGCCCTATTTTTATGTAAGGGACCTAAACCTAGAACAAAGGACATTAATTTTTTGTGAGAGAGCTAACCATGGGTCTGAAGGTGCTTCTAGGTATAAGAACATTAATTTTTTGTAAGCAAGCTAACTTAGTTCTATGCAAGGTAGCTAACTCTAGATTTAAGGATAATAAATTTATAAGAGGGAGCTAACCCTAGTCCTAGCCTTATGTAAGGAAACTAACCCTTGGTATAAGGACACTAATTTTATTTGAAGGATGTCTGAGGGAACTAATTCTTGATCTAGTTCTAACAAAGTGTGGGTGTCGTTAGATTTATTCGGTTATAGAATATTTCAAAGAGTTTGCAGGGGTGCAATCCTTGCCACCTTATGATAGTATTTGATTTGCCCTATATAAAGTTATTGCACAACGATTACGTAATTTTTTTACGGTTGTTTGCTGGGTATGGTGCAATCCTTATCTCTTTATGGTAGCATAAAACTTATCCAATATGAGGTTACATAATATTGCACAATGATCTAATAATTCCGGTGCAATTGTTTGCTGGGATGTGATGCAATGACGTTGAAGCAAAGCGGTAAGAGAAAGTCAGCAAAATGCACCGTCGCTCTTCGGACTATCCAAAGCATACGGTTTTGAGGCAAATACTAAAAACCGTTTTTAACATTTTACGGTTATGATCGTTTTAAATCTATTGCATATTTGTTTCCAAAAATATTCACAGGCTTTTGTAATAAAAAGATTGATCAATTCAAATGTTTTGAAGCTATTCATGAGATTTTTGTATTACGTAATTACAATGCCAGCGTTTCAGGCAGACACATTAGTTTCTACCATTGCTTAATTCAAGAACTTTATTTATCAAACGTGGCACGAAAATAAAAATTTGTATAAACTACATAAACAAAACCAAGGAAAATGTAATTTCGCGCAGTCATCGAGGTCATCAGAATCAACTGCCTCGTCTATCAAGCGACAACAAAATATACAAACTTTAGCAATAACAAACAGAAAAAAGCAAACGATATACTTTTTTAAATAGAATTATCAAGCACAAACATTTTTTTCATTCACGTCATGAATTTAAACATCGTTTTATTATGAAGTAAAACTAATTGATCTGCACCATGCAATGCTAATGCCCTTTAAACACGACTTCAGACCAATAACAAGAACCAGCTGCTACTTCGAAGCCAAAAATTTTATTTGTTACTTAAACAGTCTTGAGTTCAATTCTATATAACAGTATTTTTATGTGTTACTCAAAGGCTCTTGTAAGCAATGCTGCTGTTGTATAGTCTTAATATGCAAAGACTTGTGTGACCAAGTCTGTTGTTGCATAGACTTGTTATTCAATGTGACAGATTTTACATCTCTAGGTATCAGTTAAGAGTCAAAAATGTTACTATAATCAATTTAATCTGCTAAAAAAGAGACACCATTTATCAACATTATGTAGATGTTATGCGACAACCAAAAATTAAAGTAAAATTATGCCTCTATATTAGTTGTATAAATAATTTAACCACTTTATAATAAAACTATCAATTTTTGCAGTGTTAGCAGAAAAACGACAGACCTATAAAATTTGTTCTATTCTAAGCCAATACAGGATCTTTTGTCAGCGAAATGGGTGGAGATTTCAGTTTACCTTTTGTCAGGGAATAACTGTGCAGAGATCGTTTCAATAAGTTTGACAACGTTTCTAGAAATAACTCACTGAGCATTGAATTCACAATCCTAAATACGTTTTATACGACATTAAAAAACAAAAATTACAAAAGTATCATTAATTTTTAATGCTTCATCTAAATTTACCGTTCTCACTTTTTGTAACACATCTACATCACTACAGAAAATTTCTCATAAACATTAAAGATAATCTAAGACATAGGTTTCTTATCGCATCATTCCGTCACTTCTCTTAATTTTTTTGTACTTTTCTACTTTTAAATGCATCCACCATCATCGTTCCGCCTGTTAAATGTCATTCATTCTTCTCTCGGACTGTTTTGATAATAGTTTTTGATAATTTTGACCTAAATAATTTCTAACAATCTGCATGTAATGAGTTTTACTAGCCACGAGATGTTGTGCGTGCGTGTTGATGTACAGAATTACAGAAAGCCAACAAAATTATATGACATCAAATTTCGAAAAACGGTTAAGTTTAAATATTTGGAATTAATGATTTCGGAAAATGATAATTGTGAAGTGAGAAGATTTAAGCAGGATAGTGTGAGTGGGGAAAAAAATTACTGCAGAAATACGTGATTAAAAAAATATTGGCTAAAACAAGCGGTAAAGTTTTCAAATCTGCGGTTAGTTTGTGATGTTTGGATAAAAATCGTCACTGATAACTGAAAAATGTGTGATGGAAGTCGAAGTCGATGAGCTCAAAATGTTGAGGTTTTCATCGAAAATAACTCGAAGGAATAAGTTGCATAACTGCTATATACAGAAAAAATCGGTGGTAAAGCGAGAGACGCAGGATTCTTTTTCAGTGTCAAAAGATGTCGGCTCTGATCTATGATATTGTTAAGTTTTATGAGCTGGAAACATGTTTGGTCGTTTACTAGTCAGTTCAGGAATTAAACGTTTATAATTAATGTTATGTTGTGTTAATTCATCAAAGTTAAATTATAGCAATAACAATTTCGTTAAAAACGGCATTTCAAGTCTTTAAAGCTATTTCAACTGCAAAAAACGTCGAATTTACATATACTTTTCTTCAAAACACGTATTTTGGTCACCGTTGATAATCAGCCGCAATGGTTTTGAGTATAAACAAATGTAATGAAGAATACCATCATGTCATAAGAGTTTGGAGGAGTATTTCCCTCACCGACTCACAGTGCGCATTGTTCTTTTCATAGAATAAGGTCAAATTAGGGATAACAGGATCTACTGGGTGCTTTTCAGTCACGAGATGATGTCTTACGCACTTCAATTCATGACGTCTCAGCTTCAGACAGTATTTCATAACGTCTCAGCTTCAGACGGTTTATTCTTTAAAAAACTATCCTCTTATGACGTCAACCAAAGTTACCATCGTGGAATTCTTTGTAATTCAACCAAACGATTAATTTATTTTTTACATTTTTACTTATCTATCACGTGGTAGCGATTACGTGATAAGGTAATTCGGGACATTTCATTTTTGTCATAACAGAAATTGTTTAATGAAGTTTTGTATCTGACGATGACCCCAGAAGTGTGTTAAGAACAGTGTCCGAGAGAAGAATGAATGACATTTAACAGGCGGAACGATGATGGTGGATGCATTTAAAAGTAGAAAAGTACAAAAAAATTAAGAGAAGTGACGGAATGATGCGATAAGAAACCTATGTCTTAGATTATCTTTAATGTTTATGAGAAATTTTCTGTAGTGATGTAGATGTGTTACAAAAAGTGAGAACGGTAAATTTAGATGAAGCATTAAAAATTAATGATACTTTTGTAATTTTTGTTTTTTAATGTCGTATAAAACGTATTTAGGATTGTGAATTCAATGCTCAGTGAGTTATTTCTAGAAACGTTGTCAAACTTATTGAAACGATCTCTGCACAGTTATTCCCTGACAAAAGGTAAACTGAAATCTCCACCCATTTCGCTGACAAAAGATCCTGTATTGGCTTAGAATAGAACAAATTTTATAGGTCTGTCGTTTTTCTGCTAACACTGCAAAAATTGATAGTTTTATTATAAAGTGGTTAAATTATTTATACAACTAATATAGAGGCATAATTTTACTTTAATTTTTGGTTGTCGCATAACATCTACATAATGTTGATAAATGGTGTCTCTTTTTTAGCAGATTAAATTGATTATAGTAACATTTTTGACTCTTAACTGATACCTAGAGATGTAAAATCTGTCACATTGAATAACAAGTCTATGCAACAACAGACTTGGTCACACAAGTCTTTGCATATTAAGACTATACAACAGCAGCATTGCTTACAAGAGCCTTTGAGTAACACATAAAAATACTGTTATATAGAATTGAACTCAAGACTGTTTAAGTAACAAATAAAATTTTTGGCTTCGAAGTAGCAGCTGGTTCTTGTTATTGGTCTGAAGTCGTGTTTAAAGGGCATTAGCATTGCATGGTGCAGATCAATTAGTTTTACTTCATAATAAAACGATGTTTAAATTCATGACGTGAATGAAAAAAATGTTTGTGCTTGATAATTCTATTTAAAAAAGTATATCGTTTGCTTTTTTCTGTTTGTTATTGCTAAAGTTTGTATATTTTGTTGTCGCTTGATAGACGAGGCAGTTGATTCTGATGACCTCGATGACTGCGCGAAATTACATTTTCCTTGGTTTTGTTTATGTAGTTTATACAAATTTTTATTTTCGTGCCACGTTTGATAAATAAAGTTCTTGAATTAAGCAATGGTAGAAACTAATGTGTCTGCCTGAAACGCTGGCATTGTAATTACGTAATACAAAAATCTCATGAATAGCTTCAAAACATTTGAATTGATCAATCTTTTTATTACAAAAGCCTGTGAATATTTTTGGAAACAAATATGCAATAGATTTAAAACGATCATAACCGTAAAATGTTAAAAACGGTTTTTAGTATTTGCCTCAAAACCGTATGCTTTGGATAGTCCGAAGAGCGACGGTGCATTTTGCTGACTTTCTCTTACCGCTTTGCTTCAACGTCATTGCATCTCATCCCAGCAAACAATTGCACCGGAATTATTAGATCATTGTGCAATATTATGTAACCTCATATTGGATAAGTTTTATGCTACCATAAAGAGATAAGGATTGCACCATACCCAGCAAACAACCGTAAAAAAATTACGTAATCGTTGTGCAATAACTTTATATAGGGCAAATCAAATACTATCATAAGGTGGCAAGGATTGCACCCCTGCAAACTCTTTGAAATATTCTATAACCGAATAAATCTAACGACATCCACACTTTGTTAGAACTAGATCAAGAATTAGTTCCCTCAGACATCCTTCAAATAAAATTAGTGTCCTTAGACCAAGGGTTAGTTTCCTTACATAAGGCTAGGACTAGGGTTAGGGTTAAGATTAGGATTAAGGTTAGAGGTAGGATTAGGTTAGGGTTAGAGCCAGGGTCAAGCACCGTCCCGGTCAACACCTACACCAGCACCTCCAGGATTGATGCCAAATGAGCCATATTTACTACTGCTGTTTATTGAGATATCTATATCTATAATATAAAGCAGAGCCAGTCCCGTAGCACTCCAACTTCGGCCCCCCCCAAAGTAAGCGCAAGAGCCCCTGCGCACAGGTCATATCACTTTAGAGGTGTAAAATTGAAAAGCTGCATTAAGAAAATACACCACAATTTGTACATAAGTAAACAGGCTAATGTCAGAATAAAGCATGCCGATACCGAAGGTGCAAGTCATAAAAAATTCGGCACCGATGCCAGAGTTCAGTAGGACATTTATGCAGACACTGCGAAACGAAAGCAATGACACTGAAAAACATGAAAAAGTTATAAAAACACAGTATCTTTTAAATAGTCTGGAGAGAACCTTTTTGTTCGCAAATGCTGTTATGACATTGTCATAATCAAGAGATCGGGCGCAGTCATTTTCGATTGACAACATGGCTAATGAAGATAGTCTACTGTCTGTCATAGACGTTCTATTAAAAGTTTTGATCAGTTTCAATTTGCTGAAGCTTCTGTCAGCGCTGGCAACAGTCACGGGGCAAGTTAGTAAGATTCGAAGTGCGATGTACACATTCGGATACAATTCAAATAAATGAGTCTTTAGAAGATAGTTCAGAAAGTCTTGAGCCGTATTGAGATTGCGTTTTTTTGTAAAATTAAAACAAACCGCTGTAGCTCAGCGCTCATTTCATCAGAATCAATGTCACCGAACTTTTTTTGGAACTCTTCACAGCAAGTAAGAAGAGCATTTTCTTGTTGCACAAGCAAAAGTTTGTCTCGTGTGTACAAAAACGAAAAGGCGGAAGAAACCTCACGTAACAAATTAAAGCGCTCCTTTATCGACATAATAGCCTGGTCTACTAATGGATAGAAAAAGTTGCTTTTAAATTTCAGTTCAGGAGTAGCTCGTTGTTCCTCTTCACCTTGGTAATCAAACAATCTTCTTTTCTTTCCACTTCTTGACGGAGGAAAAGAAGGATCAATATCCAATTCCTGTGCTATTTCAACAGCAGATGTTGCGGCACTGTCATAACCCGTTGTGCGATAGTTTTGCAAAAACTTTTCAGTTGCCTGGATTTCCGTTTCCATTGTACGAAGGGAGACTCCATACGATTGAAGAATCTTGCTTGCTTTATTGACTTGGAATAGGATATCATACCAAATAAACACCGACAAAAGAAAACTCCATTTTGATAAATGAGCTATCAACGATTTTGTTTCTGAGGCAGCTCTTCCATCTTTTCTTTCTATGGAAATGGCTTCCAAGTCTTTCAGTGCCAGCAACACCTCTTTTAAATTGTATCGAAGAGGTTTGATGCATTTAATTCTGCTTTCCCAACGAGTATCAGATTGTGACTTTATGGACAGCTCCACATGTTTTTTCAAAATTTCCCAACGCTGAGCAGAGGAAGAAAACAGCACATACAACCTTGTAAGTACTCCAAAAAATGTCAATGCTTCCGTCGATGAATTAGCACTGTCAACAACAACTAAGTTAAGGGTATGGTTTGCACAGGGCACGTAAACAGCTTTGGGATTGATGTCTAGCATTCTTGCTTGGACCCCAGAATGTTTTCCTTTCATGTTAGCACCATTATCATATGACTGACCTCGACAATCAGACAATTCGAGTTGCAGTTCGGTCGCTTTTTCTAAGAAAGCGTCCAACAAGCCTTTCCCAGTACTGTCACTTATTCTCAAGTAGCCAAAAAATGTTTCTTTAACAACAGCAGCTTCTTCATTACATAGTACATAACGGAGAATGACAGACATTTGTTCATGATGTCACATATCTGGAGTGCAGTCCAAAATTATAGAAAAATATTTTGCCAATTTCAATTGCTGTAAATTTTCTTTTTCAACTTCTGTCGCTAGCAATTCAATTAGTTCATTTTGTATAATAGGACTCAAATAGTGATCTTTAGTGTTTTTATTCTTGATTCTGTCTTGAAGCTCTTTTAGGATCGGATCTCTTCTTGCCAAAAGCTCAAATATACCCAGAAAATTTCCATTGTGAGGAGATCCTAAGACTTCTTCAGATCCTCTAAAAGCAAGATTCCTTTCCGATAGAAACAAGACAATGTCGATAAGTCTCTCCAAAACATTTCTCCAAAAACGTCTTTCATTGAAAAAAATATTCATCTCGCGTTTGTCGATAGTGGATGAATTTCTTATCCCTTCAGCTAGCAACATCCATTGACTGCAGCATTCTTGGTGGGAAATGCCGTTTTCATGGTCTTTCAGTTTTTTCGAAAAACCCTCCCATGTATTTATACCACTACAAAAGGGGCTTAGTGTTTTTCCAAATAGCTTACAACAAAAGCAAAAAACTTGATCTGATTCCCCAGAATAAACTAGCCACGACCGTGAAACACTTTCACCATTAGGTAACACACGTTTATAATGGTTGGAGGAAAAACGTCGCCTTGGAGTTGTGTTATTATATGGAAAATTCATTATTAGTTGATGTGGTCCACGCTTTACTATATCACATCGTTGAGCATCAGAAATACTTTCAGGCCATTTACATGGGTCATCAGGGATAGGGGTAAATTGAGATTCAGTTATTTTTGATATTGAAGGTTGCGTATTGGCAGGTAAATCACAACTTACATTTTGTGGAAATTCACAATCACTTTGATGCTGATCGTCATAGTCTTCTTTTTCTTGTACACTATAGTTTTCTTCATCCCTCTCGGTACTAGTGCCAGGTCTACTCTGCTCAGTAATCTTGAAAAAATCTGTCATCTTGGGCAATTTCGCTACAGCATCTCGAGCAGTGGCTGCTTCTTTTCTCTTTTGAGCACCACTTTTTGAACGTTTCATTCTATACAATGTCAATAAAATACTTTATCTGCACTCTGCAGTGTATATATATATTGTCCCGGTATTTATAGCCAAACAGAATTCCAGACCATTCTATGATTGTTGCGTAACAACGGCATTGTTACGTCAATCGAATATTCAAGATTCTACCAGAAAATCAATCGAAATATTCTAGATTCTGCGAGATAAAATGACGTTGCATTCACTTATGATGTCACAAGCCAATTTCTTCCTACAGTTTAAATCGGTTGTAAACAAGTATGCTGAACTGAAAATAGTCACGTAGCCAAAAAGCAATTTCAGACTAACTTGTGCCCCCAAAGTTGGACTGCCCCCCCCCCAATTGGGGGGTTTGGGGGGCGGCTGCTACGTCTCTGAGCAGAGCAATAGAATGCCAAGCTTAAGAAAAAATCATTACCGTAGACCTAATAATTTGTGAAACTGAATTTAGTAAAAATATTTTGTTTGATGTGGCCTGGTGGGCACTTATTGGAATATCGTGAATGAATTCGGGGAGCCGTAGCCGCTGTTGCCGCTATGCCGGATACAAGGCAAATAGCGCAGACAAAGAACTTAAATACCGTAACCAAATCGCAAAATAGGCTTAATACTGAATAATTTATTTCTGTAATTGCAAAAATAAACACCATTTGGCTGCCATTATCAGTTTTGACTGTGTTTTATTCCCTCCCCCTTACACTTTTTAAAAGTATTAATGGTAGTTTGTAACAAGATTCTTTCTTTGCGAGCATTGTCAGCCTTCAAAAAGAGAACAAGATGATCACCACTACGAGTACAGAAGTTGCCGAAGAGCATAAAATTCATTAACTTTTTGTTTCAATTCACACAAGAACTTGATGGGTAAAGCTGTCTGGTTTCAAAATAAGACCGCAAACCTCACAATTTATAAAACTGAATTTAGAGATAACATTTTGCTAGAAAATAACTTAGCCTGATGGGCGTCTACTACAATATGGTGAATGACTTTGCGAAAGCTATAGCCGCTTTTCTCGCTATGTTGGAAACAAGACAAATAGTACTGCCAAATAACGTAACGCCAGAAGTGAATATACGAAATGGGCCGCACCAAATTATGAAATAGACATACCACTAAATAGGTTATTTTTTTAATATTGAAATTCCCACAGCATTTAGACGCCCCAATCATTTTTGACTGTGTTTCAATCTCCACACTCCTTACACATTTTAAAAGTACAACATTCTTTCTTCGTGAGCATTACTAGCCTTAATTCATCGAACAAGATAATCACTATTAAGTTACAGGTATTATGGAAGTGCATAAAAACATTAACTTTTTTGTTACTGTGGGTGAAGCTGGCTTCGCCGGCTAAACCGAAATACTTAACACCGACGTTACTGATGAGGGCCGTGCTGGCGACGTCGGCAGAGCTGGTCAGTTATTAATAAATTCAATGAAATTTTTACCGAAGCCCTTAAAACTTTTGCGCTTTTCCGCATTATCAATTTTGTAATTTTGTGTTTTTTTCATGTCAGTGTCCAACGCTTCATCGCGAGCGGTTGAACGTAAACTCTTCATCTTTAACATTAAGAGCTGAACGTGCTCCGCTAAAACAACCAGAGCTGTAATTTGTTATCTGGAAATCGTGGTCAAGTGTATTAAAGCGGGATGGAATGAAACATCATTAAGGAATGTATTCATTTTTTTTATACTACGTGTGTTCCGATATAGACGTGATTCAGAGTTCCTTATCTTTCAAAATTGTGTTTCTTTTGATCCGAAGTATAATTCGATATTCCAGATTTCTAAACAATTGTTCCAAAATGTTCTGAAGTACTGAAATACGTAATATGTGCTTTCCTTGGTGGGACCCGGGTAGAATAAAGAGTATTGAGCGTTCTGTACTGAAATCACTGGGAAAACAAACAACAACAAACTATATCTTGGGGAGAAAACCTGCATTTCCAACGAAAAACTGAGGGCTTTCCTAAAGCTCCCCCTTCAAAGTTGATCTTTATTTTGTAGGAGCTCCTTCCCAAATGCATCTATGTTGGGCCACTATAGTTTTTAACTTTAAAAATAGGCTTGATGTATTTACTGACTAATGATCAACCTGACAAGGCAATGATGCTGAAGTTCTCAAAAACACATTTTACTGGCATTGTGATAAAAAATGGTTTAGTTTGTTGTGAAAAGTGTGATTAAACTTTTTGTAAACTTCCGCTTGCAGTATTACTAACAGTAAGCCAACGGCAAAAAAATCTTTTGCTTGGTTGTAGTTTTTAGTCAATTATGCTTAGATTCATCAAGCTGCTTCAAAAAATCCATTCCTGAAACTACCGCGAATGATCAATTGAATTCAATTTTGGCTTGACGACGTTCACCTCCCGAAAAACATGCGCCCCCATGCGGGGCCTGAACGCGGTTCTGCAAACACCTCGGAGAAAATTGGTTTCTGTAGCAAAAGTGTTTCCTATCAAAAAAGTCAGGTGTTGAGTGTTTTCCAAAAAAAACATCATGTGCCAGGAATATAGAATACTTGAAGAAATTCAGAAGCTTAGTTTTTCAGGAAATTCTCATACCCTGGCTACGTCTCCTGGACTGACTTAACTAATTCCTCAAAATAGATAGACAGTTGGGCATTAAATGGGCCAGACGAGAACGTGCCACTCTTTGCTCTCAGCGACTCGCTAGGTCTTCTGTGTGACGTCGTTCTATTGAGTGGCCAACAGCTGAGGCTCAGCCGCCGATGATTGGGGTCGGGTGTGCCGCCGTACAATTATTATTATTTACATTCAACACTCCTCGGCGTTGACACGAGGCTTAGTCACGCTCGAGTGATTTTAATATACCTGAATAAACATTTTCAAGCAGATATGACAAACAATCCCAAATTGAAGCAGCCCGAAACGGCGAAGCGTTCGCGTGTTGCTGCTAAATTCTCTCTCAACAACCTCTCGAGAAAATTTCGTGTAAACATTAAGTTATTAGCGCGATAAACACTGGCTCGCGACGTCTTAGTTCAGACTATCCGAAACTGATTTTAGTTCAAGCATAAAATTGCGTAACAATCCGTCTATAATTACATCATGACTAACCCCGAGAGTCAGGTTTAGATTTTGCAGCAAACGTAAAAGCGATAAGTTCGCGCGGACAACAAACTGTCAGGCTCAGCATTGAGTTCTTGGAAGGTGGAGGAAAGCGGGTCTTAGAAAGCTTTTTCGATTGTTACTTGGCAATTAAAAATAAAGGTTCGGCGGCAGCTTCCGGATCACCGGAAACAGCGCGTTTTGAAAAAGTTGGTTACGATTTTTGTTCGCAGAAATAGTTTTACCTCTAGCAATTGAAATTATTTTCCTTCCAACAAAAAATAGCGCAATCTGGCCGTGGTCTCTGACCGATTTTGAGTTATTGCTAGAGCCATCTTAACGCACAAACAACAGCGACACGCGATTTGTCATCTGCGAGCTGTGGCTACCTGGCCTGCTTCTCGAGATGGGGAAAGGGAAGGAGACCATAAGGCCCAAAGAGCGGGAAAGCACGCTTGGTGGGGCAGGAAAAGAGTTATCAAAGAAATTGCGAGTTGGAATTAGTGGCGTTAGCAGCTCATGACTTGAAAAAGTGAGAACGCTGAGTTTTGATCTTTGGTTTTTTGTATAAAACATTTAGGCTTGTTACCATTCCAATTGCGAGGAAACTGAGACTCTTAGACCCTCACCAGCTCTGTTGGGCTGTGTTTGATTTTGAACTTTAAAGTATTTAAAGAATAATCATCATCGGCCGTATTGATATTTTTGAGTGGCTGCGGATTCAAATTTTGCAGTTTCCCAAACTCTCTGTTACCAACATGTGTTTAAAATGAGTCAAATAAGTTTACAAATCTTATTTTGCTTCTTGCTGTAAGGAATCGGAATATAGGATTTTAAAAATTAGACACCAAGCGCCTGTAAAATTTCTTTCTGAGTTTTGGTGCCTACAAAACTTTCTTATCATCTTAACTGATCGTCATTTAGTTACAAAAAAACCTCTGCATGTTTGAAGTAATTTACAACTAAAATCTAATGTTGCTCTGTCTCAGCTTACCCCCAGCTTAATTAAAGACAAAGACTTTTGCAACTGATGGAATACAATACAAATCTACCTAGGCTAACCTGGTGGTTCTTTACCGCAAACCGATTGGATTCCTGAAGGAAGAATTATTTTTTAGAAAAAAATTTTGTTCTAGCGAGAAATTGAGAAGAAAAAATTTTGTTATGCAATTTACATATACACTGCAGTGTTTTAGTATGGATTTTTAAAAATAAACCCTAAAAATATAAAAAAGATCTATGGAATGCAAATTCGGCAATTGAGTCTACAAAAATAGCGATCACCAAAAAATATAAAAAAAATTTGCTGTAAGAAGGACAAGATTGAATATGAGCTCTCTAAGAGAAAAACACAGAAAAAGCGTTAAAAAAGGGATGGATCAGCTTACTTCAAACGTTCTCGCCACATTTCTCGCATCTAAACTATAGTAGCAAAAAAAGCATCCCATAAATCAACCAATCAAAATTGGTGTGAGGCTCACCAAGTATAACAACTCCTGCGCTCAACAAAATAAACTCCAGGCAAATTCGAAGCTGAGAATTTCGTCATAATAGACTCAGTCGAATGCGGTTATCTTAGATGCTGCAGCACCAGTAATTCGAAAACTGCATCTTGAACAATTTTTGACGCAATCGGGTAATATGGCGTTTCGATATTTTTCAAAACTGAAGAAATATTTTTGCAGAATTTTTAAAGGAGTTTGCATAAAATTGTTAATAAAATTGTAAAATACGATACGGTTTTCTAAAATTAGGAAGATGCAACATCTGCTGGCGAGTCGCCCCTGCGACGCAGGACGGCACCAGATAAAAGGCGTCTTGAATCGAGTGATCTCAGGCGCTGCTCGAGGATTCTCAAACATTGAGAGATCAGATTTAAATGAAGAAAGTGGTGAATCCTAGCAACAAAAGCGAGAGGAAAGGTAGCGAACAAAGAAATGATGTCAAAAACCTATGAGTGGAAAGTAAAATTTGAGGCGTTTTTTTAGGATATTTATTGAAAGCAGCGAGAAGGATGCAAAGAGAACTAGAAAAGAATTTGTACCAGCTCTCATTTTTTCCAGCCATTTGTTATTAAACTTCATTATTTATTTTAGCTGATACATTTTTGTTGAAAATGATTATCTGTCCCAGATCTGACGTCATAGTGGTTGCCATTCCGGTAATGTTTGTGGCGTCACTCACTCATGTTGCATGGAGCGTCAACCACGAAGCTCTGATGTTGATGGACACGCCACCCTCCTACCGACATCAATGCAGACTCATACCCCGCGATTTCGCGCTCTGCTACGGCATCGAATACATCTCGTGAGTGTTACCATAGTAACAACATAAAGTGACATTTTCATATATTACGTCACAATGAATGAAGCGAAATCAACGAAGCAAACTTTGACCCAATTCCGAAACAGGACCTTTCCTCTCGAACATTGCCAGAGTTAATAATAATGGCGACGGCAATGAGAAAATGAGAGCGAGATTTGACTAAACATCGCTTTCAAATAACGGACCCGCGCGGTTTTAAATGGGTATTAATTTTTCTACAAAGTTGTTACCTCGCAAATATCTATTTCAAAACACGTCGCTGTTCATTATATCATCTGATTATTCTAGAATGCGACTTCCCAACTTGCTCGGGCACGAATCGATCTCGGAAGTGATGGAACAAGCAAGTCCATGGCCTCCTCTAGTGGCAAAGAGTTGCCACCCTGAAACGAGAAGGTTTCTCTGCTCCTTGTACGCACCCGTGTGCCTGCCAGGTGACGGTCACGTCATTGTCACGTGACTACGTGCTCACTCATACATAACTTTTTTGTAGGATTTTACGTTTCCATCCCCCCTTGCCGTTCTCTGTGCGAGGGGGTTCGTGGAGCGTGTCTGCCCATGATGACAAGATTTGGCTTCTCGTGGCCTCCCATGCTCAATTGCTCTCAATTCCCCGCCTCCTCTGACGTCGATGGTCTGTGCATTCCAGGGGGAAGTGAAGTAAATGTGAAAGGTTTGTCAAGCAACACGCTTTTGTGACGTAATAAAGCAGTGCACTCTTTCTTCAGACCCGGAACCGTGCCCCCCATGTGACCGAAAAAACGCAGTAACGCTTCGGCGACGATATTGTTCGTTCGATTTCGGTGAGTTTAAATTGGTTATGTAATAATTTCCATTGGTATAATATTTTATGACGTCATAGTCATGCGAGTGCGAGTGCGGCGGGTGGATTTCGACGACGGGGGAACTCGGATCTTAACACGAAAACGGAGGAAGGTGTTCAAATGGTCGAGTTCCGGTTTGAGGAAAGGAGTTCTTTGGCTTCGTGATGGTCTCCATTGCACTTGTGATGTCATAAAAAATATCAAATCGCGTTATCTAGTGGCAGGGTGGCAAGTGGGAAAAAATTTAATATTACATTCCGTCGCTAGGTGGAGCAAAAAGTACAAAAAACTGGTCAGAAAAAAAAGGAGTAGAAAATGCAACCAGAACAATTAAAGTGAGAGTGAATTGTATTCACTGTGACCTAATCAATCGATACGCTTTGATGAAAACGGTGGTGGGAGATATTGTTGAGAGTCGTGCTCTTCAAGACGTTCGTCACTTTTGTGTGTTATTATGCAATGATTTTTATTTGTTTCACATGTTTTTATTTGAATAAAGTTTTTGCTTTTCCACGTTATCTCAAAAAAAGGGGGTGAGAAGGTTGAACCTCTCCAAGTAAGCTGGGAAAGGCTAACAAGGTTGAACCTTTTCAAATGAAAGGGGAGGTAGCTATAAAAAGATTTTCCAGACGATGCAACGCAGGCCACCGCAAAAAAATCACGAAACAGTAGAACTTTTTAAAGAAGATTGTTCTGCTTAGGAACAAATGATGGCGCAAGATCTAAGTACCAGAGCTACGCGTTCCTAACCACTGCCGGGTTGTGTTGAATTAAGTATTGTATTCTTCAAATATTTTTGTCGAAACCAACAAAAACACTTATTACTAGAGTAATTGAACGTCAGCTAAATTAATTTTTTTCGTAGCAGAGAATGTCTATAATTTCAAATGATTAAAGGAATTTGGCAAAGCTGATCACGCCATTTTACTCGAGAAGTCGGAAACACATAGTGTTGGAGGTCTAAACTAAGCAAAAACTACCAATGAAACAAGTAGCAATCTAGTTTTGCAAATGGTATTCAATTGAAATCACTGAGCAATTTTTTTGTGAAGTGCCTGAAAAATCAATACTGGCTCAAATTTTATTCAATACATCCGTAAGTAGTTTCCCAGTTTGATATATTCTAATTTACAGATGACGCGAAGTTGACAATTTCCCATTATCATGAAAAACAGTTACAAGTCATGGTTGACAAAGAACTGAAAAAATATCAACATCCGGAAAAAATAAACAAACTTTTAATTAGCTATTCAAAAACAATATAACGTTGTGTCAAATAAAAAAATTTAACTTCTAGGTGGATCAAACAAAAATGAGCCAAAAGAAATGTAATATATAATTGGATGTACAAATAGATAAAAAATTAACATGGAAGCCACACATGCAAAGTCTAAATGGCTAGTGGATTATGATTAGCCGACGCGATGGCGTAGTGGTTAGAGCGTCCGCTTCGCAGTCGGTAGACCTGGAGTTCATTCCCCTTGTCGAGTCATACCAAAAGACTTTAAAAAATGGCATCCACAGCTTCCCTGCTTGGCGTTCGGCATTTATGGGAGGTTGTGGAGAACAAGCCGGCAAGTTCGCTTGTTGTGTCCTTGGGCAAAGCACTTAACGGGACGCCCCACCTTTATGTGGAAGACAGGTGGCCCATAAACCTCGAAAAAGGCAACTCCCAAGCGAGTACGGACTTTCCGTCCAAAGTATAGCGATACAATTCGCTTTCTCGTGAATGGAGGATAAATATGGCAAATAAAACAAAATAAAACAAAACAAAGATTAAATATCGTTCAAGAAATACGTGCGCAGTATAAATATTAACAATGATGTGCTATGCTAAGACTTACGCCCACCTTAGCCATGGCATCAGCACATGGGGAGGAGCTTCTAAGATATTACTACACCCTTACAAACACATAACACATCAAAATTGATGGGTTACAATTATGACTTTTTCAATTACAAAGCATTAGGCAAAACCATTTTTTCTAAAGATTTAGTTACAATTGTCTTAGGCAGACATTTATACTCTACATATAACAAAAAATGTATCTCCTTGCATATAAGTTCTAACCACGTTGCGCAACAAGACTTTAAAAACTTTCGCTATTTGCTCCTATAATACCTGACAAAAATTGAATTAAAGCTATTTTGTTAAAAGACAATGATTGGAATTTTCACAGAAATTTTTGCATTTTGTTAGAGCCAAAATATGGAATTTAATATTCCCAAAAGCATTTAAGAATACAATTTTTGTGCATTAAGGAAAAAAACTTAACTTCTATTTGCCTCAGGGATGTATGTAGTATAACTACAACGAAAAAAAAACAGTTATAAAAATAACTAAAAGATGTGGAGTTTTGGTGGGCCGGCAGTCTGGTAATAAAAATTTTAAAACAGAGGTGCCAGATGACATGGTAGCTTCACATAGTCTTTTTTGCTATCTCCATGCCAAATCTAATACCGGTATTATTTGTTTTTTATTTCAGTTTTTCAGTCGTTGTTTAGACTAAACTGAGGCAAATGAAATGACTAATTGATACATAAGAAATAAAAAAATCGTGGAAACCAAGTCTTACGATTATAGCATCAATACTAGCAAAGTTATAAGGTTATTAACTGTTAGTTGTTTTGCTCATTAGCTAATTTTTTGTTATTACGTTAGTGTACATGAACTTGATTGCGTTCATATTAATGCGTGTTATTAGCGTTATTTTTCCTTCTCAGTTTTTTAGAAACTTAAGTAAAACTAGATAGCAATCGATTAGATTTAACGGTCTCTATCAATTTCATCCACATTATTTTTGCTATCAATGCACTATTTTTCCAAGTCGATAAGATGCATAACCACCTTAGTAGATCGAACAGTTTTATCAATATTCTGAACATTTTCGGCACATAGCATGGCCCACGTCAGAGAATACAAATACAAAGCTTTTAGTTGAAATTAAATTACTTCAAATAATTATTATTTATTAATCTTGAAATAATTACTCCATTCCAAGTGTAATTTTGAGAATAACCAATGCAATTGTACTTTCTGAGGAGGGTCACGACATGCGCCGAAAACGTTCAGAATGTTGATAAAACTATTTAATCTACTGAGACTGCCATGCATTGTAACGCTTTGGAAAAGAATAGTTATCTCTTGGCCGAAATTATATTATTTATAACGCAAAATATTTTGTTAAGAAGGACACGTATGAATTTTAAGCGGAACGAGAATAAAAACGTAAATTTGAAAAAAATCTCTGTTCAAACCTGTCGTGAAAGCTGCAAAAAATTACTTTTGAGACTTTGTGCTGTGAATTTATATACTAGCGGTTTCTAACCTTTTTTCTCGCTTTCCATCTTTTCAAATTAGTTTACTGGATGTTAACGCGATTTATGTGCCCTGTTATTGGTTTAGTTGCTTTGTCCTTTAGTAAAGTAACTGTTAATGTTCTTGATATCATAAGTGTTCGGAAGCTTTCGCCTTTTAAGTTGTTGTGTTTGCCACATCATTTGGTAGATCGTCATCAGTAGAAGGTGAGAAATGGGGGTGTTTTATAATATGTGATGACTGATGAAATCGTTTTTACATTTCACAATTCGTTTTTCAATTGCGTTCAGCCCTTGATGGAAAACACCGTAAATTTAGTACAGTGAATCATTTATAAATTAATACGGCGAATTGTTTTCTCTTTACTTAACGCTTTTACTTTGATCGATTTGTATGTCATTCTCGTTTATTGTTAATGGCCATATGCAATTTCGTTGATTGATCTCATATCTATTTGTGGTTTTAAATAGGTCTGTTGACCGTTTATGAGCTTACTCTACTTTGGCAGTGTTATTAGTATGGAGTGATAGCGAATGGCGCATCTAATATTTTATCACCAAGTAATGCGAGTGACAAGTTGTTAATGTATTTCTAACAGCGCTTGTCTGTGTCTTAGATCAACCGGTAAACAATAAACAGCTTGTATTGTGAGCTAATGCTAGCCTTAACTTGATAATATGCACTTGTTTCGCATTCGCTTGATATCTTTATTTGTATGGATTGTATTTTAGAAGATTTTTCATTAGTCTTTAATATCTTGTAATATCTAAAGCCAGATACGCCTAGCGTGTCGCAATTGATGCATGTGGTTCAGCTAATTTGTGAGCAAAATTTCTGTTTTCCCTTTAATACAGTCTTCGTGTTCTGCAAGTTGTTGTGTGCTCGTATGTCGAAGACCTCTAGTGAGCAAGGCAGTTGGAGACAGGATCTAACAAATAGAAGTGGTGGTGAAACGGCCAGTTATAGCTGCTCCTTACTGCAACACTGGATTTACCACCAAACCAATCAAGCTGAAGTGGATTACAGTCAAACCTCGGTTTTCGAACACAATTCGTTCTGGAAGGATTTGTTCAATTTGTTCGAAAGCCGAATCATATTTTCCCATTACAAATAATGAAAAAGAGATTAATTTGTTCTATACACCAAACGAATAACTTATTTACCTGATTACACCATACCCTGTACTTTATAGTATAAAACCCTTTTTTCAAAGAGTAAATAAAACACAAAAGTGTAAATAAAACGAAAAATATAATTAGTAATTGTAATGTAAATTTAAATATTACAGTACTGTATTGTACACCTTTTTTGATGCAAAGTGATGGGAAAAAAGAGATGAGTTAATTCTTTGATGGGAAATCCCCTTCCACAAAAACTTCTGATAACTCTAAGGGTGTTTCTTTTATTCTCTGTTTCTTTGGTTCAGGTAAATCTTTCTCTTAAGTTGTTTGAGAACCGAATTTTGTTCGAGGACCGAGTGATTTTCATCTCGAATTTTCCGTTCGAAAACCGAATTGTTTGAACTGCGAAACCGAGGTTTGACTGTATTTTTTTTCAAGTAAAAATCTTTTCATGATGTTGAAAAAATTTTGAAGTTTAAATTTATGCATTAACTTTACCCTTTTTTTATTAGTTAAATATCCTTGTTTTCGGAGAAGAAAAGAATTACCACACGAATGAAGGCATTTACGCTTGGTTAAAAATGCTGTTGGAGACCAACAATCACTAAAATTTGATATGCATTTAAATTAGAACCTAGCTACCAAAACGAATTAGAGCACGGGTTCTGAACTTACTATAATCATGGCCTGCTTTTGTCTGTAAGATATTTTGTGGCCCATTATAGCAATACGTATTACAGCAGGCTATAAGTAAAGTGGGTCGCCCATCGACCAAATTTTTGTGCTAGAAAGAAGATAATTTTTTTATAAATTTTGCAGGACTTATTCTATTTCTTTTTGCTACACGGAATACATGTATTGCAACAGTAGTTCTCAACCGGAGGGCTGCGGTGTGAATTTTTACTGTTTAGTGCAATGGATCCCAAAAAGATGAAAATGTTGACTTTGAAAAAGTCGATCGTTAAAACAAAAAAAAAGGTTCCAGGCCTTCAATTTCGATCAAAAATTCGTCGTCGTGCATACAACAATCATCAAACTTTCAAGCTTGTTTCTTCAAGCAAATGACATAATTTTGGTGGTGGACTTGCTAGGTCAAGTGGTTGACTATGGGACTTGAACAAATTCCACCTTCCTTCAATGATGAGGGGAACCGTTTGGTGTTCAACGCTGTTGCATGGGCATTTTGAATCGTCTATCATAACCCACTGCTGCAATTAATTGAAGAAATGGCTAAGAAGGATGCGGAGCATGTTTAAGGCCACCCAAGCGTGACAACTGAAAGTGGGAAGAGCATTTGCTATAGCTGGGTCTGGGAGTACTAGTAATACCGGTGTGGCACTACCCCCCATTTCGCTATTTAACATAGGAGAATCCACATGGTTATGCTCTCATTTTGTTTGAAGGTATCCACTAGAGAGCCAGCCATTCTAGCAAACAGACGCGTGACTATAAACATTCAGTCGCTTTGAAATCCAGGACATAATGCAGATTGTAATTAAGACTGTTGTACTTTTTTACAAGGCTGAGTGAGACAGCTTTTCGTCATGAGTAGCTTGGAGCAATGCGTGCTAGCATAGGCAGGATGAATGCTGGAGTGGGCTTTAGGCGTCCAGTGATTGTAAGGAGGCTAAGGCCACATTAATAACCGTGTCCATCATCTTCGAGTGGACGTTATGCGACCATATTGGTGTACCGTATTTATTCATGCTATATACAAGGGCGAGGGCACTTCTTCCGTGATATGGTAGAACTTAATGAATACAAAAATAATGTTTTTAAAAATATTGAATTCGTTGTCATTTATTATTGTTTAATAAAGAGCAACTAAACCAATTTCTTTTCAGTTTCGCCTTGAACCTGTTGTCTGTACGGAAAATAATTGTTTCTTTTTGTTTTCTAATCAGTAGCTTCACGCAAAGGAAAACAAATTAAGGTTATTTGTGACATCTGAAATGTAGTGGTTAGATTTTGCAATATTACATCAGACTTGTTCGCAGTTTTTGTGCTGATGTGCCACAGGTTGTTCTACACAGCTTCCGCAAGAGAGCTCATCGCAATGCTATGCTTTGGTTCAATGAGGAAAGGTATTTCTCAAGAGTTAGTGGTCCAAAGAGGTCCAAAGTTGCTAACAGGTATTTGGGGGTCTTGCAAAAGAAGAATGGTGATTTTTCCCTGGTAACTTTCATTCTTTGCTGGGTGTCGTACACTCTGCATGGTCGACTTTCCTGGCTATCACTCGTATATAATTTAAATCAACAATTGCTTGTGGTTTTAGTGATGAAGGTAACCACTTTTGTGTCAGGGTTGAAGCGCAGGAGCTTGAGTCGACGGCCTTGATGACATACCGTGTCATAAGGTGCAGTTATGTTGAAGAAAGCAGCCAATATTTTCCTGCAAGTTTCATATGCATTTTCTGCAATTGATGTGGCGCGATGGCGTGTTGGTTAGAGCGTCCGCTACGTAGTCGGTAGACCAGGGGTTTAATCCTCTTGTCGAGTAATACCAAAAGACTTTAAAAAATGTTATCTGCAGCATCCCAGCTTGGCGCTTGGCATTTAGAGAAGGTTGTGGAGAACAAGCCAGCAAGTTCGCTTGTTGTGTCCTTCGACAAGACACAAAACGGGATGTCCCCGCCTTTATGTGGAAGACAGGTGGCCCAGACACCTCAGAAATGGCAACTCCCAAGCGAGTGCAGACGTCCCGTCCAAAATATAACGAAACGATTCGCTTTCTCGTGAATGGAGGTAAATATGGCGAATAAAAAAAAAATGTAAACAGCAAGACTTGAGCGACCGCAAACCATATCTGTTGATCAATTCTTGCTGTTGACGTCACTTTGAAGGTGTGCTCTCATGTTCACAAGCCGCGGGCTTATTGGCCCACTTTTTTGCTGACTCACTAGTAGTATGGGCAGAGACGTAGCAGCCGCCCCCCAAACCCCCCAATTGGGGGGGGGCCCAGGCCAACTTTGGGGGCCCAAGTTAGTCTGAAATTGCTTTTTGGCTACGTGACTATTTTCAGTTCAGCACACTTGTTTACAACCGATTTAAACTGTAGGAAGAAATTGGCTTGTGACATCATAAGTGAATGCAACGTCATTTTATCTCGCAGAATCTAGAATATTTCGATTGATTTTCTGGTAGAATCTTGAATATTCGATTGACGTAACAATGCCGTTGTTACGCAACAATCATAGAATGGTCTGGAATTCTGTTTGGCTATAAATACCGGGACAATATACAGGGTGTCCGTAAAGTTACTATACAGTCTTACAAGTTACTATACAGACACCCTGTAATATATTAACAGTACAGTAAGATATTGTATTACAATATTTATTTGTAACAAAAGAAATAACACCTTTATGTTTATAAAAATCTCAGAAAATACATGTGTTACATCCGAAAAGACTGTAATAATCAAGGCAAACAATTTCTATGACAAATATTCAAATTGGAGGCCTTCAGCTTCAATACATTCTCGACAACGTGACACCACACTATGACAAACTTTGGTGCGCAAGTCATGATCAAGGTTGGCAAATGCATCAATAACAAATTGTCGAAGATCTTCAACACTTCTTGGCTTTCTCGAATACACAGAGTCTTTGATGACTCCCCAGACAAAGAAGTCCATTGGCGTTATGTCTGGAGATCGTGGAGGAAATTCAATGGGCCCTCGCCTGCCGATCCATTTATCAGGAAATGTCTCATAATGCTATAAAACTACAACTATAATACAATAAATAATGCTTAATTAAATAGGCCTGTAAAAAAAATAAATACTAAATACAGTATAATACAATAAAACTATTTAGTAACAAAAACTATTACATATAATACAATGAAACTGTATAGTAACTTGTAAGACTGTATAGTAACTTTACGGACACCCTGTATATACAGGGTGTATCACAAAGATATTCACCCCCCCTACAGCCAAACTGGTAATAGGTATGACCAAACTATATAGCACATTGTGAAGCTTATGTTGTTAGAAATTAATGTACATTTTCATTTTTTTCCAGATACTTAATAATTATGGCTTTTGCTGATAATGAAAAAATTAGGTATGTTGATAGAATTTTAAGTATTGGTCTCAGAATCGCTAGTGAGCAAAAACCAGGTACTGTTACAAGGCCTTGGATCGCAAATTTTTTGAAAAGATCTGAAAGATGGGTATCTGCAACATGGAAAAAGAATCCTTATGAAGTAGAGATGAAAAAAGAACACATTGGAAAGGCTGGAGTCCTTTCTCAAGAGTCAAAAGAAATTTTGAAGGAAATGATTGGTAAAGAAAAGAAAAGTCTTCGCCAGATGGCAAGTGAATTAGAAAGTGTTCGAGATAAACCCAGAAATCATATGACTATTATGAGGCATTTAAGAAGTATTGGAGCTAAACCTTATCACGAAATTCCTAAGCCAAGATTGAGTGAACTTAATAGAGAAGATCGACTATCATTTTGTGAGCTTCTGCGTGATTGGGATGCAAATGATTTCATGCATTTAGCTCCCAGTGATGAATTTTTTATTTATGCCGATCGTCGTCCAAATTACCAAAATGATCGCATTTGGGCATTGTCACTCGATGATATTGAAGAAGAAATACGCTTTAGGGAAAAGTCTAAGCACTCTGTTTGTATCGGTGTTTTCATTTGCTTCACAGCCAAAACAATGATGTGGGTAACAAAAGAAAAAGGTCAAAGCTGGGATGGAACTTATTTTCGAGAACAAATTCTAGTAAAGCATGTTATACCCTTTTTAAAAAATGAAAATAATGTTCTAAGTGTTGATGAAGTTACATTTCTTCATGACAAAGCTCCGTGTTTTAAAGCAATCGCCACTCAACAACTTTTGAAAAGCAACAACATTGATTTCTTCGACAACAGTCAGTGGCCAGGTTCATCACCAGATTTAAATGCAACTGAAAACTTGGGAGCTATTCTGAAAAAACATGTTGAAGATAGAATTTTAAAGATTCCTAGCATGGAAAGAAATTCAGTGGAAACCTTAAAGACTATTATTTCAGAAGAACTAATTAAAATAAAAGAGGAACCTGAAATCTTTGCTAATCTTCTTAAATCGTATCCTGCAAGATTAGATGCTGTTAGAAAAAACCATGGTGGTCATACTGATTACTAGTTAGGATTGATTTAATGTACGGAATAAATTTCTATTTTAATATAATTTATATCAATATTTTTGTTTTTTTCCTAGTCCTTTTGGATTGATCTCTAGGGGGGGTGAATATCTTTGTGATACACCCTGTACACTGCAGAGTGCAGATAAAGTATTTTATTGACATTGTATAGAATGAAACGTTCAAAAAGTGGTGCTCAAAAGAGAAAAGAAGCAGCCACTGCTCGAGATGCTGTAGCGAAATTGCCCAAGATGACAGATTTTTTCAAGATTACTGAGCAGAGTAGACCTGGCACTAGTACCGAGAGGGATGAAGAAAACTATAGTGTACAAGAAAAAGAAGACTATGACGATCAGCATCAAAGTGATTGTGAATTTCCACAAAATGTAAGTTGTGATTTACCTGCCAATACGCAACCTTCAATATCAAAAATAACTGAATCTCAATTTACCCCTATCCCTGATGACCCATGTAAATGGCCTGAAAGTATTTCTGATGCTCAACGATGTGATATAGTAAAGCGTGGACCACATCAACTAATAATGAATTTTCCATATAATAACACAACTCCAAGGCGACGTTTTTCCTCCAACCATTATAAACGTGTGTTACCTAATGGTGAAAGTGTTTCACGGTCGTGGCTAGTTTATTCTGGGGAATCAGATCAAGTTTTTTGCTTTTGTTGTAAGCTATTTGGAAAAACACTAAGCCCCTTTTGTAGTGGTATAAATACATGGGAGGGTTTTTCGAAAAAACTGAAAGACCATGAAAACGGCATTTCCCACCAAGAATGCTGCAGTCAATGGATGTTGCTAGCTGAAGGGATAAGAAATTCATCCACTATCGACAAACGCGAGATGAATATTTTTTTCAATGAAAGACGTTTTTGGAGAAATGTTTTGGAGAGACTTATCGACATTGCCTTGTTTCTATCGGAAAGGAATCTTGCTTTTAGAGGATCTGAAGAAGTCTTAGGATCTCCTCACAATGGAAATTTTCTGGGTATATTTGAGCTTTTGGCAAGAAGAGATCCGATCCTAAAAGAGCTTCAAGACAGAATCAAGAATAAAAACACTAAAGATCACTATTTGAGTCCTACCATACAAAATGAACTAATTGAATTGCTGGCGACAGAAGTTGAAAAAGAAAATTTACAGCAATTGAAATTGGCAAAATATTTTTCTATAATTTTGGACTGCACTCCAGATATGTGACATCATGAACAAATGTCTGTCATTCTCCGTTATGTACTATGTAATGAAGAAGCTGCTGTTGTTAAAGAAACATTTTTTGGCTACTTGAGAATAAGTGACAGTACTGGGAAAGGCTTGTTGGACGCTTTCTTAGAAAAAGCGACCGAACTGCAACTCGAATTGTCTGATTGTCGAGGTCAGTCATATGATAATGGTGCTAACATGAAAGGAAAACATTCTGGGGTCCAAGCAAGAATGCTAGACATCAATCCCAAAGCTGTTTACGTGCCCTGTGCAAACCATACCCTTAACTTAGTTGTTGTTGACAGTGCTAATTCATCGACGGAAGCATTGACAAACTTTTAATAGAACGTCTATGACAGACAGTAGACTATCTTCATTAGCCATGTTGTCAATCGAAAATGACTGCGCCCGATCTCTTGATTATGACAATGTCATAACAGCATTTGCCAACAAAAAGGTTCGCTCCAGACTATTTAAAAGATACTGTGTTTTTATAACTTTTTCATGTTTTTCAGTGTCATTGCTTTCGTTTCGCAGTGTCTGCATAAATGTCCTACTGAACTCTGGCATCGGTGCCGAATTTTTTATGACTTGCACCTTCGGTATCGGCATGCTTTATTCTGACATTAGCCTGTTTACTTATGTACAAATTGTGGTGTATTTTCTTAATGCAGTTTTTCAATTTTACACCTCTAAAGTGATATGACCTGTGCGCAGGGGCTCTTGCGCTTACTTTGGGGGGGGGGGCCCGAAGTTGGAGTGCTACGGGACTGAGTATGGGCTACAAACTCACAACATTGCGGATCTCATCGGACCTCTCAAATTGGTGGTCGAGGAGCCTTGAATTTGTAAATGTGTGGGCTTTTTCTGGGCACTAGCAGCAGAATTTTTTGCTTGTCAATATTCTCAAGCAATGTTTTTACTGATGAGACGTAGTTAGAGGTTTGTAACAAACTTTAAGCAACAAAACTTTGTTAACCAAATTGAAATTTTATTTCATGAAAATTATTCTACAAAAGGTAGGCCAATTGCAAACAAATTTGGGCGATGAGATGAATTATGGTAGGCTAGCTTATTAACTACAATGAAAACAGTTTTAAAAATAAATAACTAATTAGTGTTGAGGGTTAAAAATCAGGAAGGTTTATGTTCAAAAATGGTATGTAGAGAAAAATGAGTTTAAACGATTTTTCATGTTTTAACTTCCTCATTGTGAACTAGCACAAAATTGGGCATATACCTTTCTAGTTTTTTTGCATTGAAATGCTTTGACTGAATTTATAGACATAAGCGTGTTTCTGTACAAAGATTACATGATTCAAAAGTCAATGTGTACATTAATACAAATTTGGTAATTTCGGGCATATACCTTTCTGGTGTTCAACTTTCGATATATTGACGTAGTGTCTTAGCCTACATGCGTCTTAGCCTACATGGTGTTTCAGCGGTCTCTGTATACCAGCATAACCAGTGATGTACGCAAATAGAAAAAAATACGGCGTCATATGGGCAAAGGTAAACAATGAAATAATGTTCCGTCGTAGGCGACGTCAACGTAAGTTGAAACAAAAATATACCGCGTAAGCGGCAGAGTAAAGTTTACGGTATACCTTACATGCTTCATATCTGATAAAAGGCTCAAGCCATAGGGCTTGGATCTACCAAACCTGCCTAGGTTAGATATCAGCTAAACAGCCTACGTACATACTGGTGTCAGACTTTTGAATTGAAAAAATAAGTGTTTTTTACGAATTTTTTTAAATTTATGCCATAATACTCTAAAACCTATTTACACTTTAATAATGATATTGATACTACGAGAAAAAATGGTGCAGGATAAAAAGTCAAGAAAAAATACTTAAGCGGGTTTAGCCTGGGCTAAACCAAACCCCACTTTAATATTACTTTCTTATCTGTATTATACACGATTTACTAAGTATGCATAGCTTATGTTTTGTTTTGGCGTGTTTATACTGCATGTAAAAAGAATTCGACCTACCGTATATGCTCGTTTTACCGCCCGGTCTTGATTAAGGGCCCGTTTGAATAGCCGCCCGTGTGAACAGAACTTAAAAATAAATAAGGGCCCGTGCTTGAATACCCGCCCGATGTAAAAGCTGATTTTTCAGTGGTAGAGAACAATAGGAAATAAGAAGCAGCTTAAATTTTGATTTTTAAACTGAAAAAACTAAACTTTGCTATCTGTGGTGTAACTTTTTGTCTCTCCCAAAAGTGGTGAGTTCAGTAAAAACAGGTGACTTTAATACAAAAACTTTACATTAAAGTACGAACAATTACTATCCTTTGAAAGCTTAGCAAATTCGCTTACCAGCAATATATAACTCCAATTACTTACGGCTAAGGGTTAGTTTATAATGGCTAATCAAAAATTGGTTGCGATACATCGTACTTCATTTTTAGTTGAACAATTATCCCATCTGACCTAACAAACTAGAAAATGTTTGACAAAGTTAGTTCTTTGATACATTTTGACTACTTTTCCTTACAAGCATGGTTCTTTTACATTATCTGTCGACATTTTCAAAACGATCCATTAAAAACTGAAGTCTCTAAATGTTTATGAAATGTAGTGTACCGGTTAAAAACACACAAAATTTTGGTTCCTGCAGTTCACAATATTGCAATTTCTAGAAGAATAAGTCCTTTGGTACTTTTTGTCTATTCATTATTGATAGCATGGATGTTTGGCATCATCATCCAAAATATTCAAAACGATTCATCGAAAAATGAAGTCTACAAATTTTAATATGTAGCCTACTCCCAGCAAAACACTTGGTGATCGCCCGAGAAAAAAACGATTGGGTAAAGATGGTTCTTCTTTATCGTTTGCAAAAAAATGGAAGTGTCGAGCTGCATATCATCTAAATGTTGAAGCAATTTGCTTTGCAGTTGGGTGAGGCTGGCGCAGCTAGCTACTTTGATATTCTTAACTTCGACATTATCAGCAGGCCCCCCCCGATATTGCTATAACTAAATTGTGAGTGTTTCATTTCCGGTTAGTTTGCTTTTTACATAGCGGCGGTTATGCCAGTGTAGCGTGCCGAGCCTCGCACTTCATCGAGCTGCCATGTTAAACATCTTTTTATTTTTTGTTAGTCTGCTTTCGGCGGCTCAGCAGCTTTCTCCCGCCGTTGTGTGTGATTCTAGTTCTATTATGTTTATTCGTGTATTACTATTGTATGTGTCTAAAATAACACACGTTTATTTTTGTCTTTTCATGGTAGCTCGTTGATCGGCTTGCCTTTCCCGCCATCATGTTGTTTGTCCGTTGTTTTCGTCCATGTGACGTGTGCTGTGTTCTGGTTTACATAGACGTGTGCAGCGACCTGGTTCGTGGTGACGCGTGCAGTATTTTGTTGCCGACCATATGATCGGAGATTTTCTGATCTCTTTCTTCGCTGGACGTCTTGGCGGACGGTCGAGTCTGGTTTTTTCCGCCATCGTTGCAAGAATTCTACTGTTCTAACATCTACGCAATAAAGAATAATTACCGCGTGCTTCCTTGTATGTGACTGCCGTAGCTCCCATCCATTGGGTATAAGTCAGCAGACTATTGCTCAAAGGAATTTATTTCCTACACCAGGGCCAAGAAACATGCACGCAGTCAGAGACGTTAGTTCATATTAATTCGCATACAGTAACGAAAAAGTAATAAGTAGCGACAGTCCCGTAGCACTCCAACTTCGGGCCCCCCCCCCAAAGTAAGCGCAAGAGCCCCTGCGCACAGGTCATATCACTTTAGAGGTGTAAAATTGAAAAACTGCATTAAGAAAATACACCACAATTTGTACATAAGTAAACAGGCTAATGTCAGAATAAAGCATGCCGATACCGAAGGTGCAAGTCATAAAAAATTCGGCACCGATGCCAGAGTTCAGTAGGACATTTATGCAGACACTGCGAAACGAAAGCAATGACACTGAAAAACATGAAAAAGTTATAAAAACACAGTATCTTTTAAATAGTCTGGAGCGAACCTTTTTGTTGGCAAATGCTGTTATGACATTGTCATAATCAAGAGATCGGGCGCAGTCATTTTCGATTGACAACATGGCTAATGAAGATAGTCTACTGTCTGTCATAGACGTTCTATTAAAAGTTTGTCAATGCTTCCGTCGATGAATTAGCACTGTCAACAACAACTAAGTTAAGGGTATGGTTTGCACAGGGCACGTAAACAGCTTTGGGATTGATGTCTAGCATTCTTGCTTGGACCCCAGAATGTTTTCCTTTCATGTTAGCACCATTATCATATGACTGACCTCGACAATCAGACAATTCGAGTTGCAGTTCGGTCGCTTTTTCTAAGAAAGCGTCCAACAAGCCTTTCCCAGTACTGTCACTTATTCTCAAGTAGCCAAAAAATGTTTCTTTAACAACAGCAGCTTCTTCATTACATAGTACATAACGGAGAATGACAGACATTTGTTCATGATGTCACATATCTGGAGTGCAGTCCAAAATTATAGAAAAATATTTTGCCAATTTCAATTGCTGTAAATTTTCTTTTTCAACTTCTGTCGCTAGCAATTCAATTAGTTCATTTTGTATGGTAGGACTCAAATAGTGATCTTTAGTGTTTTTATTCTTGATTCTGTCTTGAAGCTCTTTTAGGATCGGATCTCTTCTTGCCAAAAGCTCAAATATACCCAGAAAATTTCCATTGTGAGGAGATCCTAAGACTTCTTCAGATCCTCTAAAAGCAAGATTCCTTTCCGATAGAAACAAGACAATGTCGATAAGTCTCTCCAAAACATTTCTCCAAAAACGTCTTTCATTGAAAAAAATATTCATCTCGCGTTTGTCGATAGTGGATGAATTTCTTATCCCTTCAGCTAGCAACATCCATTGACTGCAGCATTCTTGGTGGGAAATGCCGTTTTCATGGTCTTTCAGTTTTTTCGAAAAACCCTCCCATGTATTTATACCACTACAAAAGGGGCTTAGTGTTTTTCCAAATAGCTTACAACAAAAGCAAAAAACTTGATCTGATTCCCCAGAATAAACTAGCCACGACCGTGAAACACTTTCATCATTAGGTAACACACGTTTATAATGGTTGGAGGAAAAACGTCGCCTTGGAGTTGTGTTATTAAATGGAAAATTCATTATTAGTTGATGTGGTCCACGCTTTGCTATATCACATCGTTGAGCATCAGAAATACTTTCAGGCCATTTACATGGGTCATCAGGGATAGGGGTAAATTGAGATTCAGTTATTTTTGATATTGAAGGTTGCGTATTGGCAGGTAAATCACAACTTACATTTTCTGGAAATTCACAATCACTTTGATGCTGATCGTCATAGTCTTCTTTTTCTTGTACACTATAGTTTTCTTCATCCCTCTCGGTACTAGTGCCAGGTCTACTCTGCTCAGTAATCTTGAAAAAATCTGTCATCTTGGGCAATTTCGCTACAGCATCTCGAGCAGTGGCTGCTTCTTTTCTCTTTTGAGCACCACTTTTTGAACGTTTCATTCTATACAATGTCAATAAAATACTTTATCTGCACTCTGCAGTGTATATATATATTGTCCCGGTATTTATAGCCAAACAGAATTCCAGACCATTCTATGATTGTTGCGTAACAACGGCATTGTTACGTCAATCGAATATTCAAGATTCTACCAGAAAATCAATCGAAATATTCTAGATTCTGCGAGATAAAATGACGTTGCATTCACTTATGATGTCACAAGCCAATTTCTTCCTACAGTTTAAATCGGTTGTAAACAAGTGTGCTGAACTGAAAATAGTCACGTAGCCAAAAAGCAATTTCAGACTAACTTGGGCCCCCAAAGTTGGCCTGCCCCCCCCCCCAATTGGGGGGTTTGGGGGGCGGCTGCTACGTCTCTGAGTAGCGATCCTAATAATAATGACTCAAAACGCATTGTGAGGTCATAATTTTAAATGACATCACATTTTGCCACCAGATAGTGAGAACAACCGCAAGCAGCAAAATTTTCCACTATCATTTTGATAGCAAACATAAATGGTAAAGCCTATTACTGATATTTGTAATTGCAAGGATATCGGTACAAAATACTAATCGTCATTTAAAAGTAGGGAGGTCTGGATTGGGAAAAATTTAAATGTAATAATATCCCAAGTTCAAGAAACGATCAAAATTAAGCAATAATAGGATCCATTTGTAACACTGGATTAAGACGGAATGTTTTTTTTAAAAAAGAGCTTAATAGAATTTCTCATTCAATAGGTTATATGATTTTGGGCAAAGACATGGCTCCTTTCCATGCTATTCCCGAATTAAAGCAAACAGCGTAAGCAAAAATGTTAATGTCTCAAATATTAATATGAAAACGGGTCCATTAAATCGTCAAATAGGCCTACCACTAAATACCTCATTTTTTCAAATGTCTGAACGACCACCACTTGGGCGGCACCACATTTCCCTCCCTACATTTACACTTTTGAAAATTTCGAATGGTAGTTTATGTCTGTCATGAATAAGTAAATTTGCGTTGAAAGAATAGTTTTTATCAATGTGTAGTTGTTGTATTCTGTTGTTTTGCAGTAATCATTTTATTTGTAAATCTGAAATTGTCTGAAGCCCTAAACTTGCTAAACTGTTTTCCAAAAAAGACCTTTTTTCTTTCGCATTTATAAATAAATTTGTAACTTACAGCTCTTTTGACGTCACAATGGTTGACCACGTGACCAAGTTCCAGTGTATTCTAGTGATTCTTGTTTATTCTCGAAGATTTTTCTTTTTTTATTATTACCGATTACGTAATTTATTAACGGTGTTTTTCCTGTGTCAAGTGATGTTCTAGTAATTTCTAGATTATTTTCCAGCCGTATACATAAGGCGGCGAGATTTTTTATTCATTCAGAGAGAGTGTATTTCAGTAGAGATAATAGAGTATAGTAAAAAGGCGTTGTTCTGTGATGATTTTTGTGACAAGAATCAAGCGATTATTTTGGTGGTTTTAGTTTTGGTTCGTCTGATATTTGTATAGTAAAGCGCTTTAGTTTCTGCATTTGACAAGCGAAGGAATTCGAAGTTTTAAAGTGGTTTGTGAATATATTTGTTGTGTTCGTGATCGAGAAGTGCGTGGGTTAAAGTATCTTAGTGGAAGCCAATCTTTTCCTAGCTATTAGGTTGCAACCAAACTTAAATATTCGTGCGATATCATACGTCGTCTCAATTTTAAGAAATAAATCAAAATTGAAATAGATTCAAAACATTTCTATTGAAACGCGACATTGTCATCATTCTTTCTTTTTGAATACTTCCAGTCTTGATTAATAGACCAACATGATCACCTTACTTGTACAGGAACTATGGCTTGTATTTGGTAAAACATTTCGTTGTTGCTCTCACAAGTGTTTTTACGGTGAAGCTGGCCCTGCTAAATTAATTAATACATTTCAAATCGGCACGGGTGATAGTATGCCCTGCTGGGGTAAAACCACACCATATTTAGGAGAAACATGTTTTCTATATTGGTTGATAATGGCTTTATAGAGCTACCAGAATCAAACATAAAAATTTGGGAAATGCAATGACTCATTTAACTTCTATGAGCATACCTAAGCAAGGTAAAAACGAATATGAATCATAATGCGTAGCCAGCAAGGACTTGAGAAAGTTTGAGGCGAAATCAAAATATATGAGGTCACCGTGTTAAATCTCACCATATGGAAGATATTATTGGTACTTTGCTTTATAACAGCTTTATAGAGCTACCGGGATCAAACCAAACATTTGGGGAAAAGCAAGGTCTCTTTTAACTCGCCAGGGCACGTCAAGCAGGGAGAAAAGAACATGCTACACAATGTGTAGCCAGCGAGGACTTGAGAAAGTTTAAAGGAACAATCAGAAGAAAACAGCATCCCTTTGTGAAATCGCACCATACGAAAGACACTTTTGCTATTTCGCTTTAGAATAGCCTAATATCAGAAATGTGCCCCCTACTTCCAAACTACGGAAAACGCAAGGCTCCTTTGGGTTCGTGTCAGCAACGAACAGAGCACATACATCTAAGCATAGCCAGAATCTTGAAATGAGATATTCTATTAGGAAAAGGAGTACAAAAAGTCGTAAAAATTCTATGTGCAGAAAACACATAAACGTTTGGTAAATCTTTACACAAGAGCCTGCTGAATGAAGCCGGATTGGCCGGATAAACCGACATTCTTAATCGCGACATTATTGATGGAGACTCTGCGGGTGACGCCGTTGTATATATTATAAGCGAGGACATTTTTTTATGCTGATATGCTGTCTGTTAAGATGTTTATGTCCATATTCTACAGCATTGTAATAAATTCCAAGTTTCAGAAAAAATTCAACGTAACACCATAACCATAACCATAACAATTTGTAAAAGTGAATATAGAGAAAACAATACCGCTTTTGTCGCTACGCCGGAAACAAGACCAATAGCTCAGCCAAATTAAAAACTTAATACTACAAATATAAATTGGAAAGGGGCAGCACCACATCGCAAAATAAGCTTACCGATGAATAATTTATTTCTGTAATCGTGAAAGCAACCACCATTTTGCTGCTACAATAAGTTTTGATTATGTTTTAAATTTTTAATCCCTGCTTTCTAACAAGTATTAACAATAATTTGAGGCAAGATTCTTTGTGAGCATTGCCAGTCAGGATTAAGAGAATATAATGATCACAGTTTTGTGTAGAAAAATTGTGAAAGTGCATAATGTTCATTAACTTTTCGTTACTGCTCACTCAAGAGCCCGATGGGTAAAGCCGTCGCAGCCGGTTGAATCGAAATACTAAACGCTGACATTACTGATGGAGGGTCCCTGCCGGGCGACACTGACAAAGCCGGCTAGTAAGCTCTATATGAGTGGATGCTCCATTTTGCTTAAATTTTTTTATTTTATTGACTTTTTTGGTCACAATTTATCAATCTTTTGCAGGGGTTTTTAGCCGGGGGTACCTGTACCCCTTGGGGGTACAAAGCACCAAAGCAGGAGGTACGAAATGAGGCGTCAAAATAATGGTTATTTTAAATTATTTGCTAAAAATTTATTTTTAATGTTATTTGAAACAAAAAAAACATTTTCCGAAGCCTTTTTTAAACATCTGCATTTCTAAATGACTTTTTGTCATAAGAAAGAGTTACTGTGATGTAATAAATAGCTTCTTGTTTGTTCCGACAGAACTGGTTTTGCATTGTGATTTCATAATAAGCAATACTATTTGTGTTGTTCTGTTGAGAGTTCAAGCTCAGTAAATATTTAGATTTGCAATGGAATCGAGTTATCGTATGATTGTTTAATAAATTTAACCAAAAACAGTTATGTCCAAAAAACGTAAATGGAGCGAAGACATGGTTTCACCTGCTTGACAGATAAGGATGGAACTGAAAAACCGCTGTAGATATTGCGCAGCAAAGTAATTTCGAATGCTAATCTCAAACCTTCAAGACTTGAGGAACATTTCGATAATCGCCATGGGAGTGCAAAGTTGGGAAATGATTTAAATACTTTGAAAATCAAACGGGTACGCTTTCATCAGAGTGGTACCTTAGAAAAGCATGGATTTTTGCCAATACATAAGCAATCATTGCACGCATCTTGTAAAGTTGCTTTTCGGTGTGTCAAAAAAAGACAAGCCACACACAATAGCAGAGAGTTAGTGAAACCTTGAGCAATGGAAATGGAAAAACCATTACTTGGAATAGAAGCGGAAAAAAAGCTAAGTTTAGTGCCGTTATCAAATGACACCATCACCTCCAGGATTCGTGATATGAGTGAAGACATCTTGCAACAGGTCATTGCGGATGTCAAAGCCAGTCCTATTAAAGTTAGTCTTCAGTTGGACAAGTCAGACGTCAGTTTGTGTAGTCAGTTATTGGTATTTGTGCGATATGTAAAAGAAAAAAAAGTGGTGGAAGAATTTTTATTTTGTGAACCACTGAAAACAACCACAAAAGCAATGGATGTATTCAATATTGTAAAGGAGTTCTTTTGAACCACAAAATGTCTCTTGACATGGTTCGCTCACTTTGCACCGATGGAGCGCCCGCTATGCTCGGAAATAAATCCGGCTTTGCTTCCTTTGTAAAGAAGAAGATTCCTGTTACTACAGTTACACATTGTATGCTACATCGCCACGCTCTTGCAGCCAAGTCATTGCCAAAAAAACTGAAAAATGTGTTATCAATTGCTGTAAGTGCAGTCAACTACATCAGAGGAAATGCCTTGAATCATCGTCTGGTTAAAGCTTTTTGTAACGAAGTTGGAGCTAAGCATAGAGTACTTCTTTACTATACCGAGGTGAGATGGCTTTCCCGAGGCTGAGTTTTTACTCGTATTTTCGAACTGCGCAAAGAAATTGAGATGTTTCTCAGACAGCGAGGTAGCATTCTAGTAGTGCATTTTGAAAGAGAGGATTTCATTTTTTCCCCGGCCTACTTGTCAGATATATTCACCCACTTAAACGACTTAAACATTTCCATCCAAGGCAAAGGAATAAATATGATCACTGGCAGAGAAAAGATATCCGCCTTTACCAGCAAACTCTCAATCTGGAAAAATCGCATCGAATGTGAAAACTATGCAAATTTTCCTAAACTCGATGAAGTTTCCACTTCTACCACATCATTGTCGGAGCATATTGTGATTCAAATAAAAGAACATTTGCAGATGCTTAGTCAGTCTTTTGAAGGATATTTCCATCATGAAGATGTGTCTAATTCACATGGATGGATACAGGACCCATTCTTTTTCAATCCAGATTTGATGCATGAAAATGACCAAACGAAAGATGACCTTGTTGAAATGAGACCCAGTAAGAAAATCAAGATCGAGTTTGATTCAATGCATTTAGCTACCTTCTGGTGTGCACAACTCGAAATGATTCCACAACCAGCAAAACGTGCTTTGAAAATTCTTGCTCCCTTTACCACAACCTATCTCTGTGAAACTGGATTCTCAACTCTTTCAAGCATAAAAACTAAGCCAACAAATCGTTTGTACCCTGAAGATGATATGCGTGTGGCTATCACAAAAAAGGAACCACGTGTTCCGCCAATTGCCATGTGGTCTTTTACAGCGATTTGACTTCATACAGCATAGTCTCTTGAGAACGTGACGCAAAGAATTCATAAGCAATTTTTTACAAAATTGATTGATATTGTGGTAAATTAAGTGATCTCGTGTTGTTTTGTTAGGAATTAAGTAAATATAGCTTCAAATTAGACCCCTACAGCGAACCGAACAATTAGCCCCTACTGAGAAGTAGTAGACGTTATAACCGGGCTTCCTACGGACTACCGGTACTTCTAAAAGCCTTCCTTTGTTGTATTGTCTTTCTTTGGTCTTTGCCCTGTGGTTAAATAAGGCCACATGTTTGACTCATATATAGAACAGGTGCATCTGCTCGTATATATATATATATAGTGACCACGTGTATTTTCGCTATTCTTGTCAAAACGTCAACGTGGCGAAACGAGTAGTAAATTTTCGTTTCGATCTGATTATGCTTCGGATTTCTGTTTGGGCCTGAGTGTTGGTCCCCCTGTTTAATTGTTATCAAGGCTGTGTGGTAGCCTTTATCGCCGTGAATTTTCGTTTTGCGCACGCTGGGAGGAGCTGCGCATATTTGTGAATAAAACACTGCAAGAAAGCTTCAACCACTTCCTGTTTTTTGTTTGACGAAGCAGAAAGGATCCGTAGAGCTAATATTACTAGTTCTACAAAGCAACTCTACTGGTTCAGTGCTAATCAACGACGGTACGCTTGGCGCGGGAATCAAAGAGTTGAAACCTGGTGCTGCCGCACCATAGAATCGAAATGAAAACTGCTCGATCGAAGATTGAAAGAATAGATACATGGAATCGAAACGTAAACTGCTCGATCGAAGATTGAAGTTGTATCAACCAGCAAGAGATCAAGGCAGCTTCTACATTTTTGAAATTTGTGAAGTGAAGTGAACGTACGCTAGAAGACGCCAGAAGGGGCGAAGCTACACCCCTACAACGAAGGTATTGATATTTGTTGTATTTGTATAATCTCAGACTGCTCGAGACGGCTTAACGCGTGTTTAGCCGAAAAAGATTTAAATTGTTTCTTTGCTGCCCCCTAAATTGAAAGTATTTGGCTTTCTGTGCATTTCACGTTTGTTAGATATATTACGTGTTTTGAAGTGAATTTTTTGTGAATGATGTCGCTAGTAAGTGGCGGGCTAAAGCATGCCGCAGCGGTTGGGGGTGCATCGGGGTGTGTGACCGAGGGATCGGTTCTCCCGGGCTTGACTAGGGCATCTGGGGAGGAGCATCAGTTACCCGGTGGTAGCGTCGCTTCCACTGAGGGAGGTAAATTTGAACGTGAGGTGCGTTGTCAAAAAAGGTATCTTATTACCCGCATTGGGGAACTTGGTCAAGAGCTTTCATTGTGTACCAATAGGCGAGAAGTTTTGCTTTGCTGGGATAAGCTCGAAAATTTGGGCGAAGACGTGAGCAAATTTCATCAATTGTTAAATGATAATGGAGACACTGCTGCGTCTGCTGATGTGCAGGGCAAGGTGGGGCTCACGTTTGAAAATTTAAAGCTAAAATGTCGGGATAAGATGAACCAAATATTAGAGCAGCCCCATTCCGAGGTGCAGCCAGAGGATAGCGTGTCCAATGTATGCACGGCCCTTTCTAGAAGTTCTGCTAATGCTTTGATTCAAATCGATTTGGAACTCCAGCGAGAGGAACTTCAAATCGAGGCTAAAAAGGCTCAAGCACGAATGCAAGCGCAAATGCAAGCCAAGCAAGCCGAATTTGAACTGAGGGATGCTAAACTCAGGGCGGAACAGCGCAGGCAAGAAATTTTGGCTACGAGCGGTTTTAGAGAGGGCTCCCGGATCAGCCACAAAAGTAGACTTTCCAGTAGGAAGTCCTACTCAGGCACGGGACCCGATGTAGCCGCCATTTTTGGACGTAACAAGAAGGTGGACAATCAGGTTGTAGCCCCTTGAACTGGAGAGACTGATTTGGGTTTCGGGGCCGCTGGTGACGCGTCGCACTCAGTCGAGCCTTTTCGTGGGATTGCCTGTGGGGAAACCGCGTTGTCTGAACCTTGGGGCTCTAATGCCATTTTAAATGATTTTTCTAACCCAGCTGCTCAAACAGAAAATTGTGTAGTGCCTTCAGCTGCGACTAACCCTTTCACACAAAAGCACCCTCCTGTTCTTGGACGGGATGGTTTGTCTGCTAGTGGAGCCGGTAAATGTTCGGGGCCGCCCCGAGCGAAGGTGCCACCAGGATTCGAGTGTGGCTTCGTTCAAGATTCAAGGCCGAGTGAAGTATTACCACCACGTAGGGCCGATTGTCATGTATCTGAACGTGTGCGGGATGTGAATGATGTTGTTGTGAGTCGGTTTCCGCAGCGTGGTGACGTCAGAGAGTGCGCTTTAAGCCGATATCCACCACCGGAGAAAAATCGTCAAACCTCGGTAGAATTACATGACGGCTATCAAAACAAATTGGCTAGGAATGCTAGCAATGGCAGAAATATCGGTTTCTCGCCTTCATCTGGTAATTCGAGCGCAGATCAGCAGAACTGCTTTTTTGAATATCAGAATTGTAAAACTTTTATGGATAAAGCGGCGTTGATTGGCTATGATGGCGCTAACATGCCCTTCATATTCTTTAAAAATCGTATTTATGCGTTAATGGATAGTTGTCCCTTTGAGGGGGTTCGTCTCACTCTGCTGCAAGCAGCTTGTGCTGGAACAGCTGCACAAACGATCGCTAATTTGACATCTGACACGCCTGGCTTGTCGGAAAAAGACAGAATAGAAATGTCTTTAGAAAGATTGCCACAGCGATTTGGTGTCCGTGGCGGGTTTCTCTCGGAACCTGAAATTAGGACGTATCGCCATGGTAATAAATTGGTCTCTTCGTCCGCGAATATGATGAAAGAGTTTAAAGATCAATTAGATCAATGTCTTCTGTATGCTAGAGCGTATAATCAGCGTGAAAAATTAGAAGGTAGTTTTGTTTTGGATTTGGCTAAAAGGCTTCCCTTTGAAGCTAAGCAAAGGTATTTAGAATTTCTTCTCGATAAATGCGGTAGCACAAGTGAGCCCACTTATCAAAGTTTGGTCGATTTTGTAAAACGTGAAGAATTGTGCAAATCCACTGATTTTGGAATAATGTTGTTGGGTGAGCCACAGAGCCATCAGGAAAATAAAAAATTTGATAAAAATAAAGCCACGTGCAGAGTAAGGCAGACCACGGCGAAATCAAACGAGTCGCACCCCTTGACAAAATCATCGGATAGTGCTCCTGTTTACCGCGCAGGTGACAGCCGGAGCCCGACAGGTGGTGGCGCGAGAAATGCACCGTTGTGCATTTATTGTTCTTTAAGTGGTAAGGATCAATACCACTGGTTGTTAAACTGTAGAGACTTTTTGCACTTAAATCCCAAAGACCGCAGGGATGTCGTGATGAAATCTGGGAAGTGCTTGAATTGCTTGCGCGATCATTTTGTGAAAGATTGCACGCGTGATAATAATTGCCGTAGGTGCGGTAATGCTTGTGATAAAAAGCACTATTTTCTCCTACACGATTACTTTGTTGATTCCGGGCATAGGCCGCCTGAAACAAGTGCTGAACCCGCAGTAACTGTGCGCAGTGTCAAAATTGAGAGCGTGAAAGCGGCGTATAATCGTGTGACTGCCGCACGCGTGATAAACCCCGCGACTGGCCACTCAAAGTTGGTGTACTGCCAACATGATCCGGGGTCTCAGCTGACATTTATCGCCAGTAGCTTGATAGAGGATCTAGGACTAGAGCCGTTTGACACCGCGTCCTTTAAGCTGGATACTCTGGTTGGCGACAAAAATACTTTGGCTAATTTGGTTAAGTTTAATATTCAGTCTATAGATACTGAAGAGCTGTTTGGTGACGTGACTGCGGCCGTTATCTCCCCTTGGGTAGATGACGTTGAAACCTTGCCGCACAAGCAGGATTTGAGCAATTTGCAACATTTTGACGGTGTAAAACTTGTTACTCTCGACAATTGTGATACTGTCGACATTATTATCGGCAATGACAATGCATTTATAATGTGTGCGAAGGAAGAGCGCATGGGAGAAAGTCGAGGTGAGCCTCATGCTATATTCACCCCCCTGGGTTGGATGGCTTGTGGAGGAAGATCGCCCTTATATGCCAGGGCCACTAAGGTTCTTATAGAGTGCAAACTTGTGTGGCTAATGACGATCTGTCGCAGTGCAAGCTTGACCTGGAAGCCCGTGATAGGGAAATTGCTGCATTGAAGGGTCAGCTTAGGGACTTGGTTGTGCAGAACGAAGCTTTGGATTTATCTCGTACTGACGAAATTGCCAAAGGTTTGGTAGAACCAAATGTTAAGCTGTGCGATGATCATTTTGAAATTCTGCTGCCATTGAAAGCTGATATTGAGCTGCCCAATAATTTAGCGCTTGCTAGAGACAGAGCTATCGCTTTGAGAAAAAAGGCTTTAAAGCAACACGATCTCTGCGAATTTCTTGTGGAAACTATGCAAAATTTGAAATCTAATGGCTACATTGAAAAGGCTAATGAGTCTGTTTATGATAGTAAGCATGAGTGGTATTTGCCATATTTTGTGACGTCGCAGGCCAAGAAACGCATTGTTTATGACGGAAAGTCCGAATACAAAGGGGTCTGCGTTAATGACGTCATTATGACCGGTCCTGACTTGTTAAACCCGCTTGTTCACGTGTTGGCTAGGTTCCGCAAAGGTAAATACGCTTTGATGGCTGACATCACAAAATGCTTTTTTCAAATTAAATTGCCTGTTGCACAAAGGGATTTATGTCGCTTATTGTGGTTTGAAAACGATGATGTCCATAAGGGTAAGTTAGTTCCTTTTCGTTTTTGCGTGCATCCTTGGGGTATAAAAAGTAGCCCGTATATTGCTTGCTTAGCCATTAAAAAGATGGTGGAACAAAACCCTAGCAAAGCCAGTGATTTGACGCTTGGTACTGTGTCAAAAAACATGTATGTTGATGGTTTTATTTTTTCTGCGGATAGCTTTGATGATGCGCAACTAATTGCCAATGAGGCGATTGCTTTGTTTCGTAGCCGCGGGTTCGAATTGGTAAAATGGAGTGCAAACAAAGAATCTGTAAATGTGTTGGTAGGAATGGATAGCGAATTGCTGGCGCCATCCATTCGCGAAGTAGATTTGGAGACGAATAGTGTCGCTATGCCGTCAGCTAAAACTCTAGGCTGTGTGTGGGTAACGGAGTCTGACGAACTGCGCATCCAGTGCTCGCTAAAGCCTCTGACAAAGTATACTCGTAGAAGCATGCTTAGCCAACTTGGACAAAACTTTGATCCTTTAGGATTTGGCTCGCCGTTTTTTCTGAAAGCGCGTCTGATCTTGCAACAGTTAGCTATAGAGAAGTTTGACTGGGACGAAGAGGTGCCCGAAAGTGTCGTGAAAGAGTGGGAAGCGTGGCTTCACTCGTTAGAAATGTTAAAAGATTTTTCGCTGCCAAGATGGTATATTTTGAATGCTGATTTGAGCAGCCCTGATGACAACGTTGAGTTCCAGTTGCATGGGTTTAGTGACGCTTCGAATCTCTGTCATCTACTTACGCAGGTTAGTGAATGGTTTACCAGCCGTGTCGTTCGTTTTTGGTAAATGTAACATTGTCTTGGCTAATCAGTCTTCGTGGCCCATTGCTAGGAAGGAGCTCGTCGCAGCTTCGAACACAGCGAAGCTATTGAAGCAAGCCTCTGACGCATTGGAAATACCTAATTGCAGTAATTTTTTTTGGTGCGATTCCCGTACGGTGCTACAATGGCTTAAAAACCCTGACTTACGTTTGAATAAGTTCATTACGCGAAGAGTTAACCACATCTTGATGTTGTCTAGTGAGACTGAATGGCGCTTTTGTCCTAGTAAGTTGAATGCGGCTGACGTGGGTTCGCGACCGCATCTCATGCGTAAAGCAGAAGCACGTGATTTGTGGATAAATGGCCCGTCACTGTTGCAACAATATGCAACAGAGCCATTGGTAGAGAACGTAGTTCAAGTTGGAGCGCGTAGAATAAATTTGTCAGAGCGTAGTCGTATCGACAGCATTGATAAACTGATTGAGAAAGCACCTAATTTATACACTCTGCAAAAAAGGGTAGCTTATTTGATTGCCTTCGTCGATTGGTTCCAATGCTGTAAAGTAAGAAAAAATAATTTTATAAAGCTGGTGCTCAATGCTGCTTACTTAGAAAAGGCTCTACTGATCATAGTGAAGTTGGTTCAGAACAAGGTGTATGGCAATGTGATTTGTTCGATGCAGGGAAAATCTGCTGATGCACTTGACGAAGTGATCAAACAGTGTAATGTTACCGCGTCGATAACCCAGAAAGATCGCTTGAAAGAGTTGCGATCGCTAAAGAAGTATAGGCCTTGTGTAGACGAGGAGGGAAGGCTACGTATAGAAGGACGCTTAAGCAAATCCCCAGATATATCATGGGAAGCAAAGCACCCCCTCCTCCTTCCGTCTAAACACCCCCTGACTAGGTTAATGGTATTGTTCTATCACTACCGAGACTGCCATTGTGGTGTGCAACATACGCTGATGTCTACACGACAGAAGTTTTGGATTGCGAATGGTAATGCTGCTGTGAGACGATATGTGCGTGATTGTGGTGTGTGTGCTATTGAAAGGGCAATGCCTATTAGACAACTCATGTCTGACTTACCGCTGGCACGCCTTACAGCACATAAAAAGCCCTTTTTATATTCCGGGGTGGATTACCTTGGCCCTCTAAATTATGCAGAGGGAAGAAGCAACAAGAAGGCATGGGGGCTCCTGTTTACATGCATGGCATCTCGGGCTATTCATGTTGAGTTGGTAACATCTTTGTCGCTGGATGATTTTTTACTGGCCTTTACTCGATTTACAGACCTGCGTGGACAGGTCAATACGATCTACTCAGATAATGCAAGCACGTTCCAGGCCGGGTCAAAAAAGCTTCCGAACTTGATTGAAACCAAGGACTTTCACATTTCCCTTAGAAGAAAAGGTATAAATTGGGAATTTATACCTCCGTATGCTCCGGCACAAGGTGGTGCTTGGGAGGCAATGGTGAAACAGTTCAAGATTGTTCTTTCTCACATTTTGGACACCGCGGTGCATAAGCCAAAGTTTGTTGAGCTGTTGACGTACGTTGGGAGTGCAGTTAGGATTGTAAATGAAAGGCCCTTGGTACCACTAAGTGACGATCCTAGGGATTTTACTGCTATTACTCCAGCTTCACTTTTAACCCCTTACTTGGACCCACATGTAGCAGTTGGACAACCGCATGACCGAGACATGCTTAGAAGAGATTATCGCTTTAATTTATCTCTCTCCCAGCAATTCTGGAAAAAGTGGATAGCCTTCTATTTACCTTGGCTGCAGGGGCGGAAAAAGTGGTTGAAGGTATCGGAAAATTTGAAACCTGGGCAACTGGTGGTTATGGGCTCGTTAGAGGACATATCCAAACGTGGAAGGTACAAGCTTGGGAGGATAGAGGAGGTGATTCCTCAAATTAGAAATGGGAAACCCATAGTGAGACGGGCCAAGGTGGCCGTAACTAAAGTGAATGAAACCACGGGGGAGGTCATAATTGAGTATGTGTTACGGGATGTCTCTCGTTTAGCTCCCGTGGAGAATGCGTAACCAGTAGCACACCTTGAGCGCGTCCAAACGACAGCTGTGGCTAGCTTCCCCGCTAATACAGAAATGTGTAGTAAATTGATCGCAATTAAGTGTTGTGTTTGTATAATCAACCATGTTTCTTTTTCTTGTGCTTTTTTTTGGATTTGCTTGCATGCTTAAAGTTTGTGTTGCTGTTATGTATCATGTTCGTATTTGCTCTAGCAAAATGTATTAGGCAACACAGATACCTGTCTTAACTAAAAATCAATTGGCTTTATTTGTTGTTGTAATTATGACATTGCTGCGTCATAATTAGGGGCCGCTATGTTCCGCCAATTGCCATGTGGTCTTTTACAGCGATTTGACTTCATAAAGCGTAGTCTCTTGAGAACGTGACGCAAAGAATTCATAAGCAATTTTTTACAAAATTGATTGATATTGTGGTAAATTAAGTGATCTCGTGTTGTTTTGTTAGGAATTAAGTAAATATAGCTTCAAATTAGACCCCTACAGCGAACCGAACAATTAGCCCCTACTGAGAAGTAGTAGACGTTATAACCGGGCTTCCTACGGACTACCGGTACTTCTAAAAGCCTTCCTTTGTTGTATTGTCTTTCTTTGGTCTTTGCCCTGTGGTTAAATAAGGCCACATGTTTGACTCATATATAGAACAGGTGCATCTGCTCGTATATATATATATAGTGACCACGTGTATTTTCGCTATTCTTGTCAAAACGTCAACGTGGCGAAACGAGTAGTAAATTTTCGTTTCGATCTGATTATGCTTCGGATTTCTGTTTGGGCCTGAGTGTTGGTCCCCCTGTTTAATTGTTATCAAGGCTGTGTGGTAGCCTTTATCGCCGTGAATTTTCGTTTTGCGCACGCTGGGAGGAGCTGCGCATATTTGTGAATAAAACACTGCAAGAAAGCTTCAACCACTTCCTGTTTTTTGTTTGACGAAGTAGAAAGGATCCGTAGAGCTAATATTACTAGTTCTACAAAGCAACTCTACTGGTTCAGTGCTAATCAACGACGGTACGCTTGGCGCGGGAATCAAAGAGTTGAAACCTGGTGCTGCCGCACCACCACGCTTCAAGTTGATTATTGAAAGAATGCAACAACAAAAAAGCCATTAGCAATAAATATATCAATGTGTAATTTCATTTTTCGTTGTGAACAATATTGTGGTTAACAAATATACATCGGTAACTTGCTACATTATGTTTTATTTTATTGTTAGATTGTATATTTACCGGTAATTTTGTAGGCGTTTGCTCGATAGGTCTAGGGGTACAAAAACATTTTACACAATTTTAAGGAGTACGAGCGCCAAAAAGGTTAAGAAACACTGATCTATTCGTATTTGCCGCTATTTCGTGAAGTCATTTTTCATCCTTTAGTCACTCTGTTGTTTTCATTTGTCTTTGTTTGTTACAATTCAAAATGTTTGCCTACCTGTATATATTGCTTTGACCTCGCTGAATTAGCGTAAGGCCTAAACTCATGTTAATGTTTTGACGTTTTAGTTCCATCCCATGATTAGATTCTAATACTAGATATTATGGATGCTTCGACAATTGCTTGATGTAAGCCGAAAACGTTCAGCTTAGAGTTTAGAGCAGTGCTTTTCAACGTTTTAAAGTACCATCCGCACTTGCTCATTTTGCAAAAATTTCATCCGCACAAACAAACATTGTGTTAACGGACGTTTCTGTTTTTCCACTTGTTTAATATCACGTGCTTTTGCTTTTTTCCTCGCTACGTGATTGTCATGTCATCATAACGTTTTTCCTTAATTCTGAGTTCAGATTTAACCAGTTAACATGCACCTGTTCTATTCGCATAAGATTCTATGTAAGACTGACCTATATCAATATAGATTGATAAATAATAATTGACTAAGCTGAGTGAAATCAAGCAAGAGGACATGAGGAAGACTTAACCGACGGTGCTAGTGTCCAGTGACAGACGTTCATTTTCGTCACGCGGAGATTAGACTATTTCTCAAGCACATCCACAAACAAGAATCAAATGAGCTCAACTACTAACATTAGCGGCTCGGAGAATACTATACGGGTGCTAGTTAGCCCTAATTGAATTGTTGTTGACGTTCCACTAGTGACGTTCGCAACACTAGTTTACAGCTATTAGTTTTTATTCCATTTGCATAATAACAATGGAAGGGTCAGACATAGGAATAACAATAAATGAGTAATTTTGTTTAATTACCAACACATCAACATAAACGAAAATTATTACACACAAAAAGAATTAACAGTTTTTTATTCAAATATAGAAGTATATTAATGACTCGTTTGCTGCTGAATATTTCAGGAAATTTCATACCAGTTTGGTTCAATGTCTTGCTCCAAAGCTCCCCGCATTAGGTCATCAAGTGTTTCATTAAGAACACAACTCCTTTTTGACGTTTTGATGTCAACTAGTGCACTAAACCCCTTTTCGGCCAAGTAGGTAGTAGGGTTTTGCACAAGAACTTTGAGCGCTTGAATCGCCAGGTCTTTGTATGCTCCATCAAGAGCTCCGACCCAAAATTCAGCATGTTTTCCGCGATTAAAAAATGCCTGTTGACAGAAATCGTTTTTAAGAATTTGACCCAAAGGTCCCGGAGGCTGTTGTTCACCAAAAGGATTCAAAATCCACAGCTTTGATTTTAATTCTGCTGCCTGATGACTTGGAAAGTAAGCTTCAAAACTATCACGCAAAATGTTCACATGAGAGCTTGCTACTTCAACGATACGCTGCTCCAGATCCTGTTCTGTTTCTTCCCACTTACATGCAGACATGAAGGACTGAAGCGTCTTCAAATTTTGTAAGTTGTTACTGCAGATTTCTTTTTCCAAACTTTCAAGTTTTTGTTTGAATGATGTAATTTTGGAAGTCGCTTCAAATATATCAATTCCACATCCTTGTAGGGTGATGTTGAGCACGTTAAGCATACCGAATATATCAACAAGATAAGCTAGCCTGGCAAGCCAAAACAAATTTTGAATCATATTAGCTCTGTGCTCTTCTCGCCCATTGAACCACACAACAAGTGTTCCTCGCAAATTCCACACTCTTTCTAGTACCCTTCCACGAGACAGCCACCTAACTTCAGAGTGATAAACAAGGCGCACATCATCTCCCATTTCTCTGACAAGTTCATGAAACGCCCGATTTGACTTTGGTTTCTTTAGTATTGTAGTCACAATTTTAGTGACATCACAAATCACATCGGCGAGTTGACAGTTCTTTTCTTCATTGGCAATTTTTTTGGCTACCAATGCTTCATGGTGTAGGATGCAATGAATGCTCACAACCTCTGGTGCGACTTGCTTTATGAGAGCAACAACTCCGTTACGAACTCCGACCATAGCCCGGGCACCGTCGGTGGACACAGACTTACATTTGGACCACATCACTTCGTGTTCTGAGAAGTAATTGTCCAATTTTGAAAACACACTTAAGGCAGTGGTTTCTATGCCAATAGGAAAACAAAACAGATAGTGATCCACAATTTTCATGCGTTCTATACTTGGAAAGCGAACGTAAACAATTAATTGAGCTTTGCTTGTAATATCAGTCGTTTCATCTAATTGAAGTCCGAAGCAGGGCGCAAGACGAAGCTTGGCTAGAACAATTTATTTTAGTGAGGCAGCGATCATTGAACATCTCCTTTGCATGGTATTATCAGACAATGCCAGCTTTTGGACTTTGGTGACAGCGGTGGCTCCTCCATGAATCTCCTGCGCTACTATCTCCAGACAGGGTTTTACGACGCTTTCTGCCAAGGTAAATGGCTTCTTTTGAGACATAAGGACATGAGCTATTTTTAATGATGTTATGACGAGAGGTTGATCAGAAGGTGCCACCATCAATTGTTCGAATCGTTGCTGTTGTAGAGCATATTGTCGTGTTTGTTGTTTGAAAAATGTTGCCGACTTGTTTTTGTGTTCAGAATGTTTAGTGTCTCTGTGCCTTTTCAGTTTATACTTCTCCATTGATGAATTGTGGTATATGACCTGGCAGAAAACACAGCGAGCGGAAGGATAGTTTTCGTCTGAATCTTTCACAAATCCCAGCTCAGTAAATGCATCGTTCCATTTTTGTTTTTTGCTCAATTGCTGTTTTTTCGTTTTATTAGCTGTAAACTGTTCATTAATTTGTAATTCTTCTTCCGTTTCTTGCTGCACTGCTGCATCTTGCTTATTAGAAGTAAAGCCATAATTCACAAGACTCATGTTATAAAAGTAAAAAGTAACAGTTAAAATTTACAAAGTAGCAGTTAGTTACAGTTAATAAAAAGTAACAGTTATGCACATCTGTAGTCAAATGCAGTATTTTTCATAAATAGCTTCCACCTCCTCTACTAGTAGGTGACTAGCAGTCTATTAGTATTAGCCTACTTAATGCGTTACTTACTAGCCTACATTATGAAATTTATTCATTATGCAACAATTAGTTGCATTGTTAGGTCACCATTAAATTTTCGTTCGGGTTATTTCCAAACAAACAGTAGTTATGAAAGATTGAGATTTCCAAACATAAAAGCGCATACGAGCAGATCATGTTATAGCTCCCCTTCGCTTATTCGTGACAGTAAGACTTGTGAAAACATCAGCAATTAACTAGCAGTTAGTTAATTGCTAATGTCATCCGCACTTATCCGCACTACTTTTGTCATCCGCACTACAATTTTTTTCATCCGCACAAGTGCGTACCGTCCCACGGGTTGAAAAGCACTGGTGTAGAGTATGCGTAAATATTTAACCGGCGCGATGGCGTAGTGGTTAGAGCATCTAGTTGCAGTCGGTAGACGTGGGTTCAATCTCCTTGTCGAGTCATACCAAAAGACTTTGGAAAATGGTATCCACAGCTTTCCTGCTTGGCTATCGGCATTAAGGGGAGGATGTGGAGAACAAGCCGGGAAGTTCGCTTGTTGTGTCCTTGGGTAAGGTACTTAACGGGACGCCCCACCTTTATGTGGAAGACAGGTGGCCCAGACACCTTGGAAATAGAAACTACCAAGCTAGTGCAGACATTCCGTCCAAAATATAGCGATGCAATTCGTATTTTCGTGAATGGAGGATAAATTTGACAAAAAAAATATGTAAATAAGTTATCAAAATTTAAAAGTGGGTTTTTGTTGCTATGTAGCTTATTAGGCCTACTGTTTGTTTCTTTGATGAAATAGAAATATCTTTCATGAAAAACTCTATTTAGGACCTTTAGCATTAAATTGGCTGTCGCAAATGTTTAAAAAAATATAAGAGAAACGGTATGTAACAACATCAAGTACAAACCACAAGCAGAAAGTCGCCAACAACACTTGGCTTTATACATGGATCGCTATCTACGTTCATTAGCTATCATGATAGAAGTGACTAGTCGCCAAATGGAGTGCACTCGTATTAAGATGGGATACAGTCAGATGCCTACCGTTGCGAAGCAATGGTGAAGAAGCAAAGAAGCTCTATCTCCTCTGATGTAGTTGGACAACAGCATCTTTAGTCAAACAGCACAAGTCATCATCGAGTGATCGAGCCCTAACGCCAAGACTGCCTTCCAATTAAAGTCTTGGTGGGAACCTCACTTACTTCGACCGGCAAGCCTCACTCTCTCAACGTTAGCGGGGAAGGCATGTTGCGACCTCAATAACTTCCTCCATTCCTTCGTACGTCTTCGCTAGCTGCGCGTGCTTGAGGAGAAGATTTGTGTAGCAAACTCAGCAACTTCAACTACAAACCACAAGTAGAAAGCCTCCAACAACTCTTGGCTTTATATACAGTTCGCCATCTACGTTCAGTAGGTATCATAATAGAAGTGACTAGTCGCCAAATAGAGTGCACTCATTTTAACACGGATTACAGTCGGATGCCTGCCGTTTCGCACATCTAAATCTACAATTGTAGTTGGATTTTAGTCAGATACAATTCTCTAATTGTAGATCTACAATGATCACTGTAGTATCTTCCGTTACACCTGATCTTAACTTAGGTCTTACCGAAAGCACTATAATCGTTGATGCTATATACAATTTATATACAAGCTTTTCATTTCACTCACAAACGTAAACTGAACAACAAGTTTCACACGCGAGAAAAAACTTATTTATCACTACCATTATTCATCATCATTCAGTCCCAGGGGATGTGACTCACGTTACTAAACAAATATTTTGGTTCTAACTGCGAATACAAAATTGCTACGAAATAATGTCAAATTTAGCTTATACATTACAATGTTGTTCTATTGAATCAATACACTACATCCCTTCCTTTCTTAACTTTAAGCGTAATAGCATATGACGCAAAATATAAAATTGAAATAAAATAACTCCACAGCCAAAATAAAGTTTAACACATGCAATAGTCTTTAAAACGAACTGGTGGATGGATGTTACGTTTAGGGCGTTGCTCCCCCGAATTAATTGTGTCCGATGTTGAATTGTTATTAGACTCGCACTGAGTTTCATTGTCGCCGTAATATTCTTTCACAAACGAAGAATCTCGTGTCGTCATATTTCCTTCTTCGTCTTGCACTGTCACCTTCCTTCCATCTTTTTCAACAACTGTTCGAGGAATAGAATCAAAATTAGGAGTCAGCTTGTTTGTTTTATCGGCTTTTAGCAACACGGTATCCCCAATTTGAATGCTTGATTCCCTTGCATTTCGATCAGTGTCTGCTTTCACTTTCCCTCGTAGTTTCTTTTGCCAGTCATTGTCTCGAACTTCTTCATACAGGAATTCCGGATCGCGTATAAGCTCTGGTAGCTTGGTTTTCATTTCGCGACCGAACATCAGAAAAGATGGTGACGCACCGGTGGTTGATTGCGGAGTAGAACGATAAGCAGTTAAAAACTTGTAAATCTCTCTCCTCCTGTCCCTTTTCTCCAAATGGGCAACTCGTATGGCTTTCATCAAAGAGCGATTTTGGCGTTCAACCTCACCGTTGCTTTGCGGCCAAAGAGGAATTGAAGTGTAGTGTTTAATGCCATGTTCTTTTAAGTATTGCTCGAATTCATTGGAGATAAATTGTGGCCCATTATCAGTTCGTAGCGTCAGCGGTAATCCAAAGCGCGAAAATATAGGTATTAATGCTAAAATAACTTTTTCTGTAGTCACAGATTTTAACACAGCAATCTCGTAATAACGACTGAAATAATCAACGATGACAAAAATGTATTCCCCACTGGGTAAAGGTCCCAAGATATCACAAGCACAATCTTGCCAGGGTCCATTGGGTGGAACTACTCTATGCATAGGCTCTGGCTTATTAGGCTCTCCAGTGACCTGACAGCCATGACATTTTCGACAAAGTCTCTCGGCCTCGGTGTCCATTTTTGGCCACCAAACTTTGGAACGTAGTCTGTTTTTTGTTTTGACAATGCCTTGATGTCCCTCGTGAGCAAGCTGTAACACCTGTTCACGCAAACTTTTTGGAATGATCAAACGTGTGCCACGCAACAGTAATTGACCATAACAACACAATTCATTTCTAACATGCAGATAGCTGGACAATTTACACGAAGCCCAATCACCAGTTGCAAAACAGCGTCTAAGTTCATCAAATTCAGGATCTATTGCGGATGCTTTCTCGATCTCGCGAGTTGTCAATGCTACGGGTGTAGAATGAACAGCAATTTCACGGACAAAATCATAAATTTCTTGTTCTGCTGTATTAATATGCTCATTTCTATTCAATCTCGATAAAGCATCAGCAATATTCATACTACCTGGTTTATATACAACATCAAAATCATAAGATTGTAAACGCAAAACCCATCGCTCAATGCGTGCCGACGGTTTTGAGGTTTTAGAATAAATGTATTTAAGTGGTTTATGATCAGTTTCAAGCTCAAATTTTTTTCCAAACACATACAATGAAAAACGTTCGCAAGCCCAAACTAGTCCCAGGGCTTCCTTTTCAGTTTGACTGTAACGACGCTCAACGTCAGACAAACTTCTAGATGCATAGGAGATTACTCTCCAAAGGCCGTCTTGTAGTTGCGTTAACACTGCTCCCAAACCAACAGGAGACGCGTCTGCAATAATACGCGTTTTGCAGTCGTTTTTGAAATACGCCAAAGTGTCTGCTCGAGAAATAAGTGACTTCAATCTCTCGAATGCAGATTGTTGCTCCTTACCCCAAACAAATTTAACATGTTTTCTAGTAAGGTCCATTATGGGCCTTCCAATTGTTGCCAAATTTGGAATAAACTTTGCCGAATACTGGACCAGGCCCATAAATGATCTTGCCTCCTTTTCGTTTTGAGGCGGTCTGGCGTTTTGAATTGCCTGAACCTTTTCATCGTTTGCCTTTATGCCTCTACTGCTTAAATCGTGTCCAAAAAAGGTCAATTTGGACAAACGAAACTGGCACTTGTCTCGATTGAGTGTAAGACCAGACTCCTGTAGCTTATTTAAGACAGCGTGTAGACGAGCGTTATGTTCAGATGCGTTTGTGCCAAACACAATAATGTCGTCAGCAATATTTGCAACACCATCACACGACTTTAACACATCACTGATTACTTTTTGGTATTTTTCAGGTGCCGAACTTAACCCGAACATTAAGCGTTTATACCTGTACAAACCACGATGAGTAACAAACGTCGTAATATTCCGACTTTCCTTATCTAAGGTGATTTGATGAAAACCCCATTTAAGATCCAGTTTACTAAACATAGTACTTCCATTTAATCGATGCAGTAATTCTTCAACTGAAGGTATTGGGTGCCTCTCTCTAACTATGGCTTCATTTGCTCGTCGCATGTCAACACAAACTCTAATATCGCCATCGGGCTTTGGTATAATGACTAATGGCGATATCCAGGACGTCGGCCCTTCAGGTATTTCTTCAATTATATCTGCGGCGAGAAGTTCGTCTAACTTCTTGTCTACTTTTTCCCGCAGTTGAAAAGGTACCCTGCGCACTGATTGCGCAATTGGCTGTACGGACGTGTTCACATGCAATTTTAATTCATAGCCTTTAAGTGTACCTACTCCCTTGAATAAATTTGGGTAACTATCATAAATGTCCGAATCAACAGAGTTCACGACTAACGGCCCAATGTGCAACAACCCCAAATCTCGAGCAGTGTCTCTGCCCAACAAATTATGGCCCTTAACATCAATAACAATAAAATCAGCCACACATGATTTATCAGTATCTCCTACAAAAACATTAGCTGTAAACGTTCCCAATGTAGGTAAAGGATTAGTGCTGCCATAAGCATATAGTGTTTTTGCTGATTTTCGCGTACTTGCATCAATTCGCTTACTTTTAAGCCACTCCCATGTGCTTTTATCCACTACATTACACGCAGCACCCGAGTCAATAAGAAAGTCATGGAGTTCAATACCACCAACATTTAACGTTATCGAATCGTTAAGGTTACCATGCGATAAGGAACCCAAAATAAACACGTAGTCTTTGGACGGATCATCACTTCTTTCTCGATCTGCTGCTACTGCATTGGTGTTGGCGGGAGTTCTTCGAAAATTGCTCGATTGCGCTGATCGGTTATTCCCTTGCATTCCACTTCTACATTTCGCTTTGAAGTGTCCTTTTCTTCCACAGCCGTTGCATCTTTTGTCCTTGGCAGGACATTCTGGTGAATTTCTGACATGGCCCTTATGACCACACGCATAACACTCTACTGCCTGTCGCGGAGAGCGAAACATCGTTTTATCAACTTTCCCCCCTTACGCAAAACATTTAGCTCTACCGGTGGGATCAAGCTTTTCATGGCTTGGAGTTGATGGTGCACTTTCTCATGAGCTCTTGCAGTGTTGAGCACGGCATCAAGCGTTAGAGTGTCTTTCTCCAACAATTTTCTCCTCACGTCGTGCGAGTAACATTTGCTTATGATCTGATCACGAATGCGTTCATGAACAGAATCACCAAACTCACAAGTCGCCGCTCCTTGTCTCAACCTGCACACAAATTCGTCGATGGTTTCCTCTCTCGTCTGCGTTAGCTGATGAAATTTGTGCCTTTCGAAGTGAACGTTTGCTTTCGGGACAAAGTAATTGTCTAAAATTGCAACAGTGGCATCGAAGTTATTTTCATCATTAGATTCGTCGACTAAGGTATAGTAAATTTGTTGCATCCCCAATCCTGCTGTATGGAGCAACAATGCCTTCTTTTGTGCATCCTGCGTAACGCCTTTTCCGACTACATAAAGCAAAAACGCTCTTTTCCATGTTTTCCAGCGCTGAGCTAAACTACTAGTTTCGCCGTCAACACTAAACGTATTTAAACTATACATATCATTGTCCGTAATCCTCGTCGCCATTTGTAGTATCTTCCGTTGCACCTGATCTTAACTTAGGTCTTACCGAAAGCACTATAATCGTTGATGCTATATACAATTTATATACAAGCTTTTCATTTCACTCACAAACGTAAACTGAACAACAAGTTTCACACGCGAGAAAAAACTTATTTATCACTACCATTATTCATCATCATTCAGTCCCAGGGGATGTGACTCACGTTACTAAACAAATATTTTGGTTCTAACTGCGAATACAAAATTGCTACGAAATAATGTCAAATTTAGCTTATACATTACAATGTTGTTCTATTGAATCAATACACTACAATCACCAAATGTTGCGCAACGGCAGGAATCTGACTGTAATCCAAGTTAAAATGAGTGCATTCCATATGGCGACCAGTCACTTCTATCATAACAGCTGTTGAACGTAGATGGCGATCCATATATAATACCAAGTGTTGTTGGCGACTTTCTGCTTGTGGTTTGTAGTTGAGGTTGCTACAAGTGTATTCTTTACAGTTTTGTTGCATTAGTAATAATTGGATAAACGCATAAAATTCTAACAACTTCACAATTTTCTTTATGTGATGTCTGTTGTTCATTTGTTTCAGTAAGAGTAGCTGTAGTTTATATAGAGGCTTTTGACTTAATAAGTTCAAATCTGGGCAATAAAACTGCATCTTAAGTTATTTCTTCAAGGCAAAGTTACCGCCAAAACTGAAGAAATTGAATCTAACTTCAAGCTCAAAATAGTTGATTGCTCCAATCAAAATGCTCTCGAATTTTTTTCATTACTTGAAATTGTCATTGACTGGAACTTTGAATGTTGCATTTCCGTTGTTGCTACAGCGGAGTTGTACCAAACGTAAACAATATTGATAGTTGGTGAGTGAGTAGTTAGGATTTGGCATAGGTAGCACAGAAGAATGTTCCAGACTTCCACCTCCAAAACTACTTGTGCAGCTGTTTTACATAATTTTTTGTATGATTTTTGGCGAATTTGGATGTAAACTACTGGTACCAAACTTTAGTTAACCAGGATTTATATATCTTGAAAATAAACATATTTGAAAATTGAGTTAAATTAGATGAAATCTAATCTAATCATCATTAATCATTTTATTTTTACCCAACTCAGCATTAAAAGTAGACAAAATTTGACGACAGTGGACCAAAAAATGAGACAGTGGCCAATAGACATACGTCAAAAACATGGACATAAAATGAATTTTGATTTAATTGAAAGATATGACCATTACACTTGTAAGTTAGGTTTGGATAGCCTTTTTAAGCAATTTGAGCAGTGATTAGACTTTGATGAAAATTAAATTTATTCACTGTTTGCTTGCAATAAGTCAATGAACGATTCACAAAAACTGGATGTGTGTATGTAGCTGCTAGCAATCTAGGCACTTCCAATTGGGTGCTGGACACGCTAGGCTATCACCCCAATAAGACTAAATTGATTCTAGATCTTGAATTTGCATGTTGTTAGAAGTTGACGGTTTGTAAACTTGTCAGCTAGCTAGTCTCAAGCAGCTAGTCAGTCTCAAGCCTAAATGTATTTGTTTTGTTTGTTGCTTGTGAGTTTTGCATGTTGTATGCACTAGTGAAGGTATCCTTGTATTAATTGTGCAACTTTTCACCCTAGTCTTGCTACAAGCAATTACTGAATCAGTCTATTCATTAATTGACTTTGTTTAGTTATACGTAAATTACTCAAGTTTTACAATGCTTATTATTGCCGTCAAGTTATGATTTCATGCAACAGAAGACAATGTTAGAGCCATGGTATAATCAGTGCCAGTTGCCATCTAATGTAACAAAAGTATTGCTAGGCATAATCTCGTCCAAAGTAGAAAACCAAACAGCATAGGGTAGACTGGGATTATATGGAACGAATTACTGTTCAATTTGTATCTATCGCTTTAGTACTAGCAACTTTGATCTAACCATTTTTTAACATTTGCATTCTTATTTACCACTTGGCAACACCTCATGTTTCAAAAGTTTGAGCTGAAAATATGGGTTATTAAATTGAGTGGATATGTTGTCACAAGTTACCTTATGAAATACGGTAATTCAGGACAAAGTTAAAAATTTTAACAATGTTGAGGGTGATTGAGGAAAATGTTGTGATAGTTGAAGATACTGGTTTGTGGCTTGATTTGCAAATTGATTCAATTCAAATGCAATTTTAATCTATAGGCATAGCCTAGTTCACAGCCGCTTTTCTTGGTTACATTTTACTCATGGTGAAAGTGCTGTTATGTCAGTTGCAAATCGTTATGTTTTATCTATCAGCCTAGCATCACTGTGTGTGCAGTCAAACATAACTAGCCTAGTTGGAGTTGCAAAAAATTGTTCAAAATTACGCAAAGTTACAGTCAAATTCTTTGTTTGAATTACTTGAGCCATGACTTAATTTATATTAAGGCAGTGGCTATTTTGCCGTCAACGGCAATTTACCCTCAGAGACTATTTTGCCGTGAGTTATTTGTGATTGGTCAATTTTAATGACGTACTAAACATGTGACTTTTGGTCGTCTCTGATTGGTCAATTTTAAAAACCAAAAAAAAAATTTTGCACCCCCAGGTCTCTATCCCCCACCCTGTACACTCCCTTCCAGTGTACACTGCCCGTACATTTACATACCGGGCCTGCCCCTCCAATGTACACTGCCTTTCTTTTAAAGCCCTGGCCCGCTGAGATTAGAACCTGCAACCATGGTATCTCAAGACCAGCGCTCTATCCACTACACCACAGTGTCACTAGTGTTATCATAGCAAATTTGGCTATATAAACACACGTGAATGATCACGGCAAAATAGATTCCAAGGGTAAATTGCCGTCGATGGCAAAATAGCCACTGCCTTATATTAACTTATCCAAAATTACCCCAGAATACATTATATATTGATATATACATGTAAATATCAGCTCATAAATATGTGCACAAATAGATAACTCATACCAGTAGTCTACTCAAAATTGCCTGCATAGCAATAAAACCATGCATTGATTCCAATAATGAATTAAATTTCTGTGTTTTATCAAACTTTTTTATACTGTGGTTGAGAAAGTTATAACTTTTTGAAGAACTTATGCACCATATGGGAATTAACCACTACTCAAGTCTTTTTGTTAGCCATATTATGGTTGTTTCCATGCAGTTTATTACAAATGTTTGTATTTTTAAACATCATTTCAAGTGGAATTTTTGATTAAACTTAAGGGCTTTTAAAAATATAGTTCGTTTTTTAATCAGTTCACTGCTAATGTTTGGTGAACATTCAGGGGGTGAATGCAATCATTGGGTAACCTAGTGCTGATAATGTCGTTGTCAATAGCAGCATCTTTTGTATGGCAGCTCTAATTAGGACCAGTCTGTGATGTCCCATAGTGGTCGCATTATAAAAGATTTGAATTAGGTTTTGGTTTGGAGTTAGTTACACCGTTTCTCTCAGTGTATTAAGTTCAACAAAACAATGGTAATTAGCAGATAGGTTTAAACCATGACTGATTTAGTATAATAGTGTATCTATAAGCACTCTTTTATGCTTATCTTTCAGATTTTGTGCTGAACCCTTTGAAGTCCAGTGGTGCTCATATGTGCCATAATTGTTAAATGTTTTGTCATTATTATGTTACAATCAATATTCTAAAACTTAAGTATAATGCAGTTATTACCAAGCAATCTTAGATTTGTTTCAAATGTTTTAATTTGACTTTGTTGTGAATCTCAAAAGGTTTAGTGCAACGTCTTAAAAAATATTGAAATCCATATTTTTAAGAAGTGTGTTTATTTGTCTGGGCTCAGTTAATGTGTCTTAGAAGCATTGTTAACACAGAATGAGGCAACCATGTAGCTAACAATTTCTCAAACGCTTATGTGTTGGTTTTGATAAAATGCATGGAAGCATAATTTCAGGATTGTGGAAGGGTGCCGTAATAATTGATAGGCTATATATATTTTCAGGAATGCCCTATTAAACATTAGGGCTACTATTCACAACTTTTTTGTAATTGTATGTTTATTTGTACAACTTTAATCCTTTGGCTGCATGCATGCTGCTGGGTCCTGGCTGCTTTTTTTCAAGTCGATCATACCAGACACATTATGACATCATCGAGCAAGTTTGAAGCCTAGTGTTTGAGAAAATTCAGAGAACAAATTGTGCAGTCAAATGTTAGCTGTGATGTCATTTTGAACCTGAGGATGAAATTTATTGTAGGTTGGAACAAGCGATTTTCTGCTGTGAATAAATGCAACTTTAAAAAAATTGTCTTTGAGTATCACGTCATGAACTCTTTTATTACACTTACCCGTGGGCATTGATCAATCGTGTCATGTTTGATGTTTGTACTGTATGCCCTGTAGTTTCGCTCAAAGACATAAAAAATTCCACTTTATAGTATAGATAACTCAACAAATGAATTTAAGTCTGGTCTGCCCACTGCAAAGTGGACGCTTCAAAGTCTAACTGCTACACCACTGTGCTGGTTATAAGTTGGTTTCTCCACCAATCACCAGTTTTTTGGTCGTGTCACTTAACTCCTATTTTGCATTATATAAAACACACTTTTCTATTTATTTTCCTGCATTTGAGCTTAAGCTCTGTTTGCAATTTTTTTGGTCACACTGTGCTACCATGATGGGCAAACTGCTTGACCCCACCACCTGTCTGCTATATAAAGCTGGGGCATTCTGTTTGGTGCCTAACCTAAGAACCCCACATGCTAGCTTGCTGGCTTATTTCTACGCTATTTCTTTTGTGCTCAGATCGAGGAGGGAAGCTCTAAACGCTGTTATTGCAGTCTTTGGTATGAATCAGCATGAGACTTGATTCATGTTTGCTGGCCGAAAGCAGATGATCTATCCATGTCATTCGTTCTGTTTATTGAAGACTTTATCAGTTGTGGAACCAAAATTAAGCCAGTTTTTAGGTTTTTTGACAACCATTTAATTTCGTTCTTTAGTGCTCCCTTAATTCGAGTAGTCAAAGCATAGCATGTCAACCGTGAGGTCAGATGGCTGAAGTGCTGCGATGGAGGCTTTTGTTTATTGTTGCTCTATAGTTTTAAGCCAATGATCATTGTTGTAGGTTGCTGCAACGTCATAATGTTGTTAGTGTAATGTGCCTATATATTTTTAATTTAGGTTTAAATATTTCGGCATCACCCAGATAATATAAGTGCGTGTATGCATAGGTTGTCAAAAATTATTCGTTGCTATTTGCGTAGACATTTTACTTTGGGTGATTAGCTGAACATCTCACCACTAACCATGTAACAAATGCTTATTTGGTTTCATTTGTTTAAAGTGCATACTATCAAGGCTGGGGAGCCGGAGCTGAAGCTGGGATTTTTTGAAGGAGCTGGAGCTATATTTTCAGATGTTAGTGGAGCCGGAGCTGTAGTTGGAGCCATCAAAATTTTTGGCAGCTCCAGCTCCTATCCAATTATGGAAAAGATGTAGCTGTAGTAGTACTGTAATTCTACTGATTTTTCAGATGCATTTCAATTTTATGTTCACTGATCTGAGCGTTTATCTAAAAATCATTGCTATTTCATAACTATTTTTGGATATTCCTTTACCATATAGTTATATTATTGGTAAAATCCATGGCTAAAAATATATTGCATTTGACTACATTAGTAAAACCTTAAAACTTGACTGGAGCTGGAGCAGGAGCCATAGATTTGAAAATTGCTAGCTCCGGAGCTGGAGCCTGGTCTATATTAGGCCAGCTTCCCAGCCCTGCATACTATTGTAATGCATTTTTGATTCTGAGAATGGAACAAAGCAAACACTGACAATATTATGAAATATTTTTGGCAATTCGCTGCTGGATTTAGAATATTTTCATAAATTAATTTTTACTTTTTAATCCATGATTTATCATCCTTATGTTTAGTACAAAATGTAGTGCGAGTGTCTTACGTTGTTTTTTGACTACTTTTTTAAAACTTTTTTTGGAAAAGGGTTTTCCATAAAGTTTGTCTATAAATTGAAGCATCTTTAAGGCAGTTATAAACGGGTCGAATGGCATTCCTCTCATGGGATCAAAGGCAGACTCTGAGGATTTAAAGAAGTTTTACAACTCTAACATAAATGAATTTGTTATTGGCTTGCTAGCCCATGAAACGTCAATCAATATCAGGAGAAAGCCTCAGATTTGCCATTTTAAACTAAGTTGTTGTGAAAGTCATATTATGTCAAGAACACCACTGTAACGATTGTGATGCGAACATTGTTGTTATGAGCTAAGCTGGATAATTATTTTCATCCTCTGGTCAAGTGTAAACATTTTGTCAGTTTCCAACTGGAACCACTCTTTGGTTAGATCTGCAGCAGAGTTATCTCCGCTGTTGGTGCAGTACATTTCTACCCCAAGCAGGAGAAATTGCCATGGAGTGCTTTTCCCGAGAACAACAACGACAGCGTAGCATCCTACAGTTTGAATTTTCAAGTATTGTAGCCGTAGGCAGCAGTCTAATTTTCTTGACTAGTTTGCAAGCTTAATTTTTTAAACTAACTTAATATACCAAGAAAAATTGATTGAATAATTGGTAAAAGTCGATTGCTAACTGTAGCATCAACCCAACTCAAAATGTGGTCAAACGTTTTGCATCAAAATTAGCCTCTTCATACCTTCCATTAAAGCTTGTGCCTTGCGATTAATGAAACAATGACGTATAGAAATGCTGAAAGTTCATTGTGTAGTTTCTGAACTAGATTCCCTTGAAATGATATCTCAAACCTGGTATATTCTGAACTAGCTTGTTTATTCAGTCAAACGACCACTTTTACGTAATTTTTTTTACGCAACTGCTATATATCACTCGCTCATAGACTTAAGCTGTTTTTGTTATTTAGTCGGCAGTTTCCAACCGAGGTGCCATTTGTAGTCAAAGGTAACGCACTGAAAAACAAGCAATGGTAATTTCAGTGAGTTTTTCAAATCTTATCTGTGTGCAGACTTTTGGCCAGGATTGGCCTATTATGAGCAACGTAAGTTGGGTAACTCCACAAAAAGAAGAAAAATTGAAAAAAGAGATGTGGTTACGATTTTTGTGGTCAGTAAAATGCGTTATCAGCGTGCCATTAAACACATGTCATTTCCTCAATTTTATGACAAATTTCTAAAACCCTTTGTTTCAATTTCAGATCGCTTCGTAATTGTTGTGTGTGTGTTGTTGGTAATGGCAACGTCTCTGTTCGATGAACCTCCGTCCATTGCATCGTTTCAGGATTATCCGATGCAGAAACCATTCCTGAACAGTAATGTCCGAAGATCTGAAAATCCCACGAAAGCTTACCCGGAGAACAGCAGCGAAGCGGTGTTGTCTGCGCTTAAGGGATTGCAAGATAAGATCAGGAATTTAGAACTGGATCGATCGAAGGCGGAGAAAAATTTGAAAGCTCTGGCAGCTGAAACAAGCGCCTACAAGAATGAGATCCAGCAGCGGTCTTCTTCAAAACCATCCCCCCCTAGTGCACCAGTCTCTCCCAGCTACCATTCCCCCACTCCCGCCTCCCCAATGCCTCCCCATGCTCACTGCACCGAACAAATCGAGTCGCAGCTTCGCAATGCTGACACTCGATGCGTGTTGCTGGAGCGACAGCTTGATAACATGCGACGGATGGTACAGAATGCAGAGAGAGAGAGGAGTGACGCCCTGGAGCGGCAGATTGCGATGGAACGTGACCGCGGCAGGATTACTGCTGAGAATAGAAGCATTCAGAGCAAACTGGAAAAGATGGAATACATTCAAGGTCGGTTTGATGATTTAAACTCGAGAAAGGAAAAATCAGAAGCTCGGATTAAGGAGCTGGAGGAGCAATTGAAAGAAGAATCTCATCATCGCAAGCTCCTGGCCGATCGGGCGGCGCAGATGCAGACAGCAGCAGAGACAAAACGCATTTTAAAACCAAAAAAAACTTCAAAGCAAAAGCCTCATGCTAAACGGAAAGTGGTGAGAAAAAAATTCGGAAACCGGAAAGCCATCGCCTGTCCCGCTGGACGGCCTCACTATCGGCTCAACCTGGCTGATGTTCCGTTTGTGGCCGGAACCTCGACTTCACCGAGTCATGCAGTGTCAACGAACATGCAGCGTTTGCTGCATGACCTCAAACATCATAACCCGCTCTATTGTAACGAGGAAGTGCTTGGGGGATGTTCATGTGAAGAAAAGACGCGTCCCACGGAGGAGCGTGGAAGGAGGAGAAAATCTACTGAGGAAGATCTCAATGATCTCCTGTGTGCTTTACAGGATGAGTTCGGCAAACTCGCTTTCGATCATCAAGTGCTGTCCAAGCAGGTGGAAAGCACTTGTGATAGGGAAGTGAGAAATGAGCTTACGCTGGAACTGGATGCTCTGGTCACTAGGATGGAACGGAAAGGGGATCAGATCACTACAGTAAAGCGGCACTTGGCGCAAGAGCGGAGGCACGACAAGAGGGGCGCTCCTGTTGCGAGGTCATGCTCTGGTCCTCGGGAAAATACTGTAACCTTAGCAACTCGATTGTCTCATTCTGCAAGGTCTTCCCCCCGCTCTCGGCCCGGCGAGAACCGGGAGAAGAGGCTCGCGTTTCTGCGCGACATGCAGTCGATTCGAAGCGCTCTTCACCGAGACGATTTGAGCTGGGAGTAAATATGTTATCACTGTGTTCGAATATATTTTACTCGATAATGATTGGTTGATTTCTTGGTAATAAGAGAAAGAGCGAGGCGATTATTGGTTTAGAGAAAAGAGTTGTAAGGCAGGCCTACTTGCGACTATAAAGTTCGCACATTTATGATATAAAGCGCAATTCTGTCTGTGTTTGTGTGTTGTAACTCTTCCGAAACTACTGCACGTACGAGCATGAAACTCTGCACAATAGATGACCATCCCGGGGTAACTCAAAGGGATTCGTGACGTCATAATCATCGATAATTTTTTTAAATTTGTAATTCTTGAGAGAGGAAATCGGTTTGTAAGTCAAGAAGGAGTTAACTCCCTTAAAAAAATTTTTATCTTTTTGAGGTCTAAAATAACGTCGCAACCAACGCTTGATTGCACACTTGGTTCTCTGTATTTCTTCAAATACTTGTGGCCATAGATATGCAATCAAAAACTTTTTTGAGAGAGATTTTAATGAATTGCTTTCAATGAAAACAACTCTGCAACAATAAAAGCTGAATTAACGATGCAAGAAGCAATTTTTTTGAGCCATTCAAGCATGATTTCTTTTTCTTGCATGCTTTAAACTTGCTCTATCATGCCAATGCTGTGTGTTACAATCACCACAATTTTTGTTGTTGTTGGTTACTCGACCCCTTTCGAGAGATGGGTGGAAGCCGGGAAACTCTCCAGGGTCTGGACCAGAGGTCGTAAAGAGACGGAGAGTCGCCAAAGAGTGAGCGGCGCAAAGAGTCCGTAGCTGAACAGTGCAGAATGAGATGAGAGGTGTCCACTGGTGCTGCCAGGAAGGATTCTCGATTCTGCGAATCTTAAGAGAGATAAGAACCTAAAAGAAGGCTGCGTCCGTTGCAGCGTAGACGAGAGATGACACAGAGAGCACTAATTCCTCGGTGGAAATCAAGAGAACCTGTGTGCCAAAGAATTTAGATGAGACAGTACGTCTCCAGTCCAAGAAATGAGAAAAGTGGATACGAGAGATGAGAGGAAAGAGACTATAAGGGGTTGCGGAGGGCGCAAGTAATGCTCGCCGTCTGGCCAGCTCATCAGCCGCGTCGTTCCCCGGGTGAAACGAGTGCCCGGCGACCCATTGTTGTCTGACAGAACAGGACGAGAGAGAAGACAGATCTGCCAGAGAGAATGAGATAAGAGGAAAGATGGAGGAGAGGACAAAACGAGAGTCAGATAGAAGAGAAAAGAAATGGCAGACTTGTTGGTGTTTCCCGAGACCAGCAACGAGCGTGCAGATTGGCGCAGGCTTCAGCGGAAAAACTTGAACATACTAGGCCTGCCAAAAAGGAAAGAGTGGCCTCAGTGCCACAGAGAGAGCTGTTGGCAAGAATGCCAGAGCCGCCCTTGCTAAAAGGAAAAGGAACAGAGCCGTCTGTCCAGAGCACCAGATCATGAGGGAGGAGAGAGTCAAGGTAGGCGAGAGAGAGCGGGATCAGAGCGAGAGAGAGAGAGAGAATTTATTTGATTTTGCTTTGCGCACCGACACAATAATCAGATCAATAAAAGACACAAAAAAAAACACTAGTAGCAAAAGCCAGGGAGCATCGAGGAACCTTTCGGTTATCGAGTCGAGATGCTCCCTGATCTCAGCAGATTGAGATATAAGCGAAATCTATTAAGTGACACTGTTATAATTTGAGTACATTATGTAAAAAAGAGTTGAGTTCAAGTTTTTATCAAATGATAAAAAAAATAAAAATAACAAAAGAAACGGAACAAACAATAACAATACATGTTTTTTACACAATCAAAAGCTTTTGCAAGAGTTAATATTCATTTAATAATTTTAGTTTATACGCTTTTTTAAAAGAAACCCAGTGCATGCTCTTTAATTCTGATTCGAGGTTACCCCACAGATTTGAACCTCTGTGAGAAAATAGTTTTTGGCTAAATAATTTATTTATGCGAGGACGGTAGTAAGTAGTCGAATTAATTAATCTCGTTTCATATTGATGAATAGTATTTAACTTACGAAAAGAATGATAGAAGTTTTTAGGCAATTGATCATGATGGAGTTGATACATAAATTTAACTAACTCAAGTTGATATATGTCTTCTACTTTTAACACTTGAAGTTCTTTATACATTTGTGAAGTTGGCGTATATAAGTTACGAAACAATATTATTCTCAAAATTTTATTAAGCCTTACTCGAATTATTTCTTGTGAAGTTTTATTTGCTGTTGCCCACGCAGTAATTCCATATTGAATTCTGCTGTATACAAGACTATAGTATAGCATGCAAAGGGTTTCTCTTGAAACAAAATTGCGCAATCTGTAAAAGAGTCCTGTCCATCTGGCAAGCTGCGTGGACAAATAATTTATTTGCGACGTCCATTTGAGATTATTGTCAACGAATAACCCAAGGTATTTGACAGTATGCGCTCTATTAATACTTAATAGTAATACCGTTGAGAGCTATTTTAAAATTACATTGACAAGTTTTAAGAGGTTGCTTGTTTATTAACATGTAGCTAGTTTTTGAAAAATTTAGGGATAGCTTATTTTGACAGAGCCAAGAGTTAACTTTTGTAAGTTCTATTTGAACTTTGTGTTCCAGGTTTTTCAGATTGTAATCAGCCATCATCAAGCAGGTGTCATCGGCAAATAGTGTGGTGTCAAAATTGAAAATCAACGAAATGTCATTAATGCATAACAAAAAAAGTAGCGGCCCAACGCAAGATCCTTGGGGTACCCCACATGATACTTTGGTATATTAGGACATAAATTTACGTACATTAGTATATTGATATCTGTTTTTTAAGTAGCTGGTTAATAAATCCAGAGGTTTAGGCCTAACACGAATTCCAAAGTTACGATACAATTTATCTAAAAGAATGTCATGATCAACCGTATCAAAAGCCTTTGATAAATCCAGAAACAAACAGTACGTATATAAATTTTGATGAATATTGTTTATAAACTTGTCATATATTGAGTTGATTGCAAATATAGTTGAAGAATTTTTCCGAAAGCCAAACTGATTTTCACAGAGCAGATCATTTTTTTTAATATAATTAGTGATGCGGGAGTAAATTAATTTTTCTAAAATTTTATCAAATTGTGATAAAATTGATGTGGGACGATAATTATAGAAGCTTCCTTACGATCACCCTTTTTAAAAATTGGAATAACTTCGGCAGTTTTCAAGCAGTTTGGGTAGACGCCTTTACTAAAGCAATCGTTTATCAATTTGCAAAGAAAAGGAGATATTACTGATTTACTAATTTTTATAAATTTAGTTTCGGCGTCTGTATACCTGGTTGCTTTTGAATCTTTAAACGAGTCGATAATATTATTTATTTCGTTCGGATACGTTGGAGTTAAGAAAAAAGAATTGATCACGCCTGCCGGCGCTATTGCATTCGTATCCGTGTCAACTTCGGGAATGGTTTCAGCCATTTTTATCCCTATGTTGGCAAAGTATGCACTGAGATTTTCAGAAATAGCAGCAGGATTAGTTATCACCTCACCTGTTTTAGTGTTGAGTTGGTTAATGTCAACTTGTTGTGAAGGTTTTAACTTTACTAATTCATTCACTATTTTCCAGATTTTACCGCTATTACTTTTGTTCTCAATTATTAATTCATTGTAGTATTTTTGTTTCGCTTTTTCAATCGTTCGATTTAAAGCATTACGATGCGTTTTATAGTTTTTGTATTTTGTTTTATCATATGTTTTACAAATCGATTTGTGCATCTTATGTTTGGTTTTAATTGAACAGAGAAGACTAGAGGATAACCATGGTTTAGTCTTTAGTTTCCTTTCTTTCCTGGTAGCTAATTTACGAGAGGGGGATCAGAGCGGGAGAATGGAGTGGAAAGGGTGGACTTCACGGTAAACGATGGCAGATTCCAAGGAGGAAAGGGAGGGCAAGCAAGAAGAGCCTCCTTAGAAGAGGTAGAAGGAAGCATGAGCGGGCGACTGGACGCAAAAGCTCTTCAGGACGATCTGCAGAGTCTTAGTTTCACTCCAAGTCTGGCCAAACCTAAAATAGGAAAGGAGGTTGGGAGACGAAGAGCCCGCTCATAAGAAAAAAGAGTGAAATGAATCAGGGTGACTCGTAGAGGAGATAAAGAAGCCTCGGAGAAAAGAAGTAAGATAGGGGAGGACGAAAGGCAGCCGGTGATGGCGCGACTGGCCGCTCGGTGGAGGCGTTCCAATTTGGTGGAATTGGTAACGCTTAGGAAAGGAAACCATCTGGGTGAGCGGAAGTGGGAAGAGGCCAAAAAAAAGATTTATACAGAAGAGAGAGGGGCCCATGAGGAAGCAGAGATACAGCGTAAGGCCTTGAGATGTGGGAAAAACTCGGCCATCAGCAAAGATACATGTTTAGAAAAGGAAAGAGTGCGGTCGAAGGTGACCCCAAGAAAAGTTTGATTGGGATTAAAACGGAGGCGGGAGCCGAATAGGAGGAGGTTGGGCTGGAGGTTAGCCTGGTGGGGATCCACTGAAAAGAAGGAGGCCTCACATTTGCTCGGATTGAGAGGAAGACACCAGTACTCAGACCAGCGCTCCAATCGAAACAGAGCTCCTTGTGTGGCCTCCCGCAGTGGGGACCGGGGGGTAAAGAGCCAAATGGCCAGATCGTCAGCGTAAAGAGAGCAGCTGATGGAAGAAGGCAGAGAAGCCGGAAGATCATTAATGAAAAGAGAGAAAAGTACAGGGCCAAGAATGAATCCTTGTGGAACACCTCGACGGACTCGAAAGGAACGACTTTTGTGATTTCAAAAAACCTCGCAAGCGTGCCCATCAGAAAGGAAAGATTGTGTCCAACGAACAAAGCAAGGAGGGAGGCCAGCCGAAATCAGTTTGTGGGAAACGGTGGGGTTCTAGACAGAGTCAAAAGCTTTAGAGAAATCAATAGTAGGAGAATTGTCCGAGAGCCCGGCCTGGGTTTGTTAAACCCATCCGAGAAAGGTACCAAATTTGATCAAGTGTAGACCGACCAAGGTGGAAACCGGCCTGACGGGGAGAGAGAATGAAGTTAGATTCCAGAAAGACGAGTAGACGGGATCGTATGATGCGTTCAAACAGCTTTGATACGCAGAAGGTCAGAGAGATAGACCGGAAGGAAGCAGGAGAGTCGAGAGGCTTTCCCATCTTGTGTATGGGAATAATAGAAGATGTCTTCCAGATGGAAGGAAAGGAATGCGAAGTCCAGGAGAGATTGAAGATGTGAAGAACAAAATCCATACTAGAGCGAGGAAGATGCTTTAGCATGGGATAGGCAACTTTGTCTGGGCCAGTGCCAGAGGACGAGGAAAGGTTGGAGGCAGCCGCATGAAATTCAGCGGGAGAAAAAGGAGAGCAAAAGGACGAGTGAGACTCCTCAGGGCACGTGGCTTGGCGGAGCTCAGAGAGGTAGCCTCTGGCTCTGCTACTCGGGGCCTTTGGCTGACAAACGGAAAAGTGAGATCTCAGGTAAGCGGCATAGACCAAAGCCGATTTCCTGGGAGAAGAAGAGTTTGGGAAGTTAGGAGAGGAGGAAGACGAGGAAGATGAGCCAGCGATAGAGCGAACAGGAGAGTCTACAGATTTAGGGTTGGATTTGAGTGAAAGAGAAGAGCAAGTCGTCTGCCATGCCTCAGCTTTGGCTTTGGCGATGACTGACGAGGCACGTCGAGAAGCGAAGATGTAAGCCTGGCGATCTCCATCGCTTCTGTGAGCAGCAGCGAAAGCCTTGCGTGTTTCACTAACCGCACTTTCCACCTCAGCAGACCACCAGGATTTAGGAGGGCGTTTGATGCGGCCAAAAGGAATGGAAGTTAAGGCCGCATTCAGTGCCAGAGAAATAAAGAGAGCAGCAGCAGAGGAAAGAGACAAGTATTCCTCTGCAGAAGGACAGTGAGAGTCAATGTCAGAGGTAAAGCCATCCCAGCAAGCTTTCAGAAAGTTGAAGGAAGGGGGACGCTCATTGGGGCGATAGACCAGAGAGAGAGGGACAGATAGAAGAATCGTTAGGTGGTCAGAACCCAGGTCTTCAAGCACCTCCCAGGAGCAGGAAAAGGCAAGAGCAGAGGGAGCAAAGGAAATGTCAGGGGAGGAGCGATGGAGAAGGATGGGTGTGTCAGGGTCATTGAGGGGGAGAAGATCACCCAGTCGAATACTTCCTCCCCAGGGAGATCGGAAGTATGTCTTGAGTCGCAGAGAGGGTGATGGCAATTGAAGTCCCCCAGAATAAAAAGATTTCTGGAGGAGGGAAGAATAGAGGGAGAAAAGGAATCGGTGCTGCCATCCGTCGGAAAGGATCAAATTGGAGGGGGCATGCACATTAAGAAATGAGAGCGAGGAGGAGTTGTCAAGAGAAATGTTGATCCTTACATAATCAGAGTAGGGATCAAGCGAAGAAAGAAAGAAAGTAAAAAGTTTAGAGAAGGATAGGCCCAGCCTGACGAAAATGACGACGCCGCCGCTAGCATGCGTGGCATCAGGAGAGAGAATGCCAGACCGGGAGTGGGTGCAATCAAAACGCAGAGTAGAGAATCCAGGGATCCGTAAAGAGGAAGATGAGTTGAGATTGTATACCTGGATGCTGATAAGGTCGACAGGATGGGACGAGAGAAAGTGAAGTAATTCAATGCTCCTGGCTCGGATATCTCCAACATTCCATTGAAGAACCCTGAGAGAGTCAGGGGAGGGGAGAGGAGGCAGGAGGCGCAAAAGGACAGCCAGGAGCAAGGGACGGTGGTGAGGGCGCAGAGGGAAAATTATAAAATGGGCCGACGGGAGATAAGAGGTTTTGAGACGATGGTGGTGCGAGAGTATAGCATTTGCAGAGGGGGACAGATTGTACAGTGGAGGTGTACATGTCGAAGGATTCCGAGGAAGGAGTCACAGTGTTACGGCAGGGAGACAGCTCCAAAAGTGAGAGCTGCCAAGAGCTCTGAATTTGGAGAGGGAAAGTTGTGAGCACCTCAGATGGACCCATTTGGAGCAGGTGCAGCATTGCACTGACTTGTCCTGCCAGGTCACATTTCTAGCGCACACAGAGCAAGGAAAGATGGGGCCAGAGTTAGAATGAACGTTACCGCTCACCAAAAAAAGGAAAAAAATGAGAAGACGAAGAAGGGCAAGAGTAGGGCAGGAGAAGAGAAAAAGAAAAAACAGGCAACCGATATTGAAGAAGCTGTGTGCTTTCCCACTGCGGTCGTTCAGGCAGCATAACGAAAAAATGAAGGGGAGTACCCGGGGTAACTGGGACCCTCGGGAAGGCCAACAGCCATTTCGACGCAACCCAAACGAGGTCGGAGACTGCACCACCACGTTGAGGCGGTAGTTGATTGGTGCACCGCAATTTTTTGCTGTCAGAATTCATTACAAAATGTTTTTTTCAAAAGATGCTAAAATTTTACTGATCAGTTTGAAAGTCGGTTGGTGGTACAGAGTTAGAAAATAGCAGAGAGCAATAAATTCATCCCGAAGCTTTTCGTCTGACTCTTTTCAGGGGAATATACATCAAGATGAGGAAGAGAAAAGTGTGGCGGTTTTGATAGCGTAGATGACAATAAAGAATGGCGTGAAATGAAGACGCGCTCGCACCGATTGATCAGAAGCGGTCAAGGGGAACGAGCGACTAGTGAGACAGCTATTAGACTATAGATGAATTCTTTTTTGTTGCATAAGTCCGGTTTTGATGTTTGTAGGATATACAGCAGTCCCGTAGCACTCCAACTTCGGGCCCCCCCCAAAGTAAGCGCAAGAGCCCCTGCGCACAGGTCATATCACTTTAGAGGTGTAAAATTGAAAAGCTGCATTAAGAAAATACACCACAATTTGTACATAAGTAAACAGGCTAATGTCAGAATAAAGCATGCCGATACCGAAGGTGCAAGTCATAAAAAATTCGGCACCGATGCCAGAGTTCAGTAGGACATTTATGCAGACACTGCGAAACGAAAGCAATGACACTGAAAAACATGAAAAAGTTATAAAAACACAGTATCATTTAAATAGTCTGGAGCGAACCTTTTTGTTTTCAAATGCTGTTATGACATTGTCATAATCAAGAGATCGGGCGCAGTCATTTTCGATTGACAACATGGCTAATGAAGATAGTCTACTGTCTGTCATAGACGTTCTATTAAAAGTTTTGATCAGTTTCAATTTGCTGAAGCTTCTGTCAGCGCTGGCAACAGTCACGGGGCAAGTTAGTAAGATTCGAAGTGCGATGTACACATTCGGATACAATTCAAATAAATGAGTCTTTAGAAGATAGTTCAGAAAGTCTTGAGCCGTTTTGAGATTGCGTTTTTTTTGTAAAATTAAAACAAACCGCTGTAGCTCAGCGCTCATTTCATCAGAATCAATGTCACCGAACTTTTTTTGGAACTCTTTACAGCAAGTAAGAAGAGCATTTTCTTGTTGCACAAGCAAAAGTTTGTCTCGTGTGTACAAAAACGAAAAGGCGGAAGAAACCTCACGTAACAAATTAAAGCGCTCCTTTATTGACATAATAGCCTGGTCTACTAATGGATAGAAAAAGTTGCTTTTAAATTTCAGTTCAGGAGTAGCTCGTTGTTCCTCTTCACCTTGGTACTTCTTTTCTTTCCACTTCTTGACTGAGGAAAAGAAGGATCAATATCCAATTCCTGTGCTATTTCAACAGCAGATGTTGCGGCACTGTCATAACCCGTTGTGCGATAGTTTTGCAAAAACTTTTCAGTTGCCTGGATTTCCGTTTCCATTGTATGAAGGGAGACTCCATACGATTGAAGAATCTTGCGTAACAACGGCATTATTACGTCAATCGAATATTCAAGATTCTACCAGAAAATCAATCGAAATATTCTAGATTCTGCGAGATAAAATGACGTTGCATTCACTTATGATGTCACAAGCCAATTTCTTCCTACAGTTTAAATCGGTTGTAAACAAGTCTGCTGAACTGAAAATAGTCACGTAGCCAAAAAGCAATTTCAGACTAACTTGGGCCCCCAAAGTTGGCCTGGGCCCCCCCCCCCCAATTGGGGGGTTTGGGGGGCGGCTGCTACGTCTCTGATATACAGTATACATGGCTTCAAGATTGAGGAGATCAAAGGCCGTGCGTCCATGGGAGAGTACTGAAAATTTTCTTTTGTAGCGGTTTACTTTCTTGTGACTCCGTGCTTTTGACAACAATCACTAGAACGGTTAAAACAATTTATTTTTTTAACGTTTTTACCAACTACAAACTAAAAATAAACTGGAATGTCCAAAATTGTTTCCAAGCTCGAAAGATGCTAATCTCCAATTGATTAAAAAAATGCAAAAAACTACCCTACATCACCTACTAATTTGCCGACGGTGCACAAAAACTACGAATGTGATAAAAAAGGCAAGATAATCAGCAAAGTAAATTATAATGAGGTGATGTTACGCAACTTAAAGGTAAACTACCAAATTAACGCATGAATAAATTTAAACAAAACATCCGATAAATTAACAAACAAATAAATCCAAAGAAAGTGGTTCCGACACTTTCACTGTATTCCTGTACACATGATGCGTTTTGCAAAATATTTTGTTCAGTTGCTGCGCTCGAGGTTTCAGGTGGACTCCTATTGGATTGGCTGGAGTGAGAAAGATATCTGCAGTCAAGTGGAGTGTGTCCGTGCAAGATAAGTGTGGGAATATATTGTTTGATCCTTTGTTGCAATCTTTGGAAAGTACAACCCAGGTACGAAATGTCTCAGTGGCACAGGAATTGATAGACCACGTTGCCGTGATGAAAAAGTAGGTAGTACATCCTTATTGGTTGCTGATAGAAGTTGTCTGGTCGTGTAGACGATACGACTTTCGACATCAAAGAAACAGCGTTTAAGAGCTGTATTGATCTAAGTTTCGAACCTCGTCGAAACATTTCCCAGCCGTGGTAAATGGTAGTACACTTGGCATTTCTTTGGTCCAAAATGCGGTGATATGAGGAGCTGTTAGATCTTTTTGATCAAAATTAAGTAGACGACATGGTCCGGTTAACTACTGTTCCAAAAGATTGACCGAATCTTGGTGAGTTCAGCTTGAAGGGCAACTTGAGAGCAGACGGCCAAGGCTCTATGGACAAGCGTAGAAATGAGATTGATTTTCTGCTTTTGTGGCAAAAAGAATTTCGACAAACGTACTTGCCTGTGAAGTTAGGTTTTCTGTACACAGGTGTGATGAATTGGGAATCACTTTTCTCCAGAAATAAGTCCAGAAAAGGTAGGCAATGATTATTTTCTCTTTCAAAAGTGAAGAGAAAAGAGGGGTGAAGGAAATTCGGATGAGTAGGAAACTCGTTGCATTTTTCTTCGTTGTTGGAGGCGGTGGAGGTGTCATCGACGTAGCGGCAATATATCAAGGTCTTGATCACACTTTTGAAAAATTTGCCTTCGAAATAGCCAACAAAGACCTTAGCGGGTACCTTTACTGGGGAGTTTTGCCCAAAGGCAACTCGTGCGTCCTTGCCAACTGCTCACTCTGTGGCAGTGAGGCCACGTATCCTTTTTGGCAGGCCCAGTTTGTTTCAGTTTTTTCCTCCGAAATCTGCACCATTCTGCAAGATTTCCGCTGGTCGCAACAGCACCAACAACTCTGCCATTTCTCTTTCTCCTCCTCTTCTCAAACTCTTGCTTTGTCCTTGCCACTCCGTCCTCTCCTCCATCTTTCCTTTTACCTTAAACTCTCTGCCATATCTGGTAGGAACTGTTTTCTCTCCTACTTTACTGTCAGGCTACACTGGGTGCCCGGACCCTCATTTTTTGTGAGGAACGACGCCTAGTTTTTTGGTACATTTGTATTATTTTTTCTCAAAAACATGGTTCTTTGGCGTTGTCTATTGAAATTTTCAAAATGAGTTATCTAGAAATGAAGTCTCTAACAATTTTAAAAGTAGATTATCGATTAAAAACACTCAAAATTTTGGTGAGTGGGCTTTGCAAATTCTCAATTTCAATACCTAGTAAGTTCTTTGATACTTTTGGGCTATTCTTGCTCGAAAGCGTGGTTCTTTGGCATTGTCTATCAACATTTTTGAAAAGATTTATCAAAATACGAAGTCTCTAAACATTTTTAAAAGTAGCCTACCCCCAGCGAAAAGTTGGTCGTTCCCGGCAAAAAAAGGGAAAATAGTCCTGTTTTATATTTTGTAATAAATTATTAGCGTCAAGCTACATCTACATGTTTGAAGCAAATTCTTTGGTAATTGGGTGAAGTCGGCTGATCTGATAGTCTTAATCTCGACATGACTGATGTGGGCCCTGCAACTGTACTAACTTAACTATAGGTACTTTATTTCGGGTCAGTTTGCTCTTTCCTTAGCTGCGTTTATGTCAGAACAAAGCAACATGTGGGCAGCCATAAGATTTAGGTCGAACAAATAGAGATGCCATTACAAAAACGACGTAGTTAGTTCGCTCACGATTTAACCCTTTCGCTCTCCAAGGGGTCTTTACGGTTTTTACTCAAACGTTCATGTCTGTTTTTAAACTTATGATTATCATATGACAAAAAATTTTATATGGAAAGTAGAGTGGGGTGATATAAAGACTTTGACACCATAAAAATCTGCGACTGTATGTCACCCACAGAGCGTATGAAACATAACTTATTTACAACATGCGTTATGGGTCACATGTGGTTCACAAGTTTTTATTGAGTAAAATACTTTACATCAGTACATTTTATTTGCCCTAGAAGTTAGTCTGCATTACTGCAGCTAATACCCAAAAAAACGCGTCATTTCGAATAGAAAATTCTTTATATGTTTTATATGATCACTCGTTGCTTATAAATTATATTGCTAGTTCCAAGTGGTTACGATCGATAGAAAGCGTCATATAAGTGAGAAACAAAACAACAAAGCGAATGCTGAAGGCGCGAGGCTTCCGAAGGAAGCCAACCCTTCATCATCTGAACTCACTCCAAAAAATTAAATTGAATTATTTGATTTTATTTCCAAGAGATATATTTTATTTTGTTATTGCCTCTTTTTTAGTTTTTGTTTGTGTTTAGTGAAAATTAGTTAGTTTTGTTAATCATATCATTTTTATGGTTATTTGGTTGTAAGCTTGTAATCATTCAAATAAAATGGAAAGATATTAGTCCTATTAATTGTACCCATTTAAGATATGATGCGTTTAATTTTTCAATTAAGTGAAATGTTGCATTTGAAAATAAATTAGCTTTACTAGTAGTGCACTTTGCAAATAATAATACACCCTTGTGCAAATTAATTGCATCAAACCTGCTTTTACGCCAAAAACTGCATTTTTTGGCATAGACTTGTCTTTTATTAAATGATAAGGATTGTTTGTGACGACATAATCATAATTCAGTGTTAGCAATTGATTTTGCTTTTTTTACCCATTACTTTGAAGGTGATGCAATATTTCATTAACTTGATCCTAAATTAATTGGCAAATAAACAAATGGATTAACTAATGTAATTTGGTTAGACTGAAGCTGTTTTGCCATTTTTTTCTGCTATATATTGTCTCATAAGTTACAGAAAAGTCATAATGGATACTACTCCATGTAAGCGAACAAAAATACTGACCCTGCACGAGCATACGGCGAAAAACCAACGTGAAATAGCCAGCATCGTGGGTGTAAACCAGTCCACCGTTTCACGAATGTTAAAGCAAGCTTGAACCATTGGCACATTGTCACCCAAGAGGAAGGAAAAGTGTGGTAGGAAGAGAAAGACTTCAACAAGAGACAATATCAGGATATTGTGAGAGAGTAAAAAGGATCCAAGAAGGACGAGTGATATGCTGAGGAAGGATTTATTGTCATCTGGAGTGAATGTTAGTTCAAGTACGGTACGTCGTCGACTGATTGAATGTGGGCGAATGGCAAGAAGACCAGTAAAAAAGCAACTTTTAACTGCTAACATGAAAAAGAAAAGGCTTAACTGGGCAAAAAATACCGAAACTGGATTGCAACCGATTGGAGAAAAGTGCTTTTTAGCGATGAAAGCCATTTTCTGGTTCAAGGCAAGCGCAGTCAGCATGTTTGTCGGTCGATTGGAGAGCCCATCCGTGAATGCCACATGAATCAATCTGTGAAACATCCTCCCAAAAAGATGTTTTGGGGTAGTTTCAGTTGCTATGGAGTTGTATCATTGCTGCCCATTGAGGGAATGATGAATGCAGAGAAGTACATAAAAGTTGTGGAAAAAAAGTGGCCGCTGATCTTGCAAATGCTTTTCCGGATGGATCTGGGGTGTATCAACAGGACTCGGCGCCATGTCATAAGGCAAAAAAAGTGATGGATTACATGAAGAAAATGAAAATTACAGTGTTGGATTGGCCAGGAAACTCCCCAGATCTCAATCCAATTGAGAATTTCTGGTCGATAATTAAACTTCGACTTCGCAGTGAAGACTGTACAACCAAAACCAGGCTTATAGAGGCAATAATCCGGATATGGTATCGGGACCCAGAAATCAAAGAAAAATGTCAAACGTTGGTTGATTCTATGCCAAACAGAGTACAACGAGTCCTAAAGAACAATGGTGGTCATATCATGTATTAAAATTGATGTATTGTGTAAAAACCTGTTCATGTGAATAAAATTTTCAATTTTACTTTGTTTTGTTGTTTGATGCAATTAATTTGCACAAGGGTGTACTTTTGTTCTTTTTTTGTAACTTTGCAATTACTTAATAAAGCGGAAATTTCTGTCATTTTATTCGAAGTCCTATAGCATCAGTCAGGCGTACTGTGTCACATAGGATGCACACACATTACATTGAACCTTTCCTAAATCGTCCCATCTAATCTAATGCTCTATATTTAAACGCTTTTAATTTTATAACCATTTGAAAAAGTATGCATGTGTGCACCACATATGACTTACCGACGTCCGAGTCAAATGTCCGTGCACCACAGGTAGTGCACTGGACAGCGAAAGAATTAGTAGGGTATTTCTGAAAATACATGGCTCATCAATCACTTTGCCGCCCTCCCACGACCTTGAAATTATGTTTCCATGCACTTCATCAAAATGAATGCATAAGCGTTTGAGAAATTGTTTGCTGGGTGGAGGCTTCTTTTTGCATTAAATTTGTAATCTCATTGTCACGTGCCAACGCCTTGTAATTTCATTTGCATCTTTTCTTTGGCAACCCTGTTTTTGCAATTGGTAGTAATTAGTTCTAAGTGTAAATGGACTGATTATTCGATTTTTTTGATCTGCGAATGTACAGTTTTGCCAGTTAGTGTTATTCTTGCCTTTGGATTCATATATGCGATGAGGACGCAAACAGTAATCATGGACTCCCTATGGAAACATGACAACATGGAATTGACGACTGTACAAGATTCAAAATTCAAGACAAATTTGTTTCAAGCTTTCGAGTCAACACCATTTTGTTCAACAAAACCAGAATTACCTGTGATCGTGCCATCCAGCATTGTTCTCAACGACAGGTCACAGTGTTGGAGATACCGACTATCTTTTTGCTCCACATTATTCCTCGGGCGTGAGAAATTGTCTGCCTTTACCAGAATTCTGGCCTAACAATGTCAAATATTAGTTTGTTTCAGTTGAAACAATTTTTGAAATCTACTTGGTGGTTAATGAGGTGAACGCTGTAATCATTTGCTTACATCTCTCAAGCAAGATGTAATCAGTAGGGTAAGACATGTGAGTCTGAATGATTTAGGTAGCACTCCTTACACGAACTAAAAGCTGCCTTAGTTAAATATTAAGAGATGAATCTAGTAACAAGATTCAATAACTTACTGCAGATTACGCTATTGAATCAATACATTTACCACATGTTACGATAATGAAAAACCTTCCAACTTGCTTTACCGCATGAAAAACTTAGTTGGCCATGACAGTGGTGTTTCTGAAGACTTGCTAGAAAAAGTGTTCTTGGACGGCATGGCGGGAGAGATGCGCTTAATTCTTGCTGAATCTTACGAACTGAATTTGTATGACTTGGCTGCCAAAGCTAATTCAATTTTATGCTTTCATCTCGGAAATCTAGGCTTAAGGTTGTTTTAAACTGTGTCTAATCTTAATTCTGAACGTGCAGATTCTACTGTTTTAACGCACCTTGTATTAATAACAACCTTCAGTCCCAAATTTACACTAAGACCGATGAATAAAGAGGTCTACAGAAAGCTACCAACATGAACACTCTTGATTTCAGAAGATCAGGGGAATGTTACAAACCATATTTTTACGGCTTGAGCTCGTAACTTGACCGCAAGAATGTACATCACCCCGATCGACCTTGTGCACCTCCTCAAGACTTAAAAATCTATTAATTTTGACCAGCATCGAACAAACAGTAGCAATTTTTCAGGGGACCTGCTCAGGATATTTGCAATTATCACAGTGTGTTTGGGTCCAGAGCATACCGATGCAGTTCGCCAGCCATTTACACGGCTCGATAATTTCTAGCGCAATTGATCTGCAATCGCTTACTACCAGATTCCCATGGATGGCCAGTCCATGTCGAAAACTACTATTACAATCCCATTTGGAACCTTTCAATACCGCAGAATGAATTTTGGTTTGTGTAATGCTACTCAAAGTTTTCAACGTTTTGTAAACAAGGTTACTGCTTGGAATATTTTTATTTTGCTATTTTGGATGATCTACTTGTTGCTGGTGACAGTGTAAAGAAACATCAACTAAACCTCTGACTGCTTTTTCAGCGGTTATCAGATTATGGTTTGACAATCAATATCGAGAAAAAGTCAGTTGGAAAAAGAAGGTTTGGAATTCTCAAGTCCCGCGTTACGAAGGAATGCATTCGTCTTTAGCAAAGTCGCGTAGAGGCTATATATAATTTTCTCAGACCTAACACTGTAACCCAATTACGTTCTTTTCTCAGAATGATTAACTTTTACCGTCGCTTTATATCACACATTTCCGATTCTTTACGCCACTTTAACATTATGTAATGTAATGAGGCGATCAACAGGATCAACTGGGGAGTTGGAGCGCAAGCCAGAAACAGAACAAGCATTTGAACAAGTATAAGGCAGCTTGGAAAGAAAACACTTCGTTGCTTTCCTAAAATTAATGAAAAGTTTTTACTTATTTGTGATGCAAGTAGCCATTGAGTTGGGGCATCTCTCAATCAACTGGGCGACGGAGAATGGAAACCAGCAGCATCTTTTTTCTAAAAAGTTGGATGTTGCTCACCGGAAGTGCAACACTTCGATTGGGAACTATCAGCTCTTTATATCAGCGCGAAGCACTTTAAACACATCTATTAAGGACGTGACTAGAACATTATGGGTGATTATCAACCACAAGACCTTCAGATCTAGAAACGACGACTTTACTCTAGGCAAACGTGACACTTCCCATATATTGCTGAGTTTACAAACAACGTTGGATTTATGAGTGAATTTCTCAACATTACTATTGATGCTTTATCTCGAGCTGAAATGAATTCTGTTTCCTTCATTTCAGGAATTCTATCCCCTGTCAGGTATGCAGCTCGACAGCAACATGGTGATTTTAAATAAGGGTCACGTGGCGAGAAATATCAATCTCTCAGGTTGGAAACCAGATTACTTCCAGTTAGCCAAACTTCCATCATTGGTGATACTTCTACCGATAGATTCAGGATAGTTGCGCCCTCAGCCCATGCCAAACGATATTTTGACACTATCCATTCACACTCACACCCGGGGATTAAAGGAATCCAACGATTGATAAGGGATCGCTTTGTGTGGCATGGGATGAAACAAGATATTAGGGGGTGGTCCCGCACGTGCATTAAATATCAAACATGTAAAATCATTTGTCAAAATAGGGCTCAATGAATCGTGTGCTTATTTTACTGATGTACATATTGATTTAGTTGGACCCTTACAGCTTAGCGATGGCTATTCGTACTGGTTAACATGCATTGATTGATGCAGGCTGCGGTTAGAGGCTATTCCTTTACTGCCATATGTGCTTACGCCTTTCTATTGCATTGGACAGCACAATTAGGGGGACTTTAAATGTAACGACAAATCGTGGTAAACATTTTTGCTCTGAATTGTTTAATAATTTTTGCATCAATTTTGGTATCAAGCTACGCAATTCTAGCACATATCACCCGGCTTTATAAGGTGTTATTGAAAACACAAATCGCACGATCAATGCCGCATCAAAGGAACCCGAGAACCCTCTTAATTGGTATTCCGCTTTGGGGCTAGTCTTGCTGGATTTGCGTTCTGGTTATAAGCCAGATATTAACTTCACGTCTTCTGAATTGTCATATGGAACAACTATTCGACTGCCTGGTAAATTTTTTGAAGACTAACTTCCACATGTCTCCCAAACAGGGGCCTCTATACAAGTAATTTTGTGTCGTTGTGAAAGTTCATTCCCAAAAGAAGCCCACCAGCAATCAAATCGTTTACCGACCAGGCGTTGAATATTTTCACCCATGTCTTTATAAGAGTTGATATAAAAAAAAAGGACCGTTACACCCGTATTATAAAGGACCGTTTATGATCGTAGAAAAACGGCCGAAGTATTTCTTGTCACTAATGAATGTTTGTTTGTACTCAGTGTCTATAAATTGCCTGACGGTTGCTCATTTGCCTACCGGTAATGTGGAACCAAATCCATCTACTTCGCCTGCAAACAATCATAGGCCTGTCACCCTTATAAATGCGGATCCAATTACTAACTACCCTTTGGATAGCCGATTGGATAGCAAATAGCCCACTGAATAGCCGATCGGAAGATAGTGAAATCAAGACTTTGCAGAACCTTAGAGATCACACGGCGAGGAAGGCAAATCAAAGGCCCTTATCGGTTTCTTGATTAAGTTCAGTTTAATATTTCGTTATTTTACTTTGATTTTGTTGTCAGCCCAACTGAGCATTCCCTGTTGACATTTTTTCTCGCTTTTTCTTGAAAAAGCATTTTTATAATACAAAATGAAGCTTTTGGAGCGCTTGTCCTAAAGCTTCGTTTTGTATTATATTTTGTTAGCTTGTCACGTGTAAACGCCTTGTAATTTCGTTTACATCTTTTTTGGCGAGACTTTTTTTACACTTGATAGTTATTGGTTCTATACGTACTGATTTTTATTTTTTTGATCTGCGAATAAACAGCTTTGTCAGTAAGGCGTTATTCTTGCTTTTGAATTCAAATCCGTTGCAGCTGTTTCAATTGTAAACAAGTCCAATTTCTAAGTACCAAATAAGTCAAGCATTATGTACCCAGGAATTCGACAAAGTTTGGGGGAAATATAGGGGCTCTAAAACGACCCCCTAAAATGCTTTTTAGGCCCAATGGATTTTCTTTAAAACAACGGAAGTTTTGATTTTGGAATGAGAGTTGACTGCGTCCAAAACACATTAACTTTTTATTACATTTCTCCAGCACCGTTGCCAGAACAAACAAAGTGGTGGAGTACAAGCCGAAAGTGAGGTGGCACTAAAACAAACTGAATTTTGCATATTAAAACCTATTTTGTACCGCTACAAATCTTGTGCAATTTTGAAAATTCTGTATTTTTTTTAAAAATAGACATATAGGGTATAGAATTTTTGAATTGCATACGACGCTAACCTTCACTATCTTAAACCACCGAACTACCGGTATCAAATAATTCAATATAGCCTACTGCTAAAAATCTTGTTGGTGGTACAGAATTTTAATAAAGCTTTGAAAAAAGCTATTTTAGCCATAAGCTTTTTGTGACGCTCTCATTAGTGGCGGTATCGCATCAAAGGGAAGATCTAGAGCAGTGGTTCCCAACCTTTTTACACCAGGGACCGGTAAAAATTTTAAAATATGTTCGCGGACCGGCAACAAAAGATCCGTAGTGAGTAGAACATATATTTGTAACCTTTCTGTAAACCAAAGTTGTCGTTGCGTAACATACTGCAAGATTTTGGCATAAGCTATGTATTTAGGACAAAAAATTACAACAAAATGGAAATCAAATTAACTCAACCAACGAAATGTTAATTCATTTACATACAAAATCAATGTTAGTGTAAAATTTGCTGCTGTTTCGCTGTCAGTATGCGATCCAAGCGAGGCATAAAAGAAATTTCTGAAACACGTAGCTGTGCTTCGGCATCCAGCCGATTTCTTTGGTTTGTTTTAATTAAAGTTTGCGATGAAAAAGATTTCTCGCATAAATAGCTGGTTGAAAATACCATCAACAACTTGATTGCTTTGTGAGTTAGACACGAATATTCGTTTTCAAGAGATATCCAGAATTGCGACAATGATTCTTTTTTGTATCTGGACTGCAAAGTAGAATCACAGCATAATTCAATCAGACTTTCTTTTTCATGGGGATTAAGGTCGTATGTGTTGACATCTTCGATGAAAGGATTGCTGATCCAAAGGTTTCCACGTCGAGGATCTTCATGTCCTTGAAAATAATAATCAAAACTGTTAGCCAACTCTTTTAAGTGTGGACTTACAATGCTCAGTAACTCTTTACAGTTAACATCAGCACTTGCCAAATACTCATTAAAAATTGGAAACATAATTGTATCTTCCTTTTGCACAAGACTATCCCAAAGTGCCAGCTTCTGTTTGAAAGCATCAGTCTTTTTTCTCAGTACAAAGATACTCGTGCAAAGGCCTTGCAGAAAAGTATTAAGCTCGTTCAAACGGCCAAATATATCTGTCAAGTACGCAAGCCTACACAACCACATCTCATCTAACAAAAATTCTGCTAATGGGAAGTTCACTTCTCTCAAAAAGTGTTTTGTTTCTTCACGAAGTTCAAATAGGCGAGAAAGAACTCGTCCTCGTGACAGCCATCTTACTTCTGCATGGAGAAGAAGATGATCGTGCTGCGAAACCATACTTTCACACAATGCTTGGAAGAGTCTGGAGTTCAGAGGTCGACTTCCAATTGCATTAACAATTTTTACAGCGTTAGTAAGTACGTTTTTCAAATCAGGAGAAAGCTTCTTTGAAGCCAAATGCTCTCGGTTGATGATGCAGTGAGTAAACAGCATTTCTTTGTGCGCAACTTCTTTAATTTTTGCAACCACACCAGAGCGATAACCAGTCATGCTCGCAGCTCCATCACTACATACTCCGACACAATTTGCCCAGTTTATGTCTTTCTCACTAAAGTACGTGTTAAGAAGCCTAAATATTTCTGACCCGGTGGTACGTCCTGGCAAGTCAATGTAGCAAAGAAGTTCTTCCTTAAAATCTGTTTTTCCCTTATAGCTCACGAAACATAGAAGAATGGCACAATTACTCACGTCAGTTGACTCGTCGAGTTGAATAGCAAAATACTTGAAAATAGGGTGATTTCTTTACCTCCTCTATTACCTGCTGTTCAATGTCCATTGCAATATCTTCAATCCTTCGTTGAACTGTATTGTTGGAGAGTGGTATGCCACTAAATTTTCGAGCTGCTTCAGGACCAAAAATTTGTTCAGCCGCAGATAAGATGCACGGCTTTATTAACTCTTCCCCAATTGTATGGGTTTTTTTTGTTTTAGCTATTTGTAGGCCATTAGGTAGGATGCATGTAAAAAAGATTTTTCGGTAGTTGTCATTATTTTCATTTGTTCGTTTTGGTCATTCATATCAGAGCGTAGTCGTTCAAAATATTCTAGGTGCTTGTCTTTAAGATTGTTGTGTTTTGAATGGAAGTGACGAGCAAGTTTGGAAGGTTTCATACCGTCATTTGAGAGAATTTGGGAGCACACTAAACATAAGGGCCGTGGCGATTGTTCACTACATGGAGCTACAGTAAAACCAAGCTCCAAATATTTTTTATCGTATTGCATGACAAATTCCCCTTTTCGTTTCTTACTGCCTCCTGTGACATTCGACTTATCTGCACATGTCCTTTTCGTAGTTTGCTGTACACTTACAGTAGCCCTACTAATACTAGCTTCATTTCCATTTTGAGAATTATCTGTTTCAGAAGTCTTAGTTTTATCCTTTTTGTTAAAATACACCATAATACCTTGTTGTTTTGTTCATTCCATACTAATCCTTCTGCAGTGTCACAGTACAAGCTATTACAGCATCTCAAAAGTAAAAAATTACTTTGCACAGCATTCTATAAATAAACTTTTAGAACGCTAGACGTAGTTTTTGTCGAAGCAATTTTAACAAAATCACTTATGACGAAACAAAACTTAGGTCAAACATGAATGTAGAAGATAATCGGAAGGTTTACCTTGATTATTATTAAACAATTTTGCGGTATCAACGATGAAAGGCGAGATACGTCAGTTTTACTGCTGCAAATCGGCCAGGCGTAAAATGAGTTTTACAGAGAGTAACAACTTTGCAATGGTTATGATTCCATATTAAAATTATCTTGGCAGAAAATAAGATACTTCGTGGACCGGCAAAATATTTACACGGACCGGCGGTTGGGAACCACTGATCTAGAGTGAGTAAGAGTTATGTGATTAATTTGGACGTTAGGAAATCAAGACAAGCCAATGATAGCGCAAGTACTGTAAAGCGCTCCAAAGAAAGATTTTGCAATAGCGAAATGCTAGAGAAAGCGCAGCAGGAGGCCAAATAAGAACGCCGCGATTATCGAAAGAGTTTGAGAGTGTAAACAAACTCTTTCTGTCAGCATAACCCCGGGCGCAGAGTCTTGATAAAGGCAGCCTCTAAGAGATTAAGATGGAAAGAGCTGCGTGCTGTGGCGAGGATTGAAAACCGCCTGTAGTCATAGTTTAATGCACATTGTTCATTTTCTTAAAAATGCTAACCAATAGCAAAGTCACAGTGTGGTTTGATGTCGTTTCGTTTGCACGATCTGTGTGGTTGAGATCGGCGTGGACGGGTCAATTGCTGTTAAACATCGCAAAACATGTTGTTTGATGTGACCCTGTAGTTGTTGAGATATTCGCCCTACGTACCGACCATCACAGAGGCACTTATATTCATATATGACAAAGCTTTTCTCAGTGTTTGGTAGAACATCCTTGCAAGCCACTGGCAGTATGCGCTTTGACGTAGAGACCAAGCGAGTGCTGACGAAACCATAGCAGCTTTCAACGGCTGTTTTGACTTCTCTTTCCAAGTTTGTGGAGGTCTTACCTATCCAAGAAACTCTCAAGTTCACGGGGCATTTTTCTGGGTCTAATTGCTTAAGGGTGGAGAACTGATCGGTTTTCTTGGCAATCTAAGCGTTGACGACGTTTTTAGGATATCCGTAATGTTTTCTTAATCCGTTCTATTTCTCCATTGAGTCTACGCTTGTGCAAATCATTAGAGCTCGATGCACCAATGTAGATATTAGACTTATTTTACGTTTGAGAGGACTGAAGTACTCCGAAGGTAAATACTGGCCAGTGAAAGTGGGTTACCGGTATACACTGGTTTCAAGGCCAACATCTGTTCTTTCGACGTAAACATCAAGAAATGGTAGACGTTTTCCTTTCTCTTTTTCAAAGGTGAATCTGAGGGATGGATGAAAGCAGTTGAGTTTTGTCAGGAATTCATCTGCTTCTGCTTCACGTGTCGTCAACATTTCTGAAGTATGTTGGAGGCTTCTGCGTTTGAGAAAATAACTTTTCTTTATAATATCCAAAACAAAGATGTTAGCCAAAGCCAGAGCAAATGGTGATCCCATAGCTACTCCATCTGTTTGCTTGTACATAGTGTTATTGAGGCTGAACTCAACCAAGGATGTAGCGCTTTTCATCAATTCAACAAATACGCCTTTTGGAATAAATGGCTGTAAATCAGACTCGTCATAAAGGACTTCTGAACAGATTTTGATGGTTTCATCAAGGGGAACCTTGGTGAACAAGCTGGACACATCAAAAGAACACATGAAGACATTAGGGTTGATGTCAAAATTTTCCATGGTCTTAGCAAAACGTTAACGAATCTGACAGGCAATGTGACGAAAACCGCTCCAGCACAGGTTGTAATTGGCCAGCCAACCACTTGCCAAGTTCATGATGGGACGAACCCGTCATAGATAGTATTGGGCAAAGTGGAGCGCCTTCTTGGTGTGTTTTCGGCAAACCATACATTCGAGATCTTTGCGATCCAATTGATCGTATTGCGTCACATATCCACTTCGGCATAAGATCGGCTTTGACTAAGTCAAGCAACCGTTTCTGAAGTCGCAATTCAATGCTGGCTGTGTTGTCATTGCTGGAGACCGGACCAAGTCTTTTAAATTTTGATTGATCATCAAGCATTTGGCTCATTTTATCAACGTAGTCGCTTTTGTTTAAAAGGACAACGTCGGAGCCTTTGTCAGGTTTAGTGATAATGATACCATCATTCTTTCGTAACCTGTTGATTGCACAAAAGTACTCTTTGTGCATTGTGAAGTCACGCGAATCTATCGTACTATCACAGTACAAATGAGCAAGATCGGCCAGTCGGGCTTCAAAGCAGTGCGTTGATCAATAGAAGTGGTACTGTGATGTGAAAACTGTGCTTGCAGTGACTCAATTTCGGCGAATATTTCTTTCTTGCACAAATACCTGGGTGGCTATCCAAAGTTATCAGACCATGCGACAGCACGAAACTGTCAGTGTCAGATAGGTCATAAGCCGAAAGATTCAGAATATACGGTACCTCGTAGTATCACTGAGAGCATTGCCGAAACGGTCACGTCTGAGCGAAGTGAGCAAATCGCTGGCCTTTGATCTTGGATTGTGATTCAGTTCCTTCATCAAGTAGTGCCAGGTATCTGCAGAATCTGATTGTATCAAAGAATGTTAGAAATTTGCGGGCTGCTCACCAATACAATTGGTAAATTGTTTGTAGTTTTCTTAATTGCTCTGTTACCTTCTCAACATCATCTCTTAGAAAAGCGCGTTCCATCTCTGGGCTGTGCCTGGCTCGTGATCGTTCAATGCGTGCCACGATGTACTTGGGGGCAACTCTTTTAGATACGCAAGCCTTGAGAAAGGCTGCAGAGAACTTCAAAGTTCTGATCTTTCCTGTAGTTCTCACTACATGGTTTAAAACAGCTATTTGCTGTTTAGTGTACGGAAGGCGAAAGTACACTAAAATCTTGTTGGTGGTACAGAATTTCAATATAGCTTTGAATAATAAATTCAAACAGCCGGTAAAATGTCGGGTCTTTCAATGTTTATTGTTTTAGAAATGTCATGTCTTGCATTTTTTTTGAATGGTATGGTTAATGCTGCAAGTCAAGTTCTTGGATTACTTGCACCGCTTCTGTAATACCAGTGTGGAAAATATGTCCCTTTGAACGAGAGCGTGCTGACTGAACCCCAATTGCTGGAAACTATAGCAGTCACATGTAAGGAAGCACGACAGTAATGTTATTATTGCATTGATGTTAAGACTACAATTAACTCAGTTGTGGCAGACAATCAAAATCACTTTCGTCCTCCACAAAGTCTAGCGATGAAAGAGGTTGCCGCAGATAACTAGAACACGTCCGTCTGCCACGACAATCAACAACGAAAGAGAGCCGAAAGTATCCGACCGCATGGTCGGCAACAAAATACTGCACACGTCACCAAACACTAGGTCGCTGCACACGTCTAAGTAAACCAGGTCACTGCGCACGTCACATGAACAAAAACAATGGACAACAAAAGACGGCGGTAAAGGCAAGCCGATCAACGAACTACCATGAAAAGAAAAATAAATAAACATTATATAGCCCTAATAAAAAAAGAAAAATAATGTGTGTGATTTTGGACACATACAATAATAATAACAAAAGAATACGCGGTGCAATACCAAACGCAAAAAACTCTTGTCACACCGCGTGTAAGATACCTTACGTGGCTTCTGGTTAGCCCGATATCCTACATAGGATTGTAAACAAAACGCGCCGGTTCACCCTTAGCAGCACTACGAGTTTATTGTGTCACTGTCACGAATAAGGAAATTTGCCTTGTGAGAATAGTTTTCGCATATGCGTATAGTGTTGTATTATTTTGTTCGCTCAGCTACTGATTGAAAAAAGACCTTTTTTCCTCCCAATTGGATTTTGCTGGCCTTTATTACGTCACAATAGTGTATGACATAGTAAGATTCCAGATTGTTCTAGTGATTCTAGCTTCTTCGAACAATTTCCTTAAACGACTACCTAATTTGAAATGCTTTTTTCTTTTTTTCACGTGATTTCGCTCTAGAGTTTTCTAGATTATTTTCCGTCGCATATATAACCCGGCGAGATTTTATTCATTCAGAATGTAGAAAAACGTTGTAGTAGAGAGAGATTGATTGACAGAGTAAAGAAGGGATATTGTTTTTTTGTGATAATTTATTGTGGATTCTGTGGGGGTGGCGAGTATAAAGCAGTTATTGGTGAAATTAGTTTTTTTCGTTTTTTTTTCTGATTGTGTTGTAAAGTGATTAGTTCTGAGATTGTTGAGCGAAGAAGCTTGAAGTCGTGAAGTATTATTTCCGTGAATACATTATTCTGTTATCAAAGTGGTTTAAGGTGTTTTTAGTGGAAGCCAATCTTTTCCAAGTTTTATTAAGTTGCACACAGATCTAATTATCCGAGCGATTATCATACGTCGCCTCAATTTTAAAAGAAATTTAAGATTGAGATAAAACCAAAAGTTCTATTATATTATCAAAACGCGACAGTCACTTTCAAGCAATCGTACTAGGCGGATGAACGGAAGCGATTTGTGAAAACAAAAAACAAGATTCTACTCCAAAACAATCCAACACAAAGCACAAGACTTACATACCGTTTACTTTTGAACCAGGATTCCTTGATGTTACTGCTAGCCGTACAAGTATTAACTAAAACTAAAACTGATATCTTTAAATGAAATTGGTCACACAAATAGTATTTAGGCATAGAAAAGATTCCGATGATTACACTAAATGTGGCGTTTAAGGCGTGCGTGATTACATGATTGTAAGTGTTGGCATGTGTGGAACAATAGCTTGAATGGCCCGGGTGCGAGGCTCAGTAGAACTAGATACGACGTAACACGGCGACGGGTGGATTAAAAATAATCTGTAAAACGTCACGCTGCTGTGCTTGACTAGTCTATGTAGGGGACCTCGCGCTAATAAGCCAGGACGAACAATCACTCCATTCGCCAACCTCAGGGACTATTATTTAAACAATCATCATAAGTACATGATAGATATTAGTCCACGGCTAGATTGCCGGAAAGTCATACAGGCTGAGATTCCTGGCACGAGGTTACATCACCAGGCGTGCGAACTATAGAAACACGATATTCTTTAAGCGGAGATAGCCGAGCAGTTACAAACCTGACGGTAGATACTTCGTCTGTTAATATTACTTCATTAGTAAAATCGTAGGGTAAAGCAGCAACGGTACACGAGCTGGGCGTCAAACTGGGTCGCACGAAGTTGCAAACTAGCAAATACAGCTCGTACATTAAACAACTAGAATCACACACATCGGCGGGAGCAAAGTGCTAAGTCGCCAAAAGCAAACCAACAAAAATAAAGACAAAAAGATGTTTGGCATGGCAGTCGATGAAGTGCGAGACGCGACGCGCTATAATGTTACCACCACCAGAGTTAAGAACAGCAGACATTACTTCTGTTAGTCCTCTGTGGCTTATATATAAGCACACAAACACACACACAAAAAAAAAGAAAGACATTTGGCATGGCAGCTCGATGAAGTGCGAGACGCAACACGCTACAGCGGTGTGCTTGGCACTTTCCATTGTTTCTGTAACCTCAACTAGACATTGATATTGGTTCTTTGATTTTGAGAAGTTGAGCAGCTAAACCATGTTTGTTTGCGAATTAACATTGCTTGAGTTACCAAAAACTTTGCACAATCGCTTTTAATTCAGGTAAATTCTTGTGACAACAGGCTGAGGCGGGAAACCAATAGCAGCAAATTTGGCTTGTCTTGTTTTGTTTTTACTTGTAGGTGATTTGACGTTTGCGATTAGTTGATCAACATCTTCAAAGTGAGATTTGACTTTTATAGCACAACTATGCAATAAATATGCTACACATGTCATATAAAACAGCTTAAAATAGAGAGATGTGAATATTGTACCTGCAGTGCAATATATTGTGCAGCATCGGATAATGAAAAATAAAACAATTTTTTTTGATTCCAAGAGATCTAGCAGCATCGTCAACTGCTCGAGCAATGCTGCTGCTATTTGGCGCAAATGGTAGAGGTTGACAATCGCACCAATAACTGACATGAGGTGTTTCCAGATTTCCAACTGAATTAGTTTGTAATTTACAGTGATGCATTGTTTATCGCAGTAGATGCGTTCCAAGACCCCCGCGGTAGGTGAATATCCGCAAAGTGGAATCACCGATTTTTACATAACTATTTATGTGTTTTAGACTTAAAACCCTTCCTGTTTTATTATTTAACCCTCCCATTGCAATACTGTTCACTATTCCTGAAATAACAAGAACAATTTTAAATCACTTGAAATATTACTGAAAATAAGAAAGTAACATTTAATATTAAAGAAAAAAAATGATTGTTAACAACCATGAAAGAAGAGAAAGTACTTCTTTGGTGATGATAATAAATATGCTGCACAGTAGAAATGATGAAGATGAAGGAACTGATGACATCTACTGTGCAGCCGCAAACAGTTTACATATCTTCAGAAGGTGATGCTTTTTCCGGGGACACTACTTCCTCTTCTGTGGACGGGGAATCGACTCCCTCTTCTTCATTTATTATTCCTTCAACCACAGCATTAGCCACTGATACTTTTTCTTTTTTACTAGGCTGCAAAAACATTGTTATAGGAAGTTGCTGTTTCTGCCTTTTTTGCCTATCAAAAATCATCTTACATAGTGTCATTAGTTCATCAGCTTTATTGCAAAATTGCACAGACCGAACCATATCGTCGTCCCATTCCTGTGAGCGCTCTTTCACCTTGTTAATTAGGCCAAATAGTTCAGCTAAATGTTCTAATGACCATCTACTTTGCTCAACAGTTTCATCGGCTTGTTCCTGAGTTTCCTCCTCTTTTTTTCCGCTTGCAGACTTCGTCATGACCTCCAAGTCTTGTTTGCTTAGTGGTTCGGAGTGGCAGCCTATTAACTCGTCCACGTCTTCCGTGGTCATGTCAGCAAATCCTTCCTCACTAATAAGTGAAGCTAATTGCACAGTGGTAAATTTCTTCAGCCATGAATCCCTTGTCGTCGTAAACAATCTCAGGTCACAACTTGTTCCAGCTTGCATCAACGGTGGAAGGCTTGATTTCTTGCAATGCCTTCTAGACATTTTGAAGACAGGTAGCAATTGTGAACGTCTTCCAGTACGCATTTAAGGTGAACGTGACGTTTTCATTTTCTGTGGCAATATCAAGGCTACGAACGAGATTGGCCATGGTATTCCTCGTATGTAAGGCCTTAAAAGCCCTGATAACCCCCGGTCCATCAATTGTATAAGTGACTTAGCGCTGGATGGCAGGAATTCAAACCTAACGCCATCCTACGCAAGATCAGTAGCATGGCCACCAGCGTTATCTAAAAGCAGAAGGATATTAAATGGCAAGCCCTTCTCTAATAAATAGACCTTTACTTGAGGAATAAAACTCTGGTGGAACCAATATGAGATCAACGGCCTTGTCACACAAACAGTTGGAAAGTGCATCCAATGCACAGATAGCAAATTTTTATTCTTAGTTTTTATTGCCCTCGGGCTTTTAGACTTATAAGTTTAAAAGCCCGAGGGCTTCAACAAAAACCCCCAGCATTACCACACATTAAGGAGGTCATACGATCCTTATGTGCTTTAAAACCAGAGGCTTTTTCTTCATCTTTAAAGTGAAACGTTCGGGACGGCATCCGTTTCCAATACAGGCCAGTCTCGTTTATGTTGAATACCTGTTCAGGCCTATATCCTCCTTCAGCGTTAATTTCATGAAACGTTTCACGAATGTAAGCTTCAGCAGCATCCTTGTCAGCCGAAGCAACCTCTCCATGTAATGAAATGCTTTTCAGGCCATAGCGCTTCTGAAATTTCTGAAACCAGCCTTTACTAGCAGAAAACCTTTTTCTAGGCTGCAAATCACTGGACGTTCCTGCCTGTTGATTATCTAGATCTTCATCTTCTCCTTGGCCATCTTCTGTTTCCTTAGCAGCGAAAGTATCATACAACAGCTTAGCCTTGATTGTTATCATGTTCGTATCCAAGGGTATATCTTTCCTTTGGCAATCGGCTATCCACAGGGCCAAAGCAGCTTCCATACGGATGTTAGTCTTAGTACGAGATGTAACAACCCTCTTTACTGTTGTATTAAAAGTTATAGCAGCCGTCTTCCTAATGTTAACCTCGTCCTTCTTGATGCCGCGAATGGTAGATTCGTTTACTCCGTAATGGCGTGATATGGCAGCGTAAGATTTACCTTCTTTTGTTGTTGAATTTACACGTATAAATTTTACATGAAATGTTCTGAGTTTTAAACCCGCAGTCTTTCGATTCAAACCTGACACTTAAATTCATTACGTTGTGCTGCTACTAATAACATTTGAGCCTTTTGCCCGGAGCTTTCCTAAATTTACGTGTGCTTAATTCGAAGACAAAGTCAAAAATGTATGTGAACCAGTATAATTGAGAATTGACTACGAGGAGAATGGTCGGTAGATTTGTAACTGTCGGAAGGTTCGTGTGATATAATTGTTGGAGATTGTTACTGCTGTTTTTGGATCACAGGTATACTGAACGTCTTGCATATATATTTGGAACGGTTCCGCCATAGTCCGATAACCGTACTTTTAACACTCCCCCGCATTGATACCGCATCAATATACAAATATTTATAACATCGGGCGGAAGTGAATTCTGGAATTACGCGTAAAATTCGGCTATATACACCTGTCTCAGCAGCCTCAGTCTTCCAAAGCTGATTAAAAAGGCTGCTGTTACATTTGTCATATCTAAAGCTTTCACCATCTCGGAGATGGTCATCATTTTCCTTTGCCGTTTAGGCTCAAAAATATTCTTAGTTGAAGTAGCACGTTTGGGAGCCATTGCATGGGTTGAAAAAGCACAATAAATCACTAGTAATATGTTATATCTCAATATGTTATATTTACTAAAATATATGTTTATACTGAATATATATATGCGGTTCGGCCGACCCTGCAAAGTGGTGAACCCGCGAAGTAGCGAGGGATCACTGTACAGCATTTCTCATGCGCTGCAACTCATCTGCGCTTAATTGCAGCATTGTTTTTCTACAAGTATTTTCAGATGGCAAACTGTGACCAATGTCGTAAATAGGTTTCTGATATGCCTATTGTAGAAAGAAATATCAGCTGGTAACAATGCCTTGATCATCTTTTCCACAAAATCGGTGTTACTGCTCCTCAACAACGTAGTTTTAACTTTTAGCATCACTAAAAACCTAAATTGCGCTAAAGCCGAATCTATATAATTATGTCACGTCACCATTTCGACTGATGGGTTCACTGTAGCATACGAAAATACCATTTGTTAGTGAGCTTGCACACTGGACCTGCATAAACAAACTATTCACTCTTTTTTGATTAATCTAAAATAATGAAAAGATAGTTCAAACTAGCATCGCAGACGCCTCTTCTTTATACTGCAAACGTTTTGACCCAACAAATGTACAGTGTTGCACCTCGAAATTGTCGCAACTTTTCTATTACAACACAGTCGCTCATGATTTCGTCTGACTTTTGACTATTGCACCACAATTGTGAAAAACTGGTAATCATCGTAAGTTAAGACAAAAAGTTAAGTAGGTTTTACCACACTTATTACAGTTATAAGTAGGGCCCGCTAAAGTCAATAAAGTCAAAATTTTTTCAGGGCCTTGTTACATAATTAAACGTGTACTAACGTTCATTTCAGGTGTTCAGGAGTCTGTTTTGGTAGATTTTATAAGTCAAAATAAAATCAAAATTTTGCATAAAGTCAAAACTTGTCAAAATTCTCTTCATCAAAAATTTCATTACAAAAACGAACAAATTTAGATCTTGTTTATATTTTTTTTGAATTTTTGAGCTGCTATTAAAATTTTATGCGCAGTTTTATTTTATTTGATTTTGAACTTCTCAAATAGTTGCAATGATAAAAATGCGTGCGGTAATTGAGAAGGAAATAGCACTTATTATGCATCAAATCGTCATTGTTGATGCATAAACACATAATTCTTAGACAATTAATCTATTCCTATAAAACTTTTGCGTTCTTTACACGTGGTCTTTTTAAGTCGTAGCTTGCAAAGCAAAGAATGCCTAAACAAGCCAAATCTTCTACAGCGAAAGTGAGGCAAATTTGCCAGGAATATCCGGATGAGTTTTTGGCAACTCCTGCCGGCGACTTGCGATGCAACCTTTGCGACGTGTTAGTCAAATGCGACAAAATGTTTTTTGTGGAGAGCCACCGAAAAAGTAAGCAACACCAAAGAAAATTGGAGACGAAGAGCAAATCCCAAAGTAACCAAACCTTTTTACAACTCGATCAAGTGAACTTCAAGGAACAGGTTGTCTCTTTATTCTTAGATGCAGATATCCCACTTCATAAACTGAACCATCCTTTCTTAAAGTCTCTGTTTGCTACACCGGAAAAAGTATTGCCTTCGGAGACTGCAGCCTGGGCATGTGTTGCTAAATTAGCATCCCAAAAAGAAGAACAAATTCAAGAATTACTTCGTGACAAAAAAATTTTTTTTAATTGTCGATGAAGCAGAGATTGCTAAACAAAATTATATTAGTGTGCTTGTGGGCAGCTTAGATGCCCCAAACCAGACATTCCTCGTTGATTGCCATCCACTTGACAGCGGTAGCAATGTTAATAGCAGTATTATTCTGCACACTGCGGATGACATATTGCGACAACTTGAAATAAAACGCGAGAATTTTTCATTGTTCTTGACTGATGCTGCTCCGTACATGTCTTTGGCTGGAAAGACATTAAAGAAATTATACCTTTCTTCGATGCATGTCACCTGCGTTGCTCACTTACTACATAACTGCACTATGCGTGTGCGTGCTCATTTTAAAAATATTGATGAAATAACAGCAACGATCAAGGCAGCAACAATCAAAAACAAAGATCGCAAGAAAGATTTTTATGATGCTGTCTGCCATCTCCTCCTGACCCTGTAATTACAAGATGGGCAACTTGGCTTAGAGCTGCCTTACATTACAGTGAGAACCTTCCAGCTGTTCGTACCATTGTCAACAATTGGACAAGTGCAGGTCTCTTAGTCAGCAGAGCAAACGACGCTATCAATGTGGAAGATTCGGTGCCGCACTTGGTTAAAATAAATCAATACTGGACTCTAGCGGCCAACTTAGAGTTCTTAGAAGGAAGTGCCTGCACGATAACCGAAGCATATGGACTGCTGAAGAATATGCAATTCGATGATGATCCGTGCGCAGTTAAAAATTACATTAAAAAACGACTATCCAACTCTGATTTAGAAACAATAATAAACTGTACCAACTTGACAATTGACCCAACAAGCTACGCACTATTGCAAAAAATCCAGCCAACCTCTGCTACTGTTGAGAGGTCGTTTATTATGCTCAGTAAATTACTGAGAAAAGACAAAAATTTTGATGTTAAGAACGTAGAAAAATATATGATGCTGTATCAAGGGCGTAGCCAGAAAAAAATTGAGGGGGGCCAAATTTTTGCAACTTTTAATGTGACATCATTTACTTATAACGGCATTTTGCCTTTCGTGAACTACGGTCGTCGCTACTATAAAAATTGCTGCACAAAACTGAGAAAGTGCGAATGCGATTTCACTGGATCTAATGTAGTTTTATCAAAAACGGCTTTAATAGTTCAACTTCAATTGTGACGTAAAACCCACTATTTAAGGAATTTCAAGGAAACCACTCCCACTGATTGGTTGAACGTTCTGATAAAAGAAGTGACGTCTTTGTAGTAGTAGTCTGCATTGCAACAAAACAAGAAAGCGCTCAGCGAGACGCTTGTTTCTTGCAATTACCATAGCTTGGATTATCAATTCATCAGTCGACTGCGACTTAGAAGAAAAACTTCAGCGATATTTAGTGTGTAGAACGTACACATCTTGTTTCATAACATTTGAAAGTTTAAAAACTTAAAAAGTCACGCCCGACCCACCCCCTTGCTAAAAGTCAACAATAAACTCTAATGTACCTGCAAAAAATTCATGTTTTTATATTTTTGATACTGTTTTGTAATTTAACTTAAAATTCAGGGGGGGCATGGCCCCTTTGGCCCCCCCTGGCTACGCCTATGTGCTGTATTACAATAAAAAGTCCTGGTAATTACACTACGTGGCTTTCGTTAAAAACATCATAGACAGACTGTTAATGCACAGTACAGTTGCGATAACAACGCATTTTTTGTATTGCACACTAATTGATGCCGGTACACACAATAGCTCGTTATGCTAGGTTTTGACGTCATGCGTCGCTTTGTTGCATTAGCTTCAAGACTGAGTGATTGAGAAAATGTTTAAAGTAGGCTACCTTCTTCTTTAAAAACTTATGTAAATTGCGGATTATAAAACATTTTTAATCAAAAAGTGCAACAAGACATAAATAATAGGCGAAAGCGGTTAGGTCAAAATAAAGTCAAAATTTTGCCAAAATAAAGACAAAAATATATTTTTTAGGTCAAAAAAAAATGGCCCAAGTTATAAGTTTTTCCCAAGCAAAGCGAAAGAAACATTCTCGCAAACAGTGTTAATGGTGAAAACTTGGCTTTATAGAGCCAGTCTCCGACTTTACAGCTTACAAAACATTTCTTCTTTATGGAGTCCATGATAACATCACAATTAGCGCTTGATTGCTGGTCGTAAAAACGTGATTAAATGTTGTTTTCAAAGATATTAATAAGGTGATTTCGACAAAAGCAACTCTACCACATTTAAAGCTCATTTGTTAATGCACCAAACAATTCTTTATTTAGGCATATTTGGCCTTCCAAACATGCTTCTATACTTTTTCTCTTCTACACTTACAACTAACTATGTGATGTCATAATACTGTTTGCTACCATTAACAGAGAGTTTCGCTACCACAGATCATAATATGATGACTATTTCAAAAATTCCAACGTTTTTACAAAATCAGTTGAATTAAAAAACGAATTTATGACTTCATTTCTCAATCAATTTTCAAAATTTTTTCATAGAACTGATGGTGATTTTAAGATAATTTTAATAGTATATAGTAGGGTTGGGA